>WPIO01000039.1:187500-815000 GCA_009760855.2 Cristatella mucedo | reverse complement strand
TGCCATTAACTATATTTGCAAGCTGACCCTGTGCACGTCACCCCTAACCATGTTATTCATGTTAATTAAGCAAGATACCACTCACCACTCGATCATTTTTACTTTGCAGCAAATGTAAAGCGCCTAGAAAGAGATTGAGTTGTTTGAGGGTGCTTTATTAATTGTATATCAATTATTATTATTACTACTAACAAATCTTTCTTAGCGATTTGACTCTCTCTCTCTCTCTCTCTCTCTCTCTCTCTCTCTCTCTCTCTCTCTCTCTCTCTCTCTCTCTCTCTCTCTCTCTCTCTCTCTCTCTCTCTCTCTCTCTCTCTCTCTCTTTGTCTCTCTCTCTCTCTCTGTATTCTGAGCTAAGTATTGCATGACGCCTTACGTTATTAAAACTAATTGGTTAATTTTTTCAAGTAGAAGAAACCTATGACGCGTGTCGATCCGATTAGTCGGAGCAACTGCAAGCAAACCAGATGGACAACGCTCGCAAACCACCTCTTTGCGACGGAATCAAGCTCGTTGCTGCTGAAACCACGCACGTGCACAATGCGCAATATTTAGCTCATGAATAAATGTCGCGATAAATAAATAAATAAATGTCGCGATACCACTGTGGCTCTGAAAATTCAGGAAAAAGATTATGCTCAAGTATTTCTACTGGGTCGGTTTCGTTCCAACCGGTCGCGAGTGTGCCTCCGCGCCGCCGCTCCCGTCGCTGATTGGCTCGCTGGCGGGTACTGCTTACGGTCGCTGGGCGTCCTGCGCTTGTGAAAGCCTGAGCAGCTGACTAGATGTCCGCCAAGAGCAAAGCGCTGTGACAAAAAAAAACAGAGTACTCGGGGGCGTAGTGCGTGGGTGTGCAATCGCTCTGCTGCTGCGACTTTCTGCTTACGTCAGACTACCATGCAGGTACCCGCAAGCAACTAGCCGAGCAAGTTGAAAAAATACACTAGCCAATTTAGCAGCCTCTTTTGCGTAGCGACAGAAGAACCTTTACGGCCCTCTCTGCCGCTTGAAGCCGCAATAGAAGATCGCCTAACGCAGGATTCGAACCCGCGACCTCGGGAAACTTAGTCGTGAAAAGCAACCGCCTTACCTAGTGTGCCATCACTGCTCACAGCACACCCACACCTCCCACAAAGGCACAGTCGAGAGAGGTCTGCCCGAACGAGTGCACACTACAACGCACTTACTTAGGTGACAGCCCAGCGGAAGCTCGCTCTTGACAATCTACTGAGCATGCTCGAAGCACTGCGTAATTGTTTCTTTGCAACTGGCAGAACAATGACGCATTCACTCACGAACGCTTTGCGTGCTCGCTGCGAGATTGCAAACTCAGAGCGCCAGCAAGCGGAGGGGACCTCGGCCAAAGTCACTCGCCCACTCGCGACCCTTTGACGGTTGCAAGGCTGTAGAGAATCAGAGCTGCCAGATGTCGAGCGAGACGAGACGAGACCAAGCCGCACGGCGAGCAGCAGCCGGCTAAGCTGTGCACAAGCCTCGGAGTGCTATGGCGGCCTCGGCGCAGCGCTCTGCGTTCGAACCCTTCCCCACCATCGATGTAGATGTGCGGGCGGCAGCTACCGTGCAGGCGCTCGGTAACTTCAACTGGCTGCAGGCGCCAAAGGCGCCAATGTCGCCAAGCCCGAATCGATTGCTCGACAACTCGCCGAAATTTAGTGACACCCGCGCTTTCAGCCTTCGAGTCCGGCGTTAATTTAGATTGAATTTTCACCTTGGAATTTAAGGGCACGGACTCTCGCTAGCAGCCGAGCACTGGCGAATCGCACTCGGCAAAAGGAACATCGTGCGGGATTCTCGCACGGGGCGAGAGGAGCAGCAGAATCCGAGCGATTGCAAACGTCGCCTGCGCCTAGACGTTCACTTGAAGCTATTTGCACCCGTTCAGCAGCCCAGCCTCTTCTGGTGGCAAATCGCCGCGGCCGCAATCCGCAGCTCAGCCACGGCGCGCGTCCGGAGCGCCGCGCTGGTCGGCGAAAAACCGGCTGCATGCAGCGACATTGATTGCCCTGCGGCAGCTTCCGGCCGCCGCCGCCGCCCGACGAACGAAACCCCGCCAGCCCGCTCGGCGGCGACTGACGGCTCCGAACGCGTCGGCCGGGTGCTGCCGCTCGGTCGCTGTCGGTCGGTCGCTGTCGCTCAGCGCCGGCCCGCGTCTCGCCTCCGGCGTCACCGATTCCGGTCACGTGCACGTGGAAACGGCGTCGAACAGCTCGCGCGATGGACAGAGTGAGAATGTTGGCTCGCCGCCGTTTGGACTGTGCGAGAGGAGGTCGTGACGCAGCAGCGAGCTGCCGCTGCGACGACTCCGCTCTCGCTCCCTCGCGCGGCCCGGCTGTCGGCGCGCCGCACGCTCTGGGCCCAGTGCGATCGGCATTTGCTTGGCCTTTGCATCCCGGGATGCCTTCGCAATGCGCTCGGCCGTCGTCGCGTCGTTGGGGAGAGCAGGTGGAGTAGGAGGTGGCGTAATCGTGTGAACGCATGCGGCGCCGGCTGTATGGGGCTTGAGTGAACGGCAGCCGTCGTCGGATTACGGCCACGAGCGAGCCGATCTGCGGGAGAACTGCGCCATATCTGTATGGCTTTGCGAATATCTCAGGCGCTCTGCGTCACGGCTCAGCTAATCGGATCGCGATGCGCCCGCGCTGCGACGCGGGCGACGCCCAGGGGTGCGCCGACGTCGCAGACTCCTTTGCCGCCATCGATCTACCCTGCTGCTGCCAATCTTGGCGCGGACAGGAGGCGGCGGCGGCGGCGGCGGTTTTTACGCGGCTTAGGAAAAGCAGGCTCGGGGGGCTCCATGGCGACTAGCCGCCTAGCCGACGCGCATCCGTCACGGAAGCTAGCCACGGCCAGCGCGCCCGCCTCTACCCGCTGCACCCTGCGAGCTGCCTTCGAACGGCGCTCTCGGCGACAAAGGCCTACGCAGAGTTGACGAGCTGGAGGCTGAAGATGGAACCGAGCGATGCCGCCTCAGCGCTGCCTGGGTGGACAGCCAGCATCAGCGTCGGCGCCCCCTCCAGAGGGCATTCGACTGGCGAACGAAGGGAAGAAGCGATTGCTCTTTTAAAAACACGTGGAGCGCGCGCGCGAAATCTAACGAGCGACGGAACGCTGGCGTCGCGCACGTGCCTCGTTACTGCCGCAGCGGCAGCGCGACAATGCCAGGACTCGGAGCGCACCAAACACGCTTTTCGAGAGCCGGAAGCTCGAGGAGGCAGAGTGAGCGAGGAGGCAGAGTGAGCGCTCCATTGCGATCGCAGCGGCCGCAGGGCCGCGAACGGTCGCCGACCCGTCCCGCCGTCGCGGCCCCGCGGCTTGGGGACGATGAACGAAGCCAGTGCAAGCGAGGCAGCGCCGCGCGGACAATAGCGGCTCCTATTTTCGAATTCCCTTGCGGAGTGCAGTGCGCCACCGCTCCTTCGCAAACGCGCGCGGCTCGACCTCTCTGTCTCTGTCTCTGTCTTTGTCTCTGTCTCTGTCTGTCTCTGTCTCTGTCTCTGTCTCTATCTCTGTCTCTGTCTCTCTGTCTCTGTTTCTCTATCTCTCTCTCTCTCTCTCTCTCTCTCTCTCTCTCTCTCTCTCTCTCTCTCTCTCTCTCTCTCTCTCTCTCTCTCACTCTCTCTCTCTCTCTCTCGTCAAGACGGGATGCACGGCGCGCTCGCGAAAGAACGTAACGTGTGAGGCGATCGCTGCAGAGTACGGCAGACTCAGCCGGCTGCCGGGCGGACCTCTGACGACGCATGTGCATCGCGCTGCGGGCAACAGCCGACCGCTCAGCTGCGAAACAGCGGCAACGGAGGAGCGACACGATAATCATCGACGGCGGAGATGGGGGAGGGGATGGTTGAACCCCCCGTCACGACAGCAATCATTCGCAACCGGCTGCGACCGCAGTTGCCGGGCGAACAGCCGAGGATACCCGACGCCGCATGGGTCAGCTTGGATTTTGCTTTTTTTTGTCGATTCCCACCTCTGTCACCTCCGACGACCAACGCCGTGGTGTTGAAACGACAAGAATAGCGGCGGCAGCGGCTGCTGATGCTGCTGCTGCTGATGCTGCTGCTGCTGCTGTATGCCATGCCACGTCCGGAGCTGGCGCGCTGCGCTGGGTTTTCTGACACCGGCAGCACAGCACTCAAAGCCGGATGAGTCAAGACAGCGGCGGTGGGGCGGAGTTGAGCGGTTAGGGTGGAGACAGTGGCTCCCAGGGCTCAGCCATCTCTTCGAATCCGTCTCGCTGAACGTCGTCAGCAGTCTCCCCGGGATACTAATCCAAGGCTTTTCTAACCAGCTGCCTCACCTCGGAGACGGAGCTCCTCGACTCCACGCCCACCACCGCCGCAGCAGCAGCCGTATAAATAGAGCCGCGGCGCAGCCCCAAGATAGCCTGCCGAGCTGTAAGAGCAGCGGTCACAGCCGCCGCCGCAGCAGCAGCACTCGACCGCCGGCCGCCATGGGTAGCGGTACTTGGTCGTCCGATGGCGAGAAGCATCAGAAGAAGCTGCACTCGTTCTTTGCCTACGCTCTCGCCACTGTGGCGACAGCGACCGTCGCCATACTGGCCGTTGAGTTTGCAACTCAGCACCAGCGTAACGAGAGCCAGCGCGCGGCCATCCTGCAGCAGGAGATCACAGTGACCAAGCTGAAGGACACGCTCGCCAAGCTGAGCAGCGGAAGCCAGGTCGCCGGTACGTGAGGCGGGGCGGCGAGGCAGATTGGGTGCGTGAGCGCGCGCGTCAGCGCTGCAGCAATCACCGAGCGAGCGCGAGAGCGATCATGCCGACGTCGCGGCTGCGGAGCCACCCACGCGACGGACCGGAAGGAAGAGGTCCGCCAGTCTCGGCCAGCGAGGCGGAATGCAGATCGGCGCTTTAGATCGGCGCTCCGGCTCAGTGAGGCTGCGATTCGCCGCCGCTTCCATTCTGCCTCGTCGGGCCGCCGCCTCCTCTCTGCGCCCGCGCGGCGGCGGCCGCGCGGCTCGCTTCGGTCGCCGCGCGGCCCATCTCGAGGCTTTTTGGCAAGCAGCGCTACCCGCTCCGAGCGCGTCAGAAACTACTGGCCTCGAGCCAAACGAGAGTGCGGCCCACAAGGGCGATTACTGCTCGCTCGCCGGTCGGCGCGAGATGCGACAGGAAGAGAGGGCTATTGGGTGGGGCGAGCCCTGCCGCCGCGCATTTTCGCGTCATGCCGCTACCCGGTCTGCATTTAAAACCCGCGGCGCGACCGCTCCGACGAGCCGCAATTGACAGCCGGCTGCCGCGATGTGGCTCCTCCCTTGGCAGGGAAAGCGAACGCCGGAGGTTCGCCAATAGGTTCGACGCTGTCGGCGTTCGGGTGTAAAATTCTCTGCTTGCAAGGTCTCAGCGACTAGCTCGCCGATCGCCAGCCAGCGGTGCGCTCACCGTTTCTTTTGCAGTAAACGCCCGACAGCGGAGAGCGGCGTCGTGGGAGTGCGCGTGCACGGCCCCGCCGGGTCCTCCGGGCCCATGGGGCCCGATCGGCGCTCCGGGTGACAAGGGCCCCGACGGTCCTCCGGGTCCTCCGGGTCCCAAGGGCAACCCAGGCCTGCCGGGCTCCACCGGACCTAACGGTCCGACCGGAGCCACCGGGCCGCACGGCTCGACCGGACCGGCCGGAGCGACCGGAGCGAAGGGTCCGAGGGGCTCGCAGGGCTCGACCGGCCCGGCCGGCCCGCACGGACCGACTGGCAGCACCGGACTGCAAGGTGCGACCGGTCTTTTCGGACCGCACGGCAGCACGGGACCTGAGGGAGCCACGGGCTCCGCCGGACCGACGGGCGCGACTGGTCCGAAGGGACTGAGCGGCGTGGCCGGCTCCACTGGCCTGCCTGGCCCGGCCGGACCGACCGGCGCTTTCGGCTCGACCGGACCGAACGGTGCTCCAGGCAACACCGGACCAAGCGGCAGCACCGGTCCGGTCGGACCGACCGGCGCGGCTGGCCCGGCAGGCCCGGCAGGCGCCGCCGGCGCTACTGGCAGCGAAGGAGCGACCGGAGCCGCCGGGGCCACCGGAGCGACCGGCGTCACCGGCAGCAAGGGACCGACGGGCAGCGCCGGACCGACGGGCAGCGCCGGACAGAGCGGTGCTGCCGGCGCCAGCGGTCCGAAAGGACCTACCGGCGCGGCCGGCGCCACCGGACCACAGGGACCGACCGGAGTCACGGGAGCCGCCGGCGCGACTGGCGACGCCGGAGACAAGGGACACGACGGCGCGACCGGAGCCTCAGGCAGCACCGGCGCCGCTGGACAGCCGGGCTTCAAGGGACCGGCCGGCCCGGCCGGACCAACCGGATCCGCCGGAGCGGCCGGGCAGGCCGGCGCCACGGGTGCCGTCGGAGACGCCGGACCCGGCGGCGCCAAGGGCGCTCCCGGAGCGGCGGGCGCTACGGGCACCACGGGAGCTCAGGGTCCGACGGGATTGCCAGGCGACAAGGGAGACACCGGCTCAAAGGGAGCATCCGGCGCCGACGGCGCCACCGGTGCCAAAGGACAGCAAGGAAGCGCCGGCGCCGCCGGCGCCACCGGCGACCAAGGTGCGCCAGGTGCCACCGGCGCCCAGGGCGGCGCGGGCGACGCTGGACCTCGGGGCCCGCATGGACCGCAGGGCGCTCAGGGCCAGACCGGAGCGCCGGGCGCCGCCGGCGCTCCGGGCCACCAGGGTCAGAAGGGAGATCAAGGCGACGACGGAGCTCCGGGCGCTCCGGGCCAGGCCGGCCCGGCGGGACCAGCCGGAGCTCAGGGACAGAAAGGCAGCGCTGGTGCTCGGGGAGCGCAGGGAGCCACCGGATTGGCCGGGTCGCAGGGCGCCCAGGGCGTCGACGGTCCGACGGGAGACATCGGCGCGGCCGGCGCGACTGGACCGCAGGGCTCGGAAGGAGAGTGCGGCCCGGACGGCGACACGGGCGACGTCGGCGAGACTGGCGCCACGGGAGCCAAGGGCGACAGGGGCGCGACCGGCGATGCTGGAAACGAGGGTGCCACCGGCGATGCTGGCAGCACTGGTCTCAAGGGTGCACAGGGCCCAACCGGACGCGCCGGTGAGAACGGCCACAACGGCGCAACTGGATCGGTCGGCCCAGCCGGAGCCACCGGTGACGTCGGTGCAACCGGCGCGTCCGGGGCCACCGGCGCCGCTGGCAACGCCGGACAGACTGGAGCTGCCGGCCAGACCGGAGCGAAGGGAGCCACCGGAGACGCCGGCGACAACGGACCGGCTGGCGCAGATGGCAACGACGGTGAAACTGGTCTGACCGGCGCAACGGGAGCCGCTGGCCATGCCGGAGCGACGGGCGCGAAGGGAGCCAAGGGTTCGGACGGCGCCGCCGGTCAGCAAGGACCCACCGGACCGGCCGGCGGTCCAGGAGCAAACGGGGCCAAGGGCAACGCCGGTCCGACGGGCGCCAAGGGAGCGCAGGGAGCCAAAGGACCGAGCGGAGCCAAGGGCGACAAGGGCGACGCCGGGCAGACGGGCGCCGCCGGCAGCACGGGCGCCGCCGGACCGACCGGAGCTCAGGGACAGGACGGCGCTCAGGGAGCCAAGGGCGACCGAGGCATCGCCGGTGCCGCCGGCGCCGATGGCAGCAAGGGCGCGACTGGCCCGACCGGGCCACAGGGCGACGCCGGTCAGAAGGGCGAGCACGGCGACAAGGGCTACGCTGGCGCCACTGGCGCCAAGGGCCCGACTGGAGCCAACGGCGCCACGGGCGCCACCGGCGCCGCGGGCGAAAAGGGCAGCCGCGGAGAGACGGGCGCGGTCGGCGCCAACGGCGTCACCGGAGCGGCCGGTGCGACGGGCAGGACGGGCGCGACCGGCGACGCCGGCGCCGCGGGCCAGCAGGGATCTGCCGGAGCAGCGGGAGACAAGGGCGATCGCGGCGCCGGCGGCGCCACGGGCGCGCAAGGCGCGACGGGACCAGCTGGAGCGAACGGTCTGCCGGGGCAGCCCGGTGCGACCGGCGCACACGGAGATCAGGGTCCAGCTGGACAGCCGGGAGACAAAGGAGCCAACGGCGACAAAGGTGCACAGGGACCAGCCGGCGCGAGCGGACCCAGCGGACCCAAGGGACAGGCCGGGCCAGCTGGAGCTACCGGTGCGCTGGGCGATCGAGGTGACACCGGCGCCAAGGGCGCGCAGGGACCGGCAGGCGCGAACGGCGCCACCGGACTGCCCGGAGCGACCGGAGACTCAGGAGCCGCCGGCCCGGCGGGCGCCACCGGTCTGGTCGGCGCGCCCGGATCGACCGGCGCGCAGGGTCCGACCGGCCCAGCCGGCGACCAGGGCAGCAAGGGCGCTCAGGGCGGCAAGGGCGCTCAGGGCGATGCCGGTCCGCAGGGCTACAAGGGCGCCGCCGGCGCCCCGGGTGCAACGGGAGCGGCCGGAGCCGACGGAGCGCCGGGCGCTGCCGGTCCGGCAGGAGAGCAGGGCCCGAAGGGACCGACGGGTGCCGCCGGTCAGACGGGCGCGCAGGGCAGCGCCGGAGCGACGGGAGCGCCGGGCAAGACCGGCGCCGCAGGCGTGACCGGAGACAAGGGCCGCCCCGGGGCAGCCGGCAGCAAGGGAGCCGACGGCGCGCCCGGCGCTCAGGGTCCGCATGGACGCACCGGTGACGCTGGCGCTTCGGGAGCCGCCGGCAACCCCGGCCCACAGGGGGCTACCGGCGACAAGGGCGACAAGGGCGACGCCGGCGCGACCGGCGCCCCGGGCCAGCAGGGCCAGCACGGCGACGCCGGAGCGACGGGCGCTCAAGGACCTGCCGGAGTCGTTGGACAGACCGGTAGTGCGGGCGACGCTGGAGCCACCGGCGCCAAAGGCGCCACGGGCGCTGCGGGCAGCAAGGGCGCCGACGGTCAGATCGGAGTGCCGGGCAACGCCGGCCCCGCCGGTCCTCAGGGCTCGACGGGCAGCCTCGGCCCGGCCGGACCTCAGGGAGCGGCTGGCACCACCGGACCTCAGGGAGACGCCGGAGCGAAGGGAGCCACCGGAGCCACGGGCGGCGCCGGACCCACCGGACCAGCCGGGCTTGGCGGCAACCCCGGAGCTCCTGGCGCGAACGGAGCTCCTGGCGCTGCCGGCGCGAAAGGCCCCACCGGGCCAAATGGACGCGCCGGGCCGACTGGACCGACGGGACCCAGGGGCCTCAGTGGCGGCGGCGGCTCGAACGACGGAGGCGGCTCGGACAACGGCGTGCCAACGGCTCGGCCTCCAGCCGGCCCGACGACCAAGGCGACGACTCCGCCGAGCCGCGGCTGGTAGCGGGCTAATAGTGACGAGGAGCGGCAGCCGGCCGCTCGGTGACGATCCGTCACCACCGCCCAGTTATGATCAATAAACGAGCTCTGTGCATTTGAAAACAACGCGTGTCGCTCTTAGCGGTCGGCGCCGCCGCTGATGCCGACGGCTGCTTGCTCTCGCGGTCGAGGCGCAAAGCTGGCGCCGCCGAGCGCGTGCAAGTCGGCGCGCACACGTATTTCCTTTCAGCTTAGCGCTCTGCCGAGATAGATCACGTTTCGCCGCCCATCTAGCGGAAGCGGGAAGCGGTCTATGGCTAGCGAACGAGTAACGGCTGGCCGCCGCGGCGCGTCTCGAGTAGGAGACGAGCCGCGACGGCGCGGCGCTAGCACACAATGGCTGCCTCGAGCGAGCCGCGGCGAGCCCCGCCTCGTCTGTCATGCCTCCGTCGTCGGTTTGAATTAAGGCTTCGTCATCAAGTCCCTGCATCCGGATGGCCCCTCCGCGGAAGGAGCGAACGACGTTTCGCCTTGGATTTCGCCGACGGCGGACTCGGATCGCTGCGGGCCGCCGACGGGTGAGCGGCGCGCGCTCGCGCTCGTGCGCCTCCGCAGCCGCCGCTGGATCGCTCGCGATCTCGCTCGGCGAGTAGCCATTAGCCCACGCCCGCCGACGACCGATTACCGCTCGCTCCTGCAGGTACGGAAACGTAGAGGGCGAGGGCGAACTCGGCGACTCGAACGCAGCGAACTTGACCGGCGTAGGCGGCAGCACTCCGCTGCTCGTGCTCTCCGATCGCTGGCCTGCGCTGAGGAGGCAGCAGCAGCAGCAGCAGCTGCTGCTCGTTACCGCGGACCAGCGACGTTCGCTGTTGAACGACTAATAAAGCATAGACAGAGCGCCAAGCCAGCTGTTGAGAGCTTCGGGGTGAACCTTACGGTGCGTGCGTGCGCGCGGACCGAAGCCATGCGCGTGCCAGCGTCCTTGGTGCGCCGACTTTGCCCTTTCTGCGTCTCGCCGTCTGAGCTGTCGAAGGATCAATTATTCGGATGTCTGCGGCTCATTCAGTTCGTTTCGCTTTTTCTGCTCGCCAACAACGGCCGACTCACCTGGCGCGGACGTGCCGAGCGCCAAGTCAGGCTGGCGAAGTCAGGCCGAGCGCGCAGTCAGGCGGGCGAAGGGCTGACTGGCGCGATCGGCGCCGCTAAGCGAGGAGACGCCGCCGCGCTGGCCCCACGATCTGACTCGAGGCGCTTTTGTCACGTCGCCACGCGTCCGCTCGAAGAGACCGTCGGCAACTACAATTTAACATATTGCACGTGCCGCTGCATATTTTTGCAAGATTCTTACAATCATTTCCACGTTCCTATATTCCTACCAGCGTAGCACATTTACAAGACACTATTTTCACGACATAAAAAATACCAGCTGATTTAACGGTTGCGTGTGTAGCGGCAGAAGAGCCCTTAAGGCTTTTTCACTACCGCTTGCAGCGGCAATAAAGGATCGCCCACCGCAGGATTTGAACCCATGACCTCGGAATCGAGTTCGTGAAAAGCGACCGCCTTTCCTAGTGGGCCATATAGGACGAACCCAGAATATTGCTCACCGGTGCGCTCGAGCACAGCGGACGGCAGAGACGGCAGAGCCTCTGGAGCAGTTCTCGCATATTCATTAAAGCAAGAGCACAGCCAGCAGCAATCTGCGATCGGCTGCGTGAAACTGCAATTTCAATTGAATCTCTTAAAGCAAATACTGGTTAAAGTGGTTGGATAATTTACTCTGCAGCACATTTTTGCAAGTCAAGTCAGTAATGTCGCGACATCAGTTCGTAGATGGTGAGGGGCTTTACGTTAAGGCGTACTCTAGTCCGTCGTCCACTAAGTCCCGGCATTGTATGGAGCCGTTTCCCAATGGCGCACGCTTGAATCTGCATACGACATGACCGACTCGCAACAAGTCGTTCGTGGGACGGAGTGAGACCAGCTCTACAGAAATAGTGTGCTTAGGCGCGCTTAGCTGACACGTGCCTCAGCGGATCACCACGTCACTTCATTGCATGCAAAGCGGGTAGAGCTCTTTTTTCCAGTTAGGTACCTAGCTGCTTTACGAACCAGGCGAGCTACAGCTCTCCACTCCTCGTTAGGCTTGCCGCCGCCGCCGCCGCCGCCGTCACCGCCGTCTCCCATCCGACCGCACGCCAAGTACCGAGAGTTCACTCGCTCCGCTGCGTCGTTGGCTGGAAGATAGTGTCGGAGCCCTGTGGACGCTGTCTAGCAAAGCCGCTCGGACGCGCTTTGCAACTGGGAATCCCGGCTGCGCTAGAGCTACGCTCTTTGCAAATGCGCTCGCGTTATTCGCTTCAGCACCACTAGCGTTCGACGGCGGCGCGAGGCGCAGGTGATAACGGCCAACGCGGTCACCGCCGGCGGCAGACCAGCGGGGCGCGTAGCAGCAAATGCAGCTGCTGCGCGCTGAAAGGTGAAGCCGACCGAGATCCTTCGGGCTCGACCGGCGGCCGGCGGACAAGAGGCCGCCGGAGCCGCAGCCTCCGGTCCAGGAGCGACCGACGGCTCCCTGCGGACGCTGCGCGCCCGGGGCCGCGGGACCGCCGCCACCGCGGGCCAACAGGGACAAGACTGGAGAGACGGGAGCGACGCCGATCCGGCTGGTCCCGTGGGTGCTGCAGGAGCGACCGCGAGCGCGGGAGCTCCGGGCGTTGTGCGTCCGAGCGGACGTCAGGACGGACCCGCGCGCGTCCGGACGGACCCGAGCGCGAGACCCGGCTTACGCGGCGCCCTGCTAAGGCGCACGGCTAAGCAGTATTTGCTTTCACCTGTAGCACCAACCGGCGGGCCCGTCGGCAGGTTTAGCGAGCCCTACAGCCTCCCGATACCACGGATAACTGTGACGCGCTGCGACGCAGCTGCCATTTCCCCAATAGGTGTCGCGAAACTGCGGTTTTGATTCCAGCTTATACGTAACGGTGTTTCGGGTTTGCCCGCCAAATTTCCTACAATGTTAAATCAAAATCGCAGTTGCAGGAGCCTTATTATGGAAGTGGCAGCTCCGTCGCAATTTGAATATTTCGGGCTGTTCCTGTTTGACGTATGTGTAGCTCCAGCCAGTCAGGTGGGCCCGCCGGCCTGGCCGGTTCAGAGACCCTACAGCCCCCGGGTAACACGAATAACTGTGATGCGCTGCGACGCGCAAAAATACAGCTGCCATAATAATAATATTCTTAGCTGATTTAGCAGCATCATGTGTATAGCAGCAGAAGAGCCTTCTCTGCTATTATCAGCGCTTGCACTTGGCAATAAGGGATCACCAAACTGCAGGATTCGAACCCGCGATCTCGGTCATGTAGAGCGAGAAGCTTACCTCCTGGGCTATCACTGCCATTTCCATTATAATCTTCACTCAACCGCGGTTTTGACTCCAGCTGATACAATGTTCCGGATTTAACCGGCCAATTTAATTTAATTTTGAATCAAAATCGCAGTTTCGCGAATCTTATTATGGAAATGGCAGTTGGATCACAATTCGAATATTTAGGGCTCTGTCTGTCTGTATCTCCGTCTGTCACTCCACAAAGTCATAAAGACCATGTGGGTTTTACGCAGGAGATTGTTGTATAGCCCACTCACAGCCTAAGTGGCTTTCGGTACGCATTCGGTAGCCAACAGACTTCGTCTCACGCAACAAAGAGAAAGTGGGAAGCATAGCAGAGTCAGGAGAGCAGTTGAGGTAGTGAGTAGCATAGAAGCAGCAGCTCAGAACCGCTGAAAAGGGTGTGCCATAGACGACAGTATGAGAGTAGTTGTCGTTGCGTAAGAATTGTGGAAGCGAGTTCCACAGTCTAGGACCTGCAGAGCTAAAGCTTCTGTCGCCAACCGTCTTTAAGCAGAGGAATGGGACAGCTAATTTATTGTCGACACAGGACCTGAGGGCGCGAACAGGCTTAAACTGAGGCAGCAGTTCAGCTAGGTGTGGAGGAGCCAAGCCGTGGTGGGCCTTGTGGGTCAGCGTAAGAACCTTGCTCTGAATCCGTTGGTCAACCGGCATCCATCTTAGCTCTTTTAGCAAAGGAGACACGTGCTCAAACCTCTGGGACTTGAAGACTAGCCTTGCAGCCATATTCAAAGTCAGCTGCAGTGGCCAAATCGCTTTTTTGGTAGCCCAGCCAATAGGGAATTGCAATAATCAAGCCGAGACAGAACTAAGGAGCTATTTTTTACAAGCCACTGTGGAAGTCAGCTCCTAATCTTGGATAGGGATCGTACGTGATGGCTAGCTGAAGAAGCAGTCTTCTGAATGAAGCTTTTAAAATTGAGGCAGTTGTCGAAAACGACGCCTAAATTTCGAGCACGTGATAATGGTTGCACAACAGCATCAGCTATTAGAAGAGCAAAGCCTTTTAATCCAGCCACACGCTTAGGGTGTCTTATGAGAAGTAGTTTGGTTTTATCGCCATTTAATTCCAGGAAGTTTTCCGACATCCAGGATCGAATATCGGCAAGGCAAGCATTCAGTTTCTCAGTTGCTGCAGCAGATTCCGACGGTTTAAATGACAAATACAACTGAGTATTGTCAGCATAAAAGTGATATCCTATTCCATGGGCCTTAATCACTCTTCCCAGAGGTTGCGTATAAATGGAGAACAGCAAGGGACCAAGTACAGACCATTGAGGGACTCCACAGGTGACCCTTCTCGTGTGTGAGACCTGACCCCCACACGACACGGATTGAACACGACCAGACAAGTACGATTTAAACCACGCCAGTGCTTCGTCTGCCAGACCGATCGTTGTTCTCAATCGCTCAAGCAGAACATCGTGATAAATGGTGTCGAAGGCAGCAGACAGATCGAGCAGAGCTAGGGCAGCGACATTCCCGTCGTCGTTACCACGTAGAATGTCATTATTAACACGGAGGAGAGCAGTTTCAGTGGAGTGCTGCCTCTTGAATCCTGATTGAAATGTTTCTAACATTTCATTCTTTTCAATATGTTCAACTAGCTGCTTAGCAAAAAATTTTTTGAAAATCTTTGACAAGAAAGGAAGAAGGGAAACAGGGCGATAGTTTGCAAGGACCTCTGTATCTAATCCAGGCCTTTAAAGTATGGGTCTAACGATTGCCGATTTGATGGACTTGGGGATGAACCCTTTTCCAAAAGCATTAACAAACTTGGTTATGGCAGGGCTAAGTTGGTCTGCCAGTGAAGACCACAGAGATGAAGGTATAGGGTCTTCAGGAGACTGACTCTTTTTGCTTGACCTTATTAAGGTAGCCACATCGCATGCAGAAACCTCGGAGAACCTTGTAAGGAAGGTCACAGGTTGTAAACCGCGATTGCTTTAGTCGTAGGGGGCTTAATAGAGGCACGAATGTGCACAATTGTATCAGTAAAGAATTCTGAAAACTTTTCGGCTGAGTCCTTAATATCTGGAGAGTCAGATCTCCCAGCATTGGCCAGTAAATGGTTTACTGTCTTTTAAATCTGTTTAGGGTCCGACTGGTAGGAATTCAGCTTTCGGATGAAAAAATAAGCGCTGTTTTTTAAGCTTTCGAGTGTAAACTCGAAGGAAGTCTTTGAAATTGTCTAGATCTGCATCAGACCCCGATTTCTTGAATCAACGTTCAAGCCTGCGCTTAACCCGGCGCATCTTTAGGAGTTTTTGTAAATTGAAAGGAATCTCCACGACTTTGAACGCGGATAGAGCGAACGGGAGCATGCTTGTCAAGAGCACTACTGAGTATCATGTTAATCGCATCAGTGAGGGTGTCGAGGCTTCCGGTCGCGTCTGAATGTAGATCAAGAAGACATGCATCATAAACAGATTTCAAAAACTTGTCTATGTCAATTCTTTGTAAGTTACGTCGTTTGACAAGTTCGACATTACCCTGTACGTACAGGGGAGCAGGAACAGTAAACGAGACCGAACAATGATCCGAGAGGGTCAGTGGGCACACCATGAGGTCAATGGGGAGGACATCCTTAGTGATCACGAAATCTATAATATGGCCACCGACGTAGGTGGTACGATTAACGTTTTGGACCAAACCAAACTTCTCCAAACAGTCAAGCATCTTACCACCCGCTTTTCGGAATCCAACAGTCTAGAAATACCTCGTACAAACCTTAAATCCTTTGGAGACCGTGCATTTAGTTCGTATGCTCCCACAGCCTGGAACTCCCTCCCGACCTGCGTCAGAACATCCCCTGACCTGACCACATTTAAAAGGAACTTAAAAACACACCTATTTAGGACAGCATTTAGTGGGTCCCTGTGATTCGTCCTTCACGTGCTTATGCGTGCTGACACTGTGCATGCTGCCACTAACCACATTTGCATGCTGACCCTGTGCATGTTACCCCTAACCATGTTATTCATTTTGTTTGTTTTTCAAGCATGATTTTACTTACCATTCAATTGCATTTCCCTTTGCAGCAAATATAAAGCGCCTAGAAAGAGATGAAGTTCTCTGAGGGCGCTTTATCAAGTACATTATTATTATTATTATTATTATTATTAAGAAATGAGCGGACCTGGCTGTTGCTTGGGTTGTCAACGTGAATATTGAAGTTTTCTACAATCAGTAACGGCCTGTCACAGACAAATATTTTAGCGAGGAACTCTGAAAACTCTTCTATAAACAAGTTTAGACAGCCAGAAGGCGGCCGGTATATCACAACAGTGAGAGGCATTGTCTTTGATGAAGACCTAATTGAAACCGATTCAAACGATGGCCCATGCGAGAAACTGCACATCTTATAGCCAAACGATTCGCGAACAACAATTGCAACCCCGCCACCAACCTTGTCAGAAGGCATGGACTGATAGAATGAGAACCCGGGTGGAGTGGTCTCAGGCTGCTTTATGAGCCGGGCCACGAGAGGCCATTGTGCGAGAACGCGCAAGCGCAATGGAGTAAAATTAGGTGGGTCAACCTTAGACACTGTTCTCTATAATTTGAAATCCAAACCGAAGTTACTCACAGCTTTTCGTGTAAATTGCAGCTGCACCACATTTTGAATTTGTAAGGAGGCTGGCTGGTGCCATTTCTGACACGTTTGTCTGGCCAAAAGCACCTAGAACAAATATTCTGCTGCTGGACCAATCTTCTCAATATGTTTCCAGCATTAACCCGTAATTAAAGTGCAAGCTCTTCGGAACCCTTTTTTGTATTGCAACAGCTGGTTCATCACGTTGCGTGCAGTATAAACCTTATGTGGCTACTTGAGCTCTCCGCAGCTTGAACATCAAGTGAAGGCGCCCAAAGGTAAATTCTTCGCTCAACTCAATGTGACTGGACACGCCGTCTTACAGTCGCTGGTGTCACTATACCTTGCAGTCCAGCAAAACGCTCGGCTCCTCCTGCTCCTCCTCCTCCGTGGAGGAGGAGCACGAGGAGCAGGAGCAGGAGCGAAAAGAAGCCGTGCACGGGACCTTAAAAAGAGTCGTCGGAGCTAATCGCCCACTACTAGAGACGGCACTGCCACTACTATGGGTGGTTTGCTTGGCTGCTAATTCAGCTGCATCTCTCGGAGCTCGGCCGTTTGGCGCCAGAGCTCTGCTCACTGAGCGCTTGCTGAGGGCCTCAAGTCTCACGTGGGTATCATTGGGCGTACAACAGCAATTGCTTAGGTCATGTCTTGGAAGGAGACTTTAGATTATGGATGTCAGCGGCCATCTATACTGTCATCCAGTTAGTATCGGATGCATCGGTCACCACCAAGATGTTTCTTCTTTGCCTCTATTGTATACAACTTTATGCTCTCCCTCCATCATGCCGATGTGATAATTCGTAAGCTAGCGAAGTTGAGCTCACTCTCTTTCTCTCTCTCTCTCTCTCTCTCTCTCTCTTTCTCTCTCTCTTTCTCTCTCTCTCTCTCTCTCTTGCTCTTTCTCTCGCTCTCTTGCTCTCGCTCTAGCTCGCTCTCTCGCTCTCTCTTTTTCTCTCTCTCTCTTTTTTTTCTGTCTCTCTCTCGCTCTTTCTCTCGCTCTCTTGCTCTCTCTCTCTTTTTCTCTCTCTCTCTCTCTCTCTCTCGCTCTTCCTCTCGCTCTCTTGCTCTCTCTCTCTCCCTTTTTCTCTCCCTCTCTCTCGCTCTCTCTATGCTTTTTTATCCCTCATGGCAATTCAGCACCACTCCCTCGAACACTGTATTCGACATTCGCCAATAATTTGCAGGTAAGTTCTTAAATTGATTGATGACAAGACCGACCTAATAGTCAGGGACAAGCCTAATGCAACTCGGTCAACTCATGTCCCCGCATCCTCAACTTTGAGAACGAGTGGCCGGTTCCGAAAAGATCTGGCGCTGGATGACGCCATACACTCCACAGGCGAGTGCGCCTGCTTTACAATGCATAATGTTGCGAAAATTCGTGAGTAATTATATAGGGCTACCGCAGAAACGTCAGTTCGTACTTTTGACTCGCCGTCGAGACTTCTGCGAGTCTATTCTTTCAGATCTTTCTAGCGGTGCAGTAAGACGCCCACAGATGGCGCAAAACTTGGCACTCTGGCCTGTCTGACTGTAGCGCCACAACTGGCACATCGCTGGCTCTTCATCATTGTGCACTGGACCAATGTCAACATCCCGCTACTCACTCGAAAGTCCCTTCATTATCTCCGGACACCTATGATCCGCACTCCGAACTCCTCGGGCTTCCCATCGCGTCACCCAGCTCCTCTGACTCTGGTCGCTTATCTGTGCCTCTTAGCTCTCATACGATCCTTCGCAGACATGCTTTCCTTCCACGGACACTAGGAGCCGGGATCGTTCTACCACTGCAATCCCATCCTCCTGAATTGACGGCACTTGAAGCTAAGCCAGACCTGCACTAGTTCCTGGCAGCATTTGTTTCTTATAAGGAGATCCCCCTTGAATGAGTATGCGTGTTACAAATTTTCATGTTAGATCACCAACCACTCGATATGCTTCCTTCCAGCCGCATGAAAGTGTGCAGAGAAAGATTCAGTCAATCTATGGTTCTTAATGCATAAATTATCTTTATTGTTATTACCATATTATTGTTATTACATGCACTAGATTACACGCTGACAAAAACGTGGGAAATATTGACTTCGCTTTGGAAGGCGGGTCTCTGTGTCCTCTGATCTAGCTTGGGGACCACACTGACTTCTTCAGCATATTGGCATTGATGAGTTGTTCGCATGCGACTGTTCGTCGATCTGTAAAAACATGACGTTCTCGGGCTTCTTCTTCAGTCTCTTACTGGTGTGGAGCTGTACGAAAATAATTTCTTTTCGACAGTTCGACGCTGAGTTGATTCATGTTTGGTATTTTTCATCTTGGTCTACGATAGCTACGCAAACAAAGATTCGATTTACAATTTTTTTCTCTCATTAATTCGGAGTCCTTGCAATCAAAATTGTTAGTTTCTTACTTCTGGGAATTTCAAACTTTTGTTCCTGTTAAAAATTTAATTTTCTACTATGACGTGCATTTATATTTGCAAGAGATCCCTTTCCAATGGTGAATGGCTGCTAGTGAATCCACTGTGAGTTGCGTGTACGGAAAGAACGAACGTACGAAAGAGACCACAGTCACTCTGCCTAATTTCAGCAAACGCACCGTAGCAAAGCTTGGGTGTGCTTAAGTATATCAGTCAAGCCGGCCCACGCATTTGTGACTTCGCGCCTAGATCCGTGACTCACTATTCGCAGGTCTTCCTGCCTGTGCAATAAGATATAGTTAGAGAAAAACTACGCAGGTAGACTTATCTCTCACGATCGCGGCAGGTGCTAAACACCTGGAAAAAACACAGCATCACATCAATTCGCGATAACCTGCTCTTGCTGCCCATCGAGCAGCATATCGACTTCAAGTACCTGTCACCTACTTTAAAGTCCCTCACTTCTCGTGCTCCAGAATACCTACTAAAAATACTTCCCACTTCCGGCTTCGCCGTCGTACCATCCACTATTTCGAGTCAAATCGTTTAGCGGTGTCTCTAATCAATCTAAAATACTTTGAAGACGATACGTACCTTTGGTTCGTCGCTCGCTCCCTTATCACTGTAGACTCGCTTCACTGAATCATTGAAGTAGTCATAATATGGTCACGTAAGACAACGCTATGCCATCCTGCCGCATGACGGAAGGATATAATTTTTCTGCGTGGCGGGTGAAATTTCCGACGTCAGTCTCGTAGGGCGTCAGGTATCCTAGGCGAAACTATAGCCGGGGGTTTAAAATGGACTAGGCCAGACTATGGCCGTGATGGCACACTAGGTAAGGTGGTTGCTTTCACGACCTCGCTCCCGAGGTCGTGGGTTTGATTCCTGCGGTGGGCGATCCTTTATCACCATTGCAATCGGTGGTGATAGCCGTAAAGGCTCTTCTGTCGCTATACAAAAAGAGGCTGTTTAATCAGCTAGGATTTTGTATACCCCTCCAGACCAGAATGGGCTCCATCTGAAAGATGACGCAGAGAACCAAACATGTTAATTATAATTAAATCTTTTCATTATAATTAATTTTTCCGTGGCAATTATCAATACGGAGAACATCCTACAGCAAACTTCCACTCATATCCGGCAAAGAACTTCCCGCGATATCTAAAAAAAATCATATAAACGGGAGTTAAAATTTCAGTTCGATTGATTGAAGCAATTTTGTAAAGCAGTCGAAGCAATTGAAACAAGCGAATTTGCAGCGAAGCGGAAAATACCTTTAACTTCATTGAAGTGTTGTCGAAAGTCTAAGAATCGTACGTTCACAGTTTGAAACAAGGTAGATTAATTTTCTACTTAAGCTTCCTTTTTCCTTTAACGACGGCTAACGTAGCTACGAGTCTGTTAACTCCATATCATGTTTAATCATGTAAGCATTGCGTAAGGGAAGATCTTACAAGGTAATCTCATTACATCCGCTTGCATGCTAAATTAACTATGTTTTAAATCATCGTAAATTTAGCTTTCTACCATAAAAAACCAAATTCTAATGAGAATCTCCACATCAACACAACATAAGTACAACCAGCGCATTAACGATCTACATCCAGAGAAACGTATATATATATAAGTCTTAGTTAAGACGAATAGCCAAGCCATATCGAGCTAAAAGAGGGATTCTTCACTATGGGAAGAAAACATTGCTCTCAAAAACGCTGACTTCCAGCTATCTTGAAAGCTTCTGGTGGTCATTTTTGCGAAGCTAAGACGTTGACCAAAATGTCTGATCATTATTACTGGAAATGAATGAAGAACGCCGTTCACCGACTTATAAAAAAGACTGAAAAATGTGTTGTCATAATCCCAAAATCAGCAAGGAGGAACTAACACTCAACAAGATACTAGTGCCTGGAAACTATGGAGCCTAGATTTGTGCGATTAGTCCCCTTCAGGGAACATCAAATGGCAACAAATATATATTACTCTGCTGCCAATCACTTCTCTGGTTTTACTGAAGTAACTGCTGTTTCGACAAGAGTGCCAAGTCAGTAGCAGTTTTTTCGCTGTTATTTGCCGCGTCGGCTGTGTGGACTCTAGTAAGCAACTATGAACGGACGTTTGTGAACACAACAATTGAAAACTTAATGGAGTACTTTCAAACAGATCACGGCACTTCATATGCCTACCACCCAAAACCAAATAGCAACGGGAACGTGACGATCGAGCACTAAAATAATATATAAGTAAGTTTTTTTAATAACCAGGATGACAACTGGAACAAGCTGATCCTCTGTGCTTTGCTTTGTTTTCGTATCGCACATCTGTGCGTGCCTCAACCAAGTGCACTCCACTTGAGGTCATGTATGGACGCAGACCATGCTTTCCATTGACCTCAAACCTTCAGAAGATGTACGAGATATCACACTTCTAGCTCCACTGCTTATATATGGAATCAGAGCCGTATTCATCGGGTGGATTCAAATATGGAACCACGCAAGATTGGATCCTACACAGTTGTGGAATTCTTGATCAGGGGACGAGTTAAAGTTAATAGCGATAAAAATGACAATATACTAAACAGCATTTACCACGCCAGTAACCTTGATATTTACCAGTGTGCAGAGGCTTTTCTAGCAACCCTGACAATTATCCAAGCGACTCTGCCGATAAATGACCAAACCAAGCTGACACTCAAAAGATCACTTGAAAAACAGACAACAATAGTAATAATAATACACTTGATATAGTGCCCTCAGAGAACTCAATCTCTTTCTAGGCACTTTAAATTTGTGTCATCCGGTCTCAATGAAACACAGGCAGACCAAGACTGTCAACTCAACATCGAGATCTGGAAAAAAGGGTATTTTAGCACAACTTGCTCCCCTAATTTTGGTAAGGCTATATACTTTGGAAGAATTAGGCACCACGGACAATCATGGCGTATGTACAAAACAGAATATGATGGGAACTACTACTTCTGCGCCGTCGGCTACGTATTGATAGAATCAGAAAACCTCTCCCTTCTCAGAAATAATGTCATGCCCCATCTGAAGACTGTCGCCACTTATATAGCGAACATCGAGAGCGGCTTCTGCTCTCGACCTAATAATATTTGCAAATCCTCCCCCTATCTCTTAATGCTACCTCTAGCCGCGCATTGCAGCACGTGCGCCACAGTCGAATTACTTGGAGCGTCAAGCGCAGTTAATTAAAAGCGAAGCGAAGCGTAGAAGAGAATGCGAGCAGCACGCGCAAGAGCAGCTGCGATGCCACCCCGTGTCCGAAGGCGAGACAGAGACGAGATATCAAGCGAAGCAAAGAGCTGTCGAGTGCCGCGCGTACGCTGTTGAGTAGAGCTAGCTGAGAAGAAAACCGCCCACCCGCGATCCTCCGTCGTCCTCTGCCTTTCGAAGTAGACGTCTGCGCTACTCGTATCTACTGTATCTGCACTACCTTTCGCAAGCCGTGGCGCTACTACTACGCGGCGGCTATGGTAACGAGGCGCGGGCAAATGGCGCTACTTCATTCGGCCCGCTTTTCTGCTGCTTCGCAGCAGCCCCGGACGTACGCGCGTTCCCCCATCGGGTTCTCTGAGACGTTCGTCTCTTGAGGCGGTAGACGAGGCTACGGAAGTACCGAACACACGTAAACTGCGATCTCCGGCCCGTGTAGACCGTCCTGCTATTGCGGCGAACCAGGGAGACGCACTTCGACGCTCTTTCTCTGCGGCGGCCTCCAGCAGGCCAACCCGAGGCAACTACGAAATCAAAGTGCTGCCGCCAACGCTGCCCTGTCTCCTTCCACATGAGCAGCGATCCAACTGCGGGGCACTCTTCGGGCTTCTCCGACTGATTCCCGACTTCAGTGACTTCGCGCTTGCTTGCTCTGTGTGCTGCCAATGGCTTGTGGGTAATCATCATGATAATACGTCATAGTCTATAGGAATATTAATAATAATAAGACATTAGCTTAGCGCCCTTGAGACCGCAGTCTCTTTCTAGGCACTTTGCGTGTGCGGCGCGAGAAGCCTGTCAAAATGGTTAGTAGTAGCATGCACAGCGTCAGCACTCACAATCACTCACAGAACAATTCACCTGGACCAGGAAAACACTGTGAAAAACTGGTGCGTTCTTTGCTTATGCTTAAATTTTGTCATATCACGGAGTGTTGTTCCGTCAGTCGGGAGTGGGTTCCCGGCTTAGAGAGCATGCAAGCTAAAGGCATGGTCTCCAAGGACTTTAAGGTTGGTTCTAGACCCAGCTAAATGACTTGAGAAATGAAAGCGAATGGGACAACGCCTGGTCTGGTTGGGAAGTAGTTCTCATCGGTAGGGTTCAACTCCGACTCCTATCTACTTCCTCCACGCGCTAGAGAGCGGCCTCGGGCGACTTCTAGCGTGGACCTATACGAGACTTGTACATGATACCTTCGGATATTCCTATTATAACTTCGCAGTCACTATTCAACAACTGTTCTAGGAAATTAACAAAAAACAGGACCTGCTTAGCATAAGGTGTGATGCTGCTATTAGTCAATACCTACCGGCGGGCGTTCTTTGGCGGGTCACTAAGAACCTCCCTGCATCGTGCGTTCGCCCTATGAACAGCTCATCTATCTAACCTATCACCTGTAAGTTTAAAGCGCTGATTATCACTCGCTGTGGAAGTGGCTCGTTCGCCGTGCCTCAGCGTGTTGTAAAAATTCAAATGGCGCCCACTTCCTTTGTAAAAAACTGCTGCAAAAAAACTCCACCACAGAAGGAATGCGAAGAATTTACGCTTGCAGGCACATCTAGTCGAGAAAGTTTTATTTACTGTAGTGAAAGTACCAGGTAGCTATCACGGCTTTGACTCGGGTGAATTTGTCTGGCCTCGGACGTGGCAAACTGCTCTATTACAGTTTGAAAGTCAATATTTTCCAGTGTTTCTTTCTCTATGCTTAGCAAGGCTAAATCATGGGGCCAATCTTGCCCTATTGATGGTCTCAGATAAGACAGTATTATCTTCAGCTTGCTAAAGGAAAGTTTACAACTGGTAACTGATACAGCTATGGTGAGAAGAAGGCAAAGCATTTTACAGTCACATATTTCGCTGTACTACTGTGTTTCATTAACACCTAAACGATATAAGCCTCTACGATCTAGACATTGTTGACGAAGTTTGGTCTGGTCAAGTGTCTTCAAAAGATTCATAACTTCAAAAAAGAAACCAAAATTTGGCTCAAGATCTGTGAGCCGGAAAAATGTATATGTAATTTCCTGTCGGCAATAGTCTATGCTGTCCTTCATGATACTTGAAATCTCCTCTTCTGCTATGAGACCAAGATCTCTTTCGACGAGTTCTCCAGGAATCTGTGTCCTTCGGTGGATTCTCCAATCAACTGCAACTCCCCACAATAACATCTCCTTTTGGCATCTAGTAGTGATTCTTAGCACCAGTCTTCTTGAAATCTTGATAACTCAACCTCAAGAAACTGGAGGTCACAAGAGGCATCTTTGAATGTCATCTTTGGATCGTTCAGTCTTTACTGAAAGCAGTCAATTTTCCTTAAGAGGCTGCACAAAAATGGCAACAGAGCAAAAAAATTAAAGTTCAAAATACAATTTAGGAGATTGCCACCTTCGCTTCTTGTTTTAAGTGTTCCACTTGTGTCCTCAGACACTCGTATGCTCAAAAAGACCTACAATGCTGTTCATTTCATCACTAATAGCTTTCAAAGCCTCCACTATTGCACTCTACCTTATTGCAGAGTCACGTTTGACAGAGGCGGTTAAGGCTTTCTTCAGTACTTCCCACCACAGAGTTGATCTTGAAGAAATAAGTAGGTGTTTTATATTGTTCCGAAAAAAGATAATGGCAACGGAATCTTGCCTTGTAGCATGAACTCCTGCCAGATTCAAGCTATTGTTATCACAGTCTTCAAAAATTGCCTTCTCATTACTGGAGAGTATTCTCTTTTGGACACCTGAAAAGTGGCCAGCCATGACTGCTGCTTTGTCGTAGCACAGCCAGTTAAGTAAGCCTAGCTTGCGTGGTCTATTAGTGTGTCGATGCTCGCCCCTGACGCAGCGTAGCAGGCCAGTCTCACCTTTGGCGCGACGAAGCCCACCTGCGGCAGGCAGGATGGAGCGAGCGGACGGAGAGGGTATTTGGAACGCGGACGGTGGATGAACGGCCGTGCGTTGTTTCGCTGTTAGCACGTGTTTCCTTATCGGCGAGTGTGTGCCGCCAGAGCTTCATGCTACAGCTTGGTCTAAGATTGTAAAAAATCCCAGCCAGCAATAGTCAAATCTATTAAAAAGAGGACTTGCTTGAAATCAAGATTAGTCTTCGCGTGAAAAAAAGTTCTAAAATCTGCACAATACATTTTGCTTTTGGTGCCCCCTTGGCCTTGGCGCCCGGGGACATCTGTCCAACCTGCCTACCCCTCGCTACGTCTCTGCTACTGACCGAGACAAGGATGACGCCCTGCTCTGGTAGCAGTGTATCGGAAGGACACCTTTCCGGGTTTTCATTCATTCAGTCCATGCGATCTGACAAGGTAGGTCGCAGGGTTGCTATTGTTGTTCGTGAACCTTTTGACTAAAAGACATGCGTTTTCTCGTGAGCCATTGTTTGAATCGGTTGCAATAGGTCCTCATCGAAGACAATGCGTCTCAATGCTGTGATATACCGACCTCGTTCTAGCGGTCTAAAAAAATTGTATAGAGGAGTTCTTGGAGTTTCCCACATAAAGTATTTCAGTGTGACAGGCCATTATTTATTACATGAGACTTCAACACTCACGTTGACAACCCTAGCATGCGCTCATTTCTTGACTGTCTGAAGAGCTTTGATTTGGTCCAACACTATAATCAGATCACTCCCGTCGGTGGCTATATCCTGGATCTAGGTATTCCCCGGGATTTCTGCCCCACTGACCTTTTTGTGGTCCCTCTGACCCTCTTGGACTATGGTTCGGTCTCGTTTACTGATCCTGCTCCGTTGTAAGTATAGGGTAAGGTCAAGCTTGTCCAACGACGCAACTTAAAAAGCATTGATCGGGAAGACATTTTCCAAGTCTGTGTGTGAGGCAGGTCTTCTTGATTTGCACCCAGACTCGACCGATGACCTTGATACCCTCACTGGTGCAGTGAATATGACACGTATGAGTGCCCTTGACGAGCATGCTTCCGTACATTCTGTCCGTGCACAGAGTCGCAGAGACTCCTTTCAATTTACGAAAAAACTTTAAAAGATGCGTCTCGATAAGTGGAGGCTTGAACGTCGCTTTAAGAAATCTGGGTCTGATGACGATCTAGTCAATTTTGAAGACTTCCTTCGAGTCTACGCCCGGAAGCTTAGAAAAGCCGGGGATTCTTTTTCACCTGAAAACTGAAGTGCTGCCAGTCAGATCCAAAAAAGATTTATAAGACGGGAATTAATTGGTTGACAAATTCTGAGAGGTCTCACTCCTCATTAACGGTTCGGCCGACACGTTTTTAGCCTTCTTCAGTGAAAAAATTGTGCACATTCGTGCCTCCATAAACCCCCTCCGACTGTGACCTTCCGTAAAAGATCTCCATAGATTTCAGCATGCGATGTGGCTATCGTAGTAAGGTATTGTAAAAAAAAAACGCTCGCCTCCTGAATACCCTATACCATCATCATCTATACCTCTGAAATATGGGGTACCTCAGGGCATCGTGCTTGGTCCGGTTCTTTTGGCTTCTCTGGGAATAATGTTTATATATTCTCTGGGAATAGTGTATATACCTAGCTCATTCAAATCGGCCACCGTTAGACAGACGCTTAAAAAGCCTAAATGAGATACCAAGGTCCGTGTAAATTATCGCCCAGTTCCCTTCTTCTTTTTTGTCAAAGATCATCGAAATGCAGACATTTGATGCTGGATGTGGCAAATTTCCTGAAACTTGGTGACGATAAAACGAAACTACTACTGACAGGACACCCCGAGCGTTAGGCTGGACAAGAAGACTATACTCTTCTAACAGGTGATGCAGTTGTGCGACTATCAGCATGCGCTTGGAATGTAGGTGTTGTCTTCGACAGCTGCCTCAATTTCGAAAGCCTTGTTACGAAGACTGTGTTCGCAGGTAGCCATCACGTCCTATCCCTGTCTTAAGATTAGGAACTGTCTACCGTGGTTGCTTGCAAAAATCTAACTAGCACCTTGGTTATGTCTCGGCTAGACTAGAGTCACTACCTTTTTGGCTCCGCTGCCAAAAAAAGCACTAGGCCACTTCGCTGGCGATGAATGGGCTGCAATGCTAGTTTACAAATCCCACAGGCTTGACCAAGTGTCTCCTTTGCTAAAAGAGCTAGGATTGCTGCCGTTGATGAACGGATACCGAACAAAGTTCTTACGCTGACCCACAAGGCCTGCCGCAGCTTGGCTCTTTCATACCTAGCTAAACTGCTGCACCAGTTTTAGCATCCTCGTGCGCTCGGGTTTTGTATGGACAATAAATTAGCTGTTCCATTCCTCTGCTTAAAGACCGTTGGTGACAGAAGCTTTTGCTCTGCTGGACCTAGACTGTAGAACTCACTTCCACAATTCTTATGCAACGACATCTATTCTCTTGCTTCCGACAATGGTGCATCCTTTCAAGCCGTCCTGAGCTACTACTTCCATGCTATTCACTACCTCAACTGGTCTCCTGACTCAGCTATGCTTCTCACTTCCTCCATGTTGCTAGAGATTAAATCTGTTGGCTACCTAATGCGCACCGAAAGCCGCTTAGACTTTGATTGCACTATACGAAACCCGGCTGCGGATCACCCATATAGTCTTTGTTTGAGTTACAGGCGGCGATACATTGCATTACATAGATTGAAGAAAGAAAATGAAGGCACTTAAAGAGTGGGACAAAATGAAGACTTCGATTCGCTGAATGAGTGGAAGCCAGTGCAGGTCGGTGGAAAGTGGAGTAATTTGCCGACTAAAATGCTCACGACAGACGATTCTGGATGTAGAACTTTGCGTCAACTGTAAGTGCCTTATTGCATAAGCCGGAGGAGATGCAAGGTCATAGAAGTCGAGACGGACTTTCTCCAACGCTTGGAGCAAATTAGCTTGGATGAGCTATTCCTTACTAAGCAGGCACACTTTTTTGCAAAGTTGCACGGCTGAAAGTGAGCAGGCTTGACTGTGAAGTCGACATGGTTGTCTAGAGAAAGGTCAGTTTGGAACAGGACACCCAGATTTCGTCCTGATGCTGCATGAGGTCTGGTCTGGGGTCCCATTTTCAGTCAGGTTAAGGGTTGAACCCTTGACCAGCCGGAAAAGAAGTCAGTTCTGCCTGCGATAGAAATCCACGACACCTGTGTGGTTATGGTAACTTTTTACTCCAGTAACAGAAATATTGCGGCTGCAGTTGTTATATTCTTAGGGCGAAATACCGCTAACTAATAGTCATAGATAGTAAGTTTTAGTAAGCGGAACAGGGCACCGAGCAGTAGCTCCAGAGAGCGTGTGTTTGTTTCGTAGAGTGGCTGACCTGATATACCAGTTCTGCGGCAATCTGGGTACTTGGGCGCGTCCAGGAGAGGTCACAGCTAATAATAGCAGTACTGGGCCAGTGGGCGGACTGCATTCCGGTTGACCCGTTCGGGTAGCGCCCGAAGGTTTCGAGAGCCACTACCCGTTTCTGCATGGTAGCTGGCACCGAAGCTGATATGCTCAAGGTGAGGCAATCTGCTTATTGCGTGCCACAGTGTGCCGAACTGGAATTCGGCAGTACCTGCGGTCCCGCTCGGCTAGGTGGGAAACGCCCCCTCTCCGTTCTGGTTCGGCGTTTAAACTCAGTACGCGAGACCCAACCGACGTACGGATCGTACACAAAAAATGTTGATCCAGATGCAAAAATAAAAAGTTAGTCACAGTAATTTCATCAATAAAGGAAGGTTGACTACCAGGCGCGCTTAGAATAAAAGCTAGCTCCTCGATAGACGCGTAGCTCAAACGGAAATAACGGATGTAGGGAGTTAGAAAATTGATTCTCCTCTGATAATATGGTACTCGCTACAATACGCGACTCGCGTGGATTGTAGGTGCGAGTGCACAGTTCTGAGGGTAACGCCTCTAATGTCTAACCAGTAACTTCGTTCTGTCCTTCTGGATTCCCAAGCGATAACCTTCGTTAAATCTTAGCTGCTCCTCGTGCTTGTAGAGCTGGCACTACTGCTCTGGTTTTAGACGGTGAGTTCCGTTGGTTACCCTTAACGAGGTTCATGAACGACGCGCTGAGATGTCTCTCACGTCGTGCAGTGCTTCCTTAAGATGTTTATCAATGAAAATTGCTGCTGAATTTGCGTTCCGTTTTATTTTGTTGATCGCGAGTGGGTATGCTTTGACGAACGGGCTTAGTAACCGCAGTGTAGCTACGTTTTGACTGTTAAAGCACAAACGTGCAGTTAAAAGATCCGGATTCCAGAAAAATGTCCAAGGAATTATTATTTCTTTTCTGATTTCGTAGCGGTGTATGTGCGGGCTCACACGTCAGTACGTTCGTGTGCTCGCGGGCATGTGCGTGCATGCTTGTAGAGGGTGTTGTTTCATCAGGTCGACGCTCAGTTCCTATGTGCCACTTATATTTTTATTGTGCTGGTTTTTATTCTGCTTTCTGCCGTCTATCTGAAGTTTTTCATTTCCAGGCCTTCACCTTTATTTGATGGTCGATAAATGAGTTGCATCCATGTGAGCCTTGCCTTAGACTACCACATCAGCTCTACAATCAAGTCTGCTTACTTTCAGCCACATAACATTGCTAAAATTAGGACTTGCTAAGATAGGTATACTACGTCTAAGTTGGCCCGTGCATTTGTGACCCGTCTCGACTTCTGTAACTCACTGCTTGCTGGTCTTCCGGCATGCACAGTCAGGCATTTACAGCTGGTGCAAAACTCAGTAGCTAGGCTTGTCTGTCGTTAGCATCGCAGTTGCCACATCACACCACTTCTATTCGACCTACACTGACTTCCAGTCAAGCAATTCAACGACCAAGGTTCTGTCACTCACTTTTAGGTCCCTTCATTCTAGGGTTCCAGCCTACCTATCAGATCTACACCCCACCAAGCTAAGATCGTACCTTCTGCCTTTCAGAATCTAATCGCTTACATATACCTCGTACGAACATCAGATCCTTTGGAGACCGTGTCTTTCCCATATGATCCCAAAGCCTGAAACTCATATTCGACTGGTATCACATCCCCAGACTTGACCACATTTAAAAATAAGCTACCAACGCATCTATTTATCACAGCGTTTAGTGGATCCATGTGATTCTTCCTTTGTGTGTGTTAATGTTGTGCTGACACTGCATGCTGCCACTAACCACATTTGCATGCTGACTTTGTATGTCACCTCTAACCATGTTGAACTTGTTGTCAATGAGCATGCTCCTGCTAATCATTCGATCATGCTTCCTTTGTAGAAATTGTTAAGTGCCTATACAGAAATTTATTTCTCTGAGGTCGCTATAGCAAATGTATTGTTATTATTAGTAGTACAATTACTGTGCCGTGTTTTAGTCATATACAGGTAATAGCATTGGAGATTGCATGCATGCAATCGAAATGAGCTGGATGAGACTCGGTGGATAGCTCCCTAGAGGGGTTATTACGGGATACATCAATGTGACACATTCATTTTGTCGAGATAGATGTAATGTGACTGCCGAACGACCTTGCTGCTGACCAAGTAGGAATTATTGAGTTGGCTAGGGGAAAATATTGACGTTAATTGAGTCGTGACAATTTTAGGCAGAACTACCATTGAGCAAATAGTAGTTCATGCTATGTGATAGCCTGCCAAAGACACATCCAGTTCCCAGCAGGTAACCTGAGTATACCGTCTTCTGCTGCTACCATAGGTATACCTAGTGGCTAGTCTGCAGCTACCCTGGCCCGACCTGAAGATCAGCCAAGGTTAAGGATAAGCTCCATCGAAAAATTCCACGTATTTAGCCAATGACTACAGACAAGGACTACAATGACTACTAAAGACTACTAATGACTACAGACGTTGGATTGGAGGTGTCCTTTCTTTATCGCTTGATGAATCAAATCAACGGTTTACAAAGGGATTGTGAGAAAATTGTGTTCACTATTTCACGTGAAATGCAATGCAGTGCCTCTATAAGTCGATTCACCACTGTTTAGGGTTTTTCTGTCGCTTGCCTTGAGTCCACTTACGGTACACAAATGCGTGCATTGTTTCATTGCTTTGGTAGTTTGCTGAATCGATATTGCCACAAATGTTTTTCTCATGTTTATATCAGTGGTGAGAATGGAAGACCGGTGTGGCTGGTGGGAGGCTGCTGTATGTAGTTTCGGTATGATGGTTGGAAGTGGTGCCAGTGTCAAGTCAGCTCTTGTTAATGGCAGCTCGCCACTGAGTGTGACCACTCTTGCACAGCCTCAGCTTTAGTTTCCCCTACTTCCTTCTCTGGATACCGGATACAGGTTGGGCTTCTACTCTGTCGGCTTGGTTCCAGGACAGGCGTTTGATCTGCTATGCTGGTTTAGCCCAGCGGTTAGAGTGCTTGCCCGACCAAGGTCAAAGTGAGTGCATTGGAGTATTTTATGGCCCGGGTCTTGGGCTCGAGCCCTTGGCATATGCTGCCACTAACTACATTTGCCTGCTGACCCTGTGCATGTCACCCCTAACCATGTTATTCATGTTTATCAAGCATGATATTACTCACCATTCAATCGCACTTCCCTTAGTAGTAAATGTAAAGCGCCTAGAAAGAGATTGAGTTCTCTGAGGGTGCTTTATCAAGTGCATTATTATTATTATTATATGTAAAGCACCTGAATAGAGATAAAGTTTTCTCGTGGTGCTGTACAAATGATTTATATATATATATATGTGTATATATATATATATATGTATATATATATATATATATATATATATATATATATATATATATATATATATATATATATATATATATATATAGCAACGAGGGGAACCATGCTCAAGGCACTCTGCAAGTTATAGAGTTAGTGAAGGCTGGAATCATGAACAGTGCCATTCCTTTGGAGGTGAAGCTGCAGTGTACAAATCTTTGAGGCAATAAGAATTTATCATGAGCTATGCCCGAGCTTCAGAGCAAGTTGCATCAGGTGGGGAGACAACCTGATTATATCTCTGTGTTGAGGTGCATGCACTTGTCTGGGTCTGTAGCATGTTAGACCTGCCATGATATATGTCAGTGCTCACTTGCCATTGGAAATCCTGGGCAAAAGTGGATTTTCTCATTTCTGAATAATAAAGCCGAGACCTTATTAATTGCAATGTGGAACCTAGCTCTTTGAGGCCTGAATCAAATGCAGCTGGTGATCAGTCACAAGTCTATTGCTTATCGATCAGAAACGGGCGTTTTGCATTTAGTACATACAGAACGTGCAGATGCTTCAGTTTGTAGATTTGCGTTTGCAGTGGCACTGCTACCACTATGAGCAGTAGAGAGCACCTCAAACAGCAGCTTCAGAAGAAGCATGATGCAGAAGAGAGGGCGCTGAAGGTCGTAGTTGCACTGCTGGAGGCCGGGATCAGTAGAACGGTGCTTGTCGATGCTGTGAGTAACTCTGAGCACCTAGGTTTGCTGCAAAGTGCCCTGCACTTTCGGCGATGCTGCTGCTGCTATCGCCGCAGCTGTATCTTGGAACGTATCTACCTTTTCGTACGCTGATCGCGATGATGGTATGTTCCAAGATCAGCCCTGAGCTATCGTGTGGATCAAAATAGAGCGATGCCAGAAACGTTTGCGAAAATTCCCATAAATACTGCTTGCACATTTTCCAACTCACGTGTTCGTGTTTGCAGATTGCTGCTGCGTTGGCCGACGACAGTTCTCGAAATTTCTTCAGATCATGCATCAGTATGCTTAGCTGCACAGGCAGGCCCTGCCTGGCTCTAGGAGCCAGCCAGGGCCTGCCTGTATCCATAGCCCAGGGGTCCCAGCTGCTCACTCTCCATGACCTGCGTCGTGGGCTTGAGCCCAGAAGCAGCGATTGTGCATGCTGGTATCACTGACAAGTTGGCACGATTAATTTCCAGATTTCGCTAGAAAGAGAGTTCGTTCTCTTACAGTGCTATGTGAAGGATTAGTTATTATTAATAATTGCGTTTGGCTCCTCATTTCCCAGCCCCTTCTAATTAAGGTGAGAAAGTCGGTCCTCACGCGGCAAGATAAGTAGTTCCAGGAGTGGTGTGTAATAGACATGACTCAGCGAAGCGAGTCCATAGGCAGTGAGCTCTAGTTTTTTAGTAAGCATGGTTGGATTGTTTTTCCTGACCCATTGATATATTTCGTGACTTAGAACTAAATCCTTGTTCATGGTCTCCCATACCTAAAGTTTGCCACTTTCAACCCTTGACATATACTGAAGAACTGCATTGGCCATCTGTCAAAATTTTTCTTTAAAGCAAAATCCATGTCACGTCAACTAATCGATGTGCATTGGAGGCACTCAGCTACAAAGAAATACTTGCAAACCGGGGACAATGTCTATAGCCTGAAGAGTGCTTCAGAAGATTCGATAGTAGGCTCTTTTCGTGCTTAAAGTCATTTACAAGTAAACCTAATAGATGACGCACACCAGCTGGTCCTAATTGCTTGCCTATGTGAATCGTATCTTGCGGTGCGATTTTTGTAGCCAATAGTTTGCTAAGCGATGCAATTGTTATGGTTTTGTTGCAAGTCTCAGTGTGTGTGGATTTTTGGACTTACTCCTTTTATTCCTTGCAACTTGCTCCGGGAGATTGTCCTAAGGTTTTCGATGCGAGGCCGTTGGGATGTAGTGCTAAGCCATGTGGAGACGTTTGCTCAAGCGGAGCTATCGTAGGCGCCGTACTGTGTCACTTCTCAAGTCTGCCTCCAGATGTTTCAATCGCGTCTTTTACCCAGAGCCACCATGCAGACCCTGCTGTAGCACAAGCGAAGCACGGTGCCTCTTACCTTATTATTATGTCTGTCCCTCTGGGGTCACCCTAGTTTGCGGCCATCCTGATGCCTCCCCGTGCGTTTTCTCTTCGTCCTGTACAATATCTTAGGCTCTGCAAGTTCGGCCAGCCACGGTTGGCGAAGCACTGGCTTTGCTCAGCCTTGCACTTGGCTCTCTTCGATACTGAAAGTTGCCTGCCCCCTTTTTTATTTGCATGCCCTGACAGATACTTTGCATTTAGAAATGCTGTCAATGTTCTGCCTCGTCGGAGTGAGCAGTCGCAGCTTTTGTGGGTGACTGGAGTGAGGGGCATCAGTGCTTGAGTGAGCAGCAATTTTTTTCTTTTTAAATAACTTTGCAGTGAGCAAGCTCTGAACCATATGAGTTTGCTTAGCATTCCCCTTAACCAGCTAATTCTGTGTGTATTGTAATAACCAACCTGACAAGGCGGCTGTCTCTTCACAGCCGTTTGATGGTCGACTGTAGCAGGTTCGTGAACATTGGAAGAGCAGCTGGCTTGACATTTCGGCCGTGGATGTCTATGCCGTGCATTTTTATTGTTCGCTCTCTTCCATGACCAAACGCTCCCCTCGCATGGCTTGTGCCGGGTTCAAGTATAAGAAGCTGTCATTGAGCTGCGTGCACAATGAAGTTTGGGTTTTATATAAGTGTATATATGCGAGTGTTAAGTATGCTAAAATGTTGTTCACCAAAGCACAAGCACGTGCAGCCTGCTGCTGCACGCACAGCACAGGATATGCTCTCGGTCTGGATGCCGCCCTCTACGTTTGTATCTTTCTACATGGAACGCCGCCCTTCTCAGATGAACTCTGGGAAAATAGGCCAAAGGGAATGGTACCTAGAGGAGCCAGGGTGTGGCTGAAGGATGGCCGATTGTCACTATTTTCAGCTAGCTGTTGAGTATCCGTGTATAGTGCTTGCACGTCAGCCTTCCCGGTTTACGGCATATGAGTACACTATTTCCAAAAAAGAATCGGCCATTTTGGAACTGAAGTTGTGCAGGAGGGAATGTTCATGACAGTGGTCGTGGGTTCGAATCCTGGAGTGGACTATCCTTTATTGCCAACTGCAACCGCAGTGATAGCCTTTAATACTCTGTTGCTACTATACAATTGAGGTGTTTAAATCTGCCAATATGTATATATTTATGCATGCTCCACACACGAAAGCTTTGAGTTTGTTCTGGGAAGCCTTTGACTCGGCCGGTGTGCTTAAGCGCAGAGCCGCTGCTATGTAACCCCTGCTTAGTTTGTTGTAGACAGATATGTTTATTAACAACCCAGTGCCTCTATTCGACCCCTTGGAAGCACCATGACCTTGTGAAAATGTTGATTGCTGCATTTACTGTACTGTATACATGCCTAATGCCTCTCAAGTCCATGATGGTGCACTGAGGCTGTGGAACTGCATCAATCCTATAGTTTCTGATGCATTTAGATATAGTTCACATTTAGACAGCATGCATTTATAAAATAGCATATGTGGTTACAAATGCTGCTGGCTTACGGTAATGAGGGGCTGTCGTCTGGTGCCGTCGTTGTAGGACCCGGACCCGTACGGGTAATAATCGACACCCCTACATTAGATCGGTGCCCAGTAGTTGATATTATGCCGGCAGATGTCCACTGATTTCTTACTGTGATTGTGCCTGTGGACCCCTTCAAGTCGCCTGGCTTCCTTTGCGAAAAACTGTAGCCTCGATTCTTGTAGGCAGGCTGCTTCTTGAAATTTAGTTGTTAGCTCCTAGTAATACTTTATTTCGTTTCATCTCCAGTCCATTCGTGTGACTTATCCTGAGCGCCCCTGCCTGTTAAATCAGAACCCGTAAGTGCCTCTGGTCTATCATCTTGTAACAATCATTTCTAGCCTGAGATCCGACGTTGGTCGCTTGTAAAAGCTTGTCACCTATTTATTTTACAATTAATATGCAGTTACATCTTCTCTCCTGCTGCCGACTTGGGCGCATACTTATCAGCCAGCCTTCCTGCACTGCTACTTTCTAACAACTCACTTCCTCGACTGAAATCTGTTGGCTACCATGTGCACACCGAAAGCCGCTTAGGCTTTGAGTTTGCTATGGAAAACTCTCCAGTGTAACAACTGCTTGGTCTTTGTGGCGTGACACACACACATCACACACGCACGTGCATACAGAAGTACATTCATACCTCAGTGCTTCTTGTAGTTCGGATGCATGCACGGCACTTCATAGCGCATGTTACAGCTGGATCAGCCCTGACACTCTCACCATCAATTGTTATATTTGCCAAGGTTAAGAGCAGTAGTTTTGTGACTGGCAGCACTGATTTGGTCCATGTTTTGTGTTGCAGGCCAGGCATATCAATGTCGATTACTATTCCGATGTTACAGCCGAACGTGCTATATCGCTTATATGTGGCTATCCGTTATGCGGCAACCCACTCACCAATGTAAGTTGGTTTCTAGATTCGTGAAGGTGCTCTTCTGGTAGACCATAGCACTTATTTTTCTAGTTGCTTTACTAGTTGCTGAGTGGTGGTCTATTGTGATAGCGTGAGTTTGCTATCTACTATACATTTGTATGTACATATAGTGCTGGCTCGAACAATCCATGCACCCTTGGGATTAACACAAATTTGTAAATTTGCTGAGTTTTAAAAAATCGATGCCAAAACATTTCTCCCTCAGTAAGATTAATAATGAGGAAGCAATAAATGTACCGAATTATGTACTGTTATACATGCTGCCATCTTTGTTGGCCTACTAAGTTTGCAAAACATGCAAAATTAACTTGTTTGGTGGTTTCATGTGGTTACGGAAACAGTTTTCGAAGGATAATTTTTGGCAGCACAATCAGAACACGGTGAACAAAGAATTTTTGGATGTGTCATGTATCTCTCTTTAGAAAAATTCATCCTAACGACTAGGTCAGGTTTTTGTTAGGGAATGTTCCAAGTTTGACTTCTTGTTTTGTGCATGACATAGGCCTGGCCTGGTTTGAGAATATGCAATAATGCAGAAATAAATAGATAGTGTAGTTAGAGAAAGAAAACGGCCAACTATGTTTCCTGGTGGACAAAAAGAGCTGTAGAGCCGTATAAAACTTCTTTAGACATCTTGGCAAAACCTGAGATGTCAGAACCATAGTGACCGTGCATGGAGTAATAAGTACTTACTGAAATTAGGAGAAGGTAGTTTCATTTCGTGCATGCATTTGGCTGAGTTAGAAGTTTATACCTAGAAAATAATTTAAAAGAACTTTAATTCTTTGTTTATTGGAAAATACAGTTTGGTGGTTTTTCTTTTCACCTGTCATAATTTTTTGCATATCTTTGCACCATGTCAAGACTATGATTGTTCGTGCTCAAGCTAACATACTTTAAACTCTTAATGATCGAGGAAAAGATACCCAACACGGTTGTTGACCTACGGTTTTATATAGTATTATACTTGATTCATTTAGTAAATCTTACATTTAAGTCTTTCGACGGTACTAGATCATAATACTCATCGTGAATGAGATAATGTCCAAAGCTGGAAACAGCTCCAAATACTGCAAAAACAAGATCAGTGCATTAATTTTTATGCATTATAGGAAAACCAAACAGTTAACCTACACGATTTTTTACAAATATTGCTAACTCATGCAAATCCTACTCTGTGGGGAAAGTGTATTGGGCTGAAGTCCAGAAACACTGAAATATCTACGATTAATCTTGAACCTCCGTGTGACTGGATTTAAATTTTTCGGGCAGAACTGTATGTACACAATCGGCCATAAGTTTTGCCACATTTCTCATCCTGTGAAAACGGTCGACATATCTCATCCGGTAGCTGTTGAAGTACGGTCAATTTCAAATAAATAATAAAGAGTATCTTTTGTCAGTTATCAAGAAGTAGTGTTTCGGTCGGTAACTTATTGCTCAGGATGACTTTTAAATACTGAACCCGGCAACTCTGGAAGTAGGTATATATATATGGATACTCCCTTAATACCCAGACAACAACGATGGCCGGATTTTGGTTGCTGGGTGTGACGTATTATTTCGCTCACTCATTGGCGTGCTACCGAAGATAGGGCTTGAAAAATCTGCTATCGGAGCCAATTTCTTTTGTGTGAATGTCTTTAAATATGGCCGAAACCCTTTGGATTGCATTTGCAGCTTCTCTTCGTCTAATAGAAGATGCGACATATTGACTTGCTAGCGAACTGAGAAAATTGGGCAGGCACCCAATGTCCTTGGCCCGAAGCCGGCAGACCGTATCAACACTCTTCCTTTACAGCACATGTAAAGTGCCTAGAAAGGATGGAGTTCTCTGAGGGCTCTATACAAATGTATTATTATCATTTTAATTATTACTTCGTGCATGCACTAATAGCAAGTATGCCATATTTCACCTACTGGATTTTGTGAGAGGGCAGCAGTCGTCTTACCATCCGAGAGTGCTTGGAAATGACTGGGCCGTGATATCCCAGGAGGTAATGTGATTGCTCTTCTCTACCGAGGTCTTAGGTTCGACTCCTGCAGTTGGGTAATTCTGTATTGCCAAAAAAAGGCTCTTCTGCCGCTATGCAAATGAGACTGTTAAATCAGCTCAGATTCTTTTTGGAAGCTGGTGGGATACTTAAGAATGCTGTCCGATATAACATTCGAAAAATTACGGTGCTAGGGATGATCGGAAGAACCAGACTGCCTCGGGATGCCTTCGGACTTCTACCAGAGGATGATCAGCTCCTGATAATGGAGCGATTGAAGGCCTATTTTGCACCTGCATGAGTCTCGACCCATGTCAGCACACTCAAGCTTAGCACTGGCGCGATCCAAAGTGAGTGGAGGGTGAGGCAAAGGCTTAACGAACACGGTGCCTTGTGGCAAGGGGTTTCAGAGAAAGCTTCAGCTGTTGACAGAAGCCCACAGACAAGCAAGCCTTGAGTGGGTATGACAGCACAGCCACTGGACGACCGAAGAATAGTTTATTGAAGGTTCAGTGTCAGCTGAGACCTCTACATAGCAGCATAAGACCACTGGCTGAATTATGGGCTAATTGCAAACAGGTTGGCATGCTATACCATCTGATTCAAGTCTGAAACTTGGCTAGGTCGTGCCAGCCCAAATAGCCGACGTTGCTAACCGGGAGGGGGCCACATTTTGCTATCCTTAGTGCTTCTACTGCCTGAGCTGTGTTTGTCATACTATGTAAATCACAGGTTGGGCTGTTGTTTTGATTTCAGCGTTAATTTCATTGGTTTGGTCCCTCCGGGTAGATTTCAAAATTCGACCAGGCGCCCATTGTTAGGTGGACGTGGCAAAACCTGTGGCTGCTAGAGTGCATACAGTATATAGAGTGTGACCGAAAAAACAATGCAGATATAACCTCAAATTTGCAGCATTATATGGACTGCTGGCCTGAACAATTTCAGTAGAGGCTTACTTGGTACTTCCCATGCACTTCAACGTGCTTTGATGGTAATACAAAATAATATCCTTAAAAATAGACGATTACGTCTCAAGCCATAAAGTACTCCAGATACTGCAAAAGCTCTCATTTTACATTTTTGTCATCTGAAAGTAAGCTGGGGAGGTAGTGTGCACGGTTTGTTACAAATATTGCAAACTCGTATGAATCATATATTGTGGTGAAACTTTTACTTCTTGGCGAGCTGTACGATGTACGATGAAGGTTTTGGGCATATATCTTGATCCCCTGGGTGTGTGAATTTTTAGGGCCAGCACTGCAGTTAACCGTTAGTTAGTCCATTCTGCCCAGACATGCACTGTTTGTCGTTCAAGTTCTAGCAGAGTCTCAGCCGTGCACATTGTCGATTGTTTTGTCTTCATAATCGGATGTCCGGGCTTGGCTCGCAAGGCTCATCAGAAGGTATTCCTTCTTTTTACGAAGTAATGTGGCCAAGTGAATGGTGCATGGTCGCCCGGAAGGCTTCTTTACCTCCACTGTCCAGCCGTTGGTGGTCAACATACTGCACATTTCACTTTGTTAGCGAGAAAAACTTTGCAGATACTCTGGCTCGACGTCACCCTCACACCATGTATCGATGTCAAGACTTCTTGGTTGTGCTTGCCTCGTCCTCTGTGCTTGCATATAGTCAGTGCATTGCATGCTTTTCTCTTAGGTACCCAGGCAGAAATATCGTATATCATTGTGCCAAAAGAAAGTTTACGATCTAAGTGAGCTGAAAAACTTCTGTAGCGACCGGTGCTTTCGTGCCTCCAAATACTTTGAGGCACAGCTCTCAACTGCACCAGTGTGGGCTTTCGATGAGGAGCAAGCGAGGCAGCCTGCTGACGGCCGCCCTCTTCGTCCATTTCTGATAGACGACGACCGTGCTTTCCCAGCTGACTTGCCCGCTCAGCATGATGTCGACTTGGCAGCTGTCGTAGTGAGCGTTCGCGACATCGCAGCCAGGGTGGACGACGTGCAGCTGTGCGATAGTGCTGCTGGCATCGCGACCGACGAGCGGTTCGATGATGATGATGACGACCTGACGAGGACCGTCGAGGCATGCGACGATCGGTTGCGACCTGGCCCCGTAGGTGCTGCTGCTGCTGCCGACTCACGGCGCGAGCCGCCACCGCCAGGAGCCTCCCGATCGGCACCTACTAGATCGGCGGCCACGTACGTCGTGAAAGATGGTCCATGTAGCCCGAGCCGACAGGGACCGCTCGCCACCTCATCTCAATCGAGCGTGCTGCCCGAATCGTCTGCAGCCCGAATTCAGCGACCTCTGCAGGTAAGGCTGCGTCGTCTGCATAGTAGATAATGGGATAGCACGACCTTCAGCCTTGGTAGCAAAAAGAGAGAGAGAACACGGGAAGTGGACCGACGGTCGCTTTGCCATTACCAAAGCTGCTCATACCTTGGTTCTTGTGAAAATCTTTGATCCTGTGGGATTCAAACGTGGCATAAGCTACTACCACATATGCCACCTATCGTCATGATCTCTTCTGGATACCGTTCACCCTGTCTGGCAGCATTTGTGGGTGCCAGGTGGCATATAGCCAAAAAATGTGGCCTTGGCTGTCCGGTCTCAAAGTGGTCGTTTGCTGTTAAGTATGGCCTGTTTACTCTGTTAGAGGGTTTATAATGTGACAGCTATCTGCCGAACATACAACCTTAGGCCATGATGTGCTTCTTCAATTGTAACAAGACTTGCCTGGGCCCGATGAGTAGCTGTGCTCAAACAAAATGTCCCAGCCGGTGGCAGAGTTCCCCTACCCAATGCGGAATGAAAAGAAGCTTGACTTAGCAATTCTTCTTGTGGCTTCTCATCCAATGGGTTTAACGCTATAGAAATCCAGCTAATGTTCAACCATAGTATTTTGAGCAGCAAAATGGGAGGACAGGCCACAGGTGGGTCTATATATTTCTGAATGTGCACTCACTTGCAAAAAATCCTCACAGCACGGCGCCGCTGCTGTGGCCGTAAATTCGTTCGGGAAATAAGAGGTAGTCTACAATGTCAAGACATACTTTAGCTATGGGAAGCATGTGAACATATTCATTGAAAGCCCAAAAAGAAGCACATACGCTGCTGGTATGTATGTATGTGCTCAGTGTGAAATCGTCCCACCACCACCATTCTTTTCGATCCACCTTGTCTGGCCAAGCTTGTATGTCGTCTCTTCTGCAGTGGCACATTCCGCTGAGCCTGAGCTGTACTGAAAAGGTCGGCTACTGGCGTAGGCCGAACGTCCTGTCTCAGCTGCCTATCGATATAGCACCGTGATCGTTCTATGGGGTTCGAATCAGTCGACTGGCTAGGCCACTGCATCAGCACCTAATAGGGATTTATCAAAACGTACGTCACTGGCCTGATTGTGTGCATAATAAAAGGTCGGTATCTTGCTGCCAAAAGTAACGACCACTGACCGACGTTTTGAGCTTAAAAATTCAACTTGTTTGACCAGCAATAACTTTAATTTTTTACGAATTCTTGTTTGGCCCACCCAGGCCCATAATTTGTGTATGCCTGGCATTGTAGAAAACCCTCTGATTAACTTTAACTTTTAACTTTAATTAACGAATACTACAGCAGTGGCAGCCATGCTGTGAGGACTTTTTGCGACTGCATATAGGTTGGAAGTGTTCTTACGTCCAGTAAACGGAATTCAGATTAGCTAACCGGTACCGGCCCTGCCAGTGGGAAGAGAGCCTGCGCTATTTGCATGTGAAAATAGCAATAACAAATGCATCATCATAGGTGAAATTAAAAAAATACTTCAATTTTAAATACGAAAATAAAATTAATGAACCCCAAGTTGCCCACCTCTCTTCAAATGGAAGTCGAAGCTGATTTACTAGTCACAGGGCCTACTCACCTTGCTTGTTCACCTTGCCTCCACTAACGATCGTGCAATGAGTGGCTTGCCACCGTTGTGCTACGCAATTCATGATGAGTGACCGGTCCTCTGCACTGCTTGCGTTTATCTTCTCCAGACAGCACTGAGCAGGCTCATCGAGTGGCGTACTGCAGCCACAGCAGCCTGGCTGCTCAGCGATGCCGCGCCGAGCAGCTCCGCTGCAGCAGAATGCTTGGAGGCCTCTCAGCTAGCTGTGTCGATGCCACCCGTCAGCTGGCGCCGCCGTGCTCGTGAGGAGCCGATGCTGTCTGCACAGCAGCGCAGCAGCAACGTTCACCCTAGTTCGGAGCCAGCCACCCCACTGGCTGGCGATGACTACAAGAGGCGCGCTGTTCGATTCCTCGTGGCCGGCGACGGCAGCATGCCTGCTGAAGCTGTAAGTTGCAGTTTGTCCCCTGCAGTGCCGTAGCTGATGGCCGCTTCGGTTTGTCGACGATATCGTGCCGTGATGCACCGCCTGGCTGCTAGTCTGCTCTCTGTCTCGTGTCTATCTCTCTTTCAGTCTCCCCCTCTCTCACTCTCTCTCTCTCTCTCTCTCTCTCTCTCTCTCTCTCTCTCTCTCTCTCTCTCTCTCTCTCTCTCTCTCTCTGTCTGTCTGTCTGTCTGTCTGTCTGTCTGTCTGTCTGTCTGTCTGTCTGTCTGTCTGTCTGTCTGTCTGTCTGTCTGTCTCTCTGTCTGTCTGTCTGTCTCTCTCTCTCTCTCTCTTTCTCTCTCTCTCTCTCTCTCTCTCTCTCTCACTCACTCTCACTCTCTCCCACACATCGGCAGGCTCTTGCTATGAAACCACTGTAGGCTGCTAGCAGAGAGCTGCCTAGCGGCAGGGCAGCAGACGAAAGAACTGCAGACGACTGGCGCACCGTGCCGCCTAGCGATGAGCACGGACAGGACTTCATAAGGCGACGTCTAGTCACGGAAAGACTCTCCAAGAGGTACCGATCGTGCGTGGCAGCCAGGTGTCCGCCTGCGACTAGCCATACACGAAATAGCACTTGAGGGCCCCTTTCCCCGTGCGATGACTTGAGGGTCCCTTCCCCCCCCCCGGATGATTGGTGTCACACTGTCCTCGTTTGGCTGCTTACAGACAGCCCCGGCCTGCCGTCTAGCTGTGCCGGTGAGTTATTTATCAGACCTCTACATGGTAGTTTCCAATACTGCTTCGCGTTTGGTTTACAGCTTATGAATGTCGTGGAATGGCATGCGGGAAGCACAAGATTGCCACTAAAAAACTATGATTCCTTGAGCATTCAAAACTAGGGCAATCTATGCTGTCTTTGCCTTTATGGAATGCTGCTCTGTCACCAAGAAGGCTTTGTCAAGCACTGCGCAGCCAAGCTGACCGGCAGCGTTTCTTGTAGTGCCTTTAACTACTCAGGTATATTCAGCCGGGCTCGTCGGTTACCCTATGTGTCCCGACTAGTGATGTAGATGAGGATGTGACCCCCCATGCTTGCCTACCCTTTCTCGCATGACATCGCATGCTGACTTCTGGAAGGCTCCCCGAAGGCCTGCCTTCATAAAAGTAAATGTTCGAAAGTTTTTGCAAAAGTCGGCAGGTTAGGCTCTTTGTCATTTACGAGGCAGCTGCTAGGTTACACCGGTTCTCTCGTACCTGCACTGCTGCTCCCCATCAGGTAGCACACTGATTTAAAGGTCCGGTTACTCACTTTTGGGTCATTTTATCTCATCATATGTTTCTAAATACTTCTCGGGCTTTCCCTCACATTTCTTCCTGCTCCTTCAATGCTAATCCTTTACCTGTGCCCCTGACCTACCACAAAACCTTTGGAGACCGCCCCTTCACTTCTTTTTACCCAAAGCCGTATAATAATACTAATTTTAAAACATCGGTGTAGCACCTTCAGAGAACTAAATCTCTTTCTCCAGTGCTTTACATGTGCTGCTGTAATGCCTAGAACGTGCTACTGACTGATGTCACCACTCCTGACTTGTCTGCGTTGAAATAGAGCAAGCCAAAAACACGCCTACTCAAAGTATTTGCCTCATCTATGTGAGGTGTTCTGTGTGTGCTGTGCTTGTTGCAACTGCTCACGTTCCTATCCAGCATATACGAAGTGTCTACAAAAAGATGTAGTTTCCTTAGGTTACTGAAGAATGTATTTATCATTATTCCTATCATTAATGGTCATGATCATATGAAAACGTCCTGATCAGAAGACGTTTGTGCTACAACTAAAGAATGGTCTAGTTTTTTGCCAGTTTGCATTTCTCTCTCATACTTTTCTTGAGACCAGGCCTATTTCTTTTAATATACTTTGTCGTTTTTGTCTAAGTGATGGGTTTTAATGCTATTAAATGCTATTACTATTTGTGGGATACATAGTTCTCAGATTTCCTGCTTGGGACCTACATAGGGCTACTTCATTCCGGCTGCTATAGATTTCTTGCAAAAGCACTGCTGATCATGGATTGTTAATGTAAAGTACTGGCCTGAAGCAGCAGCAAATTCCATGTATCTTCGTAACCCACTAAAGGTTTTCGAAAGCAAATTCAACGCCAAAGTGGCTTTCTGTGCTAACTTGCTAGCCATGGTCCTTCATCTCTATCAGCAACGAGACAATAAGAAGCGTGGCTGAATTAGGAGAGCCAATCACTGAGGTGATTTGGCTTGAATGTGTAAGTGGAAATATAGAGTCGCGGTTTTAAAGCTTTGTTGAGCGTCGATTGAAAAGTAGTCGCGATAGCTCAATCGGTAGAGCACGGAACCCGGAACCTGGCGATTGTGGGATCGTTCCATGCTCGAGGCGAAATTTTTTTCGGCGCTTAGTCTCACAGCAGGCAGTCTCTTGTCATTCTGTATTTTGGAAGAAAAACTTACATATTGACCTGTAAATTCTTGGTTACTGGTTTTCATGTATCCGGAATAGGCACATTTTCGAAGCTGTTTCAGCTAGTAGTGGTATAGCGACCCAGGAAGTATGCGCCTAGTAAGGATATTGTCACATTGGTACCGGTGACCGTGGCTGTTAAAGGTTTACAGTTGCAAGGAGAGCGATAAGGTTCCTCTGCTGTTATATAAATAAGGCTGCTCGATTAGCTAACATTAGCTTTACTTAGTCGACCAATCGCCTAACGAAAGTGGTCATTTTTTGAATCCGTGAACATTATTGAAAAATATTATTATCAATAAACAATGACCCGATACATAATTCGATGCAGGTCAGAAATTGTTCTCGTAATTTTCTGCCATCGTCGTGGGCTGGCCTATTCAGTTGCACTATTGAAAATCACATAGAATCTCCATACGATCACTAATACTTGTGCCCGAAAAGTAACCCAAATCTGCCTATGACATTGGACAACTTTTTCGAACAACTTTGAATAACAGTGAAGTCGGAAGGCTTCCGGTGTTGCTGCCAAGCCGAGTCCAGTTGGTCAAGAAGAACCAAGGTGGGCCTGCAAGTTATAAAGCGCCTAGATAGAGAATTAGGTTCGCTTAGAATCCTATACAAAAGGCTTGTTATTCGATATTACTTCATATCGAGTCAGAATATATAATAATAATGATGCACTTGATAAAGCGCCCTCAGAGGACTCAATCTCTTTCTATGCGCTTGTGTGTGTGTGTATATATATATATATATACAGGCGGTGGTGGAGCCTAGGGTGGGCAGGGGGCATTAATAACAATAATAATGATAATGTACTCGATAAAGCGCCCTCGGAGAACTTAATCTCTTTCTAGGCGCTTTACATTTGCTGCAAAGGGAAATGCAATTGAATGGTAAGTAAAGTCATGCTTGAAAAACAAACAAAATGAATAACGTGGCATTGGCCCCCACACAGTCGGGCACTTATTTGGGCCTTATTTGGTACTGGTGCAGTGGCTCAGCCACTCGCCTGATTTGAACCCAATACAACTTCTATGGAGCAATATTGACAGGCGGCAGAGATCGGGTGTTCTAACCGACCCCAGTAGCCGTCTTGTTCAGTAAAACTCGGGCTCTTTAAAATGTGCTACAGCAGATGAGACAGCAAAGAAGCTGGCAGCCTCTATTTCTAGCCTGACAATGGGATGAGAAAGAATCATGGTTGTAAGACGTTACACTAAAAGCATACACACAGACAGTATGTGTTTGTTTTAGGATTATCAATAAATATTTTCCTATGCTCGCATAACTTTAGTATGCCTGGTGTCATAGAAAACCTTCTTATTACTCGAACGAATTTACAGCCACCTCAGCTGCCACCATACTGCGAGGTTTTTTTTCGCCTGATTATATGTAGTTACATACGTCTGTATATTCCGGTAAAAGCCTGTATACGTGCTGATACAGTTTATATTTATGTATGTATGCATATACGTATATGCCTACATATACATTTATGTATTCGTATTTGTATCGGCTCTCTGGGCACAAGCCTAACGTTGAATGATTTTATTTCGTTTCTAATTATTTTAATGCGTTCATTATGAAGCATTGGGCATGCTGAGGCTGTTTTGGGATCCGACATTACCTCGACCATTCGCAGACGAAATCTTTCACGTCTTGCCTCAACCTTCAGGTAGGCACGATTTGAATTAGAATTGCTTTTTATTAATGCCTAGCACATTGTGCTTCAAGCAAATTTGCTCGCGATCCTTCTAGCATGTAAATTGTGATGTCTGTTATTGTTCATCGCTAGGCTTACAAAGGATAATGTCACCTTGAAATCTGCAGAGTGGCTTCTAGTCATACTTATTCTGGCGTATGTGTAAGTACGGTCTTCCTTGATGCGTTTGCCTTTTCTTTAAATTTGCATGCAAGATAGTAACTAGCCTGCTGGCGGTTATTTATAGCATCACTCAGGATGATGACGTAGCAAATCAGAAGATCTGTTCAGCCTTATGCGGGTATGGGTGCACAATCGACAACTTTAATTTTATCAAGGAGCAATTCTGCATAGACCGTATATAGCAGAAGGCTGCGACCATGTGAAATATGATTGCTGAATATGGAATTAATCGTGCAGTGCAAGTGCAATCCTTTTGTGACTCTATGTTCATAGCTGTGTATCCTTATATTCCAATATAACTTATTCGTTGCATGCAATCAAGACTTCAAATAACTGCCTTAAGTGAGGCTTCTGAGCCGCCATATTTGTTTGATTGATTGTGGGTGTACAACTCGAAGCTCTTTGCCTGAGCTTTCAGCCATGTACGGTGGCCTTTTCATAGCATTGCATGCTGCCACTAACCACACTTGCATGCTGACCCTGTGCATGTCATCCCTAACCATGTTATCCATGTTGTTTATCGAGCATGATATTATTTACCATTCAATCGCGTTTCCCTTTGCAGCAAATGTAAAGTGCCTAGAAAGAGATTGAGTTCTCTGAGGGCGCTTTATTAAGTGCATTATTATTATGATTATTATTATCACTGAACTTTGTCATGATAGCTTTGCTGGCGTGTAGCGGTATATGAATATGTGTAAGCATCGGTAGGTGTTGTGTGTGTGTGTGTGTGTGTGTGTGTGTGTGTGTGCCTGTGTGTGTGTGTGTGCCTGTGTGTGTGTGTGCGTTCGTGTGTGCGTGCGTTCGTGTGTGCTATGCAGGCATGTATAATATTTGATGTTATTTCTTACCAAAGTGCTCAACTTTTTTTATCATCCGTTGCATTTCACTTTTCGGTATTACTTTGCAAAACCGGTTTGCCTTCTGCTACTAGATTAGATATTTTTTCTGTCATGTCGATATATGTGGTGTGTTCTTATTAGTGAGCGTCCGAGCCACTGACATTCGCTGGACAAGTGACTCTTCCTGGATTCCATAGAAGCTGATTTTCTTAATAGCTGTGTCCCGAATTTACTGTAAGAACTGGCTGCGGCCTTATTGATTGTGAGAGTAGTAAGTGAATAATGTGACTCGATCACGAAATGGTTACTGCAGACCGTATGCTAGTCATGTCCGACCGCCCACGGCGGGTTACAGAACTCTACTTTTTACGTGAAGTTTCTTTAACATCGGTTATCGCTTTTCTACTTCTCTGCTATTGATGCAGTGAAACGTGTTCTGGATAAGAAGCTTTTGACAATGAGTTGGGACGGCATTTAAACAGAACTGCTGCCCGAAAATGTTAATATGAGAGGAAGTTGTTAACAATCCTAAAAACATTCAAGGATCTTTCACTTGGCGATCGGGCGACTTGTAAATCTTGCCTTCATTGAGTGCAAGCAGAGTATCAAGTTCATCCAAATGCATTAAGCTGTAGCATTCATATGTCTGTTGTTGCCAACTTAATATTAGTAGCCGGTTGCCGAGATGGCTTTTATGGAGAAAGTAGCAGAAGTCCCACGCATGCTCACTTCTATGTCAGCCTTCGCACGATTACGGCGTTCAATAAAGAAGACAGTAGCTTTTTTCAGGAAGCAGACGCGGTATCAGCTGCAATCCTGTTGATATTAAGCTCACGACAGTGGCACCGTAATTCAAATTAGGGGTGTGTAAGTCGAATTGGTGAGGCCGAACTAATTGTGTACACTCCATAGGGTAGCATCCTATGTGTTAGCCAATCATTTTGCCGACACCACGGATCTCAAATGTAAGTTGCAAGTACTTGTAGGTGGACTTGTGTCTTAGTTGTAGACACAAATAATTTCTGTTGGCACCCATGGCCAGACTATCCTCGAGCGCTCCGTTGCCATTGGAAATGTATCGTCTGCCAACCTCCGGTAAGAATGTCATGTCGCAGATCAGTTAGGTTGCATGGATTTGTGGCTGAATATCTGCCACTTGGATCATACTAACTTGGCCACTGAGGGTGCAGCTATGCCCGCTACGTATATGCACAATCTAGTCGCCGATACTTAAGGATACCTGCATTTCAACTCCCTATTTTGTACTGACAAAAGTAAGATATTTTATATTATTTTCCAGTAATTGTTTTGGCGGTTGTCCGAGCGAAACTGCTTCGCTCCATGCGAAAGTGTCCGAAGGTGTCGCCATCGAGATCTCTTTGGACTTTTCCCTGTGCAGGCAGGTCAGAGCCATCACAGAATTCTTAAAGGTGGCTTATTTGTACTGATACCTTTCAGACTTGTATCCTGCGTATGTAGGAATGGATTTATAGTATGTATTTGACTGACTGTTTCTCCTATTTATAACTCCATGAAGCCGCCACAAACAGTAAATGGCAGGTGTCACGTTAGAGAGTTTTGTAGAGTGTAGCCAACTACTAACCGGCTCTATGTGTGCATTTGGTAGCCATCTGACTCCACGAAACAAAGAGAAAGTGAGAAGCATGACTCAGTCAGAAATGATATCGGAGAGGGATTAACTTGGAAGTAGCAGTGCTGGATGGGTTTTTTGCAAATTGAAAGGATTCTCCACGACTCTGTACACGGACAGAATGTATGGGGGCATGCTTGTCAAGAGCACTCCTAAGTGCCATGTTCACTGCATCAGTGAGAGTATCAAGGCTGTCGGTTGAGTCTGGGTGCAGATCAAGAATGCCTCATCACATACAGATTGATACATCAAGTTTGTCTCGCTGAATGCTTTGTAAGTTACGTCCCTGGACAAACCCGACGTTACCATGTACGTACGCCTTGCAACAAAGAGGAAGTGCGTAGTATAGCTCTGTCAGGAGTGCAGTCGGAGAGGGAGCAACATGTAACTAGCAGTGCTGGATGAATGGAAGTTTTGTGCCAGGGCTGGCACCTTAAATAATTTTTATTTTTATAACGTCTTATGGGAAAAAGTCAAGAAAATGCTCAAAACATTAGTTCGACAATCGAATACGTGCTTATGGTGCCTTTCGAAAGACAAATATGTTAGAACTGGGATCGAAGTTCTGACGACTTCCGCACGAAAGGAAAAATTTGTTATGCAAACCTCACCTAACCTGTATGTAAACCAGAAGCAATAAATCTACAAATAAAAGATTTACCGATCTCTGCATTGTATGCGACTTGTATCCCAACTTGTCTAAACTTAGTAGATCGCTATAGATGCTTGAAGCTTGTTGAGGTGCATACTTGTGACTTTTATACAGCTTCATTTCCATGGTCGGTTGGTGCCTTGTAAATTAAATAACTCATATCAATAACTAATATTTCACGTGTCGGAGTGAGATTTGAAATGTGAGTTCAGCTCTGCTTTTTAACCCTAGTTTTTAATATTTTCGATTTCGGTTAGATACAAGTGGTTCTGTGCGTCCACCATTGCGGACAATAAAGCTCCCGGACGTTTGATGACGTATACAGGAACGGGAGTCGTCGAAGCGGCATCGGCAGAGGAAGCACAAGAAGCTGCCTTTTTCGATCTTCCTGGATTTCTCTGGAGCTGCGCGCGGTCTAGCGATGCTCGCTTGCTAGAGCTGCAGCGCTGCTCGTTCGAGCGCCAGTCAATCAGTCGAGTCGTCGCTCTAGCGACGCCTCTAGCTCGCTCGATTAATTCTACCGACGACTCGAAATTCGCTCCTAACGTTGTTTACGTATATGGCAAATGCCGTCGCTGGTTTCGTTTGCCTCGACCGCTTTTCAATCGCTATTGCTGTACGCTGCGTTACGCGTTATGCACTAATGCTTCCCGTCATTCTGAAAAAAAAGGCCGAGACGTAGCTCTCTCAAGGCGTACAAGCAATGTCATTTAATGACGGCGAAATTCCCACGCGGCCGCTTCTCTCGAGTCTAAGCTCATCATTTTCGATCTCATTGGCCGAACCTGTGCAAACGTCTTGCAAGTTTTCGGCAGCTGCTTTTTATTTGCAAACCCCGCAGCACCCGAAGAAATCGTTCAATCTTCTTGACCCCCACGCCCTCGCCACACCGTCGTCGAACAGCCCGACTCTCGAGTCGCGTCCTAAGCTAAAGGCCCGCCGTAAAAGTCGGCCGACGGTTGTGTTCAAATGCGGCCGAGTCCGTTCGGCGGGTTCGCTCGTTGCTGGAATTTTGAACGGCGTGCGAGCATAGTTCGGCGGCGATGCATTTATGATGTACTCCCGGAATTGAGCTGAGGCAGCTTAGCATGGTCGGAGCAGGATGCTTCGTCACGTGCTGCTACTTTCCAGCACCGTCATCGTTGCCATTCGCATGCGATAAAGATGCGATGAAATAGTCTTGACTTAAGTAGGATCTCTACCGGCGCTTGCGTTGAGCTCTGTCACCTTAATGCCACTTGCCGTATTAGCTTACTTCGAGGCCTGCTACTTCAGCCGCCCACTCGACGGGCAATGCATTCTAGCGCGCATAGCTCGGAGCTTACTACGATCATGCGATCATGCACGTCCTAGCGACTTGTATGCATTCTTTCTTAGCAGCACTGGCATCGAGATGAGCAAGTCAGTTTAGCGTCTGCCTCGAGGATTCAATTCCACAGCACGACGCGCCGTGCCCTTAATTTCTTTCTAGTGCTGCGACCTCGCTTTGGGGCCGTAGCGCCCCCAGAGGGAGGCTGAGAGAAGGAAGCTGCATCTGGGTTTGCTCTACAACTTGTGGTGCAGAACGCAGCCGGAACGCTTCGGCGGCCCAGCGCTCGCTATTCGCCGTGCCATTCTGAAACGACAAACAATTAAAATATGCTTCGGAATCTGACGGGGATATCAAAGAAGTACCTAGGCACAGAATTTCTCACACAAGATGCACGCGGTCTGCTACTCACGCTTGAAACTCGTTAGCTGGAATTCCTTGCCGAGTGGCGAGCGGTTATACCGATTCTTTCGAGCGCGACCGACGTCTGCTCGTCCGGAATCATTTCGACTAATCAAGCTTCCTTTTGCGTAGGTAACTAGCACTATTTTCTGGCTGCCTCTACCGAACTATTCGCTCGCCGCCTGCAAGAAATGCTGAATTGTAGTTCGCAGATTCCTCTCCGCCTACCACTCCGCTCGTGGCCACGCGACCTATTCCCATACTTGGGCTCGTGAACGTTTTTCTCCAGCTAGCTTTATTTTGGCGTTTCCTTGTGTTACCGATGAAAATCTTTCTTTCAGTGAACGAGCCGATTTCGAAAAGGTTAACGCAGAGATTCACCTTTTGCTTAACCGGACTGACTGTCCCCCGGCAGTCTGTTGAGTTTGAATGCGGACCTCTCCGTTACTAGCAGTTCCGTTCGGCGAACGACCAGGGCAAAATGCAATGTGCCCGGGTTTATCGAACCTCTTTGAGCGATTATAAAGTTCTTCCCCACTAGCGAGGACGGCCTGCCAAAGATACTTAGCTATTGGGAATGATGTGTAGCGATACTCAAAAAAATTTCATACCTTTCGCATCACGACGCAGCTTCGAATGGTTTAGCACTTTCATAGATTTCTGGCCAATCAAATGCAATTAAAACTTTGCTGTCGTGTGACTTGGCAATATTTGCAGCAAGCACATCGTGCAGGTCGCCACCCTCGCGTAGTAACTTGCTGAGTTACTCTGGTTTGCACTGTGACTGGATTCAAAATAGTCCTCTGTATCACCCGCTAAGCGTTTCGAAGATGCGCCGGATGCATCGCCAAGTGTAAAGCGTTTCGAAGATGCACCGGATGCACCGCCAAGTAACCCCCGAATCTTTGAGACGATTTTCATTGAGACGACGCATTGAGGGATTTTTTTAGTCGCAAAGACTGACAGCTATCGGGCTACTTTTGACTCACCCAAGGCTCCGAGCTAGGCCCACTGCTGCTTTCATTTATACCGGCTCTCTGGGAAATGCCGTCCGATCTCGCAGCATCAAACATCATTTTTACACCGACAAAGCTCGCTCTGTCTAATGGTGGCACCCTGTTGGTGTGGGATAGTTTTCCAATCGTTCCAAAAGAAAATTCGGCACTTAGTCCCACTGAAGGCGCCCTTCTGCTGTTCCGGATTTTGAAATTCACATTTGACCCAGTTAATCTAACGTTGGGAGACTTGGGTGCTTGAATTTCTTTCTCTCTGAGATTCACTCCTGGGCGCCATTGAGTCTCTTGAAGCTGCCGCGTCAAATAATTCACCCTGTGGCTGACTACTCAAGAAATCGCTGAAGCTAGTACGGATCCGTTTGAGCTGAGTAACCAGGCCTGAGCTGCCAGACGGTTCGATCGGTTCTAGTTCGATCGGTCGCTCCAGAGAGTTCTTCGCTGGCGTCAGGTAGAGCAACGAACTCAAGTCAGGAAAACGCGTCATGGTCTATAAATGTCATAGGAGTCAGGCTCCTCCCTACTTTTGGCTCGGTGGAATGTAGGGCTGGGAGCCAACCAAGTACCTCAGCACTTAGTATCTAAACGGATTTGCAGTTAGGAGGCAGGTCCCTGTGCGGTAGTACTGTGCTGCAATTCTTTGCCTGAGTATACGCAGCAGGCTAGCTCGGATGTGTACGTGTCTCTAGCTTTTCTGTCGGCAATATAGATAAGATAGTCGATCAGAAAGTCAATTTCCACGGTAACAACATCCCAACAGGACTCGTCTCTCTCAATTCCTTACAGCACTTCAATGTCGCCATGCAAGCCTGCCGCTAGTGATCTCATCTTGAAGTCGATCCCCTAGTCTAAGAAGATTGCTAGCCCTTGAGACCATACTCCCACTGCTCTCATTATCCGATGCATTGATCTGCTACGGCTATGCATAGATGACGTAATTAATATTGCTATAGCTTCAAGTCTTGTCCCTGCACCTTTCAAAATTTCTGTTGTTAGATCACTCATTAAGAGTGTAACCAAGTTCCTGGGGTCAAAGGCTATTTCCCGCCAAACCCCGCCATACTCTGGCCACGCTGCCGCTCGCCATGCCGCCGAGCTAGGGTAAGACGAGCGGCCGTCAGGTTAAACATCTTTATAACGCATGCGCCAACAACAACAGGTGAACTAAACAAGTCTACATGGAGGGTCCTATACACAGTACACTACGGGGCAAGACGACGCAGCAAGCGCGAACAAACGTGTTAGTTGGGGTCAGTCGGCTTCTGCAGTCCTGTCGTTGTACCGACTCCGAACCCAACAGTACGAGCGTACGCCGTCCAAAACCCGGCTGGCTGAGTAACTGCTTGGCTAGTCCGAGTCGACAACTACCACAGTCGTAAGCTTCCACCGAAAGACACCAACACACGGGGGGGGTCACGAACACACTACACGGGGGGGACGCGGTATAAACAAGTCAACAACGAGCGAGCTATCCAGCTCCGCTCGGGCCTTGGGTACTAGTTCCCTTGCGTGCGTGGCAGCATCGCCGGAGCACGCCTGCACGAATCCAGGTGCATAACTCGGCGAGACCGGGAGCCTCCAACACCACGACTTACTTGGCCAACTTCCCGTACCCAAGAGCCCCGGTGACTTAACGTCACCGCATACATCCGGCCGTGCCGTAGGGTCCGACCCCGGCCTAGCCGGTGACCCTAACCCTCAGTATAGCCGTCCGGTCCCAGCCAACTGAACCCAGCCTGGGTACAAGAGTATAGACGATTTCCAGGGCAAGATGCTATTTCCTGCTAATGCTCGCCATGTTCAGGCCACGCCGCCACTCGCCATGCCGCAGATCCTTATAAGTGTGCTCTTCAAGCATGTCTTCTGTGGCATCTGCACGAAATTTGGGTGTCCTGTTTCAAAGTGAGCTTTCACCGGACAACCGCATCAGCTCCACAACCAAGTCTGCCTACTTTCAGCTACATAAGAATGCATGCATTGGTCCATGCATTTGAGACATCCCGTCTCGACTTATGTAACTCATTGCTAGCAGGTGTCTTTTCATTATCACGCTCCAGCTCAAGGATCACAATATACACTTCAGTCAGGCTAGGCGTTGTGCCGCCCAAGAGACTTGGGTAATTTTGCTACGCCTCGAATATATCTCAAATTCTTTGGAGACCGTGGTTTTAGTTTGTATGCTCTCAGAGCCTGGAACTCACTCCAGACTGACGTCATGACATTCCCTGACTTGGCGGCATTAAAAAACAAGCTAAACAGGAGTCTTTTCCTCACCCCATTCTATAGGTTCTTGTGTTCTGTAATGTAATCGATCTCTCTAGTTTGCAGTAAGCAACGAAGACTAAGTAGATGCTATGCTGGAGAGTTCTCGATATCTCACTCTAAGGCCGAGTGGTTTACGGTACGCGTACGTTAGCTCAGACTTCATCTAGCTTGACATAGAGTACGAAGCTGGAGCTGACTCAGGAGGGCAGTCAAGGAAGTGAGTCGCATGGAAGTAGCAGCTCAGGTTGGCTGAAAAAGATGTGCCACAATCGGAATCAGGAGAGTACGTATACTGTTGCATAAGAATCTGTCCCTTAGGTCCCTTCAGTATCTTTCTCCAGCCTGCCTATCCAAAATATCATCCCTGATCAGGTTAAGCGTTGTACCACCTGCTCCTCAGACTCGAGTAGCTAAGCTGTGCCTCGAAACAACCTCAAATCTTATGGAGACCGTGCCTTTAGTTCACATTCTCTTAAAACATGGAGCTCTCCTGACTGACGTCACGCCAACCCCCCCCCCGACTTGGGGACGTTTAAAAAGAAGCTAAAAGCGCATCTATTTCTCGCAGTATTTGCTGGATCCCTGTGACATTTTTTTGTAGTTATGCGTGCTGTCACTGAGCAAGCTATCACTAACCAATTGACGCGCTTCTTTTATAGCAAATAGAAGTTCATGGAAAGGAATGTATTCCTCTTATGGCGCTTCGAAAATTTAGTATAGCAATTATTATAACTTATATTCCCCTCTCTACTTACGCCACCATCCGATAGGTTCTTATCTTCTACAGCATAGTTCGCGCTTAGCCATCAGCTCTCCCTCTTTAAGCCGTTATGGAGTGCCGTCGGCCGCTTACGGGTTCTTGAAAACGTAAGCAATAAAAGTCAATCGCCTTCTGTCGACCTTTTGTTGCATTAATTTTAGACTCTTTGACTGCTGCTATAGTTTGGATATCAACTTGAAACTACCCTTGCGTTTACGGTGCTGCCTGCTGTGAAAAAGCGAGACAGCTGGCCTTCTGCATCCATTTTATCGCAGTAAACATAAAACGACCTAAACACTTGGAACAACTTTCGTGGCGTTTCTTAAAGAATATCCTGATTGCCGCCATTTTCCGAGTAAGCTTAAGACTCATTGTTCTAATAGGATCGCCCCTTGCATAAGCACAAATTAGTTCTCAACCCTCGGCAGTCATCTTGGAGGACGAGGGTCACGAGAATAGTACCGCCCTCCCATCGAACCACTAACCCTCCCATAGAAGAGCTCTGGTCGCTGGGGATCGAAGGGCTCGGCCGTACCGTCCTCCCGCTCCTCCTCCCCCCCCCCCCAGGTACCTGACCTCCATTATTTCCGGCAATCTCCCAGCGGGGAATCAACTACTTCGGGACGATCCCGAGCGCACGATAAATTCTGCTGCCTCGCCAGCCAGATTCTTGCACGACTGCGTGCGAAGTAAGCGCCCAGGCGGACGGCGATAGACTAGCCAGCTCGTTTCGAGTAAGGGGTGCAAAACAATTAAGTTGGCCTCCGAGGAGAGTCGGATATCCGTCGCCTATTGACAGCGCTGTCCGCCTCTCCTGGTGGCAGAGCGCTGTCCGTGCGTCTCACTGGCAGAGCGCTGTCCGTATGTCCCGGTGGCCGAGCGATGTCCGTCTCTCCTCGCGGTGTAGCGCTCGTGAACTGCTGCACTTCCCATCGCTGTCTCCGGCCAAGCGAAGACGAACGGGGCGGCCGATTTCGCAGACGGAGCCAGGGAGCCGTTGCGACCGTGCATCTAGAGAACGGCTCTTGAGCGCTCTGTCGCTTAGTCTGAGTCGCTGATTGAAAAGCATTGAAAATCTCGCAAATACGCCGCCTATTAGATGCAGCAACAAAGCCTCCGCCACGAGACGTCCGGACCGACGCCTGGATATCCCACAAAGCGGGAGGAGGAAGAACGGTGGTTACAAAACGCTGCCAGTCGCTCGTGCCCACTCGCCTCTGCCCGCTGAGAGGCGCCAACGACAGCGGCAGGAAAGGCACGGATCCCGACCTGCTGGCCACAGAACGAGCGCCCCAAAATGCTAAGAAAAACCGACCGACCGAATGAATGAATGAATGGACGGACGGACGGACGGACGAGCGGGCGAATGGGAGCGAACGCGGCCACTTGCCGGGGCGCCGTCGGGAGAAAGGCCGCGCGGTCCGCAAGGGTGCTTCGAAAACACGGACGCACAAAGCCTTTTTGACAGGATCCGCGGTGCCAGCCCTCGCGCACTGAGCCGCCGGGAGGTTATGGCTTGCGTTGCAGGGGCCTCTGCGGAGCGGCATCGACGCTCGCCGGACCCGGACGCCTGGAAGCTCGCGCAGTGGCGGCCGGCGCGCGGCTAGTGCGCGGAGGAGCGCCCAAGCTTTCCGCCCGGGCTCGTTCGGCCTTGCCCGGCGTCGCAGGCTCGAGTATACCCCCAGGCAGGAGTATACCGCGGGGTTGCAACGGCCTAGGCCACTTTATTCCCCTGGGATTGAAACTGTCTAGACCGCTACATACCGCGGGGTTAAAACGGCCTAGGCCACTTTACATCCGGGTGTAAAATAGCGGCCGTCAAAAAGCGTGAACCGTGCAGCGGTCTGCCCGGCCATGCCGCGCGAGGCGCGGCATGGCCGGGCAGACCGCGAAGGCGGCGATCGTGGCGCTTTGTGGCGACCGGGCCCGCTCGCGGCTGGCCGAATTTCGCTCAGCCGCGCGAGCCCGGCGTCTCGGAGCAAGCGCCGGGAGGTCGGTGCGAGGCGCCAGTGTTTGCCTAGCTAGCCGACGGCCGAGCGGAGCGCGGCCCGACAGGCGAAAGCAGCCACTTCACGAACGGCCCCCCAACGTTACGCCACAGTTACGGATCGAGGTGTCGGTGTCGCCGAAGGCGACCGATGCCGGCGGCGACGACTGCGCAAGCATCCCATTCAGCCGAGCCGCCGCTGCCGCGCGTCGTCGCTGTCCGGCTGCCGCTTTCAATCGCCGCCTCAGCCCGCAGTCCCGCGCCACCAGGGGAACCGCGGTGGTATCGTGCGCGGCGGGCACTGGAAGTACGTGCGAACTGCGAGACTCGCGATCGCTGTGGGTGGGCTATTTTCGGAAGAAGCGAGCCTTTTGTAAATAGAGCTCGCTGCCGAAATGGAGGGGCAGGCGAAGCTGCCTCCGCTATTTGACTGCCAGTGCCATTCCTCGTCCTCGCAGCGAGTGCCCAGGAGAGCCGCGGATTAGGCAGCGATCGGCGGCGGCTTCGTGCAGACGGCCTGCATGCATTTAAATGCTTCCTCTCTCTTCTCCTCTTTAATGCCCTCTCGCTCGCTCCATCTACCTCCCTCTCTCTCTCTCTCTCTCTCTCTCTCTCTCTCTCTCTCTCTCTCTCTCTCTCTCTTGCTCTCTTTCTCTCGCTCTCTCTCTCTCACTCTCTCTTTCTCTCCCTCTCTCTCTCTCTCGCTCTCTCTTTCTCTCCCTCTCTCTCTCTCTCTCGCTCTCTCATTCTTTCTCCATCTCTCTCGGTTCACACGCTCGCACCCAACGCTCGTTGAAGTTTGTTTATCTCAGAGACGGCTCAAAAGTCGACAAGTGTCTCAGCGCCCGCAGCACCAGCGACCGGCATTCATGATCTGTTGACTTGTCTAATCCTCGCCGCAGTCTCACACCCGCGTTCAGTCGGGCTGCCACTTAGTCTTACGTAAACGACGAATGCCGGTCAGGCGTAAGGAGCACAGAGGCGAGCCTCTTCACTGAGTTTACAAAGCGATGTCGTCAAAGGTGGGCCTCCAGCTCGAGGGCCCGAGAGAAGCGGTGGCGATATTGGATCGCTTTGCAACGCATCGCGCCGCTCAGCAAACGCCGCCAGCTCCGGTGCAAGATCATCCCGCCGCTGTCGAGTGGGCCTGCTGCTGCCGCCGCCGCCGCCGCGCCGTTTGCCGCACTCGACAGCGGTGGCAGATTACCGCCCGCTCGACGCATCTCCGCGGGGCTCCTTCGGTGACGGTGGACTGCCGCGCCGTCGCAGCTGGACGCCGGCCGCCGCCGCAGCGAGGGCGACAGACCGTTTGGTCGCGAAGCGACGAGCGAGTCGTTTGCACGTCGCCCGGCGGAGCGCGCCGCCGCGACCTGGCCCAATCGAGCGCCGGCGAGCTCGGCGCGGCCACTCGCTCTTGCCCGTCGCGTTCCGCGAGGCGCGTTTCTTGACGACGACGCACTCGAAGCGACGGCGAAGCGATAGCTGCCGTCGCGCCCGCCGGCGGTCGATCGGAGCAGAGCCCCGTCGCGCGCGCCTGTGCGTCGCGCTGAAACTGAGATTGAATCGACGCGTCGGTTCGCTCTGGCTTTAGGCGAGCGTTGTTGCGTGCGCGTGCGCACTCGGTCATTCGCCGTCGAGTGGCCGACTGTCTGCTTGTCGTCGGCCCACCCCGTCGCTTGCGCGGATAGGCAGCCGCGTACGTCCGGAAAGCGAACAGCCAGCTACCCGTCGACGATCAAGGGCGAGCGGTCGGCGCGCGACGCGACACGGTCCACGAAGAGGCAGCAAAAAAAGCTTCTCTCAGCGGAATACGCTCCCGCTGCAGAATTCGGAATGTGCAGTGGGGCGGCCCGCACGAAGTGCGGTGCAGGCTCGCGAGAGCCCAGTCTGGCTTCTCCGCCATAGCCGCCGTAGCCGCCGCCAGCAGGCAGGCCCCGCTCTCCGACTGCATTTGCGAAGCAAGCGTCGTCGACTCCACAAAGCACGCTTCGCTGTCATATGAACCGGAAGGATATCGCCACAAAAGCCGTATAAATAACGAAGCAATTTCGATGGCGACGCCGCTAGGGAGGCGTTTGAGGAGGCAGCCATTGCTATCGGCCGCTCGGCCGAGAGCGGCCACGCAGCAGCCGGTCCGGCCGAGCGCATTCGCAGGGATCTCTAGCAGCTGAGATGCACTCGCGCATCCGCTCGCAGCGCTTGCGAGAGCTCTGCCCGCGTTCCGCCCTCGCCGAAGGCAATGCCGGGTTCCCGTCTGACGTCACGCAGCCTCCGCTGAGCGCGCCAGGGCGGCGAGTCTTCGCTAAACGCTCAAGAGCGAGCGCGTAAACCCGATCGCCTGGCCGGCCTCGCGCCTGCGGGGCCGGCTGAGTGGAGGATTCGAAGCGAGAAAGAGCGCTTCGCAAAGAGCGCCGCGATCCTCCGCGAACAGCGGACTCGTGCGTCCGTCCGTCCGTCCGTCCGTCCGTCCGCCCTCGGCGCGGCGGCAAATTTCTTCTGCCGCCGCTGGCGAAGCGTCCGCCAACGCAGGTCGCCGGGGCGCAGGTGCCCAGTCGTCGTAACCCGCGTCGGCTTGTGACTCACGCAAGCCATCCGGCGCCGCGGGCGGGCGCGCCCGACTGGCCAACGATTCGGCGGCGAGCCCGACCTGCCGGTCCACGGCAAGCTAGAGTCGGCGCCGCCTTCGCCATGCATTCGCTCGCGAACTGCGGCTGCTCTCAGTGCACCTCTTGGTGTCGGGGCACTGGGCACGGTTTCACTTGCATCCGTGCTGCACTTGCTCGCGTCACGTTCAGTAGTTGGCTACCATCGGAGGCATCGCGCGGCGGCCGCGGCAGCTGACTCGTTGTGGGGGCCGGGCGGCGCGTTTTCAGGCCATCGACCACTGCCTGACCGGGCGCCAAACTGAAGCATCGCCGCCCGCCCCCGCCCGCCCCCGAAGCCAGCTGGACTGCCCGCGGTCGGCCGCCGAACGTCTTGGAGGAGAGGCGATGCGAGCAGCCGCGGCGGTGAGGCAAGGCGGCGTCTGGGCGTTAGCGGACCGCTGGCCTTCAAAGACGACGTCCGACGACGCCGACGGCGTCGGCCGTCGGCTCGTGCGCTTCATGGGCTTGGTCGGCGCGGGCGAAAAATGCAAGTCACATCCGGGCGCCGTTGGCGGCGGCTACTTCGGGGCACTTTCTCCTCGTGGTGCGCCCGCTATCCGAGCGTTGGTTCGCGAGTGCGCGAGCGGAACGCTTTAATGCTTGGCGGCGGCATTCGATTGACCTGTAGGCAGGAAGCACCGAGCCGCATCAGCGCCGTAGCGATTTCGGCGCGTCTGATCGCGGCTGCGATTCGTACGATCGGACATGCCGACGTGAGTCCAGCAAACGGCAAGGGTACGATGTGCGTCCTCGCGGGCGGTGGGAACGGTGACATTGACCCGTGACACACAGGCGCCAATGTTATAATAATAATAATAGCAGTAATAAGGCATTTGTTTGGCATCCTCGGACAACTAAATCTCTTTCTAGGCATATTTACATATTTTGTACTTTAATTATGTCAACATTGTTAGTGACGGCATGCACAGTGACAACACGCGTAAGCATACAAAGGACAAATGGACATTCTAAAGCCAGAGCTAACGGCAAAGACTTCGTATCCGTCGAAAGCCGACCCCGATACACAAGCGGCGCGGCCGACGACGCTAGTACATGCAACTCCGCCATTTGTTATCATTTTATTACTTGCATTATTATTGTCATTAGAATTTGTAAGCGCAATAGTATATGCAAAGTAATTACTTGGCTTTTGTTTCGCCTCGATTGTTTTCGCGTCTTGTGCCGAGCATCGGTGGCGACGCCCTTCGCGGCGCAGTGATACAAGCTTCCGTAGATAACGGCACCACCATCAGCTCAGCTATGCGTTGTCACCTGATACGATTCGCTTTCCGAATTCGATCGCACCGCGATGCGACGAATAGCGGAGAGCGTAGCTCACGCGTTGCCGCACGCGAAGGGCGAGAGACCAGCTGGAAGCGACCGCAGGTGACGGCGAGCACAGCGAAGTCGATCGACGATGCGGTGCAGCTCGGCGGCGGCGGCGACGAAGGCGGCGGACAGGTATCGCCGCCGAGCGAGCGGTCGACGGCTGCGGTTGCTCGCCGGATACTCGGGCGACGCGCCGAGCTTCAGCAAAAGACGGCGGCGGTCGGACTGAGGTGCACTGGCGGCACGGAGCGCCCCCCTCGTCATCGTCGCTCGGCAAGTCGCCCGAGCGACGCTCCGCCGAGAGCAGACGCTCGGCGGAGCGTCTGCTCTCGGCGGCGACCAATCGGAAGTGCCGCCGTCCATTAGCGATCGAGTGCTCTCCGGCGGCGAGGCTACTCTTGCGGTGTGCTAACGGCGAGTGCCGGGCGAGTCGGCATTGCGACACGCGGACGCTTTGAAAAAGTGACATCGCGGCAACCCAGCCAGAGGCGCTAGTGGCGAGCAGCAGGCAGCTCGCGGCAGGGCGAGTGTGGTTCGGAGCGTCGCTTCGCACGAGCGGTGACTGGAGTCTTGCAGCCGCAGCAGCAGCCGATCTCGTCGGCGGCGGCTGCAAATCTGCGCTCGTGACTATCCGAGGCGAAAGCGATTCGTCCTTTCATGTGCTCATGCGTGCTGACACTGTGCATGTTGCCTCTAACCATGCTTGCATGCTGACCCTGTGCATGTCACCCCTTAACCATGCTATTCGTGTTGTTTATCGAGCATGCTACCACTAACCATTCGTTCGTGCTGCCTTTGCTGCAAATATAAAGTGCCTAGAAAAAGATTGAGTTATCCGAGAGCGCTATATCAAATGTATTATTATTATTGTTGTGAAAGTGTTCTTCGTTTCGCGAACCGCATCCTCGGCCGGGATATCAGGGTATTAGCGACTGCGGCCACCGACGGCGGTCGCCACGCCCCGCGCACCAGATACTCTCAGCGAGCGAGCGCGCTACGCGAAAGACAAATGGCGCGTACATGACGAATCCTCCAGGCAAAAGGCTCAAAGATCAACGCTTCTGCCCCCCTCCGCTCCCAAGTTTGTGCAAAACGGCTCCTCCAGCCTCAACGGGTGCCACGTGTCTCAAGCCTCACCTTGAGGCCTAATGCTCTTCTCCGCCTAGCTAATGCTTTCGCTCTCTCTCTCTCTCTCTCTCTCTCTCTCTCTCTCTCTCTCTCTTTCTCTCTCCTCTCACTGAGTCACTCCCTCCCGCTTCTCATTATCCTTTTCATTCTCCTTCTATTAACCTCTGTACTTCTCTCTCAAACACACTCCCTCTCTCTCACACCCTCTCCATTTATAAATTTCTGTCAATATCTCTGTCTCTGTGACTGTCTCTGTCGGCGATAGTCGGGGGAGGGCGAGGCAATAGGCCCAGGTCGCTGACCCGCTATCAGCGGAAGCAAATGCCCGCTGCCCATACCCCTTTGGCTCCGCCGCTGTCCCAATCCCACGAATAGATTAAGCTACGTCATCGCGTTGCGGCTCCGCGAGCGTGTACACGCAAAGATCGCTCCGCTCGCTCCGCTCGCTCCGCTCGTTCATTCGAGGCTTCGGCGGATAAATTTTACCGCGAACTATGGACCCAGATTCTCGAGCGCGTGCGACTTTAAAGAGAGCGCGGTAGAAAGCGCACCCTCTAGGGGCCGCTAGAGGGCGCTCGTTGAGCTCCCTACGAGCCTCCACATGAGCACCAAAACCCAAACCAGGCGAAAAGCGAGCGATCGAGTCTTGAATGGAGCGCTCCTTCGCACAGCCCGCGCGTCCGAAACCGCCGGCCGCCGCCGCCGAGGGACGAGACCGCCGCGAGGCCTCGCTTCGACTGCCGCCGCAGCGTCGCCTAGCTTGCCAGTTTCGCCGCGAAGGCCCGGCGGCGGCGGCGGCGCGGCGCGCTAGCCGATAGCGGGCTGCAGCCGTGGCTGTCGCCTTCGACTCGTGCCGCCGGCAGCATTCCTTGTCGCGCTCGCTCGCAGCGTTGGCGAGCGAGAAGCCACGGCAGCGCCTCGTCATCCTCGTCTGACGCCGCCGCCGCGGTCCCGCGACTCTAGCGCCGCTTCTCGGCGGCGGCGGCGCGCGATCGCCGCCGCCGCCGCCGAGAAGCGGCGCTAGAGTCGCGGGACGGCGGCGGCCGCTCGGCGAGCAGCTCGGGTCCGCCCGCCCGCGCGGCCGAGACAGCGCGGCGGCGGCGGCCATTTGCCGACCGCCCATTCGCCGCGCCCGAGCACTTAGATGCGCGCTATTGACAGCGAGAGCTCGAGCGGCGACCAATTGCGCGCGTCCGGCACTGCTGCGGCGGCACCGTGTTTGCGCAAGGACTGACAGTAGCACATTGTTGGAAATCGCTGCGGCCTTTGCAGTGATTAATATAGTCACGCCGACCGACAAAGCCGGCAGTCGGCGCTCGGGCACTTGTGTTGGCTTGTACGGCCGGCCCTCGCGCGGCGGACAAAGAAACGACGGCGTGGCAAGACTACTTAGGCCGTCCGATTCGTGTCTGCGCGCGCGCGCGGGCGTGCACGTACCCAGTGCGGGAATGAGGTGCAAGGCCAAAGCTCGACGTCTACCTCTGCGTGAGTACTGCGGGGCTCGCGAGCGCTCGCGAGCGCGCGCGAGCGAGCGGTCGCAGCTAGCAGCCGCTCACCGCCGCAGCCTGACAGGATGTGCTCGCGAACGCGTGGCGTCGCGACAACCCGTGCGATAATAACCCGCCGCGAGCTCGGTGCACCGACGCCTCCGATGCCGCGTTATCGAACCGCGGCGGTTCGCGTCGCGTCGGCGTGAGTCCGCTGGGCGGGCGCTCGGGGAAAAAAGCCGTTTTTTCGCACCCACTTGAACTTCTTCTTCAAAAATTCGTGCACGGCCGTTGACTAGGCTGCGAGAACTTGTGCGAGGTGGCTGTAAGTGCGCACAACCACGGGCGTGGCGACCTAGCGTCCTATTCTCCAGCCCGATGCAACCACGCCGGGCCTTGGAAGGCCCAGCGTCCTCGCGGGAAAAGGGTGCTACGAGTATTATCCATTCGCGCTGAAATAGGATCGGCCGTGCAGCGCGGCGGCGCAAAAGTGCTCACTACTACAAAGTTGCGCGTCGGCGTTGCGCCGACTTAGGCGAGTGCGTGCAACGGTGGGAGGGAGCATCGCGCGGCGCGGCGGCGCAGTCGTTCGTCCGGATGCGGTTCGCCAGATCCTAGGTCGGGGCGGCGTTCGCGTCTGTGCACGCTCTCGCCGAACGGCCAGAGCCGGAAGCAGTCAGGGCGGCAGCTAGCTCGTCCGGCCGGCCACGTCCTCGCGCGGAGCGCAGCTGCGTCGTGTGCAGTAGAGACCGCTCCGCACGCAGGCGCCTCCTCAGCTCGCCGGCGCGTACACTCGCGACGCGCGGTCGCGACCCGCTAGCCGCTCGCGCGTTCTGCCGGGCAGGTTGGGCAGGCCCGGCTGAAAGGGCTCGCCCGCCAGTCTGCTGACCCGGCCGCCCTATCGCAAGACATCGGCCAAGGAGAGTGCGGCGACCGGGGTTGTAATGTGCCGACGAGCTCCCGCTACGTCTGCCCTTCGGCTGCTGCTGCTGCCGCGGCGGCGGCCGCGGGTGGCGCGCCGCCGCGCTCTCGGGCGTCCTCTGCCATGCGCGACTCTTGCGGCGACTGATCGAGCTCCCGGTCTGCCTTGCGAGCGTTTCTCTGCGCGGAGGGGGAGACCCAAGCGGACGACCGAACCGCGTCGCAGCGGCGTGGGCGGACACTCGACACAGCGAGCCGTCAGTTCTTCTCTCCTAATGCGGCGCTGCCCTCTCTCGGCGGCGGCGGAGTCGAACCGCCACCGGCCGATCGCGGGTCCACTCCAGAGCTCGCCGACGGCCGCAGATCGGCGTAGCGCGACGACTTCCGGTTCCTCGGCAGCAGCCACGCCTCCGCATTCCCGTCCGGGCGCAGCCCCTCCGTGCGGTCTCTCTTGCCGAAGCAGTGATAGAGAGAAAGGGTCTAATTTTCTTCCCAAACAAAACCTAGCTGGGAGCGCAAGAATCATTCAGCGGCCAAATGACATCATTTTGTTCTACTGTTATTGTAGTAGCGGCTCTGTTTTAACAGCGCCTCAATGGCCTCTCCGCTGAATGGTCGGCTTTTACTCGCCTCGCGCCCGCGCTCAATCAAGGCTGCGCCGATAGCTTGGCCGCTGGCTTGGTTAGAAATTATTCCCAATGCGCGCAATCTAAATTCATTGCCAGACGTGCATCTTTCTAATTTAGACAAACAGAGAATCGCACAATGCCGACAGAAGAACAACAAGTTTTGATTGTGCGCAGCTGTTGGATGCTGGCTGCGCAAACAAGCTTTCTGCTCCTCCTCCCCCTACTCCTCCTCCTCCTCCCCCTCTTCCTTCTCCTTGCTCGGGGCACTCCCTCCCTCTCTCTCTCTCTCTCTCTCTCTCTCTCTCTCTCTCTCTCTCTCTCTCTCTCTGTCTCTGTCTCTGTCTCTGTCTCTCTCTCTCTCTCTCTCTCTCTCTCTCTCTCTCTCTCTCTCTCTCTCTCTCTCTCTCTCTCTCTCTCTCTCTCTCTCTCTCTCTCTCTCTGCTCTTCCTTCTACGCGCTAGCGCTAAAAGAGGAGCGACAGCGCAGTACAGGCCAACATACAGGCAGACAGACAGACCGACGCCGCAGTCAGCAGCGGGGCGGTCTCTGAAAACGCCAATCAGAGGCCGCTTACGCCGCCGCCGCTGCACCCGGCGATTGAGAAGGATGGAAGCGAAATGGCGGCGCGTGCGTGTGGGACTCGCGGAACGTGCGACTCGCCGCACTCCCCGAGCGTTCTCATTCGTCATCACGTCGCTCCTCTGCGAATTTGCACTCGCAGGCGCAGCAGTTACTCACAAAACTGATCTGCTTTTCGAGCTTCGCATGAAACAACGACAGCTCAGGTAGTTTAGGCGGCGGTTTTTGACCAGCTGGCCTAGCTTAGCGGCACGCACACACGCAAACACACACACACACACACAAACACACACACACACATCGACTGTGTGGCGATGTGCTTTTAGCGGTCGGACCGCCGGAGGAAAACTCGTGAATCATTGGTGAAGTAGCGCAGGGCATCAATTCTTTGCGATTGGAGATGATGAGTTTTCACCGGATCCCCCCTCCACGCGACGTTTGAAGAGAATCTCGGCAGGTCAATGCGAGTGAGCTCTTGGGCCGAGCAGCGAATTCCTGCGGGTGCTCGACAGCCGCTGACGAGAATGCTGAAGGTGAATGGGGCGACGGGACGTCCTGATTGGCAGTCGTATAAGTTAGCTAAGCGTCGACGCGGTTCGAGCACTTAAAACGGAAAGGCGATGTAGACGGCTATTTGTCTGCTTACTCCGCGCTTTGCACGACCAGCAGCAGCAGCGCTTCCTGATCTAGAGTTCAGCTATGGCGAACAGTTTTCGCGATCTCTGCTCAATATTCCAAGCTCAGACTTTAACAAGTGCCTACAGTGAGAAAGATTCTATGTTCCTTAGATTAATGGGGATGCGCATCCGTCTCATCTCTGAGATGCATCGAGCTCCGTTGAGGAGTCGCACTTTCACCCCTCGTCCCACTGAGGAGAACGTCGATGCGCGTCGCTCACGGCTCTAGCCGTCCGAGTACGTCCTCCTGACTCCCATCTTGACAGGATCGCACGGCAAGCTCACTATGTGATTCCTTTAACTTGGCACGCACGCGGCTGACTGAGAGCGAACTGAATGCCTGCCGTCGACTTAGTTCGAGCTTTGTTCTAGTGCGAACTGCTAGCTTAGGCCATGGCTCAAGCCTAGCTACCAGTGTATCAGTAGGCGCGAAACAGAAAGAAGCGAAATGGCAGAGAATGCGGAGGTGCAATTGGAATGGAGAGCAGTATAATTCATTCATTTAATTCATTTATATAGCGCCCCAATAGAACTTAATCTCTATTCAGGCGCTTCACATATGCCTCAGGGCTCGAGCCCACGACCTCAGTCAGACCTTGGTCGGGGCGAGCACCTTAACCGCTAGACCAAACCAGCTCGGCAGTGCGGTACTGCTAGTCAGGCAGCGGCCCAAAAGAAACGGCAGCGCATCCAGCGAGGACGGAGATGAGAGAGAGAGAGAGAGAGAGAGAGAGCGAAAGAGAGAGAGACAGAGAAAGAGAAAGAAAGAGCAAAAGAGAGATAGAGAGAGGAAAAGAGAGAGAGAGAGCGAAAGAGAGAGAGAGAGAGAGCGAGAGAGAGAGAGAGAGAGAGCGAAAGAGAAAGAGAGAGACAGAGAAAGAAAGAGAGAAAGGAAAGAATATAACGGAAGGATGGAAAAGGCGGCAGCCCGTTACGGAACTTTCGTGCCACTCGCCTGCACTATGTGGAGACATGCAAGATGACGCTGCCGACGCCGCTGGGGCTAACCAGCGACGGCGAACGAGACCCCCTGCGCAGGTGCAGATAGCATCGCACACGCGCGAGCCTCGCGGGGCCCTACAATGACAATCTCTCTTTTTAATCAGTGCTAGGCATAGAAAGCGCATTCAGGCTTTGTGCCGGCTCGGCCAAAGAGTTTTGGCGAGCGGATCATTTGTTTCAGTTGCGGAGCGGGATGCCATTTTTCGCGACCACAATTAGAAACATGCCTGCGTGATAATGCTGATAATGCTCGTTCCCAACGAAGAGGCCGGGCGTTTTGTGCTTGTCAACTTACGCAGCAAGCCTGATAGAGACGCGAACAATCCTATTATTAGATTACGGCTAGCGGTAACTGGCCGTTTACTGGAGGTGATTTGTTAGCAGCACAATACCCGAGCGGAGAGTTTTAACAGTCATTCAGGATCTGTATCACTTTGTTTATGCAACCGCAGCGTGTGTGCACCTCTCGATCAGCTGTCATAGAGCTGGCGCAGAAGGGAAAACACGTCCGCAGCTCCGCCATTGTTTCAGCGCCGACCGCACATTGTCGGCCGACAATTGCAATTACTGGAACTCATTATGGCGCTGTATCTTTTGGGCCGTTCTGTTTATTTTTCTGCACCGCTCTCCTAACCCGGGACACGTAGTTCACATGAAGCAATCAATCATAGAGCCACCAAAGGAATGTCCTCTGTCCGCCGCAGGAGGGCCGCTGTCGAGCAGCCGCCAGGGCCGCGGCGAGCCGGTGCAGCTCGCCTCCGCCAGGGGGCGCGCGAGCAGAGTACTCAAGCCGCCGCAGTGGAGCGCGTTCTGCGACCAGCCGGAGCGCGCGCACACTGCGGGCAGACGTGCGAGGCTGTTTTTTTCACCAAAAGAAGGGCGCGCACCTGTCGGCTCACCCGCGAGAACCGTCCCGCCCCCAGCGCCGTCGCCGAGTGTGCGGTTGGAGAGGGACGAGTGCGACCGCTCGCTCGCTCGCCTCTGAAACGCACGAAGGTGCCGCAGCATGATGCTCCGCGGACTCGCGGGCCGCGCGCATCGGCGACAGCCAGAGATTCGCGCGCGCGCTACTCGCGCGTGCGCGCGAATCTCTGGCTGTCGGCTGAATTTCGGTCGGATCGCAGGCGCCGACGGAGTGCGTACAAAGCGGCCAGGCGAGAGCCAAGCGCCAAGGCGAAAGAAGGCCAAGACCCTTCGCTGCTCGGCGTTCGCGCGCCGCCGGCGATTATCGGACGATAGCGACACGGAGACGGGAAGAAACAGACAGAAAGACAAATAGAGTGGGTAGAAACTGAATGGAGGGAACGAGTTAGAGAGAGAGATAGATAGAGAGAGAACGTGCGACTGGGAGACGTGAGGGCGAGAGAGTGAAGGGCGAAGAGACGAAGGGCGGAGAATAACGAGAGCGAGAGAGAGAGAGAAAGAAAGAGAGAGAGAGAGAGAGAGGGAGCGAGAGAGAGAGAGAGAAAGAGAGAGAGAGAGAAAGAGAGAGCGAGAGAGAGAGAAAGAAAGAGAGAGCGAGAGAGAGAGAAAGAAAGAGAGAGAGGGAGCGAGAGAGAGAGAGAGAGAGACAGAGAGAAAAAACGAAAGAGAGCGAGAGAGAGAGAAGGAGAGAAGGAGAGAGCGAGAGAGAGAGGCACGAAGAGACACCTGCCACCGCTCGAGACGCGACGACGACGACCAGCAGACGCCGCTTTGGCAGCAGCGTCTGCCCGGGTGACGAGAAAGCAACGGGGCCGCCCCGACGCCAGGGTTAAGCAAGTCAGCCTCTGCATGTCGCTTACCGAAGCGACCGCGCGGCGCCGGCGGCGGCAGCGGCGAAGGGAGGGGGCGCGACCGCTCGGACACTCTCGCGTCGATTTTGGTCTGGCGCTGGCGCTGGGGGGTGGGCTGGGGCTGCGTCGCCCTATTTTGCTGGCGATCTCGCTGTGCCGTCGCTACAGACGACAGCTGTTTGAATAAGCTCGGGCAGAGCGGCGCAAGCCACGCTTAACTTTAAGCAAACAGTGCACATCGCTCTGACAAACTCGGCTTGTCTTAGCAGCGACCGTGTTCAGTTGCTCTGACGCAGAGATCCCGCGCGGACAAAGCGCGAGTTGCTCTTGTAAATAGTAAGCACTCCTGACACTGATAAGAGTGATGATCGCACCCAAGCCGGTTCTCACCTGTCTGTTTGCTGCCGTGTTGCCCTTGCGATTGTGCGCTAAATGGCCTTTCAGCCGACGGCGTGCACAGCTGCGAAATGCGGCTCGCGGGACAACTTTGCCCGGCGATCTGTTGATGCTTTCATTGTGGGGTGCTAAAAGAAAAAACAACAGCTCGCAAATCAGACAGATAATGAGCAGACCGGCGCGGCGAAGAGGCCGCGCCTCGCTGCGAGGCCGCCGCCGCGAAGCCTCGCAGGCCGCTCGAGCAGGCCGCGCGGTCGCGAGCGCAGGCCGCGCGGCCTGCGCGCAACGGCGTCGATCGGTCGGTCGGTCGTTCGACCCAGGCACGCTTATCCGTCCACGCTCGACTCAGCAGCTGCCGCTGCAGCCGCCGCTTCATTTCGTAGCGCGTCTACGGCGCGGCGACGCGCTCTCGCGAAGCTTCGTCGCCCCGGCCGCCTTCAGCGCCTCCTGCGGCGCACCGTGGTGCCGCACCGTGGCGAAACTTTCGCGGCGGGAAGCGCTCGCGGCGCCCCCAGACCGGATCCAGATCCATCGCCGTCCGGACGCGCCGTGAGCTTCGACGCGTGCGGCGGCGGCGGCGGCTGCGACGGCGGCTGCCGCCGCCGCCGACGATCTGCCCGGCTCGTCATCGTCGTCGTCGTTGACGAAACCGACGCCACCCGATAATTTCGCAGGCGCCGAGTCCAAGATGGACGCTGTGGCTCAGCGATGTCTGGGGAAAGTCTGGGCCCCAGGGTTCAGGGTCAAGGCGCTTTCTCTTCGCGACCCGGTCGTGGGTTCCAGCACGAAGGTGGGGCGATCTTGCATTGCCCGCTGCAAGCGGCGGCGATCGCCGCGAAGGTTCCTCTGACGCCATACGATACGAATGACGCTTCCAAATCAGCAGCCGACCTGTAAGGGAGGTGTGCGACGGCTGAAATTTTTGGGCCATCGCCACGAGGCTGGAGCAGGAGAGTCTCGAGGCGGGTGCACCCTGCGACGACACTGCCTCACGACGACCGCCGGCGCTCGCCCGGCCCCACCCTCGCCCACGGGCCTCGGCAATCAGGACGGCTTCGGCGGAGCTCTGTCGAGTGCGCCTGCCGCCGCCGCCGCGGCGTCGTGACCGACCGGCCGCGCTGGCTGCTCTAGCTACGTAGCGCGGTCCGCCGGCCGCAGCGCGGCGGGCGGCGTTGAATGCGTCAGCAAACACTGAGCGACATCACTGCAAACAGGCGTCGCGAGCTCTTCGACTGGACCTCGGCAGCTCGAGTGGGCTGGCTGGAAGCGAAACGTCGAGGAGATGCTAGCGTGTCACCGCTCGAGTGCAAACAGGGCGCATGACTGGCGGCACGGCTCGAGAGCGCACGCGCGGCGGCTGGCAGCTCGGCGAGCGCACGATAACCGTTTCAACCTCGCGGGCGGGGGGAATGGTGGCGGCGGTGCTAAGAATGCGACGACTTGAGCCGATCGACAAACACTCCGAGATGACACCGCCGCTGCGACGGATGCGTAGCGCCTCACGCGGGCACCGGCCGCCGCCGGGTCGGCCGACTGGACAATGCGCTCCTCGCTGTCACGGTCGGCGACGGCTCGGCTGGTCCGCCGGCAGCTGCCGGCATCCAGTGGCGGGTCGCGGCAGGAGACACGGCGAGCGGGCAGACAGCCGCTGCCATTAATTACGGCCCCGCTCCAGAGCCGACGTCTCTCTGTAGCATATATTGACCTCCGCTGTCGAGTTATACGAGGACCAGCTGCTTACTCCGCGGGCTCCTGTTTTCTCAGCTGATCTTCAAAGAGGATCCAGCAGATAGCAAGTGGTCTCTCTCACTCTCTCTCTCTCTCTCTCTCTCTCTCTCTCTCTCTCTCTCTCTCTCTCTCTCTCTCTCTCTTTCTCTCTCTGCCCCCAAAAGCCTTCGGCAATTCCGACGCCGACAGGTGCTACCGAGCGGCTCAATCGGACGCGGCAACGTTCAGCCCGCAGCGTCCGACTGAGCCACCGCAGAAAAGCACGACGCCATATACCCGACACCTCAACCTCACTGATCCGCTACCTGCGCGGAAGCCCTTCAAAAGCACGGGTTAACATGCAGTTAGGCAGGCACGCGTGCGCAAGCGTCAGCAAACGTCCGCACGCGCTCCCGCGCGCACTACTAGCTCACGCACGGGCACACCCCATCGCAATTGCACGCGAACGCAGACTCACGCGTCAGCGCGTACGAGCGGGTCACGTAATGGACCTGCGGAGGAGAGAGCGTGTGCGCACGGGAAGGCCGGGTGAGTGTACATTTTTCGGGACCAGCAGTTGGATTTATCTAGCTAGCTCTACCGCATCCCTCTGCTAGGAAGCTCGCAGCGCCCGCGAAATCGTGTGGTGCGGCGAAGTAGAGTGGTGTCGCGCGATGCTTACGCGTATGTTGAACCCACGAGCTCCGACACCGAAGGCTTCAATGCCGGGCTGACACACGACTGCTTTCATGCAAGAACGACTGCGCTTCCACCGTCTCTCCTCTCTTTTCATAGCTCACTGTGGGTGGCTCCAAATCCCTCTCAGTCTCCGTTTCTCCCCCTCTCCCATCATCACTCTGCTCTCTCTCTCTCTCTCTCTTTCTCTCTCTCTCTCTCTCTCTCTCTTTCTTTCTCTCTCTCTCTCTCTCTCTCTCTCTCTCTCTTTCTTTCTCTCTCTCTCTCTCTCTTTCTCTCTCTCTCTCTCTCTCTATCGATCTCTCTCTCTCTCTCTCTCTATCGATCTCACTCTATCTCTCTACCTCTCTCTCTCTCTCCATCTTTCTCTCTCACTCTCTCTCTCGCTCTCTCACTCTTCCTCTATTTCCATCTCTCTCACCACCACTCTCTCTCTCTCTCTCTCTCTCTCTCTCTCTCTCTGTGCCAATCTTTCTTTCTACGTACACACTTCCTCCTTATCGTTCTCGTGCAAGCTTCCTCTCTCTCTCCCTCTCTTCTCTGTTTAAACCGTCTCTCTCCCCTCTCTCTCTCTCTCTCTCCAGCTCTCTTTCTGAATTTTTTACTAGCAGGTACTATCTTGCACTGCGCTACACGGCTTATATATCGTCGTCCTAGTTTTGCCCACCCTCGGCTTGCCTCCACTCATGGGATTTCCACGAGACTCTACCCATCGGATTCCTCCCGTTGGATTATGCTAGTCCCTGGCCGCCGACCGCTTCGTTGACGCACGACGAGCGAATTGGCGCACCAGCGACCAGGGCCCGGCGGGGGCCGCCCAACTAGCCATCGTTCGCATGCGCTCTTCTCATTTTTGAACCGCATCACCTCCTCCTCCTCCTCCTCCTACTCGTCTTGCCGATAGTGGGCGCGCACGTCCCAACTCCCGCCGTGTCTTTCAGGCGCCACGACACTCTCTGAGAACTCTGCGATGGGCGACTACGATTCTCAAACCGAGCTCGACCGCGGCGGGGCAGCGCAGGTACAGCAGCGCCTCGACGCGCGCGCTCACTCCAGCTCCGCTTCGGCCTCGCGGCCTCGCCTCCGCTCCGCTACGCTGGCCGCCGCTCGTCGTCTGCTCCGGACCGCACTGCGGCGATGCCGGGCGAGCAGTGGAGACCGCGGTCCTCGAAGCGGACCGGCTCGACTGGGTCCTGCGCTTCGTGCGCGTGCGTCTGACCAGCTGGCGGCGTCTGACCGGCTGGCAGCGTCCGGCCAGCTGGCGCGCCGACCGGACGCGGCTTCGTGTTGCAGACGCGCGCCGACGCCCGCCCTCGAGCGGCCGCCGTTGACACCGCAGCCAGCTGGCAGCGAGCGACGTGCGCTCGCCGCCGAGCCAGTCGGCGGCGGCGCCGGCAGCCACCCGGGTCCTCCCATCCTGCGTCGCTCGCCGCGCCCACGCTCTCGCCTCGACTTTTCCAGAGCTGCGGCGAAGACGAAGAAGGAGAGGACAGGTGCGACGCCCCGCTCGACGACGGCGCGGCCACCTTCGACAGAGCCGCGCGATCCCGATTGGCCGACCGCGCCGAGGTGAGTGGGTCGGCGAGCGACGACCCGGCAGAGCCGCCGCGAGCGGGCGCCAAGTCGCGCTCGCTCGCAGCTGACGAGGCGCCGCGCGCTTGCCAATTCAGGCGATGCTGCGCGCCGTGCGCCCGGAGCCGCCGGCCAATGTCGGAGCCCGCGGCGGCGGCGACAGCGCTGGCGCAGGCGACGATGGCGACGAGTCGCTCGACGTGGACAGCTTCGAGGATGAGCTGGGCAGCGCAGGTACGCGAGCAGGCTACGCAGCTGCAGGCAGTTGCTGCCTGCTCGGCCGCTGCGTCACGGCAGGCCGGTGCGGCACGGCCTCGTCGGAACGCGCAGCCGGTTCCGCCGGTCGCGAGCGGCGATTTGCTCGCGAAACAGCTCGCGCGATATTTCCGGTGCGTCAGGTCTGCGATCTGTCTCCGAGAGCGACATCGACAACATCGGCTCGACCCGACAGCACGAGACGGCCAAAGCTCCAGCCAGCGGCGGCGGCGGCGGCGATGGCGCCTCCGAGCATCCTCGCTACAGGTTCGTCGCGCGATCGGATAGCTCTTCCGTCGCGGCCGTGCGCCGCGAGCGCGCGCGCGCGCTCGCTCAATACCCGCCGCCGCCGCCCGCCTGCCCCGCGCGCATGCGCTCCGGCGCCAGCTATCGCCGACTGGAGGCCAGACGGTTACCTTTCTTTTCTCCACAATAGCGACGACGATGACGGCGCGGAGAGCTCGTCGTATTCGAGCGACCGAGAGCCGCGCGACCAGCGATCGGCGGCCGCGGGCAGCAGCAGCTTCGGAAGCAGCAGCTGGAAGCAGGACGCCGCCGCCCGCCAGGTACGGTTTGGGTCGGTCGCCGCCGCCGGCTGTCGTCCTTCGTCGCAACGGCTGCTCTCCGTCTCCTGGCCGGCAGCCGCGTCGCTCGCGGCGCGGCTGCCGTCCAAAGCGGGCGCCTCTCCGAGCCACGCCCGCCGAGCGCCGCTCGTCCGCTTCGCAGGCCGCCGCCGCTGACCCGACCGCCGACTACGCCTACATCGAGCAGCTCGAGAGCGGCTCGTCGGCGGACGCCGCGAGGCGATCGCGACGTCCGGCGTGCGAGCACTGCGGTGCGACGTTCGCCGACGCCGGCGACTTGCAGCGACACATGCGGACGCAGCACGCCGGCGCCAGGTCGCACGCGTGCAATGACTGTGGCAAGACGTTCGCCACGTCCAGCGGCTTGAAGCAGCACCAGCACATCCACAGCAGCGTCAAGCCGTTCCAGTGCGAGGTACGCGAAACGCCGAACGCTGAAAACGCTGAACGCCGGTCGCCGGGTCGCGCCGACTGCGCTGGCGCCGTCGGCAAGTGCAGAAAATCTGCGCCCTACGCGTGGAGAACGCTGTCCGCCGCGTCTACCCGCGACTGCGACGGTCGCGCGAGCGGCGCGATTGCGCGCGCGTGCGTGAGTGGCTGACGACGCATAGCGCCTCCGCTCTCAGGCAAGTCGCTCCCAAAGGAAGCGTGGCGGGGCGCGCGCCTCTCGCTGTCCGGGCTCACGCCGCCGCCACACTTCGGCACGCGTTTCACAGGTGTGCCTCAAAGCCTACACGCAGTTTTCCAACCTCTGTCGACACAAGCGCATGCACGTCAACTGCCGGCAGCAGATACGCTGCGACGCGTGCAGGCAGTGCTTTTCGACCGCCACGTCGCTGGGCAAGCACAGACGGTTTTGCGATGGCGGATCTGTCGGTTGCGGCGGCAGCGGCCACGAGCTGGCCACGACCCAGTGCTTCCAATCGTTGGCCGCCGACAAGGACCAGCCCCTGAACGTCATGAACAGCCCAGGCAAAGCGGGGACCAAGTCCGCTTCGAACCATGCGGCCGCAGTGGCAGCCGCCGAAGTGGCCGCCGCCGCCAACGCCGCCACGGCGGCGGCCAGCAGCGTCTACATGGGCAACGTGCTGGGAGCCCTGCAGCGCGGCTTTCCCTTCTACATGCCAGTAGCAGGTGAGAGAGCCGCCATCCAATCGCAGCGCGAAACGGATGCGTCTGCGAAGCTCGAATCGCGGCCTGCTGCTGGGGGGGAGGGCAATTCGGACCCCGCGTTGGCGAAATTCTGAGCACGCCCCGTCGCCCGCTTGGTTTAGTAGTCTGGAGAGCACTGATCGAGCCGCAAGGAACGCGGCCGGAACCGGAAGCAAAACCGGAGCGCTGCTCTCGAGCGGGTCTCGAGAGCGGCGCTGTCCCATAACTTCCTCGATCTGAGCCGCCCGAGCGGGTCGGATGCGGCTGATTATTAGACCGGGGCCCAGCATAGATAGCTCTGCAGCGCTCGGCGCCGCGCTTTCCCACTCCCACGCGCTCCATCCGGGCTTGCGCGCGCGAGCGCGCAAGCCTGGAAACCCTGGCGCGCCCGAGCGTCTGCGTGCGCCGCGACCCCGGCTAGACGGCGCCGTAACTCGTGCTCTGCGCCGTCTCTGTCGAAGGTTTTCCCGTGCTTCCTCAAGAAAGCAGTTCTTCCTGGAGCAAGGCGACGTCGCGGCAACACGTGTCGCGGCTTGGCGGCAGCGACGCGGATCGAGAGGACTCATCGCAGCGCGAAAGCCGCAAAGAGGAGCAGTCCGGCAAGCCGCCGACCGCTCGCGAGCGTGCGACCGGAACTCCCGGCAGCTGCGACCCTCAGAACGGCGAGGACGCCGCAATTAGAGGAACCAGTAAGTAATTACGTCCGCTCGACGCTGCGCGGGGTGGCGATGCGCGGTCTAGCGCCGGTAGCGTGCGATCGATCGCCCGCTGTGGCTCTCGCACGCGGCTCGAGCTCAGCTCGAGCTCCTCCGACGGACGGACGCGGGCGAATCTTCGCTGTCCTTGACATTCACAGCCCCCAGCAGTGCCGACCTGCCGAAAACCAGCCAGCTGCTAGTGCTCAGCGTGCTATTCGGCGGTTCATTTCTTCGCCGCCGCGATAATATGACGGTCGGCTTGACGAAAGCAAAACAGTATTCCTGAAAGCAATCTAGGCGAGCGAGGATCGGTGAAAGGATCTGAAGTATTCGCGCTCTACTTTATCCGGTTCTTGAGAGCTCCCGTCCTCATTGCAGAGCCAGAAGTGCCGACGGCGGCCTCAGCGGCTAGCCGGCGCAGGCCGAGCGAAGCTCTCGAGCGAAAAGCTTCCGCCGCCGACGACGACGTCGCCTTTGAGCAGCCGCTGGATTTGAGCAAGAGGCCAAAGACGGCCAGCCCCGCCGGAGCGGCCGCCGCCGCCGCCGCGCCGTCGACGCGCGCGGAGACGCCGCCGCCGTCGCCGACGGATTCCGGTGCCTCTCCGATCAAAGCTTCGCCGCCGCCGCCGCCGCCGCCGCCGCCGCTGTCGCTGCTGCCTGGGCAGACGGCAGACGGCGCTCGGCTGCCGATGCTGAACGGCTACTCGGCGGCGTACCTCAGCCAGCTGCTGATGGATGCTAGGATGAAGGAGAGTTTCTGGCGCGACGCCGCCGCCGCCAAGATGCTGGCGCTGATGCCGCCGCACCACGCCGCCGCCTTCAGTTACGCCTACCCTCTCATGGGCTCTCTCGCCGGCGCCTACATTGGGTCCGAGCAAAAGAGATCGCCGGTCTCGCCGCCGGACGCCAGGTCTGCCGCCGCCGCCGCGCACGCCGCCAAGGCGATGATGGACTGCGACGGCGTCGGCGCCGCAGCGGCAGCCGCTGCTGCCGGCGAGTACATGCTGGCCGCCAGGGCTGCCGGTCCGATGGGCGGCGGCGGCTGTCGCTTGAAGGAGCGCTACACGTGCAAGTTCTGCTGCAAGGTGTTCCCGCGCTCGGCCAACCTGACGCGGCACCTTCGCACGCACACGGGCGAGCAGCCGTACAAGTGCAAGTACTGCGAGCGCTCGTTCAGCATCAGTTCTAACCTGCAGCGCCACGTGCGCAACATACATAACAAGGAGAAGCCGTTCAAGTGTACGCTGTGCGAGCGCTGCTTTGGGCAACAGACCAACCTCGACCGGCACCTGGCCAAGCACTGCAACGGTCTCGCCGGCAGCGGCGGCGAGAGTGGCGGAGCCGCGGCGATGGTCGCCAACGGCGGGGACGAGTGCGACGACGACGGCGACAGCGCGACCGACTCGCCGCGGCCACCACTGCGGCAGCCGCAGCCGACGTTCGACGACGACGGCCTGGACGTCGTCGGTGGCTCAGAAAGCGGCGAGGAGCACGAGTCGGCGGAGGCGGAGCTGTCACCGACGACGGAGGGCGGCGTCGGCGGCGGCGAGGCGGAACTGCGCTCGGCTGGCGGACTTTCGGCCTGCCGCGCTCCAGCCGAGATTGCGGTGTCCTCCTGAAAGCTCGTACGCGGTGGCGCCGCGCGCGCCCACCACCTCCCCCGAGCGAGGGCGCTGCGTGACGCGCGCATGGACAGTCGTGCATGAACCGACCGACGACCGCGGCTCGCTGCCGGAAGCCACCATCTGAGCAGCGGATGCGGCTGCCAGCAGCACCGTCGCCACCGCCGTCGAAAGAGGATGTAGGCTGGTTTGCCCGCTTGCGGGCACTACCTAAACGGCATTCGACGAAAAGATGGCACCCTAAAAAACGATTGCGTCCGGCGAAAAGATGGCGTCCAAAGACGGGGCTGCCCGCGATCTTTGACGTCACCTTTGATCGCGAACGTTCAATAACCTTCACGGTCCTTGTCAGCAGGCTATCCGCTCGCCATTCACGGATGCCTTCGGCAGGCGACAACCTGCCTCCTCCTGCACTACGAGCTGGCAATGACCGGCGGCGGCTTGCAGCGAACCACGAACCCTCTCAATTGCTCACCCTTGTAGCGTTTGCATTAAGTTATTGTAAGCCTGTCGGCGTCTGTCTGTCCGTCCGTCAGATTTTGAGGTCGGCCAGAGCGCTTCGTTCCGCATTGCGTTCGACGCATCGGGAGGGTGGCGCTCTACGTCCGTACGGTAGCTCGGCGCTCGGTCGCCGCTCTGCCTTACTCGGCAACTAACGGAAACCAGTGGCGCACAGCTGCTGCAACTCGACCGTGCTGCCGCGCGACTCCGCTGCACGCACTCCCGAGCGACGTACGTGCGCGCACGCTAGCCCGAGCAAAGCATCCGGGAAAGGCTGCTGCTCTCGGGCGGCACCAGGGTGTTGACGCGACTTTTATTTATTAACGGCACCAGCATGAGATGTCTGCCGTGAGCCATTCCGCGACTTTTGCAACGAGTGAATTAAATTATTGCGATTTAAACTTTTTCTTTGACTTTAGTCGCGTCGATAGAGTGGGTAGCGTTCGCCGTTTTCGTTATCTCGCCGAGACGCGTGGCCCCGGCGCGGATTGAGGTGCAGGCGCAGACGGCTTGATTCACGGAGAACTGCCGTATGGCAGCAATCAGCCGACTCGCGCAGGTCCTGCAGAATCCGATGGCCAGATGGCCAGGGACATTCAACTTTAGACCTGAGCTGCGCAGTCGTCGGCATCGTGCAAAGTGCAAAGGCGACGAACGAGCGCAGACAGAAACTGGCGCGCGCGCTCTCTCGCTTCCTCCTCCTCCTCCTCCTCCTCCTCCTTCTCCTCCTCCTCCTCATCCTCCTCCTCATCCTCCTCCTCCTCCTCCTCCTCCTCGCTTACTAACTAGCGTCGAGGCCAAAGCGTGACCTCGACGCTCGTCCACGTTTGACGAGTGCTTAAGTCTGAGCATCGATTTTTGCGAAGAAGGGGAAAGAACACGGACCGCGCCGTTTTACAGACTGACCTCGGTGCTGTGCGCAGGCCTGGACGTGCGATGCGAATCACGTGGGAGGACATTTTAACGCGCTCCCGCTGCTGCACCAGGGAGTCGTTTCGGTCGTCGGCCTCTTAGCGCCCCAGCTGTTTTGGCAAACTCTGCCCGGTCCAGTGGTAGAGTTGCGATATTCGCGATGCCCTCGTTCATCATTTGCCACACCGTGTGTAAATCCCAGATCGCAATTGGTCAAGGGATATCAAGGCTGAAACGGCAGCCGCAGCTGCGTTCCGTAAATGGCTCTCTTAGCTATCCTACGCGTTTCTGGGGCCGAGCGTTGGGACTTTCGGCGTCTATAGCGAGGAGTTTAACCACCTTCTTTCATTACAATGTGCGCGTTAGAAAAACTTTTGCGCTTCGAGCTATGAGTATAACATATATATATATATATATATATATATATATATATATATATATATATATATATATATATATATATATATATATATATATATATAATATACATAACCAACCGAACGAGTCGCCCAGTCAATGTACGCACTCGTAAGCTCGCTCGAACGCGGCCGGACGCCATGCTCCACTTTCAGGCAGCTAGGAATGCCCACTGCCTCTCGTCTGATTGGCTAGCTTCAAGCATGCTCACCGCCTCGGACCAAACGGTGCCACCCAAAAGTCCGCGTAAGGCCATCCAATCCGGAGATTAGCGGTGACGGAGCCACGAGCGCGCCCTCCCCCTCAAGCTGGCGAAATAGCGCTCGCGCGCCGCGAACGCCGCGCATGCGCCGGCGAGCGCGTGCGCTCAAACGCGTATCGTGCTCATTGGTGTACCTAGAATTAGGCCAAGTAGGAAGACTAGACTTTGACCTGAACGGGGGCAATCGTTGAGAATCGCTAGCGGTAGGTGTATAATAACAATAATAATACGTCTTGCCGGTTTGGCCCGAGCGGTTGAGGTTCTCGCCCCGACTAAGGTATGGTCGTTGTCGTGGGCTCGAGCCCCGGGGCATATGTGAAGGACCTGAATAGAGATTAAGTTCTTTTAGGGCGTTTTACAAATGAAGTACATTTATTTTTGTATAGCACTCTCAAAGAACCGAATCTCTGTTTAGGTACTTCACAGGTGCTGGATAGAAAGCATTATCAAATGATCGATAGTAACATCCATAGGCAGCAGGCATAGTGTCAGCAGGTACATGCACACGAAAGAACGAATCACAAAGACCATCCAAATGCTGCAGTAAATAAGTCCGTTTTAAGCTTCTTTTAAAATGTCCTCATGTCAGGGGACGTTGTGACGTGCGTCGGTAGTGAGTTCAAGGCCAGTTGTATGTGGAGGCTTAGTCGCTCGATGCGTTCCTTCGCCTGTGTTCATTCTCATACCAAAATGCGTTGCTTTCGCCAGGCTTTGCGCCTTCCTTAAACGCAGTCTTTCTCGGAGGGAACTTTGCACGGGCAGAAGAGGAAGACTGAAAACTTATTGCTGGCATCGACGTGGGCCGTTCCAGCACGCTTAAGCGAATAAGCAGCTGTCCGCGCGCGTGCACACGCTGATGGCAGGGAGATGCTGCGAGGAGTAGATGGAGCTTTTTTGCTGCGTTTCTAATGTCGTCGAGTCAGCAGGTGCGCACTGCTCAGTCAGTCGTTGGTCGTAAGCGTGGGCGCTTGAAGCCTTAGCGGAGGTGAAGGCACGGTGTCACGGAGAGAATTTTCTGTCGTCTCCATAGTCAGACAAGGACTACGAGCAGGCGGTACAATCTGCAGCCCGATGAACGATTAAGTCCGATCAGTAGGCCAGAGCAGCAATGGGATCGAGGGCACCTGACCGTGAGTGGCAAGAGTGAGTGACCGGACCGAGTGAAGCCGATGCTCTGCTACGTGGGGAGCCACGTGGATGTCGGCTGTCGTGCGGCTGTCGAGTGTGGCATTGGCGACGTTTCCAAAAGATAATCCTTCATGGGCCACCGGGTGGTGCTGTCTAATGCTAAGCTGTTCGGACTTGGCTCACGCTTATTGCCCGATGCTTAAAAGAAGGAGCCATGGTCGCTACGGCTCGTCTCTCCATTGTATGAAACTAATTAATATATAATAAAACAGGCTGTTGGGTAAACTGGTATTTACTTTACTTTTCTGCAGATCTTTCGACTTCTGCGAACGTCTTGTTACGCCGGCAGGACATGTAAAAAGATCACTACTTAGGTTCAGACTGGACGTTGCAAAAGCATTGACAAACTTGGATGCGCAGCGGATAGTATGTAAGACAGCTCGTTTCTTCCTATATAGATACCCGTTAAGCGTAAGCTGCTCGGTTTAGCGAAGCGAACAGGCAAGATCGAGCGACGCCCAGTAGGCAGCACTAGGCGAAGGGGCGTGACATAAGCGAGCCGCACTCCACGGCGTCAGAGGCAAAGCCAGTGAGATGGCAGGGGGTGGCAGCTCGGCTCCCACCTACCAGGCCAGGAGGTGGCAGCTGCCACCCCCTGGCCTGGTATGTGGGAGCCGAGTCCCGATGATAATAATAATAATAATAATAATAATAATTCACTTGATAAAGCGCCCTCAGAGAACTCAATCTCTCTCTAGGCGCTTTACATGCTGTAAAGTGAAATGCAATTGAATGGTAAGTAAAATCATGCTTGAAAAACAAACCGATCGGGCGGCCAGCGGCCGAGCAAGCACCGCCGCTGGCCCCTCCTTGGCCACGGCGTCATTTCGGCCAATTTTCGCTGGCCGCAGGTGCTGGGTGGACGCCCCCAGACTCCCTTTACAGGGGGTGGGGGGCTTCGCCCCAGACCCTCGTGCCAGCCCGGCTCTCCAATCCTGGCTTCGCCTCTGCACGGCGTCCCCTCTCTTTGTGAGGTAACTGTGCGCTCTCTCTCTCTCTCTCTCTCTCTCTCTCTCTCTCTCTCTCTCTCTCTCTCTCTCTCTCTCTCTGCCGCTGTCTTCACGGCGGCTAAGCCGACTCGGGCTTCTAGAAGCAAAGGGGCAAAGCCGCGGAGCGACAAGCAATTGGTCGCTGCGAATTTTGGCCTAAGCGAAATCGATTTGACCACCCGAAATTCCTGAATGAAGCGTTCGCGTCTGACGGGCAGTTATACTAGCCATCTCGCAACGCGTTTGATCTTCGAGACGCTAATACGATTCGCTTTGCTGTTACGTGTTTAGCTTAGCGATAGGAATCGACCGTTTTCGCAAAAAGAGCCCCAAAGCAAGCTTTTTGCAATTCCTTATTTGAGTCTCGTGGCCGTAGCTCGGGGGCCGTTTTCGATCGCAATAGCGAAATGTGAAAAAGCGAGCGCGCCTACACTAGCGTCCAAGCTTGTACGCACGCAAAGCAGGCAGGCCCGCCCGCCCCTGAACGGGTAGGTGGAAGAACATTCAGACAAAGTTATCTCCCCCGCACAAATCGCCTCCGTTTTCAGAGTCTGTAGAGTCGCGGCAAGTCATAGCAAGGGTAATATATGAACGAAACCTGCGGATATGTAGCAACATCTACACACTACAATGTGCGTTCGTTCGTTCGTATCGCTGTCACCCACAACAAAAAGGGAGCTTCGGGTGACTCTAAATTTTCCGCACAATGTCCAAGGGAATATTACGTAAAATTTATCATTATAATCCGGATGGCAAGTGCAAAGTATGTCTCGGAATGTGAGCAAGCGGTCGAGGAGGACTCGAACAAATTCTCTGTCAGCTGCCCTCTTTGCCGCGTTAATGTAAGGCCTGGCTCTCCCAGCTGCGCTCTACGGGACACTAGGTAAGGCAGTTGCTTTCACGACTTCGGTCCCGAGGTCGTGGGTTCAATTCCTGCGGTGGGCGATTCAATATTGCCACTGCAAGCGGTGGTGATAGCCGTAAAGGCTCTACTGTCGCTATACAAAAGAGGCTGTTTAATCAGCTAGGATTTATGTATTTATTTATATCAGCCTCACTCCGATAGTTGCACTGCACGATGGGCTCTGCTCCACAGTACATTGAAGCTTGTACCAATGACTGGAGCACTAAAAATACTTCAAAAACTATTTATACGTGTTCGAGTGTCACTGGTTCTTTCAGAATGCAGCACGGCTTCGTTGCGGGAAAGAAGTTCTTTTTAAACTTAGTGTTGCAAATGAATTTACTAAACCACTCAAAAAGGAACGTGCCTTTATTTTCTCGTGCTTTCTGCACGTACTTGTACATGATTAATTGTTCTGCTTTACTTAACAGGGATCCTACTAACCAGAGGCCGTGAGTGTCTTTTTGTTCGCGTTTGCGCGCCGGCTAAAGTATGAGAATTTGCTTCGTTAGTAACTCTTGGTTATTGCTTTTATTGCGGCGAGTTTTAAAGCACCCGGATAGAGATTTGCTTCTCTTAGGACGCAATACAAGAGCCTTTTTCTAATTACTATTATCAAAACTGTTCTCAGGCAGATTTACTTTTCAATCTTGAGTCGCCTATCAAGTGAATTCAGCAATCCCCTTAATAAGGAAATTATACGAGTCGAGGTACTCTGGAAGCATCGCGATCACCTGCACTCGTGCAATAAATGTTCTCGGCACGCTTGCAAACGGGAAAATACCAACTGGTTGTGGAAGCAGGCAGTGCGGTGAATTCAGCCCGATCCATGGCCGGATGTTCAGCGAAGCGAGCAACCGACAATTGAGCCGTGTGAGTTCTATGTCGTTAACATTGACCAGTCTCCTGCCCGGCCACAGAGAAGAACTGTACCTGCAATAACAGCCATCCAGCATTCGACTCACTTCGTAGCCTAAAGTGTACAGCTGATTATGACTTCTGATATCCAGCTTTAAATTTGCTTGACCTGTAGATTATTATGACACCTCGGGTTCCGATAGATTATAATTTATGAATCTACTAATCTCTAGGTCCGGCTTAATCTTGCTGATGTGCCATTCTAAGGTTTCACTATCCAGACTTTTTAAAAAGAAGGCCAGCTCAAGTTCGGTTATTTCTGTTCTAGCGTTCTACAACTTCAATTAGATGGAGCACTAGCGGGTCTTGACCTCCGGATAGCGAGAGCTCGACCAAAGCTCATCTTGTGCCTGACGGCTATATAATTTCAAGAATTGTGCTGCATTGAAATCGAGTCTATAGCATGATAATAAAGGCGCTTCGATGGGTATTAGCTTCCTTAAAGTGCTAATATGTATTTTTAAATGTTCAGCCATTTAAGTTCCTAACTACTGTAGCTCGGCATCGGAGTCCGGTCTAATAATATATTTCCAATAAGCTGCAATCTGTAAGATTTATAAGAGCGCTATATTTTTTCAGCAAGCTGCAAGAGTTCCTCCGTAAGCGCCAGCAGGCCCTGCTTCTCCTTTGCAACCGAATGAGCCTATACAATTCACTGAGCGCTTGACGATCTCTGTCAGCCTATGATTTGTATTACTTTACTTACTTTCAGGTGGCATATTAAACGTTGAGATATGCGTCAATAGAGGCTGTGGAGCCACTTCGCTTCGTCACGTCACGCTGGGAGAATTTGAGAAGGAATCACAATGGCTTTTGACCCTTTCGGATCAGCAGTGCTAAGGAAATAGGCAAAATTGGAAATACCTCACGCGCCGTAAATCCAATGCTTTTCAACGGCGAGGACTTATTGCATCGGTGCTGTGGCTTGATGGCGGCATTGTTTGATTGCAGAGCTCAGATTGCAGACGCCGTGCCCTAAAGTCATGTCATGTTGGAGCACTGAACCGCCTGGCTATCGCTAGTATCACTGGGCAACAAACAGCCTTCAATGTCTACATTTAAGCAAGTCACTTGCGATGTCATCCTGAAGTTCATATCCCAATCAAAGAAGACAAGTCCTTCGAACCCTATTCCCAATGTCCTGCACATACGTTGCATTGATCTGCCGCTGCCATGCATAACAAACACCATAAACATCTCATCAGTCTTAGGTCATGTCCCAGCACCTTTCAAAAAAGCTGTAGTCAGGCCACTTCTCAAGAAAGCGATACTAGACTAAGAAAACTTGAACAACTACCGCCAAGTCTCCCTTCTACCATTCCTATCAAAGACACTGGAACGGGTCGTGGCGGACAAGCTGAACTCATATATTGAAACTTCAAACCTTGCTAGTAAGTTCCAGTCTGGCTTTACAGCTAATCACTCCAGAGAATCAGCATTACTTAGGGTGTACAACGACCCACTTGGGAATGCAGACATGGGTAGAGTATCTCTGCTTGTTTTTCTCGATCTTTAGGCAGCTTTTGATACTATCGATCACCAAGTTCTTCTGGAGCGCCTCTCATCTAGCAGCCTGGGCATCACTGGGACTGCTTCGCAGTGGTTCAGGTCCTATCCCAGTGTGAGACTCCAGAGTACTGACGTGAATGGACAAAGATCCTCTGAGGAGCCTCTGAAATGTGAGTACCTCAGGGCTTCGTGCCAGGTCCGGTTCTTTTCACGCTTTACACTCTCCCTCTTGCCGATGTAATTGCCAAGCACAATCTAGGCTTTCACTTCTATACGGATGACACTCAGTTGTACCTTTGCTTTGATCCCTCCCAGCCTTCGAGCACGTCGAATTCTCTCAACTCCCTGGCTGCATGTATTGATGACATCCGCATATGGATGGCAGAAAATTTTCTTAAATTGAGGGATGATAAAACCAACATACTAGCTGTGGGAAAACCAAGTGTGATTCGGAAATTGGAAAGGCTAAGGCTCAAAATTGGCTCTGCCAGTTTATCTCCCGTTGAATCTGCACGAAATCTAGTGTCATGTTCCAAAGTGATCTTTCGTTAGACGATCACATCAGCTCCACAATAAAGTCTGCCTACTTTCAGCTACATAACATTGCTAAAATTCGCACTTTTTTAGACAGGGATGCCATATCTAAATTGGTCCATGCATTTGTGACATCCCATCTTTACTTCTGTAACTCACTGCTTGCTGGTCCACCAGCCTGTGCAAATCGCTTACAGCTGGTGCAAAACTTTGCAGCTAGGCTTATTTGTCGTGAGCGTCGAAGTTGCCACATCACACCATTTCTCGCCGACCTGCACTGGCTACCAGTCAAGCAACGGATCGACTTCACAGTTTGTCGCTCACTTTTAGGTCACTTCATTCTTTGGCTCCAGCCTATCTCTTAGATCTACTCCCCCACCAGGCCAAGCATGGAACTACCTGCTTTTCGGAATCCAACAGTTTACCAATACCTCGTACAAACCTCAAATCCTTTGGAGACCGTGCATTTAGTTCGTACGCTCCTAAAGCCTGGAACTCACTCCCGACTTGCGTCACGACATCCCCTGACTTGACCACATTTAAAAAGAACTTAAAACACACCTATTTAGGAAGTATTTAGTGGGTCTCTGTGATTCATCCCACATGTGCTTACGCGTGCTGACTCTGTGCATGCTGCCACTAACCACACTTGCATGCTGACCCTGTGCATGTCACCTCTAACTATGCTATTCATTTTGTTTATCAAGCATGATATTTCTCACCGTTCAGTCGCGTTTCCCTTTGCAGCAAATGTAAAGTGCCTAGAAAGAGATCGAGTTCTCTGAGGGCGCTTTATCAAGTGCAATATTATTATTTTTATTATTATTGTTAAGACTCGAAGCTGAACACATGAGGCCCGGATTCCGTTGGAGGTTAGCCAGGGCAGTTGGATCCGAAGTCTGATTAGGAAGTAGTTCAGATGGGAGTAAGAGAATTAAGAGAATTTCAAGTGGGAGCAAGAGAATTAAGGGCCCTAAAAGTGAGTGGATGAACTTTAAAGTTTACAAGCTCGCTGCTTTGTGGGTAGCCAATGACGGTCGGTGGGAAACGTTTGAACGAGACAGTTGCTACGCACACGACAGACAAGCCTAGCTATACAGTAGTGCACCGACTTAAGTATCCTATATTTTGCAATATCCTTACCCAACAAAAATGAGTTTCTGCAATTGAATTGTTTTCACACTTTAACAAGCCTCGAGTGGATGATCCTCTGAGGTATGCATCCCAAATTTCTGCTCGCTCATTTCTTGAAAGTGAAATGTTGCCAGCTCGCCAACACCCCCTAAACCATGTTATTCTCCTTGTTTATTGAGCGTGCTATCACTAACCATTCGATCGAGCTTCTTTTGCAGCAAATGTATAGTGCCTGCCTAGAAAGAGATTGATTTCTCTGAGGGCACTATATTGAATGTCTTATTATTATTACTATTATTATTATATAGACGCAGTTGGGAAGATAATTCCTCCTAATCGTGTGAGCGTTTCTTAGTGACGCTAAGCAGAAGTATTATTCAGCAGACCGTGCGACTAGTGCGTGCTCACTCGGCCGGTCAGAAAGCTTAGCGTCTAGTCCTGCATGATCCTATCTGGCATAAAAACAAGGGGGTTAAAAACGTGCAACCGTGTAAGCTTGGCTATCAAGCTGTTCAGTCTGGGTCTCTCTGCTGCCGGATAGCTGCTGGCGCGCGCTGCCTCAAAACATAGCACGGTCGCATCTGTACTCGGTGTAGCTTTTAGTTAATTCTTTTATTTAAATGACGAATCCTCCAGATGCTTTACTGAGAGCGCAATTCGTAACTGATGTCGGGGGTGAATCTTTGCAGCTCAAGCTCATGCTGAAAACGAGGCAGCGATGGCCGGCCAGTCGGCCTGTGGGCGCGTGTTGGCTGTGCGCGCGCCTCATATACTGAGACGTTTGCTTTGAGACTTTGCGCAGCGTTCAGAACGCGGCAGCTGACGAACTCTGTGTACGCGCCGACGCTACCTTTTTATTTCCTGCAAACTTTGGACGATGTCGTCGTCTGCACTTCAATAAAGTTGTGCAGCCCTGGCGCGGACCGTGGACGAGCAGCCGCCTTCAATGACAGCCAGAGCTGACAGCAAACGCGTCGGAAGCTCAGCCTCAGTCAGGATAGAGCCTTTAGCGCACGTCAACGCTCCCGCCGCCGACGCCATTAGAGGCAACCCGGTTCAGTCCGGTGAGTAGCGTTGGAACTCCTCCGAATCCCCCCCCCCTCCTTGCCACCACCGATACCGCCGCAGCTTCGGCCAGTAGGACGAAGGGAGCGTTCGCTTATTGCACAGTGCGCCTCAGCGAGGGAAGTCATTGTAACTTTACGGTAACTTTCAAATTTCAGAGATCGAAAAATGGCTCAGATACTACGCCCATCTGCGGCTCGCTGCCAGTGCTTCGGGTCGTTTACCCACGCACACTTCCGGGGTGGGGTGGGAATGGAGGGGCGACGACGGGTCTCGGGCGACCGCCCCGAGCTTTCAGGTACTAATGAACGCTGGCGGGACTGCGACGAGATAGAGCATACTAGCAAATTCCACTCTCATGCCATGCTTCATCGCAGCGACGGCTAGGCTAGGAAGGTGCAGAAGCCGGTGCAGCGCTAAAAGCACCGCCGCACGATTGATCCTTTCGTAGTGGTCATCGTAAACTGGGCGGATCGTGCTGACGCTTCAAGTGACCCGATACTCAGCCGGTCCAGAGAAGCATAGCATCGGCCTGCCAATTTTTGTACTGCTTTTTCGGAAGTGGAAGCCTTGCATTCAACGTGTCCCGTGTAAGCGATGGCTTGTAGAGCAAAATACGAACTTTTCAGCTCTCAAGGCTAGGCCGCTTTTGCCGATTAATTACATAACCACCAGGTATCCTGAAATCCCGATGCTTAAAACTTTCACAGCAATAGTATCCAAACTTGCAGGTAGACCCTGACTTTTTAATAAAAATAATGTAATTCTACGGAACTGCGCCCTAAGAGAACTTGATCTCTATCCAGTCGCTTTACCTATACCGAAGTGCTTGAGCCGCCGACTTTGGTCGTCGAAGGCAAGTACATTACCCCAGGGCCAAACCATCCCGATTTGCTTTTTTCGGCCTGAATTCCAAATGCCGACATTAACATTGCTCTGACGTCAGATCTCGGGCATCGCACCGCTCGGTATTTGATGGCATATCATTTGATTTGATAGATTATATTAGCTGTCTTGCAATGGCTCTCTCTTTCAGATCTATGCTGGCGTAAGTATGAATCAATAGAGCTAAGTTCTGACATGCCCCACCAATAGTTCATTGACTGCTAGCAGTAGGTGAGCCTTTGCATGTTATATTTGGCGAGGTTTTGTGTAATAAGTGTGTGGGTAGTGTACGTGCACCTAAAGGGTTAACCACCGCATTAATCTGTCACAATAAGGCCACTTGACTGAAGTCGGTCTGAATGAGAAGGAATGGCCCGTTTGTCTAGAGCCCCAATTTTGTTTCGGTGTTCAAACCATATTACATAAGTCACAAATAGTAAACTGCTGGAGGCAATGACTCGTCCAATCCATTTTTTAACAAGGACGTAACTTTAACACCGACTATACATCCTGGTATGGTCCAGCGGTTAAGGTGCTCGTCCCGACCGAGGTCTGGCTGAGGTCGAGGGCTCGAGCCCCGAGGCATAAATGAAGTGCCTGAATAGAGGTTTTTCTCTTAGGGTGCTATACAAATGAATTATATATATTCACTGCTAGCTCATTTTCCTCTTAAGGATCTGCCAATCAACTACCTGCCCAGGTATAGCGGGTTCACTCTTCAGCACCCAGGTCGTGGGTTCGAGTCTTGCAGTGGGCGATTTGCAAGCCGTGGTGATAGCTTTAAAAAGGCTCTTCTGTCGATGTTAAGTGAGCTAACCTTTATTGCCCCTGAAACTTAGCCTAAAAGGTAAGGTGGTTGCTCTTCATGACCTCGGTCTTGGGTTTTGAGTCCTTCAGTGGGGCGATCCTTTATTTCCCACTGAAAGCGGCAGTGATAGCCCTCAAGGCTCTTCCACAGCTGTAAAATGAGGCTGTTAAATCAGCCAACGTTTACCTACCGTTTTAGAAGTATATAATAAGATAGTATGAAATTGTAGTTTAAGTTGTCCTCCAATACATGGAAAAAACAGATATGCAGAGTAATACATTTGTTCGAGCATAAAGTTTTGCATTGGTAATTATGAAAGAGTTGCTTTAGCCACATATAAAGAACAATCTCAAATTGATGCATATTAAGAGGGCAAGTAAATTCAGCAAATGCTTGGAAATAATGCATAGACTTTACTGTGCTGCTAAAGCTTGCCAAACGAGAATAGGCCGATGCCTCACTCCCTAAACTGCTGATCAATAGTTAGCATGCAATTTGAATGGAGGTGCCAGGCTGTTCATTTTTCAGTGGGATTTGAGAAAAATATAATGCTTTAGATTGGTTGGCAGCATGAGATTGCAGCATGACTATCAGCTCCTGACAGCTGTGCAAGAGCTCAGCATGTGCACTTGTACACTACCGCTAAGTAAATAACCATTTTGCATGCATCATGACTTGTACAATTTTCTGTTTGTACCGACATCACTGCAGTACAGAAGAGACTAGAGCAGGTTGCTTGCTCTCATTGGAATGGAAACTGCAGAGCTATTGTGTTTCAATAATTTCAGGCGTACTGAATTGGAAAGATAAGATTCTGCTGTCTCTTGACGCGTTCAGAAAGAGACCGAGAGATGCAGATTCTATGAAGTCACTACCCAAAAAAGTTCGGTAGGCCTATTTCAGTTTTGTTACTCAGGTGTGCAATTAATTGGAACGTATTTAAAAGTTGCTTCTACCTTCGCTAGGTGCATCTGTGTGTTTGTGTGTGTTTTTGTGTATTTATCTGTGTGGTCCTCAGTAGTCTCGGACTGTACGCTCTTCATAGGCACATAAATGCACAAATTGTATATGCTAATTATAATGCATTAGTCTATCAAGCTATTCTTCTTAATGCATCTCAAAATCTGCTACAAAATTTAGAGTACGTCGTTGGGAAATTTATGGTGTATTCAGAAGGACCGTGGCATAACCACTTCCGGCAAGGCTAGTGCACGCATGCATGCTGTGTTCTAAAAATCTATAGCTACTAACCATGGATCTAATAGCACTAGCAATAAACAATTAATTTGTATCTCACGTCACTTGGACTATTTTATATCACTGTCGAAAGGCAGGTTATTTATAAAGTAAAGCAAAAATACTATCACAAACCGTGAAAAAAACCTAGAACAAGCACACAACCTTGAGGTACACCGTGCATGACAGTGCACCCATCCTATCGGCTGTCGAGCAAGCTATCCCCTAAGCTTACGTGTGCCTGCTTACAATGTGCCTGCTGCTTGCGGATGTTACCACCAATCATTTAGTAATCTAGTTAGTAGATGGCCTATATTTTTCTTTGAACAATCGCATTTTTCTTGCCATGCTTTGTTTTATTGAAGTGAGTAATCTCAGCAATTGAGCATAACAACCCGTAATATTTTTTCTGACTTGAGTTTTGTAGAATCTTATCCTGGCATGCATTTTTTTGTGCTGCATCGATACTTTCAGAAAACCAATGCTCTACTCTTCTGTTAGTGGTGAATCTCTAAGCCTTTGGGCATCTCCTAGAAAGTAAGTCCTAATTACACACTATCTCACATATATAGGGTGTTTTATGAGTTGACAGCCAGTTTGGCAGGCGAGCAGTTCAGCCACTTTACCGAAATAGAGAGATACCAGGTTCAATACTGGTCTGGTTCAGTGAGTTTCAAGACTCCAGCTCCTGCCCTTGTAGAAGACCTAGTAAGACACCTTAGCGCTCTATATTTTCAAACAAAGTTACTCCAACTCAAGGATGTTACCGTGCAATTCTAATGCAGGCTGGAATTGAGAGCAAACTGTTCTTTTCTTAGCAAGCAAACTTTTTCATTGCTGCCACTGCTGCTGAGCCACCAGTGCTACAGCACCGGGTCAGCACAGCACTGTGAAGGTTTTTGCGTGCTAGCACGAGTATGCTTTCGACATGCTCTCATGTTACCCAATATACAGTATTCAGTACTAGGTAAGTGCCTCCAGAATCCACGAGGGCTGCATACTTTACAGAAGAGCTCGCACTTATTTACGGCTTGTGCTCAGCAGGGGTTCCACCCGAATCTGCCATGACTCAGCAACGATATGAATGCCAAGCAGAGGGCAAAATGATAGAACCATAGATACCAGCGAGATTTGCTCCACTCTTTCAAGATGTGTCCTTTTATAACTCAACCTTATTGCAAGTACTCATCTAGTTTGCTCAGCTTGCTCTCATTCACTTGGGACGAAGTGTCACCCCCTTTAGCTGTTGCAAGCTGTAGGTGAAGCCAAATTGCCAAGTGACATGGCAATGTTTTTTTCTCGTTTACATCTGCATGACTGAGCGTGGAAGTTCACGGTAAAAAAACCACGTCTGTCGTCAGCAATTGCACACAAGCTTTGTGAAGCTACAGTTTTTTTTAGCATTACTTGCCGATTGGTTGCTGGACGGTTTGGTTGTGCTTCTTGCTGATGCCTCCATATTGGGCCCCAGTTCGTGGCCCGACTAACTTCAGTCTGAAGCTCGGCGTGACTTGACGGCTGCTGTTCATCGTAGGTCGTATTACAGAAAGCAGGATGAGCTGATAGCAGCCTTCATCAGTCTTGCGGAAAGTCGAGAAAGCAGAGAGGACGTTGTGGATGGCACATCGAAAGAAAATGCCTACAGGTCGCTAGCCTTGGCAAAGGCTAGCTTCTTTCTAAATATGGTATCGTAAGTCAGATGCATTTCCCTTTGCAGCAAATGTAAAGCGCCTACAAAGAGATTAAGTTCTCTGAGGGCGCTTTATCAAGTACATTATTATTATTATTATCATTATTATTAGATGGTGACAAGCATGCCAGTGTAGCAAGATAGACGTTTTAGTATAGATTCTGTGGAGATATTGCATCTGTCAGTCATTTAGTCAAGCATCATATTTTCTGCTGCTTGCCTGCCTTTCGATTGCGTGCAGGCCAGAAAGTGCTCAAAGTGCTGTTTAAGGAGCTTTCGATCTTTGAGTACAAGCACAAACAGATCTGTTGGTGTCTCATACCGTTCTCACAGTCGTGCCTTAGGCACCTGCCGTTCTCATAGAACACCTACTGAGTGACGTCACGATACCCGAGGCATGACGACACTTAAAGAGGAGTCAAAAACCCGCCTGTTCGCACAACATTTATTCCATCCGTGTGAATCCTTCTTTGCGTGTGTATGGGTGCTGACACTGTGCACGTTATTACTAACCAATTGATATGCTTCATTTCCAGTATATCTCAAGTACCTAGAAATACATAGATATTTAGTTCTGTTAGGGGTCTGTTAAAATGTCACAGTAGTATTATAATTATAAGAATGATAATTGTTATTGTTACTATTATTGTGGTATTTGCTACTGCCTTGCCGGCCGTGCTTGTCTATCATGATGCACCATTTTCCGCTTCCCGATATTTGTGCTTCGACTGCAATGCTTCAAGTCGCTCACTTTTAGGTCACTTCATTCTTTGGCTCCAGCCTATCTCTCAGATCTACTCCACCACCAGGCCAAGCATCGTACCACCTGCTTTCTGGAATCCAACAGTTTACCAATACCTCGTACAAGCCTCAAATCCTTTGGCGACCGTGCATTTAGTTCGTATGCTCCCAAAGCCTGGAACTCTCTCCCGACTTGCGTCAGAACATCCCCTGACTTGACCACATTTAAAAAGATCTTAAAAACACCTATTTAGGACAGCATTTAGTGGGTCCCTGTGATTCGTCCTTGATGTGCTTATGCGTGCTGACACTGTGCATGCTGCCACTAACCACATTTGCATGCTGACCCTGTGCATGTCACCCCTAACCATGTTATTCATTTTGTTTGTTTATCAAGCATGATATTACTCACCATTCAATTGCATTTCCCTTTGCAGCAAATGTAAAGCGCCTAGAAAGAGATTGAGTTCCCTGAGGGCGCTTTATCAAGTGCATTATTATTATTATTATTATTAACGTGATGTATGACAGTAGCTCGAGATGATATTTTCTGGTATTCTGATCCTATCAGACCGGAGACTTCCTGGCACACACAAAAGCACACGCGTGCACGAACTCACAAAGTCCGCTCATACTGTTGTGCTACCTAGTAATAACGCTTTATCGGAAGACTAACTGTCTCCGTATCATCATTGTAGTTTATCATTGTATAACATCACCGGACAAAGAGGCTCGATCAGGAATAAAGCATTCTCTAGACTGGAGCAGTCCTGTCTTGCACGTGAGGCTACCTTGCCATTCTTTGGTCATTCTTCCTGGTACCCAAAATTGTGGGCCCACTATCATGTGCTGCATTGTTTCATAGCATCAGCATGGTGGTTTCACAGCTGGTACCTCATGAGTAGCTATGAACATGCTGTCACGGTAGGGTGCCGTGTCTCGCGTTCCACCACCAGCGAGACTCGCAAGCAAGACAGCTTGATGTGGCATGCTTTTTAGGAATTCGGAGAGCAGCTGCATGCTCTGCTGCTTGGCCATTCTCAGCCTGATTGCTTCAAAGCTTGCTTTGTGGGCACTACAATTGAATGTAAGCAAGCACTCAGTTCACTGTACACATATATAAATATGGCTGAATAAGCAACCGGATCTTGTGTACACAGTGGTAGCCGATTCAATCCAGTCTATTTCAGACTTCCTGAGCCCTTATTTGACTTTGAGCTGCTTAGAATTCATGGTGGGAGTCTTGCTTGTTCTTCGACCTGAGTTGAGCCTTATAAACCTCAATAACCGATTTGTAACTGCTATCTTTTCATCAAACTATTTTACCTATCACTGCCTACAATATTCCAAGTTGTGCTGCACACAATCCTTTATTGCCTACTGCAAGTAGAGTGGGGGGATAAACGTCGCTGAGGCTTATGTGCCACTATATAAATGAGGTTTTTGAGTAACCGATCATTATTTTTACTGTACTTGTGGCTATCAACATATTGTCAGCCCTGCTGACACATTTGTTTAATTAGTCATTGCCTCCATTTTAAGGTGCTGCTGATTGTTAAGGCAGCAGCCTGTGCCCTTTCTGGGTCGATGTCGGTGATTTCAAGTGCTGTAGAAAGCTCGATAGACTTGGTGTCTGGAATACTGCTTTGGTATACCAATAGACGAATAGAGCAAAAGATTCCGCATCTGTATCCGATTGGTAAGAACCGAGGTGTGCTGCACTTGCCTGTGGCTACTGAGTGGCTTCAAGCATGCATACCTAGCAGTTTTTATTTGCATGTTCCATTTGAGTTATCTATGCCTACAATTATTTTCCGCGCTGGTTAGTGCTTGTGAGTTGTGCAGCTAATTTGCAGTTATTCAGACTTGGATCTATATGGGCCGCTTCCCTGCACTTGCTGACAATGGTGCACTCTATTAATTGACTTGCTGCTGTTATAAGACCTTATGGTGTGTTTTTAAAGCCTTGCAATAGAAAGCTGATTACTTTTTCCATGTCTGCTTAAGTTTTCAGGTCAAGCAAGGTTGGAACCGGTGGCTGTAATGATCCTCTCAACCATTATGTCAGTAGCTGCCTTTCAGCTGGTTGTTGAGTCCATTAGGAACATTGTGCTCATTGCTGCGCAAGATGGTCAATCCGACACGGTCTTTGATGCGTTTACTATTGGAGCTCTTGGTACAACGATTGGTAAGCAAGATGTTCAGTCTACTTGGAGTGTTTCTGTTGCTTTCAGCCATATGACCGTCAACATCTACTCTGATGATCGAACTTGTTGCCATATAAAAGGAGTGCTCTGCACAATAGTACCATCCTGGGTGGCACTTAATAAAATTGACGTGCTGAGTTGGGCATTTCGTCACCTAACTCATCCTCTAAAATTAACTGTGAATAGCAAAAACTCAAGATCCTTGACATCGATGCTGTCCGTGCGAGAATATCTGCCTCGTCTCTGCTGCTCAGTCCCGCTTCTGACCTGCCACCATTGGTAGATTGCTACAACACGACACTGGCTGACATGCTCGACGAGTTTGCACCTCTGACTGTGTGCCCTTGCCCAGACGGCCTATGGTTTACCACAGACATTAAACTAACTAGGTCTACTAAGTGCAAGCTTGAAAAAGCATACAAAAGATCAAGACTGGCTGTCCATCGACATGCACACGGGGACTACTGTAGGTCGTACCAATCGATTCTACCAAAGGCCAAGTCTAGCTTCTATAAAAATATTGTTGAATCACAGATGCACAATCTAAAAATGCTGATGTCGACGATCAACCATCTCCTCAACCACTCCCAGGTTAGCTCCTTACCTAGTGATCCCTGTGATGATCTTGCTTATCGCTTCTCTAGCTTTTTTGTCCATAAGGTAGAAAAGATCAGGGAGTCCGTCTCTACGATGGCAGCATCCCCCTGAAATGCTGTCCCTCAATTCCTTGCAGCATCTCATTGTCTACATTCAAGGAGATCACTTGTGACTTCGTCCTGAAGTTCATATCGCAATTAAAGAAGACAGCTAGTCCTTTGGACCCTATTCCCACGTCCTGCTTCTGCGATGCATTGATCTGCTGCTGCCATGCACAACAACATTGATATGTTGTTAGCATAAGGTCATGTCCCAGCACCTCTCAAAAAGGCTGTAGTGAGGCCACTTCTCAAGAAATCAACACTATTTCAAGAAATTTTGAGCAACTACCGCCCAGTCTCCCTTCTACCATTCCTATCAAAGACACTGGACCGAGTCGTGGTAGACCAGCTGAACTCATATATTGAAACTTCGAACCTTGCTAGTAAGTTCCAGCCTAGTTTTAGAGCTAATCACTCCACAGAGTCAGCATTGCTTCGGGTATACAACGACCTACTTAGGAATGCAGACATGGGTAGAGTGTCTCTGCTTGTTTTGCTCGATCTTTCGGCAGCTTTGACTCCATCGATCACCAAGTCCTTTTTGAGCGCCTCTCATCTCGGCAGGGCATTACTGGCACTGCATTGCAATGGTTCAGGTCTTATCTCGAAGGAAGACTCTAGAGTATTGATGTGAATGGCCAAAAATCATCCGAGGAACCTCTGAAATATGGGATACCTCAGGGCTCCGTGCTTGGTCTTGTTCTTTTTATGGTTTATACTCTTCCTCTTGCCGATGTGATTGCCAAGCACAATCTAGGCTTTCACTTCTATGCGGATGATACTCAGTTGTACCTTTGCTTTGACCTCTCCCAGACCTCCAGCGCGTCGAATTCTCTCAACTCCCTGGCTGCATGTATTGATGACACCCGTATATGGATGGCAGCAAATTTTTTAAATTGAATGATGATAAAACCAACTTACGAGCAGTGGGAAAACAAAGTGTGATTCGGAAATTGGAAAGGCGATAGCTCAAAATTGGCTCTACCAGCGTATCTCCTGTTGAATCTGCACGAAATCTAGGTGTCATGTTCCAAAGTGATCTTTCGTTAGACGATCACATCAGCTCCACAATAAAGTCTGCCTACTTTCAGCTACACAATATTGCTAAAATTCGCACTTTTTTAGACAGGGATACCACATCTAAATTGGTCCATGCATTTGTGACATCCTATCTTGACTTCTGTAACTCACTGCTTGCTGGTCTACCAGCCTGTGTAAATCGCTTACAGCTGGTGCAAAACTTTGCAGCTAGGTTTGTCTGTCGTGAGAGTCACAGTTGCCACATCGAAGCACTTTTCGCCGACCTGTACTGGCTACCAGTTAAGATACTCATCGACTTCAAGGTTTTGTTGCTCACTTTTAGGTTCCTTTATTCTTTGGCTCCAACCTACCTATCAGATCTACTGCCACACCAAGCTAAGCATCGTACTAATCGCTTTTCGGAATCTAACTGCTTACCTATACCTCGTACCTCAAATTCTGTGGAGACCATGCCTTTAGTTTGTATGCTCCCAGAGCCTGTAATTCACTCCTGACCTGCGTCATGACATCTCCTGACTTGTCCACATTTAAAAAGAAACTAAAAACGCATCTATTTATCGAAGCAATTAGTGGATCCCTGTGATTCGTCCTATAGTTGCTTATGCATTGTGACACTGTGCATACCGCCACTAACCACACTTGCATGCTGACCCTGTGCATGTCACCCCTAACCATGTTATTCTTGTTGTTTATTGAGCATCCTACCACTAACCATCCGATCATGTTTCCCTTTTTAGCAAACGTAAAGTGCCTAGAAAGAGATTAAGTTCTCTGATGGCGCTTTATCAAGTGTATTATTATTATTATTATTATTAACTATATGAGACCATGACAACTGATTTTGTCATTGGGTCTTCAGTTTGCTAGACCCTCCCCAGCACCTTGTGCTTGATAGCGTAGCATAGTGGAGCTAGCATGATGTAGGTAGCAAAATCAGATCAAGAGTTATGTTTCAAGTCAAGTACCCGATGGTCTCTTGCAGCAATTGCCACCTATAAACTGCTTTTGCTAAAGCTGGCTGCCGTTGCATCACTGAGGATGAGTAGTAGCTGTCTTTTACGTGGCCAACTGTCCCTTGGCCACCAGTATGGCTTGGCATTGTTGCCGAGTTTAACCCCCAGATTTTTAGGCCTTGCCTCCTTAGCACTCGTGATAGGATTATCGACTGCATGTTGTGCATTCTAGGACTGGATTCAGGCTGGCACTAGTTCTCTGAAGACTTAAGCATGTAAACCCGGGTGATAAAAGTTTCAAAAGCTAACGCAAAAAGGGCTAGAAAAAAGAGAAGGATAGAAAAAAGTGCAATGAAAAGGAAGCGATTGTAAGGCTTCCCTAAGCACACTGCGTTTATAAATTTCCTCGTGGTTTAACCTAAACTATTTAACTTAAGCATTTTTCATGATTAGACCAGAGATATGCAAATGTGTGAGTCCAAGTTAGAAATACTATGTGCAACCTAAAAATTCATCAGGCAGCTTTCCAACGGATGCTGCTCGAGTGACTGAGATATGGATGCCATGTTGATATATCGACTGGTGTTATCATTTTTGCCACATGCATATGCTTGTAGTATAAAAATTATCTACTCAAAAAATTAACTTGTGAATTCATTCTATTTCAATTTCTTTCATCTTAAATGATATAAAACCTTACTTTGCAGTGACCTACCATTCGACAGTAATTCAAACGGCTTGGAGATTAACTGCAAGAAAGTTGTACATTTACAGCTCCTACGAGAAATGTTCTGGTAGCCTTTTCATAGCTTGCCTTTTTCTGGTGAAGCATTATCACGTTTAGCTACCAAATCCCAATGTGCTTATTACGCACTGTTCATGATTAGCCACAATCACATATAGTTAGCTTGAGTCAAACTTTTCAATATTCTTAACCTGTGAAGTGCAACGGCATCCACAGTAAGCCAATTGCATAGGTTAACTGAGCAAAAGGTTAATTACGTGATGATTGTAAGTAGCTTGGATTTGATCTGTGCCCTTGGCCTATACGTTTTGAGGTGGTGCTTGGTCACTAATCTCTGTAATCCGATTTAGTATTACGATAAACTTTGTTTACTTGTAGAATTAGCTTGCATGCTCCGTATTTTGAAACGATACTCGATGGTCATACGTGTACCTTGAGTGGGCTGCAAATTATGCATGCCCATATCAGTTAATACCGAAAGCTATACGAAAGTATGGTTATGAGCAAAATGCATCCATTCATCATGTATGTGGTTAATTTTACTAGCATCAAAATTCGTATTCTACTACATGTGCCGAAGAATATTCACGCCAACAGCTCAAGCATTGTCTCAAGATCACAGAAACGATGTCATATCTAATAGTGTGGCAGCTGCTGGAGGACTTGTAGGTATGATTTTCGAGACCATCTTAGAAGTTGGATGCAGATAATACAAATGCCTAATGTATATCAGGATTATTTTGCACAACAATCAGTATTGGTAATGCTTACCCGATGTTATTTATATTTTTTCAGTGCTTGATATTGATAAGTCAGTTTTTATAGCAAAACTTGTTTCAATAGATCTTCTGTATGTATGTTGTTGAATACATTTGCTATAGATCTGTTGCACAGCTTTACTGTTGAAAATGCAGATGTATGTAGGGCCGGCTGCCATGAGACCAAGTTTAGAAATATTATTTGGCTTGAGCTGCAACAATCCTGCAACCACGGTTTTTCTGTGCCTGTGCTCTACCGACTAGCCTATCGAGTCTGCTGTTTTACTGCACTTAACTCAAGACTTTGAGTCGCGGCTGTAAACGACCACTGACGTACTGAAGCCTGGTTCACTGCCTGCCTTTTTGTGTCCTTCCTTTTTATTTGATGAAGTTCCGAATTTCAGCCACGATGTCTGCTATGGTCACCGCCAGTACACTGCTGACTTGCAAAGTTGAGGCATAAGTGGAACATAGCTTCCGCACGAGCATCTGCCGAGGCAACACATCCAAATGGGTGAATGAATTTGTTTTACTTTAGCAAGCTAGAGAGCAGTTATTCAAAAAATTAGAAATTGAATAATATATTTTGAGATTTCGGGTTCTGTTGCATCAGGTAAGATAAGATAGGCGAATTATTATAGTCTCGATTATTCTACGAGTAACCAGCTGCTCCACCAAGCTAAGCATCGTACTAATCGCTTTTTGGAATCTAATTGTTTACTTATACCTCGTACAAACCTCGCATTCTTTGGAGACCGTGCCTTTAGTTCGTAAGCTTCCAAAGCCTGGAACTCACTCCCAACGTCCTTCACGACATTCCGACTTGACCACATTTAGAAAGAAACAAAAAATGCACTTATTTAGCACAGAATTTAGTGGGTCCATGTGATTCGACCTTTATGTGCTTACGCATGCTGACACTAGGCATGCTGCCACTAACCACACTTGCATGCTGACCCTGTGCATGTCACCCCAAAATATGTTATTCATGTTGTTTGCCAAGCAGGATGTTAATCACCATTCAATCGCATTCCCTTTTCAGCAAATGTAAAGCGCCTAAAAAGAGATTATGTTCCAATGTTACATTTCTGTTCGGGCTATCTGTCAGCCAGCCTAGCTGGTGAGCCCGGCCTTACTACCTGGCAAGGACTCGAGCCCAAGACCTTTGTGGTGAAGTGCTCACACCTTACTTATTGTCTCATCCTCCAGACTGTAAGTGAGGCGTTCGCTTAGCTTTTATGGTAAACACTCCCGGGCTTCATCTTCAGTCTCTTCCTATTGTAGAGCTTGTCGTATCCAAAATTTACGTTGAGCTTCATTAGTCCGACGCTGAGATGTTGTTGGTTTTCTAGTTATAAATGCCTGAATTTTTTTGTTAGCTTTTATCTCTTTCGTTCCGAATACTAACTTTCGATGCACAAGAGTTATGAGTCCTTTGAAGCTTCTTAATCTAGAATTGCCTTTAGCTCTAAGATTTTCGAAGGACGATATTGTTTAAACATAGTTTGATCCCCTTTTGAACTCCCTTGGCTACTTCCATTCATGCTACATCCACGTATGCTACTTTCGTTTATGTCACTCCCGTTTATGCCACTCCCGTGTATGCAACTTTGGTTTAAAGGACACATATCTGTGCATCAAAAGTATAGAGTCTGATTATTTATGTGGAACTTCATGGAACATATTGCTGTCACTTGGTCGATGGGGCGAACCTGTAAACCAGTTGTACATATTCATGAAGTTGCATACCTGTGCATATAAATGCATGCAAATTTTCATTTATTTATGACAGCATTTAGTGGGTCCCTGAGTTTCGACCTTCATGGGCTCATGCGTGCTGACACTGCATGCTGCCATTTAACCACACTTGCATGCTGACCCTGTGCATGTCACTCCTAACCATGAAATTCATATTGTTTATCAAGCAAAATACCACCGAACATTCGATCGTGTTTCCTTTGAAGCAACTGTAAAGCACCTAGATAGAGATTGAGTTCTCTGAGGGTGCTTTATCAAGTGTATTATTATTATTGTTATTTGACTGTGAAATCTCATGGTTTCAGAATCCTAACCTGTTGAAAACGATTGGTTGTCTGTTTATTTGGCACTGGCTTACGGTTTAGGTCGTTATTCTCCAACCACAGCAGACCCAAGGCATCAGTTAAAGATTCACTGTCTTACAAAAGCATACACGTGCATTCAAACAGTGCACCGGGATTCGTTTTGTTAATTGGTCATATACAGCCATAGCTTTAAGCCTTGTTTTGAGTGCTGGAGAAAGTAAGTCTCGTAGTTCAATCAGCAAAGCATTGGTGCCAAAATATTAGAAAGGACAGATAATGCTCGTGGAAAATCTCCATGCAAAAGTTGCTGCTATATGTATGCCATATATGTATGCTGCTGCATGTAAGCTATTATGTATGGAGCCTCAGCCAAGAAAAATGAAGTACATATGTTTTGGTCCTAGTTTCTTATAGTTTGTCGTATCTTCCATTATTTATTCATCTGTCCTTGCAGCTGTAGAGAGAGGTTTGTTGAGCGACGTCTTTAGCGTCCAATGGGGACCACCTTTTTTTCAGACGTCACCAAAAAGACTGCTGAAGGTGAGATGGCATACTCTCGTAGGGTCATTTTGAGAGGGGTGGTAATTGCTCTTTTTTTAAGAGGCGATTATTTTTCGAGGCAATATGGAGATCATTATCTTCAGACAAGTATGGAGTGACTTGCTGTGCGGCAAAGCTTTAGGCTATTCAAAAATGACTTAGGATAGTCGAGGATTAAAGATATTTCAAGAAGGCTTGCTAGAGGTGCTTAACTTCAAGCTCTCACGAAATGGATATCTCAATTGTTTTAGGAGAAGCTAAGAGACTTTGTGAGCGATGCCGTTGGCGCAGAGGTTCAGAATCAGTTCTCAAAAGTGGTCACCTTTAATTTTAGAAAATCTACTGAAAGACATTGTATGTACTTGGTGAAATAACACGTATTATTCTCACTAGCCTAACATGATCCTTTTCAGCCGTGCTGAGCTGCTACTTCCATGCTACTCACTTCCTCGACTGCCCTCCTGACCCAGCTAAGCTCCTCACTTTTACTTCGTTTCGTTAGCTGAAGTTTGTTGGCTACTTTATACGTACCAAAAGCCACTCAGGCTTTGAGTACTCTATTTAAAACTCTCCTGTATTACACACTCTTAGTCAGTGTAGCTCTATGCAGTTACAGGCGGAGATACATTCAGATGGCTAGGCAGTCTAGTATCAACTAGGCTCACTTTGGCCCTGGTCTAAGCACGTGATCATTACAATTTTGCATATACAACAGCTAGCATACTTTTGCTGATGGAATCTACAGAAGCTTGCTGAGATGCAAACATTCCACACGAAGCTTCGTAGCCTGTCACTCTAGAGAGTGACATTTAACTTTGAGCGGTGCTAAAGAGGTGTTACATTGTGGCCCCATAAACATTTTATATCCAAGTTGGTCTCTGTTGTGTGGTTGAAGTCATTTTTGACGAAATTGCTTGAGCATTTACTTTAAAAAAGTCAGCTCTATAAGCTACTAAGCAGGTTAACTTATGGATATTCGCAGTAGTTACAAGTCGCCAAAGGATCTGCAGTACATTCAGCAGTGTCCTCCGACGATTTTCCGACAAGACTAACCTGACACCACAGTGGGGCCTGATGAGCAATAGTTTGCCGATATAAGCTACCACAAAATCTCCAGCCTCAGCTACTTGTTCTCAATGACGGCTATCTACTAAAAACTGATTTTTTCATAAAAATTTATTTGCTAACATCGTGACACTGCTAGTTATTTACTGGCAATGCTACTTAATAATCATTACCTTACCCTTTAACAGCTAAAATAAGGTTAGTATGTCTGCAAGGACGGTTGCACCCAACCACTCAGTTGCTTTAAATAAATTGGACAGGGGGAGGGAAACGTCCGATCTAGGCTTGTAAAGATAAATAAATGTGACAGAACATGTTTAAGCATGAGAATGCTAATAAATGCAGGAGTAGGCTGCTAGGAAAAGCAACTGTCAGCTCTTCTTGCTGGTACACACCTTGCCATTAAGGGAGTGGTGAATATCTTGAGACTTTGATAGAATATTGCCAGTGTGCTACTTTTAACAGTTTTTGGTCACATCTCTGCTGGGCCATTCTCGATTGTATCCGGCTGATTAGCTTCAAGTGATGCCCAACCTTGATGACTGCTCGAATTTGAATTCATTGAACAAACGTTTCTTCATTGATGCCTCTATTTGTAGGTCGGCGTTACTGGTCATATGCAGATCCGGCGGCTGCCATCGCAATCAGTCTGTACATTTTCTTCAGTTGGTGGCATACTGGATCAGGTAAGTTTTTCAGGGCACTGGCTGGCATTTCGTTTATTAATGGTAACCATGCATTCAACACGATGACGGATTTTAAGCTTGAGAAGATACCTACTTGGAGGCCCTAGATACGACCACTAGAAAGTAAAGCAGTTGCAGGCACCTCCTTTTCAGTTTAAGCTGAAGCCAGAGCACCCTTGTTTTTAGCACCCCAATAGATATGACGGCTTTCAAATGCATACAAAGTCATTCAAAGGGAAACCATCGAGATATGTTGCTGCTTTAATTTGATTTTGATAGGTCGCCATACCGAAGTTCAGCTGTTGAGACCTGCTTTATGCATTTCTTTGCATATAAGTGGGTTTAGCAAGGACATATCGGTATGGTAGTGCAGCAGCCAGTATTGCCACTTCTTTGGATTTACGCCAATAGGACCGCTGTGGGAGACACGCTAGCGCATTTGCAAGTAAGTTTAAAATAAAATGCACGATCCTTTCGGTCACCTAGGCTACACATCATGCCTTCATAAGTCTGAATTTGCAGCATACGTGTCATCTGAGAGGTTGCAACCGCCTTGCCCATTCTGACTAGAGCCAGATACGGCTCTGGATTGGCTCTAATGGCGCAATGTGAAGAATTAACAGTGAAGACATGGTGTCAAATGTGCAGTAATTTTACAGACTTCTTGGATGGGAGGCCTTTGATGTGTAAGCAATGTTAATAATAATAATAATGATGCACTTTATAAAGCGCCCTTAGAGAACTCAATCTCTTTCTAGGCGCTTTACATTTGCTGCAAAGGGAAACGCGATTGAATGGTGAGTAATACCATGCTTGATAAACAACATGAATAACATGGTTACGGCTGACATTCACAAGGTCAGCATGCAAGTGTGGTTAGTGGCAGCATGCACAGTGTCAGAACGCGTAATCACATGAAAGAGAATCACAGAGACCAGCTAGATGCTGTCCTAAATAGGCGTGTTTTTAAGTTCTTTTTTAATATGGTCAAGTCAGGGGATGTTCTGCCACTGAGATAGGACCTTAACCATTGCAGACCAGTGCCAGTGATGCCCAGACGCTAAGGCTAATAGCAATGCTGCTGCATCTTGCTCCAGCATACATATGGTGACTACTTCTCAACTAGGCTAAGCATCATACCACCTGCTCTTCTGACTCAAGTCGTTCAGCTGTGACTTCAGCCAATCTCAAATCCCGTGAAGAGCTTGCCTTTAGATGTCTAATCTCCCAATGCCTGGAACTCATTCCCGACCCACGTCACTGTGACATTTCCTGACTTGAACAGAAGCTGACAAACGCACCTGTTCCTCGTAGTTCTTGCGGTCCGTTTGAATTGTACTTTGTATGCTTATGCGCGCTGGGACTGTGAGTTATCATTAACGATATTGATGTGCCTTCTGTACAATATATATAAAGTGTAGGTTAAGTGGTTTCTTTGTCTGGGGTGCAATGTAAATATCGTAGTGTTATTATGATCATTATTATTCATGTATCTAAATGACCTGCATAAGGAGCTTGATAGAGGGATTTGTGGTCAACATTACTCTACGGTAGAACGAGTCGCAAATAAGATGTGTCTTCACATAGCGCCGGCAGAAGAAAACCGAGTTCTTCATTATCGTTCACACATACAATTTACTTTGTCGTACTTGCATGATGAACTATCATGTTATTGATTAGCCAAAGATGATTTGGGATCAGTTTGTAGCAGGCAAACTCTCCTGCGTGGTGCAGGAAAATCAGTTCGTCGATAATAACCTCACTCTTTAGCACACTGATTTAATTGCCCACTTCAGGAAGTCTGTTGCAAAGTACCTCAACCGTATGAGCATTGCGACAAAACCTTGTGCCAGTGTTAGTACCACTGAACCCACTAGTGACACTTTAGATGCTGTCTCAGCAAGATAGCATCTTTAGTGTCTCTAGTGGGTTCAGTGGTACTAGCAGCCCAGAACATTCCTTACATATTGCCTTATTGCATTTGCTGGTCCTGAAATCGACCAAGAAATGCCTGACTTATATTAAGACAAGCAGTTGGCTTAATTATTGTCATTTACTTTTGTGGTGGGAGTGGCCAAGTGAGCTTGGACCAGGTAAAAGGTCCACGAGAAGTTTCTTTAGACAGTTATTCATCCCATTGGTGAGTGCACGTCAGTGCTGGCCATATATAGCATCTCGAAGCTTTCGCTGCATTTGGTAGTGCCTCATATAATTGGCTTGAGCTTTTGTTGGTGCAATATGAGTGATCAGTTGTTTTAACTGCTCTAATGCTGTCACTGGTCGATAGCAGTTTGCTCAGGTAAACTTAAATAACAGACTGTAGGATTTGGACTGTAAAACCTCCACCGATGTGTCTTTGGGCATTAGGTTTCACCCTAATCAGACCACTGGTCCTTGCTCAATATCGTTAGCAAGTCAATATTAGCGATATTACCCTGGCTCGTTCCCCGAAGTACTAGTTTATTCTTGTTTATAACTCAGGCAAGAAACATTTTTACACGACACCCTGAGTGGATGGAGCCGAACAAACGAAGATACACAGGATATGCATAGAACGACAATCAGCTTGGTGTGTATATACACACGACCATTGCCGTTCGAGATCGGTCAGAGGTCTACAGGCTATCTACAGCTGATGGCCCAACTATGCAGGCTCTTTGCTTTACATCAATGCTATCAGGCCGATGAAAAACTTGCCGTCTGAGTTCATTCGACGTGACTTTTCAGTATAAGTTAATGTTATTTTTAAATGCCACGAGATATTTGTCCCAAATGCTTGCCGAAGGCAAATGCTGGAGGATTTTCATCAGAGGCATTTTGGCATTATCATATGTATGACACTGGCTAGGACTCAAGTTAATTGGCCCGACGATACGTGATACATTGAGACATCGTGTTTACATGTAACCACTCTCAAGAGCACTGAAATGCTATAGAAAATGAGGCACAATAGACAAGCTAGAAGGACATTGCACGGCAGAAGTTCTAAAAGAAAACTTAAATTTGATATTTGCTGACTTCTGTATGGCTTAAGTGCTTATGTCTGACAATAACATGGCATGACAAGCTCCGAAATTCTCAGCACACGAGTTTAAGATGTTTTCTGCCAGCCTGGGCGTGAGGTGGGGAGCTTGACAACACTTCAATACCTATATGTATATGATGTTGGCTGTTGGCATTCTCAATAAAATGCCTACGGTGTTAGCAGCTTGCAAGTTCAATAGTTCGAGGTCACCAAGGTGTTAACTACTTACTTTATCGACCATCGCAAAGATTTCCAGTATAGGGCTGCTGAAACTATAGCTACGTTGGCTGCCTTTGGTTTAGCCATATAGCTGCTTCATTTACCCTCTAACCTTGTAGGCACGACACATATTTTTATTTTCATGGTATGAGAGACACAGGCTAGATGAATTTAGCAGAGCAAACAAAGTTAGAAAGGGTATGAAATTAACGATCCTAGCATCAAGGAATTCAATATTGAAATTATTGCAGGTTTTATCTGTGCATTGTTTTCTGCTGCTCTTAAGTTATGCGCTGCCATTTTGCAATTTGGGTTTTTCATGGCTTTTATGATTACCGAATAAGGCAATACCAGCAAATTTTAAAATAATGGTGCTGCTAGCATGATTCAATCTGTAGCAGGTAGAAATTTATACAAATCGAAGGGAGCTGCATACTTTTTTCTTCAGCTATAGTAATAATAATAATAATGCACTTGATAAAAGCGCCCTCAGAGAACTCAACCTCTCTCTAGGCACTTTACATTTGCTGCAAAGGGAAATGCAATTGAATGGTGAGTAATATCATGCTTGATAAAAAAAAACACCATGAATAACTTAGGGGTGACATGCACAGGGTCAGCATGCAAATGTGGTCAGTGGCAGCATGCACAGTGTCAGCACGCATAAGCACGTGAAGGACGAATCACGGGGACCCACTATATGCTGTCCTAAATAGGTGTGTTTTTAAGTTCTTTTTAAATGTGGTCAGGTCAGGGGATTTTCTGACGAAGGTCGGGAGGGAGTTCCTGGCTTTGGGAGCATACGAACTAAATGCACGGTCTCCAAAGAATTTGAGGTCTGTACGAGATATTTGTAGACTGTTGGATTCCAAAAAGTGGGTGGTACGATGCTTGGCCTGATGGGGGAGTATATCTGAGAGATAGGCTGGAGCCAAAGAATGAAGTGACCTAAAAGTGAGAGACAAAACCTTGAAGTCAATCCGTTGCTTGACTGGTAGCCAGTGCAGGTCGGCGAGCAGTGGAGTAATGTGGCAACTTCGACGCTCACGACAGACAATGGTTATGCTGATAGCTATGACAGCTATGGTTATGTCTAGCAGCAGCACTGGTTACCTGGGGAAATAGTTCCATCAGCCTAATCAAAATCCCTTCGGTAATGATAAGCTTAATATTACAGGATCGTGGATATTGTTTCATTTTTATCTTACCGCGTATGGTCCTGACCTACTTTTGGATTTATGTGTCGCCTTTTCTTAGATGCCAAGAACATGGCATTTGCTGTCGCGATCTTGAATCTCCTTGTAGAACAGATCAAGCGGCTTACCGGCTACACGGCACAGCCTGAATTATTGAGCCGTCTTACTTTCTTGTGTCTTACTCATGACTCTAGAATTCAGCAGATCGACATGCTTCGGGCGTATCATTTTGGAAACAAGTTTTTGGTCGAGGTTCACATAATTTTAACTACAGACATGACGCTCACAGACAGCTATGACATATGCAGTTCGCTGCAGAAGACGCTGGAAAGAGTGCCAGAAGTCGAGCGGGCTTTTGTACATCTCAAATATGTGTCGACTATGCACGAGCACAGCGATCTTGAAGTTTCTTGAAGTTTATTTGAATTTTCCAGATATGACCGTCGACACATACGGTAATTGAGCTGGGCATGCTGGGAACAGAAAAATATGCATTTGAGATTAGATTGTCAGAGATTCTCAACGTGGTTAATGAAGGAACTATAACCAGTTACTTTGCCTGCGAGCATACCCTGTTATGCTGTATAAGATGTAGGCAATCGTTCTGCATAACTTTGAAAATAGTTTAGTAAGAAATATGTCACTTTAAGAAATAACGAGACTTCAAAATCTCTTGAACCAATAAATAGTGATTACATTTTTATTCAAATTTTCTAATTATGGTTTGACTACCTTTTTCCAGTATTAGGATCTTCGTTGTGAAAATCTGCTGATATATGTTAACCATCTCGGCCGTTTGCGAGTACCACACTTATCATTTGTCTTAGCTTTTTTATGTACATGCCTACTTAATATGGTAGCATCCATAACTGAATGTGCACTAATCTGAAAAAAACAAAGCTTTTGGACCATTACTTTATGTCGATACTCATGTTTGCTTAACGTAGGTGAAGCACAAGATTTTTATACTTCATTCTGTGCTCTGTATTTCTAAGCTCAACGTCGTCATTGCTTCGGTCTTCCTCAGAAAATGTATAAAGATTGTGCCTGCATCTCAAAGATTTGACCTTGACGTCTTATGTCATACTAGAGATGGGGTGTTGAGGACAGCCATAGAAAAATCGGCAGGCTGATTGATATACGTACAGTATATGCATTTCTTTGCTTCCTCATCTACCTGCATGATAGTAAATGTATCAAGTGGAGATATAATCGAAACCCTTCGGTATGAATATCATAACTCATTGACAGGACCGGCTGGAGGCATGCAGAAATGCTAAGACGAGTACGGCCCAGACCCTCGGGAATGGAAATGGAGTATAACACTGTATTGGAATCTGAGGCCCTAGACTGGCAACCTGAACCTGACGTGGATGAGCCAACCCCCTTCGTCGAAAGATGGAGGGGCTAACTGGCTATTCTCGATAGGGACTCGCCGTCTTCTGCGCTACATCTCTACCATGTCGGCGGAGTGGCTTGCCCTGGCCCAGAGCAATTCCAACCCTCTGAGGTCTTCTGCCCCACATAGACGACTGCCGATTACCACATCGACTGGGCGTGGGATCCCCAGCGAAGCATTTGACACTCGCCGTACGATCTTCCTGTCGAGTGGCTCGTTCGAGGACAGCCCATGGAATGGCTCCTTAACTCTCTGGTCGCAGGCTAGGCAGGCTCTGAGGTGTCTCGATGTATCCATCTCTTACGAAGACTTTCAGATCAGCCTGAACTGCTGCTGAGGGGGCCGAGCATGCCACTGCCAACTTTGACCCGAAGTCGATGGTGGGCGGGACTGACTACAGGAATGCACGCTGTCTGGCAACAGACATGCATGCCAATCACTCGCATGCCCTCTCGTCTGGCTTTGGCGTGTTATTCGCATCTTAGTGCTTTACAAAGCCCTTCTTGACCTCGGGTGTGCTGTCGTCCACCGGAGGTAACGACAACTGCTCTCCTCCTGCCGATTACGGCTCATCCTTTTCAGCGGTCCTGAGCTTTTACCTGCATGCTACTCACTACCTCAACTGCTCTCCTGACTCTGCTATGCTTTCCGCTTTCTTTTTGTTGCTTGAGACGAAGTCTCTTGGCTACTGAATGCGTATGGAAAGCCGCGTAGGCTGTGAGTTCGCTATACAAAACTCTCCTGCGTAAAACCCACATGGTCTTTATGACTTTGTGGAGTTACAGACGGAGATACATTACATTACATAGGACGCATCAGCCTGCTTGCAGGAAAGGGTGCTCCGATAAAGAGACATCCAGAGCAATTGCAAAGTGATCGGCAAAGTCACCGGTCAGCCGGAAGCACCACGACATCATTCAAGCGCCTGGTTGCCGCCATTCCACCATCATATCACTCAAGCAGCATGCCCAGGTCAATTGTCATCATAAGCTTGATGCGATAGAGAGGCAGTAACTAGACCTGGTCGTCGTCGAAGATCATTATTCGGTGATTTGTGACATGGCGGTCCCGTTTGATAACGACGTGGGCGCCCTGGACAAGGTGGCCTCAAAGAAGGTCGCCAAATATCAAGAGCTGGCGGACGAGCTAATAATCTGCTCGCGACTCTTCACGAAGGGGAGGCTTACTACACAGTTAATATAAATTGAAAGACGGTCAGCACCTCCGTAAATTCCGAACACGCAATTCAACGTTGATTCAATACCCGGTGCTGACGAATAACATTCATAGAATTAGATTTATTTTCGTTATTAAACATAATTTTGAAATGCGTTTAAATTATTTCGCCTATACCAAGCTTGCTTCATTATTAAGGAGTTTTTAACTACTAAGGATTAAATCTTCAATAACTACAAAGCTTGGCAGTGTGAGCTCGAAGTAAGGTAAGATTCGATCATTTGACGACCAGGTTGCGGTACCGAGTCCTAGCCGGGTACAAGTACGTAGTAGGCCGGGCTCACCTGTAGGTTTTCCAATAGGTAGACGGACACCAGGGTCATTTTAAATTGCAATGCAGCACTGAAATGTTCCGGGATTTTTCACACAAATAAGCTGGTGTAAGTACAGTCTTCGAATGTCGTAATCCTACATATGGTTTGAGCGAACCCTTACGCCGGCACGCTTTTCCATTCGCAATCTATATTACGCTGTATTTTGAAGTCAGTAGTCCTTTGAAGGTATCTAGATGCAGGACAGTGGTCGTTTGAAGGTCTCTCTGAGGCATTTTGCGACGGTTAAAATGAAGTATATTCCATACACTGGCTTTAATAGGACTGCCTGGTAGCTTGCTGGAGCTCTTTTGTGTCGGGCCGCGAAGCAGTCAGTTGTGTAAGGTGACACTCTGACAGAAAGATTGCAACGGTACACAAGCGACAAAATGCAGATATCGAGGGGACTTCAACACTCGTGTGTTCCGCTAACCCTCCCAGCCTTACACCACACCACTCTCCCATCCGCCCTGCTTCATTCACACTGCCTGCTCCTGTCCAGGCAGTGACACATTCAATTTAGCCATTTCCCAATAAACCGAAATGGCCTATAAACCAGCGGCCACAAACACTATCAGCCCATATACTCACACCACGCCAACAAAACAGTAACACCCCTTGATCTCAAGATCACAAATCCCAGCAGCAAGACACTCAAGATCAAAGCAACAGGCGGCTTCCATTCAAGGGAAAAGGCACTTGACAACATAAGAGCATGGTCGCCGTCCAGAAACAAGCATTATCAAGACCGTCAATTACACTAAATCACATGCCCGTTATCTCAAAATCATAATCTCAGCAGCGATGTTAAACGGCTGCCTCATAGGCGGGCTACATCACAGCCGCTCGAATGAGGCACGCTGGAGCGCGGCCATTAGCAACCATCAGGCTACTTAAGCCACCAGCCTCTTGGCACTGTTGGGGCATTGCTGCTACTCTTTACCCATAGCCGGGGGTCCGTGTCTCCTTCCTCTGCCACACGCCACTTGGTAAGTGTCTCGCCCGTATTCTTAGTGGACGCCTAGCACACTCCTGCTGACCCTGCTTCGCTCCCTGCCACCGTCTTCTCCGGAACCATCAACGCCAACTCGCTGGCCACAGGCACTGTCTGGTTCTCCACCGGTGCCTCCCCGCGGCAGCCGCCGCTTCTCTGATGGACGTCGTCACATCTATAGCGTACACCACAACCACTCGGTCGGACACTGCCACCTCTCTGTCGGACACAGCCACCTCTCCAGAGGACGCCATCACCGCTTTAGTGGCCGCCGTCGCCACTTCAGTGGGCACAGTCACTTCTGTGGACGCTGCCGCCGCCGCTCTGCTCCGGCCTGCACCGACTCTCTGCGGAACGCTGCTATCTCTCTGCCGAACGCTGTGGTCTCTCTATGGACGCCTCAGCCAGGCAGCTGGCCGTCGCCTTGCAGAATTCCGTAGACTCGTGGCACACCATCGCCTCGCTGAAGTACGCCTAAGTCTCGCTCGTGAGCGCCACGTCCGCCGTCTCGTTCGCTGCATCTGAGGGCTCCGCCGACGTCTCTGAGGCCTTCACAAGACACACCATTGGTGATTGCTGCTGTTGCTTCCGGTCGCTCCAGTTGGCCTCCTCGATCCGACCAGCGTCTTCCATACCCTGGCGAAACATCCGTCCTTGACTGGCCGGGCTAGCCAACGCTGCTTCCAAAGTCTCACGAAACAGTAGTTAGTCATCCTTGCTTATCGCTGGCATGTACAAGTACACACTGAAGGCGCTTCCTTCCAGGAACAGAGACAGATACTTGTGCCAGACTGATGAATTTACACCACATAGTTTAAGCCTCCTCTTCGAGTCCGGCAGCCAACTTACCAAGTCATCGCCGACTTTAAATGCTCAAGCAGTATTGCTGTTGTCTACCACCGGCGCCGAAATTACCGAAATAGCTTATAAGTTGCCACCCTCACAGCAAGCACGCATTGGTATGTAAGCGACGAAATCAACACCGAGAGGGGCTTCAACATTCGTGTATTTCGCTAACGCTCACAGCCTTGCACCACACAGCCGTCTCTCCCTCCGTCTTGCTTCCCACTGTCTGCTCCGGTCCAGGAAGTGACTCACCCTCAGTTAAACCATATCCCAATAAACCGACATGGCCCATAAATCAGAGGCCATATCACAAGTAGGAGTTGACATTCCGCATATTGAACGATTGATTTAGGCAATTCCTTACGGCGTTAGGTGACGGTCGTCATCGGATTGACCGACAAAGAAATGTATGTATTTATGTATTTCCGTTGGTAACTCTGCAGATTGAGTTATCGTCGCGAAAAGCACAGAACGCTTGCCGACGAGCAACACCACCCGTTTATTTTACCTCTCACGAGGCAGGGCGAAGCACGACTCTCTTCGCCCCTCTCCCCCACCGGAGTGCCACCGACTCCCTTGTCAGAACAATCACCAATAGTACGTCCCGACTGCCTACACATCGAGTGTTACAGCCCACTCGTACAATGATCAGGGGCAGTGTCATCAATTAAATGAAACCGCATGCCTGCCTGATCTGGATATCAATCTATGGCGTATTCTCTACTGTTTGGAAACAAGAAGGCTAAACAGTAAGCACATCGTCCCCATAGCTCGCCGGTTCGCTCCCTTAATTAACAAGCTAAGTAACGGCTGCTCGGAGGAGGCAGGTGACATCACGGCCTGTGGAAACAAGCCGGCAGCGTTTGACATCTGCGTTCATGCGTCGCAGGGTAACACATTTCTTCACCGCTGGCGCCTCGTTTGGCCACAAAGCCTCGCAGCTCAATGATGCATCCCACACCAACAACACTTCGCAAGCCACCGCCGCGTCTCCGGGCGTCGCCGCTGAGTCTCTTGTCATCGCTGCCGCGATTTCGGGCGCGGCCGCCGCATCTCCGACTTGTTCCGAGTCACAACCCAACGGCTCGTCGTATGCCAACGTCACCTTCCTGGCATTCACTACCTCGCAGGCCGTTGCCTCGTTGCACACCATCTGAGCCTGGCAAACCGTCATAGCCTGGATTGCTGTCGCAACGTACCACACCATGGCATCCTGGAAAACCGTTGTCGCCCGGCACACCGTCGGCGATTGCTGGTCCTGCTCCTGGTTTCTTCTGTTGCCGCCCTCTCTCCGACAAGCTTTTGCTAACTCAGCGCTCAGCAGTCACGCTTTACCTACCGGGCTAGCCAGCGCTGTTACCAGAGCTTCACGAAGCAGATGGTAGTCACCATTGATTGTCTTCGGCATGTAAGAATACACATAGAAGGAACTTCCTTCCAGGAAGAGAGGCAGATACTTGTGCCAGACTGTCAGATTGACACCGCACAGCTTGAGCCTCCGCTCCGAGTCAAGCAGCCAAGCTGCGAAGTCATCACCGACTTGAAATTACTCAGGCAGCATTGCTGCAGGCCACCACCACCGCCGGAAATAGCTAGTAGCTTCAGTTATCGTCGCGAACAGCACAGAACGCTAGCCGACGAGAAACACCACCCGTTTATTTTACCACTCACGGAGCAGGGCGAAGCAAGACTCTCTTCGCCCCTCTCGCCCACCGGAGTGCCACCGACTCCCTTGTCATAACAATCACCAATACCACGTTCCGACAGCCTACCACATCGAGTGTCACAGCCCACTCGTACAATGATCAGGGGCAGTGGCCTCAATTAAATGAAACCACAAACTCCACCAAGCCACACAGGCGAATTTGGCAATATGCTGGAGAGTTTTCTAGATTTTCTAGAAAATTCAGACCTCATATCACGAATTTGTGCTTTTTTAGAATATTACGGTGATCTACAAGTCGGGGGGGGGGCTTGAGCCCCGCGACAAACGTTAAAGCGGCTGGTTAGAGTAAAGTGCTGTACCAGTAATTTATGTTTGCTCTTCCTGTATTTGTAATATAAATCGAGAGACAATTTTGCAATAGCATGAGCTATAGAGCCAGTGCGAGGTTCGGCATTTCTTCGGTATTTCTAGTATGTTGCTAGCTGCTCCCCAGCTGTCGCTGTCCCGCTGCATTAGCCGCCCGTGTAAAGCAGATAAGAAAGTAGTCTCCGCGCAAGGTCATGCGCGTTGGGATGCCCTCAGATGTCGAGTTTCTTGCGAACCACCGAGCTATAAAGCTACCGGTTTAAGAGTGCTGACGACATACTGGTATTTCTAAACAGCCGAAATCACCAGGCCCGACCGAAGTTAAATTATTCCAACTGACACCAGAATCGCCTAGTTTGTATCCATAGTAGCAAGTACTCGCCCTAGTCTGCGGTCGAGTACATCGAGTACATACGATTTCCGGACGTCAGGGAAAGCACGAGTTCGAGGTAGCCGTCCGGTTCCCGGACTTTTGACAGGAGTCGCTACACCGCGCCTCTCACGTATAACCTCGTGCTCACATTCAGTACGACGATTTAAGTCATAATAGATGGTTCATGAAGGTTTTCAGAGCTGTATCTGATTAATTAAATTATCTTGAATTGTATAAGTATTTGAAATTATACTTCAAGTATCCTCATGATAACGGCAAGTATATGTCAAGGTCAGTCTGGAGTATTTTCGGCTAATGGCGACGCCGTCCTACGTGCGTCTCGGTAGAGCTCGTAGGCTTGCAAGCTAGCAACCGTCGCCGCCGAATCTCCTCCAGGGTTCGTACTTCGAAGGGTATATCAGATACCCTTAACACGATTTGTAGGCGTAGTCACTATTAGTTCATTCAAAAATTGCGAGTGGCTATTTTTCTGCTTTGAAGGAGTTGTTTAATGCAAACGTTCGCCGCACGCTGTGTCAGAGCGGCGTGTTACTATCAGCCTTCAGCGAGGATAGCCCCGCCTTGTCATCCAATTTCGCTACTGAAACCTCTTGCAGCCCACAGCCTCGCAGCTGTAATGTCTGGAGCGAAGTTTGCCTGTGACTATGCCAAAAGAGGACAAGCTGGCTGCAAGAAATGCAAGCAAAAGCTGGAAAAGGGCTCTTTGCGTCTGGCCAAGGTCGTACCTAATCCATTCTCGGATAATGGTGGCGACATGAAGCAGTGGTACCATATGAGCTGCCTCTTCGAGACGTTCGAGCGAGCGAGAGCGACGACTAAGATTATCGAGGCTGTCGATGATGTGGAGGGCTTCACAGACCTCACTCCGCAGGACAAAGACGAGCTCAACAAGCATATCGACGGTTAGCAAGAGCACGGCGCGGCGGCCGCTAGTAGCGTGCCGTGCGCGCATGCTTGCACACGCCTATGACAAGATGTGAAGCGAGCAGTTCAAAACCCGGTAGCTATAGTTCTCACAGTCGTCGGGCTCCACGATCCTTGGTAATTTTTTTCAAAGGGCTTGAACATAGGTGCCCGCTCATTTCCAGTAACGACTCAGCCTGCACGTAAACGCAATACGTAGTGCAGTCAATGTACGATTAGCCTATGCATTCGAGCTCATAGTACTGCAGCTCAGGTCCCGTGTTTGCATTTTTCGTAAGGCACTTTGCCGGTGTGAAGTTCTTAAGCAGCGCTATACCCTATACTGCTTGTGTCAGGAGTCGGTTCGCCCGGTGTTGTTGCACAACAAGCGTTATGGAGCATCTGTGCCGTAGTTCGATATTCGGTTTAGTGCAGTCTAGTTAAGGTAACACTGGTAATTTAGCTTGCGAGTGTAATGCTTCTGACCACACCAGCCTATGATTACACTCAAGCTAATATAAATAGTTATTTTGCGTCGTATCGTTTCTGGTGATATGCCAATGCCTGTATGCGATAGTCAGCTGTTCTAATGGTCTCATGTCATTCTAATGGTCTCATGTCAGGCGTGTGTATGTCCCCTTTAGGGAAGCAGCTGCAGTGGCTCGTTGACTTATTGATGTTAGCAAAATTATTGCTTTGATCTTCCAGGCTCACCACGGCTTAGCTGCTTTATACCGAGCTAAACTGCTGCACCAAATTGTGTTGGCAGATCTTCTGAGAACAGTAAATTATTTGTCCTTTTCTTTTACTGGAAGACTGTTGATGACATCATTGTTGCTAAGCTGGTTCGAGACTGTGGAACTCCTCTAATTCCTATGCAGTGACAATATCTTCTGTCCTGCTGCTGACAATGTCACTACCTTTCCAGCCATGCTACTACTTATATGCTACACACTTCCTCCTGAATCAGCTGTGTTTCTCACTTTTTCTTCGCTGCATAGGATGAACTCTATTGCTACCATGTGTGCATCGAAAGCCACTTAAGTCTCGAATGGACAGTTGCCAACTCCAATTCCAGGCTTTGGGAGCATACGAACTAAAGGTATGGTCTCCAAAGGATTTGAGGTTGGGTGGAGGCACAGCAAAGCGATGAGACAGGAGAGCAGGGTCCTGGCCTGATTGGGAAGTAGTTCGGGTAGGTAGGCTGGAGCAAGAGAATGAGGATACCTAAAAGTGAGTGACAGAACCTTGAAGTTAGTGCGGTGCTGGATCAGGAGCCAGTGCAGGTCGGCGAGATATGGTGTAATGTTGTGGCAAGTGCAACACTCATGACAGGCAAGCCCTTCTGCAGAGTTGTATACCAACTGTAAGCTCTTGATTGCTTAAGTCGGTTGATCTGCAAGCAGTGAGTTACAGAAGTCGAGACGGGATGTCACAAATGTACTGATCAACTTGGATGCGATTTCCCTGCCTGAGCAGACCAAAATTTTTGAAATGTTGTATAACTGAAATTAGGCAGACCACTGTAAAGGTGGTGTTTGTGGAATGAAAGGTAGCTTTCGAACAGCAACCCAGATTTCTTGCACATGCTGCAGGCGATATTCTGGCCAAGCTCATTTTACGCGATTGGGTTTTAAATTTCCAAGTCATTTAATTTGAGAATGTTTATAGCAATCCATAACGCAAATGTCAGCAAAACATGCTGCAAGAGAAGTGAGAGAGTTTGACTGCTGGAAGGGCTGGTGGAACGAAAGCACGGGTGAAGCTTTGTCACTTGCAAAGAAATAGAAGCCTTGATTGTGTTTAATAATTCCATTGGCTTGAGTGAGAGTGTAAATTTTAATAAGAAGTGGACTAAGTACTGAGCCTAGGGGTATCCTGTCCTTTAGAGGCTTTTTGGATGATTGCTGCCTGTTGGCCTCAGCACTCTGTAGTCTCTCACAGACAGGGCCTAAACCATTGCATTATGCGAGTGATGCCTAGGCAAGATGAGAGGCACTTAAGAATGACTTGATCAATAGTGCCAAACGCTGATGACAGATCGAGCAAAACAAGCAAGGAGATGCTATCTAGGTATGCATTCCTAAGAAGGTCGTTATGCACCCACAGCAATTCCGATTCTGTAGAGTGATTAGCTGTAAAACCTGTCTGGAACTTATTTACTAGGTTTGAAGAAATAATATTAGAGTTTAGCTAGTTTGCCTCTAATCGTTCCAGGGTCAGGGAGACTAAGCAGAAATTGCTCACATTCACTTGGTGTAATGTTGCCATCTTAATATGTGGCCAAACAATATTGCTTTAATGTGAATGCATAACTTTTCTTCACCAATCTCGATGGTTGATTTCTTTCATATTCAGTCATTCTTGCAGGGTATTAAAATTATTGGCAATTGCTTCACATTCCCTATTCTCCAACTGCTTGTATGGACATAGACCCAAGGAAGGGGCTGCTGGCCCCCTCCCTTATGCCTTGGGCCGATCCAAATGCCACCCTCTGAAGCCTTTCAATGATTTGGATGCCTCCAGCAAGATCAAATGCATGTCACCTTTTCTTGGATCAATCCTAGCTGCCCTGCTGCCAGTAGGGGTGGAAGTGCAGCACCCCAGCTAGTTCGACTAGTGCATCTATGCAAAGCTCGTAAAGCATCACCTCGGCAATCACAGTTTTGAGTTCGGACTTTGCTGTCTGCTGGAGAAACACATTTCTGTATTTCTTAGCATTTCCTTAGTTGGAGTTAAGTACCAGTAAAACTCTCTGGTTGTTTTGTCAATAATAACCATTTCATCAGTGAATGGAAGGCTGATTAGTTCATTGTGTGGATACTACTAAAGACTTTCACTGTCATCCAACGAAATGTGACATTTGAGCTTCTGGCAGCTAGAATAGGATTATAGTTTGGCATTCATATTAGGACTTTAGTCTATATTTGGGCACTTACCAACTCACTGCAAGAAAAGCTATGACTAGTAGTTGACAAAAAGCAAGGTGCCCTGCTTAGGCAAGCATGCAGTAGATATTCTGTCTTAACGTATAATTTAAGACAGAATATCGTCTAATAGCAAGTTCATAATAAGTGGTCTGACAACCGTCTCTTTGAAAGATGCTGGGACAAAGGCTAATGAAAGCTTTACTGTGTTAGTTATGCAGGGTAGCAGTAAGTCTAGACAGGTCGTGGCAGACCAGCTGAACTCATATATCGAAACCTCACACCTTGCTAGTAAGTTCCAGTCTGGCTTTAGAGCTAATCACTCCCCAGAGTCAGCATTGCTTAGGGTATACAACGACCTACTTACAAATGCAGACATGGATAGTGTCTCTGCTTGTTTTGCTCGATCTTTCGGCAGCTTTTGATAACATCGATCAAAAAGTTCTTCTAGAGTGCCTCTCATCTCACCTGGGCATCACTGGCACTGCTCTGCAGTGGTTCAGGTCCTATCTCAGTGGGAGAATCCAGAGTACTGACGTGAATGGACAAAGATCCTCTGAGGAGCCTCTGAAATGTGTGGGTACCTCAGGGCTTCGTGCCAGGTCCGGTTCTTTTCACGCTTTATACTCTCCCTCATGCCGATGTGATTGCCAAGCACAATCTAGGCTTTCACTTCTATACGGATGACACTCAGTTGTACCTTTGCTTTGATCCCTCCCAGCCTTCGAGCACCTTAAATTCTCTCAACTCGCTGCATGCATTGATGACATCCGTACATGGATGGCAATACATTTTCTAAAACTAAACGATGATAAAACTAACTGACTAGTTATGGGCAAACCCAGTGTGATTCAGAGATTGGAAAGGCCGACTCTCAAAATTGGCTCTGCCAGCATAACTCCAGTTGAATCAGCTCGAAATCTAGGTGTCATATTCCTAAGCGACCTCTCGTTAGACGACCATATCAGCTCCACAGTCAAATCTGCCTATTTTCAGCTTCATAACATTGCTAAAATTTGGGCTTGTTTAGATAAAGATACCACGTCCAAGTTGGTCCATGCATTCGTGACATCCCGTCTCGACTTCTGCAACTCACTGCTTACTGGCCTACCAGCATGTGTGATCAGGCGATCGCAGCTGGTGCAAAACTCCACAGCTAGGCTTGTCTTTCGTGAGCGTTGCAGTCGCCACATTACTCCACTTCTTGCCGACCTGCACTAGCTACCAGTCAAGCAACGGATCGACTTCAAGGTTTTGTCTCTCACTTTTAGGTCACTTCATTCTTTGGCTCCAGCCTATCTCTCAGATATACTCCCCCATCAGGCCAAGCGTCGTACCACCCACTTTTTGGAATCCAACTGTCTACAAATACGTCGTACAAACCTTAAATTCTTTGGAGACCATGCATTTAGTTCGTATGCTCCCAAAGCCTGGAACTCCCTCCCGACCTTCGTCAGAACATCCCCTGACTTGACCACATTTAAAAGGAACTTGAAAACACACCTATTTAGGACAGCATTTCGTGGGTCCCTGTGATTCGTCCTTGATGTGCTTATGCTTGCTGACACTGTGCATGCTGCCACTAACCACATTTGCATGCTGACCGTGTGCATGTCACCCCTAACCATATTATTCATTTTGTTTGTTTTTCAAGCATGATTTTATTTACCATTCAATTGCATTTCACTTTGCAGCAAATGTAAAGCGCCTAGAGAGAGATTAAGTTCTCTGAGGGCGCTTTATCAAGTGCAATATTATTATTATTATTATTACATATGGGAGAGTAATAGTCTTAGCCCAATGGTAAGGTGCTTGCTCTTCACGACCCCACTGCAGGTGGTGGTGATAGCCGGTCAGGCTCATCTGCTGCTATATAAATGAGGCTGCTAAATCAGCTAACCTCATTTTAGAGTAGTCTTCTTAGACTGGGAGATGAACTTCGAGAACAGGGCGGTACAGACAGGCTTGAAGATGGACATTGAGGAACTGCAATAAATGCCGAATGAAGATTCCAGCAAGGACATTATCTTGGGAATGAACTCTCTGATTTAGTCAATTTTTCAGACCAAGGAGCTAGAAAAATGGTCGCCTAGATTGCCAATGGGGTCGCTAGGTATAGTGCCGACTCGGGTGCAGTCAAAGCGATGTTTGATCGTCGACATCAGTATTTTAGGATTCTGCATCTCTGATTGCACTATGTTTTTATATAGATGTTAGATTTGGCCTGGCTAAGATGAATTGTTACGACATACAACAATCCTCTTATGCCAGTCGATGGACAGTCAGTCTGAAGTTGTTGTGTGTTTTTTTAAGCTTTTGCTTAGTATTTCTAGCTATTGGAACTTGTGCAGTAAACCATGTTCTGTCTTAACGAGGGCATACATAATGTTTTGTCAGAGAAGCAAACTTGTCCGGCGAAAGCTTGTGCGATGCTTTGCTGTATGAAGTTGCAAGGCTATAGCTGCATTGCCAGAATCAAAGTTGTCATTTTTCTGTACATGTAGGCACTATATAGTGTGTTAGGAAGTTTCCCAGCCTACTTGTGCCCTCACGTCCTCTAGAGAACTTTGAATCAGGTGCGGGATTAGTCCACCCAATCACTGTAGGTGGCTGATGGGTGCTGAGTGTGCCTTTGTAAGGTCCAGCAACGACTGATTAGCACCAAGGGTGCAAGTCTCAATCGTTGGCTGAGCTCGGCTAGTGCTTACAGCCAGCTGCCCTTCCCGGAGATTTGCTTACTCTTTCTTAGTCAGCTGTCACCGGCCAAATCTCGAGCGAAATGTTAATTACGTTCTCTTTTTCTTGCTTGCTGTGAAGTCAAAAGACAAAAGTGTAAACTATAATTTTTTCCGAAGCTTTTGCTTGTTCAATTAGGCTGTTCAGACGTTGAGCTAATGTAAAATCACATTGGTTGGCTCACTTTTGCTGACAGAGGCACTATTACTGCTGCTGTTATGGCTGAGTTCGAATGTTCATTGCACCACATTCCTGACACTCAGCAACTGTCATTTCTGCACGGCTGTTTTGGCTGCTGATACTGGTAAGGATTTTTTTTAATGCCTTTGGCTCTACCGAGTGGTCGAAGGGTTCGTGTGGAAGGAGATTCGATGCCTTAGGTCCCCGGTTTGAGGGATGTTGGCTGCAGGTGTTTTTGCCAATAAATTGACAAAAATTGATTACTGTGTAGTAGCAAGTTGCTTGATTGCAAAAAGAGAAGACTCAATTTCATTCATGACAGAAGTTGAAATCTTTTTATGAGAAGAATAACTTGACCAGCATGTGGCTATATATGTTTCGTGTCCACAAAGCACTCTCTTCTCGGTAACACTCGATAAAAACAGTTTCAATCAGTACGGTTACCTCTGATGTGCTTCACATTCAATTGCCACTGTCAATCCCTGCTGCCGTTCTTTCTAGCCGTTGCTGCAAAGAGAGGTGTGGCAGCAGCAAAGACTTCCACCAAGAAAGGTTCCACCAAAAAGGCAGCACCTGCAACAGATGCTGCTGGTGCTGGCAGCACAGGCCCGGCCTCGGAATCGCCTGACGGCGAGGGCAAGCGTGCTACTACCATCTATGTCGACGATGACGACACCTTCGACAGGCATGACAGAGAAGATGAGGGTACCAGTGGTAGTAATAGCAAAGCTGGACCGTCGACAGTTACTGGTTCTATTAGCAGCTGTGGCAAAGACGACTCCTTTCGGGAGTTCCGTAAACTGTGCGGGACCATCGCTGAGCATCCCAGTTATAATGACAAGACAGCCATTGTGGCCAAGTTCTTGAGAGATGGAAACGATGGCACCGGTTATGCTGGTGACACTTATTTGCTCGTCAAGCTGCTTCTTCCCGGAGTCGTTAAGCGAGTGTACAACGTCAACAGCAAGCAGCTGTTCAAGTTCTTCGGGCAGGTACGTGTGAGTGCTTCTATGCCGGCACTAGCCGGAAAAGTTCGCCGACTTTTATTGCAGAACATTGCCTCATCCTACGTGCTAGTGGCCACCTGCTAATGCTAACTGCCTCTCAATCGATCTCGAGATTGAAACATGTGGCAGTGCTTGTCAGTGCTGTACACTTCACCTGTGGCTGGTGCTATCAGTGCCAATGGATGTGGGATACCCAGGATTAGGCCAAAGCCTACATCATGCTGACTTTTACACGGCCTCGGTCATTAGGCTGCTTGCTCGACGTAAGCAGCCAGAGCTTATTCCAGGCCAAAAACTCTGCGAGCTTGCATTTTGCACAAAGCAATGTTGTCGTATGTACACCCGAGTAACCAATGTAGCGTGGTGATGAATGCATATTTCCCTTCTGTGTTACAGCTGTTCAGTGTGGAACAGTCTGACATGCTGGCCGACTTTGATAGCAAAGGAGATGCAGCTGAAACGGTGAAAACTTTTTTTGACACGAGCAACGGCTTAAAGCCTCTGACGAAAGGCACCTTGACCTTGCAAGATGTCAGTACACGCATACTGTGCAGCATATGAGCCATTGCATACTGTGCAGCATATGAGCATTGCAGGCGTTGCTGTTAAGCTTGTTTTATGTGTATAGATAGCAGCCATCATTGACCGGCACATTCGATTTATGTCCTGCCCATGGTAAAATAACCGTGCCACTAAGCTTTTGCACTATGCAAAGTGAAGTAATTTGGGGCAGTTGTTAAGATGCTCGTCTTCAGCATTTGAGGTCCCTGTTCAACTTTTGAGACTAACGACATGCGCCTGTTTTGTGTGGGAAAGAAAGCACACTCAACTACCGCTAGGGCTTGATTCACACTTTGCAAGCTCAGCTATTGTCAGCCTTATTTACTATATACCGTATTTGACTTGAAACAGGTACTCTACTGATGTGTCACATTCAGGAGCCAATTGTCGAATGAGTAGAACCACACATTACAAGTTGCGTCCATTTGTGGCTAGTCCAAGGAGCCAATCATGTTTAATAGGTCTAGAGAGTGAAGTAAGTTTCTTTGTTGATTGCATGGACAAGACTCACTAGTGACAATCCGTAATTCCATATTAATCTACGAGTTGGGCCAAAACTCGGCTGCTAGGCTTGTCGGTCGAAAAGGTCACAGCTGCCACTGTACACCACGTCTCACCTATCTGTGCTTGCTCCCCCATCAAGTAGTATATCGACTTCAAAAGCCTGTCACTTGGCTTTCGGGCCTTCCATTTTTTGCTTCGTTCTACCCATCTGAATTATTTCCTAGCCGGGCTTTCTTTCTCACCGCCTTCTCTTCTGACTCTGGTCGTTTGGTTGTGCCTCTAACCAACTTGTAATCCCGGAGAGACTGCCTTCAATTACTATGCTCCTAGAGCCTGGAAATCACTGCCGGCTGAACATCACGTCTTCTCCTGATTCGGTGACATTAAAAATGCAAAGCCTTTGCCACATCTGAGTGAGCTGTCCTTGGTGTACCCATGTCTTCTGAAACTGCTTATTGTGACGTGCTATATGCTGCCTATTGTGACGTGCTATATGCATGTTGTGTTATTAGTATTATTATTATTATTATTATTAGCAAAACATGCAGTACAATGAAGAGGGTGTGCTTTATCATCACTCGGATTTAACACAATGGACCACCCGAACTTTCTCGAGCACCTCTCTACACGCTTAGGTTTCACTGGCATGTTCCTTAGTTGGGTCAGATCCTGTCTCAGAGATTTCCAAGTGTAGATATAATTAGCTGTCTGTCATCCGGGAAGCCTTTAAAATACGGTTAGTTCAGAGTTCGGTCGTATAACCCCTTCCTGACACTCTATTTACTCTTTCCTTGCCGATGTCATCCCCACACACAATCTTGGCTTTCATTTGTATGTCGATGGCACTAAGGTCCGGCTATCATTTGACCTATCTTAGCCTTGCTCTTCATCCGACTTACTACATGAGGTGGTGATAGACGTGAAGGCTCTTCTTCTGCTGTTATACAAATGAGGCTGTTAAATCAGCTACCAATAAAGCAGCAGAAGAGTCTCAATGGCTATTGCTGCCGAATGCAGACTGCTATAAATGATTGCCCCCTGAACGATTTGAGCCCGCAAACTGGTTCGTGAAGAGCAGCCACCTTTCCTAGAGCTAAGGCCTTGCCCTCCGAATTGGCTCAGCTAGCTTCACTCTCGTGCCCCTTATGAATGCTGTTCAAAACGACTTATCTTTGTATGAGCATATTTTCTTCGCTGGCTAGTCGACTTGTGATCAACTGAGTAGCTTTTCCAGAATCAGGGCCGTCTTAGACACGAGTACTACAACCAAACTAACTAAATCCATGTGCATGTGACCTTGCATCTAAATTGCAGCAATTCTATTTATACAGGACTCCTAGCGTGTGCCCTTAAGCTGCTGCAACTAGCACACAACTCAGCAGCCTGTCTCCTGTCTTTAACAACATAGCTGCTACATCATACCATTTCTGTCAGAGGTTCACTGGCACACAATCAAGCTTCAAATTGACCTGTCCTAAGATCCTCTCTGGTTTACAGGGTGCTAACTATCTTTCACCAGCCTGCCTATCTGACCTTGCTCCTCTAGTGTGTTTTTGCACCACCAGGTCCTTGGCGTCCAATCATCTCAGTGCTCCTGACTATAATAATAATAATAATTCACTTGATAAAGCGCCCTCAGAGAACTTAATCTCTCTCTAGGCGCTTTACATTTGCTGTAAAGTGAAATGCAATTGAATGGTAAGTAAAATCATGCTTGAAAAACAAACGAAATGAATAATATGGTTAGGGGTGACATGCACAGGGTCAGCATGCAAATGTGGTTAGTGGCAGCATGCACAGTGTCAGCACGCATAAGCGCATCAAGGACGAATCAACTAAATTGAAATCACTTACAGTTCGTGTACAGTGAGTCTGGAATTCGCGACCGGCATTTTCACCGCATGTATTAACCCTTTGCATCAAGTCTCGGCTGATCATGCATCTTCACTGTTCAGCTTTCCCGGCCCCAATGAACTTGTATTTATCCTCTGTGCTCTGTGTGCTTATGTTTGCATGATTTAGGACGTGTCACTAAGCATTTGGGTGCTTGCATGCTGGTCTAGTGATACTTGTGTGCTCCTCTATGCTTGTCTGGGCATGCTTCCTTGCTTATCATTACATCTTGGTTATTGCTTCAAGCAAGCTGTAGGACGTCTTGATAGATATTTGGTTCTCTGAGGGCACTCTAAAGAGACTTTATTGTTGTTGTTACTATTTTTATGATTCCTGCTCACCTATTTCTCTTGATCTGGGCCACTGCTTCTTGTAAAGATCTCGGGGCAAGGATCATTTCCAAGGCATGCAAAAAGCTTCCTTAAGGGTAAATATTGAGAAAATATTAACAAGATAGCCCAAATTGAATACTTGCTTACGGTACCTTTAAAAAGGCAACTATGTTGTAAATAGGATCTGAAGTTTTGATGATTTCCACATTAAAGGAAAGAATAAAAAAAAAGGATTAACCAAACCACGTCTAACTCGGAAGTAAACCATAAGCAACATATGAGCCCGATGTCGGTAACCCGAGTTACCATGGTAACCCGGGTTCGCGCGGACTGCGATAACTACCTGAATATTGGTCAAAATTATATGCAAATAGGCTAAAAAAATGTCGGGATCGTCGAGTTCTATTCGTCAGCAGAAAGACAGAAATTTCGAAAACGATCTTTATTGTGCAAGTGCGCAGTGGCTGACCAGATCCAAGGCAAGGTTCCAGGGCTCGATTACGAAAATTGAGACTGTTTTTTTGAGAAATAGCTCAAGATTGATGGCTGATTTGGGGCAACCGATGGGCTGTTTTTTTGAGAAATAGCTCAAGATTGATGGCTGATTTGGGGCAACCGCTGGTGCCTTCTTCTGGCACCCCAGCGTATCTGCAAGCCCGGAACAGCCGGGAAATGTTTCCAAGAACTTACACACCAGTTCCATTGTGTTGTTAAGAACATCATTGCTAACATCTTTTATATCGTCATTATAGCCAACCATAGCCTGCATCATTTCACTGAGCTCTTTTGCGCACATAGTTCTTCAGCTTGCTTCGACACGATTCTGATGGTGCTGCTCCTGAATCAGGTCAATGGTGTTTTCGACTTCGAAACCCTATATTCTTTAGAGCAGCTATCCGCAAAATAAATAATCAATTACGATTCTACTTGCGGAAATTCGGTAATCCAGGTTACCGCCATCGGGCTCATGTATAAGAATTGCAAATGTATCGATTTCTGCATCATTTACGACTCATGTCCCAACTTGTTGAACGTTAATACATCGAGTTATAATAACAAAAATAATAATACATTTGTATAGCACCCTGAGAGAACTTCGTTTCTAGGCACTTGGCATATGCTGCACAGGAAGCTTGATCAAATGATTAGTGGCAGCATGCACAGTCTCACCAAGCATAAGGTGCATGTTTGCAGCTTGTTGGGGGTACACACTTGTGACTTTTAAACAGTTTTATTTACAGTATGCCCTGGTGCTTTATAAATTCCCTAACTCGGCCGATACTTTAAGGATCAGCATGGAATGTCAAAAACGTATTTGGCTGTAGTATATTTCAATCTTGAGCTATTTCTCAAAAAAACAGTCTCAATTTTCGTAATCGAGCCCTGGAACCTTGCCTTGGATCTGGTCAGCCACTGCGCACTTGCACAATAAAGATCGTTTTCGAAATTTCTGTCTTTCTGCTGACGAATAGAACTCGACGATCCCGACATTTTTTTAGCCTATTTATTTGATAAGTTTTGCAATGCATATCCATATTTGTAAGATATAAAATTCAATAGCGTTTGATGACGAATTGCAAAACCAAAATCAGAAATGAACTATTACTGTGGTTTACAAGCAGTGTGACTTGTCATTTGAAATTGTATGTGTTGATCCTTGCATTATTGGCCGAGTTATATAATTTACAAGGCCCAACGCTACACTGTAAAGGAAGCTGTTTAAGTGGCACAATCATCTACCTCAACAATTTGCAACACGTAGCTCAATGTACCCAGGTTCAACAAGTTGGACCTAAGTCACATTCAATGCAGAGATCGGTAAATTTGTTATTCGTAGATATGTTGCTTCCAGTTTACTTCTGGGTTAGTCGTGGCTTGCATCATCATTTTTTAATCCTTTCATTTTATGGGGAAACTGTAAAACCTTCAAATCGCATTTCTAGCCTGTATATATTTTAAGCTGTATTCTAAACATAGATTCTATTGACAATATTTTTCCTCAGCGTTTACCCTCAACTCATTGGTTGCTGCATCTCACCTAAAAAGTGAGCTCAAATCGATTGCTGAACTAATCCAGGGCCTCATGAGTATTCATTTAAAGCCACTAATTGTTTAGATGCTCTTTTAAGTTTGCCTTTTGATTTATTGCTGAGTAGCCATTTGCAATTGTATTGTTGTTAGTGGATGTGGGCTATCATAAAACAATCAATGCAAATGGGGTTTCAGGCCCCCACCTAAATAGGTTGCATGCTCCAGAAAGTGTGTATCATCCCTTGAGCCTTCCCTGTGATTGGTCGGCCCACGTTTTGTTACGGTTCAGCCCCTTAGCAAGTTTGTAGCTAAGCTATTGAGCAAATAATGCTGGACTGACAGCGGATCTTGCTATGGAGATTTATGCATGCATGACTAGATGGGAGTGCTGTCCTCAAAGCATTGCCTGTTGATGATGAATCAGTAGTCAAGGTGCATCAATACAAAGCCGGTTGAATCGTTTGATGTGTGTATGTGAACCAGGTCTATTTATGTGAGTGTTTCGTACTAATATTCGTTAATCTGCATTAGGTTTTTAAAACGTGAGAACCAAGAGTTGGCTGGGTTACTTGAGTTGCAAAAAAGGAGTGAGTTGGACCAGGCATGAATTTGGCATATCTCAACTAACAGTCGTTGCTTTCTCTGCCGGCATGAAATTGTTAATATATCCCGCCTTGCTGTTGGTTTTGTTAATAGCCTACATTTTACAGGTGGATGGTTATCTAGAGGACCTTAGCAAGTTAACGAAGGAAGAAGATCAGATGAGGCTGCTGAAGAAAATTGCTTCTCGGTTAGTGGTTCTTGCTTGTTTTCTTACTTCGGTTAGCTTGCTAATCAAGAAATGTCAGCTGTTTTTCGAGCAGTATTCACATACACAGTATGCTTGTTGCAGTCATGTCTGGATGAATTCACTGCATAACAATTTTGTCACTTGTTTGTAAGTGTTATCTCCTAATTGCTTAAGCCTCAAAATTGCTGTCATTCTCTACAAACTTGGCTTTTGTGACAAGGACATTGATTCACTTGAATTTGAGCCATTTCCGATAAGAAAACTGGGATGTACATTTTTTGGCTCACATTTGGTTAGTTATAACAGCAAGAGATTCAAAATTAATATGTATTTACTCTTACGATCAAGTCACCACTTAATATCAAATCACCACTCAAAAGGGGTTCATAAATTAGTAGATTTTCTAGATTTGTAACCGTACAACAAATAAAATATAATTCATGTGTATAGCGACCCTAAGAGAACTTAATCGCTCTTCAGGAGCTTCACATATGCCACGTGACTCGACCCATGACCTAGGCCAGACATTGTTCTGGGCAAGCTCCTTAACCACTGGGCCAAACCAGTGCGATTCACTTTCTTGAAGAAGCCCCAAACTTGATAATCACTCATCAAGTTTTTGGTTATTCTGCTTTGGTAACACCATAAGTCCAGAATGTCATGACAAAGCAGTTGCCTTTGTTCCCCTGGAAAAGCTTCTATGTTCTTGAATCTTTAGAGATTTAGGCCTATTTGTTTATGGGAGCCTGAACCTACTGCTCATAGTTTTCAGTCTGTGATTGTCCGGAAATCCGAGGGCGTAGGCAACAAAACTGTTCGAAGCCGCGTTCTTCCCCTCCAGCCTCTTGGCGAATTCGTCTCACTCAATGAACTTCTTTATCTTTAGTCTGACAAAGATACCAGCATTGACCTTTGCCTCCATCAGGTGTAGAGAGACATTTTAGAGACTGTTGAAAGTTGCTGACTCATTGTTTAAAGCAGAAAAATTGCTTGAAGAGGCATAACTTGATGTGCAAATGTGGCATCAGCTCCTTCCCAGTGGACTAGCAGCTATCGCTTGATGTTTTCGTCCCTACAGAGAAATTGGTCTGCTGTGGCCAGTCCCTTGTGGAATAGCTCGCCTTAGTGTCCCCCCTCTCCCACAGGCCAAGAAAACTTCCGTGAAACCGCCTTAAAGGTCCATCAGGAATGACTGAAGTTTCCTATGACCTCATAGCCGTAGTCACCGTATACCAAGGCACTTAGCAACATCTGGACACTGGTGCGACACCTGATGCAGAATTGCACGTTATTTTGCTGGTGTCTCATGGAAATGGCCTCTGACGGCCTGGCCCAGCCAGTGGCTCAGCTCATTCCTATTGTCTACCAGCCATTTCCAAATCAGCTGATCGAAGCTGTGACTTTGATTCTACTTTATAGACTACACAGTTTCATGTTGAGCTAGCTTTCATGCAATTGTGCAAGCACGTTCTCGTGCAAATCGCCTCGACTGGTCCGGCCTAGCCGGTGGTCCGGTACTTTCGAAAGAGGCCACTCGTACGAGAACACACGCACAATGGTGTGAAATTTTTCCAGCGAACTCAAAACACTTTGTTGCTTTGTGTAATATTGAACCAAAACAGTGGCTTCTTGGAGCCTTGCAACTGATTTCGGAAATAGGAATTGGATCAGGGATTCCCGCGATCCGATTAACTCAAGCTGAAGGTAGAAAGACAGGCCTCAAGTCAAATAATACACGCTAGTAATAATACATTTGTATAGCACACTCGGAGAACTTAAATCTTTTTCTAGGCACTTAAAATAGGCTGGAAAGGAAGCACGTATAGTGTGGTTAGTGGTAACATGCACACTGTCAGTGTCACACTGTCAGCATAAGCACACAGAGGACAAAAAAGGCACGGTCTCAAAAAGATTTGAGGTAGATTTGAAGGGAGAGCTAGATGATTTGAGTCAGAAGAGCTGGTGATACGATACCTAGCCTAATTGAGGAGTAGCTCTGATAGGTAAGCTGAGCTAGATAACAAAGGGACGTGAAAGTGAATGATAAAACTACATATAGCGTTACATTCTTTTGGATTTCAGCTGGCATAAGAGACACGCCTCTGTTGGTGTTTCATCATTGCAACGCCAAAAATGTTCCATGACTCGTTCTGCTGATCAATTTTGCGAATTACCATGGCTGTCCTTCATTCCTTAGGCACGTTCAGTGGTATTGGCAGCTAGCATTGCTTCGTATAGGTTGGAGATTCGTAGCATTGGCTACAAATCTAATAATCACGATGATCACTTGCCATGTGACCATCGGTACTCTCCGATTAAAGAGAGGCTTATTGGGAATCCCTCATCTGACTATCATATTTCTTTGGCTTAGCATGCAGAAGATTGGAGAAAAGTTCATCACTTGAAGATTGTCATCTAATGTAGCATATAAATGAATTTGGGTTGTTTTTATTAGCAGCAGACTAACGGGGTGTGAACACATATGGGACCTAGAGCAATCAGCATCTGCAACTAATTTAGATAAGTCTACTTGGAAACTATTGCTTTTTCTGCATTAAAGGAAAGCTGGAGGCTAGTTGTCACATAGTTCAGCTTGCTGGTGCTCTTATGGTTATGAAATTAAGGCACGAGTCTCACTTCCATTTTGCTTGATTTTTGTTAAAGATGCACATCGAACGATTTGAAGATGGTCGTGCGCCTCATAATGAAGGACCTCAGAATAAATGCTGGGGCAAAGCATATGTAAGAACCTGTCTTGTCTGCCATCCATCATTGATTTAGCTGTGCTTTATTTTCTTGCTATCTTTATGACTTGCTGCAATTTGGCGATTACGGTAGCACCACATGCTAGCTGGCTTATGTCTTGTTCCTTGATTACAAGAGTCGCATCTGTTTGATCATACTTGATCTGGGCTATGTTTTTGTACATGTTGTATCGTGTATATGCTATATATAGATTGGATGCACTTGATCCGAATGCCTACGAAGCTTTTCAAGCTTCTCGTGATCTGGGAGATGTGGTTTCTCGAATCCTCGAGAACAGAAAAGACACCACTGAAAATGGAAACGGCATGCAGAAGAAACTTTCTGTGCGAGCTGTTCTCATGACGCCCGTTCTGCCAATGCTGGTATGCATGCTTTAGCAAGTTGATTGGGCTTGTACTGCCTCTTTTCGTATGCAGCTGACTTAGATCGTATTGCATGTTGTGTCGTTCATCCTTAGACAGCCTCGAGCATCAGCCGAAGCATAACATAACTAGCAGTGGCTTTACATTGTCTGTCGTGAGCTCCGCAGCTGCCACATTTCTTCACTTTTCACTAAGTCGAACTGGCTCTATATTAGTCAGTGAATTGACTTGAAAGTTTCAAGTCTTATTACTCACGTTTAGGTCCCTTCGTTCTTTTTGTGGAGCTTAGCTCTGTGAAGTGTGCAAGATGACCATCGTACTGCATAAAAACATTAGCTGATTTAACAGACTTGTTTGTATAGCAGCAGAAGAGCATTAACGGCCATCACCTCTGCTTGCATTTGGCAATAAAGGATTGCCCACTGCAGGATTCGAACCCACGGTCTCGGTCGTTAAGAGTAAGCACCTTACCTCCTGGGCTATCACATACCCCCTCTGTCTCAGGTTGATTTGCTGCTCCTCTAACCAACCTCAAATCTTGTGGATACCTTACTTTCTGAGCTCCCATGCTTCCAAAGCTTGGAAGTAGCTACCAACTGACTACTTGATATCGTCTGACTTGGCAACATTTAAAAGGAAGCTGAAAACCTACTTATTTGCTCAGCACATTTGCTCCATCTATGTGAATTGTCATTTGTGTGGTTATGGGTGCTAAAATCGTACATATAATTCCACAGTGTAGAGTGCTGTATAAATGTAGGCTGAAGCCTGCCGATCCTTGGATACGGCTTTCAAGAAATGTGCTTCGGGCATGTATGCAGAAATCAAGTACGATGGCGAACGTGTGCAGCTGCACATGCAAGGAGACAGTTTCCAGTTCTATAGCCGCAGCCTGAAGCCAGTGCTACCTCATAAGGTGAGTCATAGCAGCTGTCGTGCGAGGTGCCGTTTTTGAGTTGTATGCTTTCTTTGCCGCCATCCCCCCAAGGCCTACGTGTGCACCTGGGCCTGGTGAAGCTTTCGTTTTATTTATTTAACCAGTCATTGGTTGATGTCTCTTGATACTGTTAATTAATGATCATAAGTTCTGCTTAGTGCTTTTTTATTCACTGCTACAGGCATCAAGTAGCATGTTTTATATATCAGTGTTTATCTGTGTCTCCATCTATAACTCCACAAAGCTATGGAGGCTAAGTGATGCTATGCTAAAGAGGTTTATGTAACCTACGCAAAGCCTAAGTCGCTTTTGGTGCACACGAATAATAAGTGAGAAGCATTGCTGAATAAGGAAGATGGTCAATAAAGCAAGTACTGTAGTAGAAGATAGTCAATAAAGCAAGTACTGTAGTAGTAACCGAGACTTGGTTAGCAAGAAAGAAAGTTCCGGCTGCAGGGACAGCGGGAGAAGTGCTAAGGATGATAGTAGAAGAAAGGGTGACATTGCTCAGTAATTGGAGAAGTGAATTTTGCAATTTGAGAATCCGCAAAGGAAATGCTTCTGTCCCCAAAAGTCTTTAATTAAAAAAGGACTGCTAATTTTTTGTCCTGTGAGGACATGAAGGCACGAGGAGACGGATACTGATGTTGCAATTTAGCTCGACTTTAAATAGCTAAGCCGTGGTTAGCTTAGTGGGTCGAAGAAAGAACTTTGCTTGGAGTCAGTGATCATTGGGTCCAGTACAGCTCTTTCAACAAAGGGGACACATGATGGATTTGCTTGAATGTAAAGCCCAACTTAGCAGCCACATCGATCACCTGCTGTAGTTGGTTAATGACTTTTTCTGCAACTCTGCCTGTATTAAGTCACTGTAGTCTTGCCGAGAGAGAGAGACAGAGAGAGGCAGACAGACAGACAGAGACAGGCTGAGAGAGACAGAGAGAGAGAGAGATAAGAAACTGGTAAGATCTCAAGAAGTATCATGGTCCTCGGCAGGGATCGAACGTGCTGGCTCATGATGACTTTGTTTGTTTATTTGACTGATGACTTTGTTTAATTGACTGCTATCCAGGACCTAATGTTTGCAGAGACGATGTTTAGTTTATTAATTACCCCGGCTGATTGTGAGAGCCTAAATAGGAAGAACAGCTGGGTATTGGCAGCATGGAACTGTCCAATACCGTGGGCTGTAGCTCAGATGTGCTGTATAAGTGAAGAGACGACAAAGAGACCATTTTTCGAGCTCCACTGGTTAAGGATCTGCTAAATGAGGAGACCTGACTCGCACATGACATATCTGGACACTTGGGCAATAGTATACTTAATGTAGCCCCTCCTACAAGGTTGCTGCAGGGTAGCACACCCCAGTTTTGTTGAGCTGACCAGGGCACGTACTACAGTATTTGCTGTTAGTTTTCTAAGGAATCGCCGAATCTTGTCAAATTTGCTTGCGCTCAACAGATCTTCACCCCTCCCTTGTAACAGGAGCCACGGTGCTGCTCTCTCATCGTGACTACGCTATCGCTACATCGTTTCTCAGACCTACTGGATTGTTTTGTTGCTGCTATGCAGAGAGGCTAGTTGTGCGGTGTTGTGTTTCTTCCTCGTAGGTGGAGCAGCTGAAAGAGTACATACCGAAAGCCTTTGTGCATGGACAGAGCTTCATCCTGGACTCGGAGGTTCTGCTGGTTGACACGAAAACCAGCAAGCCACTGCCATTTGGCACCCTGGGTATCCACAAGGCAAGCAGATCTCCCTACCATCTTTGCTAGCTCCCAGTGCACATTATCGCCAAGGTCTTGATGGATTAACATTGGTGGACTATACTTTGTCATATGTCGTTGTAGAAAGCAGAATTCAAGGATGCTCAGGTCTGCCTGTTTGTGTTTGATTGCCTGCATTACAACGGTGAGAACTTGATGGACAAGTAAGTTCTAGTAGATTAGAAGCGGCCATCTGCAGAATGTATCTTGACACATGTAGGAGTCCACTATAATGCGTACGTGTGGTTGTGTATGTAAGTACTAGGTGTACTTACACACACTTTGTGTGCATGCGTGCCTGAGCTCTGACGTGCCTGCGTTCTTATGTGTATGTGTGTGCACGCGTGTGTTAGTGTTCACGCGTGTGTGCTCACACATCCTTGTTCGTGCATAGTCTTACTAAAGCAAGTTTGAGGACCCTACCACCTCCCCATTGGACCTATGGACATCGAAAGGGTTTGCCAGTTGGCTTTTTGTCTTGCATGCCACTACCGATTTCCTACATGTGGCTGCCCGAGCATGGTATAGGTTTTTGGCATCCTCTCTGTCCTAATTTTTTTCTAAAGTCTCCCTCTTACCTCCTCCCATGAACACCTGATTGGATGCTGCACACAGAAGTATGATACCTAATTCACCTTTTTTTAAGTATCTCATGGACTGCACATCTTTAAGCAACGTTCTGTGTACATTTAGGCAGTGCCCCTGGACGGTTTATTCGGCACGGTTTGCTTGATCAACCGTGAACAGTGCCTGTTGTTGCAGTTGTTTGGGAGGCTCTTACTGTTGTCGGTCAACTAGCAGCAGTGTTCCCGTAAAGCCTCTAACGTATGACGTCTTGGCCTTTTCTTCACGGCACTGACCAAGGGATGAATGCAGACCCCCTCCCCCATGCTCGGGAGCACGCAGCTGCAGCTGCTCGCTAGTTCGAGCAGCTACAGGCTCGCGGCTGGGATGTCTAGACTGCTGTTGCTATGAGCCTCGAGCTGGCAAGCTCCGAGTGGCAAGCTCTCCAGCAGAGCTGCTGCAACTCGTGTGTAGTAAGTAGCTTGTGGATCAACACGGCTCTGTGTTGGCATTCACATCTATTGCTATGGTGCTCTTGCTGCCAGTGTGGTCGGCGTATGGTGGATAGCAAAGGCACCGATGCTACTGTTGTGGATGTCACTATGCAGACACATTGTGGACGATAATAGGATGTGTGTCCTGTTTACACCAGTGTGTGAACATGCAAATACTTGTGTTTGTGTTGTTATCGTGTTAATGTTGTTGCTCTGTTGGGGCTCATTGCTGTCTCACATCGTCTCAGCTCTCGTGCACCTGTTCTCACCTGCTCACCCATTGGGTCGACTGTGCACCAAAAGTCGTTTGACGAGCATTGTGCCTTTCTTCAACTGTGCTCTGCCAGGGTTGAGCTGTTGCGCCCAATGGTGTTGTCCTGCTTATCTTATCTCCTTGGGGTTCTATTTGTAGACCTCTGAAAGATCGCCGAGAGTTCCTCCACAAGACCATGAAAGAGATACCTAACAGGGTTACGTTCTCCGAGCAGCACGTGATCACGGTACAGAGCAGGCTGCCGCTGCTGTGGGTGCCACTGCTCTAAGTTGCTTGCACCGTTCCATCCGTGCAGCTTGCTATTGGAGCTAGGGTCACGAGCCAGTGCCTTGAGCTTCTTCTGTTGTTCGTCTTTGCAGAAACGCTCTCAATTGGATGCTCTGCTGTCGAAAGTCTTCAAGGAGGGACTCGAAGGTCTTGTGCTCAAGGACACTCAGGTGTGCCCGTGGCGGCCCGGGTTGGTGCTGCTTTGTCGTGCACCACCTGCTGCCTGCTGCTGCCATCCATGAAGGAGAGCCACCCGCTTGCTGGCAGCCACTTGGATTGATCATCGTTTTTGGTGCTGCCGAAACACGCTAGCATAGGTCGCTCCAAACAGGCATTTTAGTTACTGCTGCCAAGCTCATCGTGCTCGTTCACTCGAACCGACGTTTTTCACTAAGGGTGTGTACGAGCCTGGAAAGCGACACTGGTTAAAAGTAAAGAAAGACTATCTGAACGATGGCGCAATGGCAGACACCGCCGATCTCGTCGTTCTAGGAGCCTATTACGGCACCGGGAAGAAGGGTACGTGACGGAATGTTGCGGTTGTGCTTTGCATCTGGCAGTCTACTTCTGCTGTGGCAGCAGCAGCTGCGTGCCTGACCTTGACGAGCCAGCCCTCCCTCAATGATACTCTTGCCGCGGTCGCAGCTAATGCTTCCATGGTTAGGAAGTCGTCGGCCAATGGTCGTCATCGCTCTGTCCACCTGGTAGCACTATCGTCATGTCTTCGGTATATTCTCACCGTGTTAGGAAGGAGAAGGCTTGCAAAGCTAGTTGGAAAGTTGCAATGAGCCTTACTAAAAGCGACTCACCTGGAGTCAGTTTTCTTAACCGCAGTGTCATGTCTGGTACTGCTAATTATGCCCTGTCGACACGTCGGTCCGTCACCTTATCTGATCGCAAAACGTTACACGGAGTTAGTGGCTGCCATCAGCACCTACCACCAAGGTAGATCGTCACTCACCGGGGCAGGAGACTACCGGATCCGTCTGGCACCTTATTTCTGGCCGTCCTACCCTATTGCTTATATGTCACTCACTTCATCGATCGCCGTATGCACCAACTGCCACTGTGGGAGTGTTATAGAGATCTCCCAAGTATAGCTCTTGCTTTGTCTCCTTGGCTTCCATATACATAGCAGACGCCGGGAGAGACCTAGCAAAAGTGTCGAATCAGAAAGCCGGCTGTGGTAATTTAGCATGGTTTGATGCACAATGGTTTATTTGTGATTTTTGTCAGGCACCGATAAATTAAATTGTATTCAGAATTTGTTTTGGTAAGCCGTACCTACGGCCATAGTGGTGCTTCCCCGTAATGTTTCCCATTGTTAACAACTTTATTGCTCGATCTGTAAGACCGGTGACGGAGGTTTCTGGATTTGTCCCCACACGAGACAAAATTCTGTTTAGGCTTTCAGTACCACGGCAGAGAGCCTGAAGTCACTATGCATTTTGAAATTTAAAAAATTTGTTTTGATGAGCTTGCATCCATGATAGTGCTTCCGTGCAATATTTCTCGGTAGGAACTGCAACTGAAAATTCTATTCGAGGAAATGCAGCTATGTTTATACGTGGGTAAATTTATCTTAAGGTTCAATTATATCATTCGTGTGGAAATCAGTCTGGATATTCTTAATTGTAAGCTTTACCAGTGCACTGTAAGTGCATTTTGTAAGTTCAGCCTAAATTATTAGTGGTTTCTGTTGGCTGATCTCTTCTTGACGATGAGTACCGACCTAAACATGCTATGAATTTTGCTGATATCGTGTGCTGCAAATTGACGAATCGTACATTTTCTTCCAAAATGTGTGACAACCTTGGTTGTGCTTCAATCGTTGATTGTATCTAGCATTTTGCAACAAAGGTAGCTCTGCTTATGTGTATGTCTGTGCGTGCCAGTGTGACTAGTATTTTTCTGCCCTTTTGTGTAAGATCACGTCTTTTATCTGCCTTTAGGTGGCATAATGTCCGTCTTTTTAATGGGTTGCCTTGATCCGGATAGCCAGCAGTGGTGTACTGTAACCAAGGTCAGTGGAGGACATGATGATAAGACCCTGGAAAGGCTGCAGTCAGAGCTAGGCATGATCAAGATTGGCAAGGTTGGTATCTCCTTGCCACCGAATTCCCTTGGCCTTTGCATCTGCCTTCTGAGCCACCATACGGATAGGTTTGTTGCTTGATCCTGTTAGGAAGTACAGCGAGCGGTGCTGATGTGAAGCATAGGCACGTCGAGAAGCTCACTTACTTTGCCAGATTGTGCTACAGAAAGAAGTGTCTAGCGATATAGTACAGATGCCTTTATCTTTTTGTCACGATGGGCTTCATGTGGGTATGCAGCTGGTGCAAACGTCCTTAGCTAGGCTTGTCTGTCTTGAGCATTGCAGTTGCCATATCGCACCACTTTTCACTGACCAGCACCGGCTCCCAATTAAGCAGCACATCGACTTCAAAGTTCTGTCACTCACTTTTAGGTCCATGCATTCTTTAACTTCAGCCCTACCTATCAGATCTACTACCGCACTAGGCTAAGCATCGTACCACCATCCCTGCTTTTCGGAATCTAACTGTTCACCCATACCTCGTGCGATCCTCAAATCCTTTGGAGACCATGCCTTTAGTTCGTATGCTCCCAAAGCCGGGAACTGACTTTCGACTAGTGTCACGACATCCCCTGACTTGACCACATTTAAAAAGAAACTACAAACGTACCTATTTATTACAACATTTAGTGGTTCCATGTGATTCTTCCTCTGTGTGCTTATGCATGCTGACACTGTGCATGCTGCCACAAACCATATTTGCAAGCTGACCCTGTGCATGTTACCTCTACCCATGTTATGCTCGTTGTCGTTGAGCATGCTACCACTAATTATTCGATCGTGCTTCCTTTGCAGGAAATTTAAAGTGCCCAAAAAGAGATTTAGTTCTCTGAGGGTGCTATAACAAATGTTTTATTATTGTTATTATTTCATGCAAACGGTTGCTTTGCTTCCTCGGACAGATGGGAAAACCAGGTTTGCTCTCACTGCTTTATCAAGCCCGGCGCTAGTGCTTGTTGCTGACTTGCACCCATTCTCTTCTAACACTTGAATTCATTCTGCTGCTTGGGACTAGCTGTTCAGAGTAAATTTTGTATTATCATCATTCGCCAAATATCGTGCCTGCCAAGGCTCAATCTTTCTTATTTCCATCGCCCTCTGTTGGTAGTACGCCAAGTGCCACTTCTTGTTGTGGCTAAATAGTTCAAAGTAGAGGATCTGCTGTGTTGTAGCCACCATCTGTATGTTCCTTTACGTTTAAGCCTGTTTGGTGTATGCTGCTTGGGTTTTTGTACGTTTTATGCAATAGTAATAATACTAATTCATTTGTATAGCATCCTAAGAGAACTTAATTTTCATTCAGGTGCTTCACATAAGCTACGGGGCTCGAGCCCACCACCTCATTCATAAAATACGTTCACCTTGACTTTGGTTCGGGCAAGCACCTTTACCACTGGGCCAAACCAGCACGGCTACATCGTCTGCTCATTTTACTCGGACATGCATACTAGTGTGCCTGCTCCCACCTGCATGCTTGCATTCGCTTTCTTGACTTAGGGGTCTTGCTGGGGTTCATTAATGGCAAACGAAGCTGGAAAGCATTTTAAACCCCCGAATTTGTAGCAGAAAAAATGGTAGTCTCCGTAGCTCAGTGGCTAGAGTATCGACCTGCCTAACAAACGTTCCAAGTTTGTATCCTGGAGAAAATAAAAAAAATGGTTAAGCTCTCACTTAGCAAAGGGTTTTCTGGTCCTGTATATTCAATTTTGGTGGAAAATGTTATTTCAGGTCACTGAAGCAGTAGAACTATCGTCTGCTTGGCCTTGTACTTACTAGCTGTGCATGCAGTTATTGCTCCTCTCAGTTTACAAGTAGGTTAATGTAGCTTCTGATTGTACTGCCTGTCATTTTGTACTTGCATTTTTACATACGCTTGACATTATTTTATCCCTTTAGGTCAAGTGTCATGTCTACTGTCATGTGTTGGGCTGCTGCACACGCTTTTCATGCACACTGTCATTGTTATTTCCTGGATGCCTCTGCCATTAGAAACCACAATGAAGCTGCTTAAACCTGGAGGCACACTACTTTTTCGGGACTATGGCCGTTACGATCTAGCGCAGCTGCGGTTCACTTGTAGAGTGAGGCATCACTCAATCCTCCTAGCAACCTTTTATGTACTGTTGCTGTACAAGCCAGACTTCTGGGATCTAACTTTTGATCTATGATTGAGGGCCAATTGCAAAGTCCCAAGTCTCGGCTCGGCTGAAAAGTGACTTGTCATTTAAAATCTCTCAAGAGGTCCTCTTTTGGAGAGGAATCAGACTTGCTGGATGCCATGGCTCGGTTGGTGTCTTCTCTTTGGCTATTTCTGATGGTCTATATGACAGATGCTCTGAAATAACAAAAATAAGTGTTTCGGTTGTCACCTGAACTGCTGCTCTTTCACATATTTAAGTTCGTTTAGCTTTTGAAGGAAGCAGACTCGACTCTCGAGCCTCGGGGTGGGATTTGTTCCCTGCAGCTGTGTATGTGCGACGATTTCTCTAATGGTGCTCGTAGTGGCTCTAACCATTTTACTTCTGCCTGCAAGTGACCTGCTTCATCGAGCATTGTGATTATAACCGTGGTGGATCCAATTAAAAAAATTTCTGTTCCATACACTTATATGAATTGATTGAATTGGCTCTACATCTTTTGTTGTGAGCAATGAGAGACACGACATACTCTCTTGTATTTGGCTTACAATCTCTGTCTTTCCTATTTTCAGGATCCGTCCAAAGTTCCAAGCTGGCTGAAAGTTAACAAGGGTCTTATTCCAGATTTCATATGCAGCAACCCTAAGGTGATCGCCTGAGGCCGTGCATCGTGCGTGTTCCTGGCTGCTGCAGTCAGTATACTTTTCTCTTTTTGATCCCTGATCGGATTTATTTTGCCTTGGAAAGCAAACCACGTGTTCTTTGTGGGTGGGTGGGCTACCGGACTGACATCCGGTGCTGTTGTTCTGGCAGGGTACATTTGCCTTTTTTTGTCATGTTGCATAAGGCAGACGTCACAAGTGTGGGAGATCACAGGTGCCGAATTCAGCAAAGCCGAGATTCATACTGCTGCAGGCTTATCCATTCGCTTTCCACGTGTGACGAAAATCCGTGATGACAAAGACTGGAAAACAGCCACTGACTTGCCACGTCTAAAGGTAGGCTGCTGCAACAGGCAGTGCTAATTTAGGTGTTTTAGGTGTTAGTCTCTTAATTTTGTTTTTATTTCGGGCTGCTAAGATGATTACCGTGGCATTGAACTTCTGCACGATGATCGGGTTCGGCGTGTACTGCCGACGGCACAGCCCTGTGGGACCAACCCCGTTGCCCATAGCTGGCACTATAAATTATTGTTCTGCATACTTATACAGAGGTTGCCATTAGTGGGGGCCCATTCTTTGTTAAAGTACATTGTCATAGATGTTGGCATGGTTAGATTGCATGAAAGTGTTACATTAGCTTCAGTTGACCCGGACTAGATAAGAAAAATTATTCCGCAGCCGAAGTTTTAGCCTAGTAGTTGTTGGAGCCCACACAATTGCAACCAAGGAAAGCTGTGAGCTGTGTCTGTTAAACATATGAAGTTAAGCCGGGTCTCCTGCAACAAAGGCAAGCACCCTAGCAGCAACCATATTAGAGATGCTGTTAAAGCATGAAACGCTAGGTTAACTAATTCGGGGCATGGTGTATAACCGCCATTCACTAGAAAGCAGCTGAGCAAAGCTCATAAAGTACGTGTTGCATGCAACTGTGTATCAAATGCAATGGTAAATTTCACGCCGTTCTGCTTGTGCATTTGCAAGATAATTGGTTGTAGCATACTTGCAAATGGATTGCCTTACGGTTGGGATGACTGTCTGAGTTCCACTAAAAGGCTGCACCAGGCTCCAAAAAAAGAGGCGTGACCCAGCACGATTTATGGTGTATTCTACCATATTTCAAGACATTCCTCAGGCACCTTCTGGAGAAAATGTCCTTCAAAATTTCTTGGAGACCACTAGACCTTTTCAACCATTGCCCGATCAGCTTCGGGTACCACAAAGTTTATTTTCTCAAGAATGCAGTGCAGTAAAAAAATTTGTGGCCAATTCTAAATTCCAAGTTATGTATTTGAATGGTTTTTTGAGTTTTGCAAAAGCAATATATATATATATATATTGGTCCGTGGTAGACTGCAGTCAGCCCTCACTTCCATTAGTTAATCACTTATAAGTAAGTTTGAAGCTGTCTTTAGCTAACCACTCTGGCTCTCTGACATAAATTAGTCCGATCAGCATCATAATTCTTTCCGAAGAAGATCCGATGGCTTATTTTACGTTAATTGCCAGGAGCGGCCTCCTCCATTTTATTTGCAATTAATGCAGCATCTGCCTGCCTAAGTTAAATCCACAATGCCGTGCTCTCAGCGATGTTACCTAAAGGATGTCGTGAGTAGCAATACCCTACCTTGTTTGTGTTTTTCCTATTGCTATATCAGTGACTGCTGTGGTAATATCTTATGTAAGGCGGCAATACTTTAGAAGCATGTGCCAAGTCGTACTGTTATATGCTGTGCAGTTCTTCAGCTTCTTTTTTCGGCCAGGCATTATTTAATGTGTGCCGTTGTAGCTGTTCTTCTACTGTCAGTTGTATGTTGACTGATTGTTGTGTCCTGCTCTGAAGACTTAACTGGATCAGACCTTACAGAATTTGTGAGATGCTGCCCTAGCTAGCTATTACATGGCATAATCTAGGACAGAACATAGCTTAAACTGAATACAGCTGGAAGTGTTGCTGTAGAATAAACTAGACTGCTTATTGTTGCATACAAAGCTACACTTATAAGGAAGCTGTGTGAAAGTCACAGGATGCACCTCAACAAGCTTCACGAATGTACCTCGATCTACCAAGGTCCAACAAGTTGGGATACAAGTCGGGATGTTGGGGTTACATATGATGTAGAGATAAGTAAATTTTTTAGTTGTAGATATGTTGCTTTCAGTTTACATCCGGTTTAGACATGGTGTGCATAATCATTTTTTTCCTTTACGTGGAAGTCGTCAGAACTTCGGATCCCATTTCATTTCTAACATATTTGTCTTTTGAAATGTACCCTAAACAGATATTCGATTGCCGTACCAATTTTAAAATATTTCCTGGACTTTCCCTTTAAACTTTAAATATTAAATATTGAATACTGTGCTGTGCTGTGCTTGTTGCTTTGTCACCGCCGACCGTAGGGGTGTGCGTTTAAAAGAAGAAGGGTCCCATGACATCACATTTCCGTTGTCCAATTGTCATCGCACATCTCCTTCAAATCTTAATGCATTGGCTACAGCCTGATAAGGTAATAAGAAAGTTGGTGTGTTTATGGGGTAGTGTTTATGGAAATACTAACTTTAAAGCAAGTGGAACTGCAAGATGGACCTGTTTGGCCCAGTGGAAAGATTCTTACCTTGAATGACCAGAGTCGTGGGCTTTATTTGGCATGTACAGCACCTGGATAGAGATTAAGTTCTTTTATAGTGCTATGCAAATTAACTATAGCATTATAAAAAAATACTGATTCTCGTCCAGTGAGTTTTAAAATGCCTGAATAAATATAGTTCTCTTAGGAAGCTATACCAACGACCTATTATTATTATTATTATTATATTATACATAGTGTTAAGCAATAAAAAAAATTCTGCTCAGCATCGACGTGACAACCCAGAACGGCTTAAGTAACAGATCTTTAATCATGGATGGCCACCCACTTGTATGATGTCAATGACTATTTGCATGTATGGTGACACCGACTCAGCTCTAAATTTGATTGATATAAACTTAAAAATATTAAAGACATATAAGTGAGGGCTGTCATAATATATAAGTGAGGGCTGTCATCGGCATTGCATCTGAGCCAGAGCGCCTATCAGTGCAGCCAAATCACCTACACTAAGGACAAACAATTCATTAAGATCTCCTTCATCCAAAAGCTGCTTTCTGGGCTCTTATCTTATTGGGAAGGTGCCTGCACTTCACGATCTATGTCACGGGTTCAAGTTCTACACTAGCCAATTCTTTAAAGCCCACTGAAAGAGGGGGTGGTGGCCTTTAGCTGCTATATAAATGATGCGGTAGAATCGGTCGACTTTTTTTTTACTTTCATCAGTAGTCTAGGCAGTATAAGTGTAGGGGCTCGGTGCAGGATTGGCAGCGCGACGAGAAACGAAGTTCCCACAAGCCAGTGGTGGTAGTGACGACGACGGCTGTATTGTTTCATATGCATGCAAACGCAGGCGGGCAAGCTTACATACTGTTGCAATGGCCGTTGTAAGCAGCCCCGGAGCATGAAGGGAAAGGGGGCAGAGAGAGAGAGAGAGAGAGAGAGAGAGAGAGAGAGAGAGAGAGAGAGAGAGAGAGAGAGAGAGAGAGAGAGTTGTTAGTGTCCACACAGGTCGGAGAGAGAGAGAGAGAGAGAGAGAGAGAGAGAGAGAGAGAGAGAGAGAGAGAGAGAGTGGATAGTGTCCACACAATTCGGTGGACAAGTAAAAAGTACTTCCCTACAGGAGTGGCTGGTCACAAGATCACAGCTGACCTGTTGCAATTAAATTGGGCTTAGTCAGCCGGTACCATCCGACTGCAGCACCTAGGTGGCACCTTAAGTGGTATGTGCCTGTTGGCCTGGAGGAGTGGTGTGAGTCCAGCTGGCGCGACATTGTGGGTGGCCGCACCCACGTACATGCCACCTACTTTCGAGGCTGCTACAAGAAAGCACGGCACTCACAAGCTGAGCTCACCTGCAAAATAAAATCTAGCCCCTGGTGTGCTCTCAATTGGGCGAAAATTGCGTTTTGCTGCCTGTGACTGTCGAATGAAGTATATTTTTATGTAAACTGTGACACTTGGGAAGGGCCGACCGGCTGCCTGGTGGATTTTTTGCTCCTTCCAGAATCCTCCCCTCCCCCACGATGGCATTACCACTGCTGGATGCAGCTGCTGCTGCTTCTTGTGTCCAACGTAGGTATGAAGCTTCGCCTTTCTAAAAAGCGCCACTCATCCCTGCTCCCAGCTAGCACCTGTGCACACCTATGAATGTCACCTACTCAACTGTACCTGCATTGTGGCCGTTTCGGTCCCTACAACTCACATTACTTGCATATAACTGATATATCCGGCTGACCCACGGCTTGCAATACCGTCCAGCCTGCCCCGATATACTGTTATTACATATGTGCTACTTATCCTAACCAGTGTATCATAATTAGCAAATGTAAAGCGCCTAGAAAGAGATTAAGTTCTCTGAGGGCGCTTTATCAAGTACATTATTATTATTATTATTATTATTATTATAGCTGCATTTTACCAGTCATTGAGGCTATGCTGGTTGTAGTAGGAATAATAATAATACTAATACATTTGATATAGCACCCTCAGAGAAGTTAATCTCTTTCTAGGCACTTTACATGGGGAACGGCTTTAGCTGGCTATACGCTGAGGAAAAGGCACTGACAGCTCTTGCAAGGTAGCTGGGATCTTAAATTCGTGACTCATTTAGTACAGCTGAAGTTATCAAATGGTATTTTTGAATGATGTTAAAACCATCATTGACTCTGGATGTTATTTAGGGAGACAGGAGATTAGAAGTCCAGGCAGATGGTAATATGAGGATTTTTTATTTAGGGACTGATTAAGTTGGCTGCCATTCCATACACAATTTGTGAAGCGAACACATGTATACAAATATGCTTTAGCTCGTGGGTTTGTGCAGCCTATGTACAGTACACTCAATCGGAAAAGTATTAGCCGCAGTGATGGCAGCCTACTCATTTGCATTTTGAGTAAGTATTGAAAGTTGCTATCACACCAATAGTGTATGCGTTGGTTGTAATTAGGAAAAGCAATATGTTCTTGTAATTATCACCGATCGTGCTGGCATCTCCCTTATTTGCAACGACCTGCCGGACCTGCCCAGGCATTGAGCTGATCAAACACTCGAAATCGCATCGGCCGCTACGGCTATGCTGCCCGTGACTCGTTGCAAGTTGCCAAAAGGCGCATCAGCCGATGTAAGGACGGCCAGTTGCCAAATCACTGCTCGACCTCATTCCTCAAATGCTTGATTGGGTAAAGGTCCGGAGACTGACTCGGCCAGTCCCCATAACCGTCGCAGGAGAGTAAACGTTTGAATAAATTGTTAAGAAAAAATAATAAACTTGGTCGTGGTTGGTTTGGATCATTTTTGTGTTGGAATATATAATCTAGTTCACGAAATGCCATCGCACTTGCAAGTCGGCACGTTCTGAAAGTATAAATAAACGTTTTGGGGTGCGATGTCCTAGTATACGATGCGGAATTCCGGCGCCATTTCAGCTGAAGCACTCCAATACCATGGCAACTCCTTCCCCAAATATGGCCGTTGGCTGCAGGCTTTTAGTGAGTAGCCTTTGTTGGGAGCCGACGAACACAAAGCCTTCTGTTGCAGTTCAGACAGAGCATGCATTTGTTTTCGTCACTGCATGCAACTCAACCCCAATCTTGAGCTGTCCAGAGAATCTGAGCCTTGGCGCACTGTAAGCAGCTGACCATTTTCCTCTCGGGTAGAAGTTGTTTCTTAGCGACTTGAGAATAAAGACCAGCCTCATCGTATCGCCTTCTGATGGTATCACTGCTAACTCCATTCCCAGATGATTCTTGCAGACTTTGAGCATGAGCTTGTGCCGAAATAAAACTTAACGCCTCCAACTTTAGGATGGGGTTTCCTGCCTGATGGCAGTGCAAGGCCGGTCCGTCTATGAAGCATTTTCAGGGCTGCCAGTCCCCACTACCTTTCTCACGTCTGCAACCTTGCTCTTCAATATTAATAAAGGAGTTGCAATTTCACCATGTTATTGACCAGCCTCGAAGAGTCCCATAATTTTAACCCCTGCAAAGCTTGAGAATATGGTGACCTTCGGCTTGACTTGAATAAGTGATTTTCCGTGCACAATTACTGCTCGCATATGCACATTAAGGACTACTCACATAGACTAAGCATTTCCCGAGGACTAGCTGGGTTTTTGGTTTTTCTGTCAAGATGTCATGTCTGGCATTGTTCCTGTGTCAGCCGGCAGGTGTTTCCAGGTTTTATGTTCATATGAACTGATGGCGCACTCACTAAAAGACTTGAGGTTGATTGGAAATAGTCTGTTGCATCGTTCCTATCTTGGACACTCAAGCTTGAACAGCTTAATGATCAAGACTTAAAGGTAGACCACCGTGTCGCCAGCTGTTGGTTTTGCTTGTAGCAACTATTCGAGATATCAAAACAAGCTTCAGATGTTGATGTGAAGGCAGTTGAAGCAGAAGCATCCCCTTCTAAGGAGCTCCTGAAGGGAGCGTCAATTGCAAGCAAAGCTGGCATGCACTCGTCACCTGCCGGTCCTTCACCCAACAAGGTAACTTGCTTTGTGCGTGTCTGGCAGCAAAACACGTAATTAATACCTTTTGAGCATTTTGTCGTAGGTGCAGCTAAGTTGCAAGTTCGTCACACTCGCCAAATCTTCAATAGTTTGCATTCCTTTGGCTTGTTACTTGGTTAAGCTTGAATATAGAGCTGATGACCCTCAGGTCATGGATCCAATCCATTCCTGTGGTTGAATGTGCTTGGTGGCACGGAATTTTTGGACCCAAGATCATGCACTCGAAATCTTCGGGCCCTGCAGCGTTGTTCTCCACCGTAGACGGTTAACGTGATCGTGTAATCCTCTTGCCTAGGTGCCCTCTTGTGGTTGCTATGGCAACATGAAAAGGGCACCAAAACGTCTTGTTGCACACCACGGGATTTTCTTGCTGCATGCCACTTGGGCATATGTTCGTGCAATTACTTTTTTAAATGGAAACTTTGCAACGATTTGCTTTCAATCTGTTTTAAGCCACCAATAATTCCCTCGTGTTAGTTTTATTTTGTAGTAACCTGCTTCCTACTATACAAATTGGGTTGCTGCCATTAATACATTAAGTGATCCCGTGATGAATCATTTACACAGTAATCTGAAATGCAATGCATTTTTCAAAAGTGGTTAGATGCTGAGAATATGTGAGGTCCTGCAATTTCCTGGTGACTGTGCTCACTTTATAGGTATGACAGTTGTAGCTGCAGGGTATAGCAGCAATTGTCATTCGGCTAGCAAAACTTCATTCGTGTATTGGACCCGTCATGCACTCGGTTTGAATTCTGTATCAAATATAGGATAGGATATGTATGGTACCTATTAGCAACCAGGTGGCTGAAATGGTCAAAATAGGATTAAGACAGTTCTGCGGTGTTGCTTGAGTTTGGTTTTTAGATTACACACTTGTTGTTTCTGGTTATGTACATCTTGTTATTCGAACATTAGTAAGGCAGCTGACCTGAACAGCCTGTCTATTGGATTATAACATGAAATCAGGCCTGTAATTATCACAAAGCCACCTGGCTATTGTTACTTTTGTAGATCCAATAAAAAAATGTCGGAACTTAATTCGGTGCTTTATCGGAAGCTAGAGAATTCTGCCGGTTCGGCAAGTCAGTTCAGAATGATTCTCGTGGGTTTCGACCATTTCGTGGGCAAACCTTCAAAGAGCAAATTACAGTAATCAAGCGACTAAGTCACAAGCGAGCCAGCCATTCCATAATGAAGCTCGCCGGGTAACCTCAAATCATTTATGAGTTACGGCATTGTTATCGGAACTCGTTTGCTAGGATAATGTATACATTCTCTCATTAACTAGACAAGATTGTGCAGAAATAAGGCTAGTGCCTGCTTATCAAAAAAGTCCTCTTTTGCTTCGGAGTTTGTGATAAATCTTGAACACGCAATAGTTTGCTGCTTTTCTGATTCCCATGATGTGTATGGCTTTACGGGAATAGCCACGATGTATGCCACTCTTAGGAGATGCGGTTACTTGTGGGGTTAATTAGGGGCTCCAACTAATAGGAAATTGCATGGCGTTGGCAGTGCACCCGGTGAAATCAGCCCACAACTCTGGGGTACCAAACTTGAAGCTCGGCAACTAGCGGTTGCGCTAGCAGCACTGATTTGTCTTGTCAGCATATAAGCCTAATCTGGGCAGTCATGAGGCTCTGTGTACTGTGCAAGTTATGCGTTTAAGGCTCGAGCATCAACACTAGAAGATGCATCATCTCGAAAGATTGGTACGAAACGAAAGCTTTCTACCGAGGACGGTCCACCAATAAAGAATCAGGTACAGGCAAATGATACAGCCTTTACTTCTGCAGTAAAAGCTAGGGGCTAGATGAAAACAGTCTATACAGCCTTTACTTCTGCAGTAAAAGCTAGGGGCTAGATGAAAACAGTCTCAAATACTGAGGCTCACGTACGCACCCCTTAATGACTTCACGCTCATCGTGAAGAACCAGGCTCACGCCATCAACATTTTATTGTTGAGTTTGTATAATTCCTCGCCGGCCTTGTTCCATCTCGTTCCGCTTCCCCAGACGCAGAGCCTTTAGATGAGCTGACCCAACCTTGCCTTTTGAGGTGACACCGTATAAGGTGTTTTTTGTTTCTTCGACTTTGAACAGTTTCGGGTAGAAGCCAACCGTCTGCATGCATGTGTTCGTGTTCTGTTTGGATGGCCCTTTCGTTTCAGGTTCTCATGGATATATTTCTAGGCAAAACTTTTTTCATAACGGATGATGTGATGGATGCGAAGAAGGTGCGCCGCTACATCGTTGCGTATCCTTTTGCCTGTCGACCGTGACATTCGGTGCCGTGTGGCATTTGCTCACTACACGTGGCTTCAGTTCATGCTTAAACGCTTCGGCTCAGTGATTGCTTTAGGTGCCTAAACTCTCTCCTGAGTGGCTTCACGCTAGGCCACTGTGGGCAGAAACCTTTCTGGAAATAATGACTCCCTGCTAACAAAGTATGTAGGTTTTTGGTGATACTGCCTTTCTGAGATTTAGCTCAGGTTTTTGTATTGAAAAAACTTACCTCTGGGCCTGTTGCTGGATATGCTGCCTTCGTTGGTAGTTGAGATACCTGGCCGAAGTTATTTGGACCACTCGATCACTAAGCCATACTATATTTGGTGTTGAATAATGCTGCGACCATAACTGGTGCAGCTCAGCAAGTTTAGGTTTTCTGGGGTCCTTTGCAACAGAGCATAGTAGTACAGTGCTGAATTATTGGGCTGATTTATGGGCCCTCATTGGCAAAGACTTTGTCCCTCAGTGCCCCTGAACATCGGCTCGGCGTGGAATCCTTGCTTATTTTTATTAGCACTGATCTGGTTGGCTGCCTGCTTCTGCTGATGCAGTTGTGCAATCTGGCTGCGGCTTATCTCTTGCATTTTTATTAGTCGCTTTGTCGTTTGCTTGACTCAACAACCAACAGACATGGAGGAAAGATTGTCGATGAGTACAGCAAGTTGGATGCCAGCTTCGTGGTGACCAGTGACCCAGAACAGTCCAACGACGTCCCAGAATCGTGGGTGTGGGACTGTATAGCACAGCGGAAGCTGCTGGACACTTAGCTGAAGCAGTATATCGGCTGCTTCTGCTGCACGGCTCGGTAGCAGTTGCTGCACTGCGGCTGGCTGACCGCCCGAGTGGCTGTGGCCAACAGCATGCAGTACACTTGCTGCTGCTGATGCTACTAGACAGCATATTGTTGCTGTACGAACGATGCGGCTTAGGTGATTGCTGCAGGAACCTCGGAATGCTGTGGCACATGCTGCCAATCTGCTGTCCCCGAGTGTATGCCTTATAATCTGAAACCATTGATCGGCCTAACTAGATCGACTGTGCTGCTGCATTCGAGCAGGCCAGTCCTTGCACAAGTAGCAAAATATACTAAGTGACCCTATACTGTTATAACTGAGTTGTACAGTGATGCTCTACAGTTTCACTTTCTTTTACTGCAAGGTTTTAGTTGAGCTATTGCCACACAATGCTAGTTTGTACATACGCTTAGTTTCTCTTCATGAAAACTGCAGTGAGTGTAAACGGCATATGTAAATTAACAATTTACATGCCCTGTTTCCACTCGCTGTAGTTTTCATTGCATAGCTCAATACCCGAAAGATATTCTTTTCATATGGGACCTGATGGGCACTATGAGCTGGTTTGGTCCAGCGGTTAAGGTGCTCGGCCCCCCCCCGACCAAGGTCTGGCTGAGGTCGTGGGCTCGAGCCCGGAGGCATATGCAATGCGCCTTAATAGAGATTAAGTTCTCTTGGGGTGCTATACAAATGAATTATTATTATTATTATGGGAGCAATACGGTCAGTGTCTTGCCGTTATAAAGGTACCATACCTCCATCGCTGGCCCAAAAAACCGTGCACTGGGTGTCAAGATTTAGCCTCATTTATTTTATTTAGTATTTGACGAACAGCTGGCTAGCAAAATGTCGTCAGTGCATAGGATTTGCATGAGCTAGTAACATTTGTAAAAAATAAAAAAAGTACGAGAAAGTCCATGAGAACACCTGGGTTTGCTTACCAGGTGCAAAACATATTAAATTACCCTCTTTTACAGTATCTGGGTCGATTGGTCAATCTGTCCGTCTGTGTAGATCAGGTACCCGGTGGAGGGGCCGTGTAGCAAAGCATTGGTCGATCCTTTATTGCCTAAGGCAAGCAGTGGTGATAGCCTTTGAGGTTCCTCTGCCGCAAAAGCAAACGATGCGCAGCTAAGTGGGCAGAATGGACTGAACTAGCTATGACTGGTGGGCTCTGCTTGGGCTCAATAGCATTGCCAGGGTGGCAGCTGCTAAAGACACCCTCACTTCAGGTCTGGTCGTGGAGAAGCAGGGCTGCCCTAACTAAAGCTGCAGTCGGTGGGTGCATGTGCACGGAATAGCAAGCATGAATGCATGCACAGTATGGCATAGTGGAGAACTAATATTTATTGGCGACCAGTCAATGGTACTGCAAATTTGAGGACTTAACAGAAACAGACTGCACTACTAGTCCATCCAAACCCTACTCTTTGCAGGGAACACTCCTCCCTGCAGCTCCTCCTTCAGCAGAAGCTTCACCAGTTGGTGGATACCGTGCTTCCAGAAATGGGCCACCAGAATTACGGAGCGGCTCTGGAGGTTTGTCGGATGGCTGACCCACCATCGCACTTTCAACAAAGGAAGCCATCGCAGCACCTTGACACCGTACTGACGGGCACAACCTAAAACTACTGCAAGCATTCAGCTGTTCTCTGCCTCTCTGCCGAAAGAGGCAGAGAACAGCTGAACATCTGAAGTCGCTGGGCATCTCCAACAGACCCAGCATCACCGAGTCCTTGAAGAAGTAAACGGCACGGGTTAAATTGTCAATTTGGAAGGCAGGGCGTTGATCGTGTTTCCTTAGCCGAGAGACAAGTGATATGTAAATATTATATTTACTTGTATAATGCCCTAAGATAACTCGCATTTCGATCCAGGTGCTTCACATAAGCCGCAGGGCTCGAGCCCGACCCCAGTCACATGCATTCACCTTGACCTCGATCAATAAAGGCTAACACATTAATCCCGGGGCCAAACCAGTAAGAGTGATTTTGTCGTTAGCCTGGCTCTCGAGATTGCTCCAGCTCGGGTATGAGAGGAATAGGTTCCCAATCTTCACTTGAACACTTGGTTGATGGGTGTGTAATAGATCCTTGATGCATTTGTACTAACTACCAAGGGTCTTTCGGCGGCTTCTGTCTTAGCTCAAGCAATATTTGTTAAACTAACACCGCTATTACTCCTAGCTCTTGTTTCCTCCCATCCTCTGGTCAGATTTGGGCACTGCCGGGTCTGCTGGTCAGGGCACACAATAGTCTCTTCGCAAAAGCCGGTTATAGTGGCTCACCGAGCTCTCGGCATCAGCATTTCTCTTTTGTTAGCTCTCTATCTGACGAATCATTGTTGGAGCCATTGGCTGCTTTTGCTGCTCCTAGCGACAAGATCGAAAGTGTAAAGTGCCTCAAGTGCCAGGAAAAATCCCCTTCGATCGCATTCTCGATATGTCTCAGTGATCAGCTATGTGATCGTGTAGCTGGCTTGTTGTTGTACTGGAGTGAAGCAGGCAATTAATGTACGCAAGTTTCGGCCAAGCAGCAATTGTGATGTCATGGAATCAATACCGACATTTTCCGAGGAACGATGCCAAGGAACTGGCCAATGCCTCGCTGTGGAGCCTATGCCGGTTTGAATGCACCATACAATCTGCTGGTCCGATACTATGCGTTCGAAAAGTTTGAGCGATCGAGCGATCCAGTTCGTACTAGCGGTCAGAAACGTAAATTATAGTCCGTAACTGACTTGTGGCTAGTGTCACTGCCTGCATTGACCTTGTACCATGCTAGGTCTAAACTGAAGACCCATCTGTTCTGCTAACCGTTCCTTGAAACCCAGATAAGAATTTTTCCTGAGGTTATAATGATTTGGTGTGCGCTATTAACCAGGGGCTCTACTAACGAGTGGCCCTGAGTGTATTCTTGTGCGAATTTGCACGCTGGTCTAACTAAGATTCCACCGGGTGCTTTTGCATGCTGGTCGAAGCATAGTGCCCTGATTTGCCCTGAACTATTGGTTATTGCTTCTTCTCTTGGAGCGATTTGTAAACCACGTAGACAGACATTTAGTTTTCTGAAGGCCCTATTACAAAACATGGTATTATTATTAACAATGACCCAGCATTCCTGAAGAACCCAGCATTCCCGAGGAAGTAGGCAAAGATGTAAAAGCCATTACAAATAACTACAGAATTGCTTCAACGACAACAACAGATTAGTTGCTTATTTGCTCACACTGCTCTTAGAAAGGAGCATTGCAATGAGTTCACTACTGTTTAACCGGCAGTGATACGGCCAGGGATTGACTTAAAAGGGGTTTAACTTGACATAGTGAAAAAAATGGCATCATGTTCGTTCATTTCAAGATCTAAGTCTTACAGCTGCTTCCACGCCCTTTCTAAGACACTGGCAGCAGAATGGAGTGAAAACCAAGCTTCAGTGCATATATCATAACTGTACCAAGAGTACATTGTATATAGCACTGGAATACACCTTGTCAAAGCCGAGCATGCTTCAAATGCAACTCCATCACATAACAATTTCGTTAAGCGATGAGCTTCTGAGCTAATTATAATAATAATAAGTATTGGTATACCACACTAAGAGAAATTTATATTTAAGTGCTTTACGACTTTCATGAAAGAGAAGCAATAACCAGTAGTTGATGAATAGCAAGGTCCTTGGAGAACATATAAAAGAGCACAATTATCATACTAAGATAAGCATGCCTACAAAAGACTCGTGGTCGCTGATAACTAGAACCCCAGTTAGTTGAACTCATGCTATCCTGCACAGGCAAACAAGGCCGGCAGGTAATAAGGCATATTCACTATATCTATCCAGTAGTGTGCTATACAAAAGCCGGTCGATATATATATATATATATATATATATATATAATTCATTTGTATAGCACCCCAAGAGCTTAATCTCTATTCAAACGCTTTACATATGCCTCGGGGCTCGAGCCCACGACCTCAGCCAGACCTTGGCCGGGGCGAGCGTCTTAACCGCTGGACCAATCCAGCTCGATGCTGCCCTTAGTCCCGACCTGGCGAGTTTACAAACACATAAACAAATAAAATGACAAGTTCACTTGGACAGCAAAGGCTGTATATGTGTAAACAGGTAAACTTTAGGCTTTCTTTGGAATATCGTCAAATTAGATTACACACGGTCAGTCGGCAGTGACTTCCAAGCTTGGCAACATGTGACTGACGGCACGGTCTCCGAGGGATATTTAGGGGCCCAAATAATCGACCCGAGCCAAAACAGCCGATGAAGCAACGAGGCCTGAAGTGAAACTGAATATTAAGGCTGGATCAAGTAATGAAGGGACCTTAAGCTGAGTGACAGGCTGGCTTGGAAGTCGACAGGCTGGCTTGGAAGGCAGCTAGTGCTGACTGCTGAGCAGTGATGTAATGTGGCAACATTTATGTAATGTCACAACATTTATGCCAGATAAGCCTGGTGGCCTAGCTTGACCTAGAACAAAATGTAAGGTGTGCACACACACGAAGGCCTCACAGGAAGGCCTACAAGTAGTGAGTTAGTGAAGTCTGGTCGAAATGCCAAGCGATGCATACCTATTTGAATTATGTGCATGCTCACTTGCAAGACCTGAGTAGGTTACCATTTGGAGCAACCACTTAAATCTCAGTGGGCACAACCAGGAATGCAAAAGATAAGACCTCGATTTTATTCAGCCAAAAGCATTTATTTCTATTGAGACTGTCAACCATGCAGTTGGCTATAAGTTTGGCCGACAAGAGCAACCCTTTCAAGCTTAACCGGCTCGTTTAACATCCCGCACATGCAGCCATAACCAAAGTAAAAAGGTCAGCTATACACAGAGCAAATGCATCAAAACAAGGCGCAAGGCAGAAGACACACAGAGCGGTCGTCGGCCAGCACTGCACCAAGCAGCAGCCAGGTAAAGAGGATAAGGCTTCCAGAGCATCACGTCAAGCCCGGTTAGATGCACCTTATCTTGACTAATGGGTAACAGCCCATGCATTTATTAACAGCACTACCGAGTAAAGAGCACGGGAAAGCAAACATAACTTTTGCTTCCCAATATCATGTATATTTACATTGGAGCTTGAATAACTTATGCACATACAACAAGTACCTTGCATTAGAAGTACTTTAGATTAAATCCATACACCAAGGCTTCATTAGGTCGTTTCAACTTCCAAATGTTGTTACTTTATGAGACATCTGCAATTCAACACGATCAATATTGATTAATCACACGTAACCAAGCAGTACTCATATATAGTATCAGACAGGTAGCAGTCCTGAAGATTTCAAACAATGAACAATGGTGCTTGCAGCACCAGTGGTTGGACAATCAGACTAAATTACAGTTTGCTGAAGAGTTATTTATGATTGTCCAGGGGCTTGCAAGTGCCTATAATGTAAGGGCTATGATTCTGGAGAACTTAACAGTGAATAATAAGATTGGGCTACATTTTTATAAACAAAATCTCTTTTTTAAATCATTTGAAGAAACTTTGAAAAAATACAATCCAAGTTTTGATATGAATGTTATGTCTATGATAATTACCTCTTGGGGATAAATTCTAGATTTGGGGAGGAAGAGAAAAAACGGGGGACCTGCTTATTCAGAACACAAAAACATGAAACCATCCGTCCAGGTGGTATGAAAAAGGCATTGCCATGCTGGTTTGGCCCAGTGGTTAAGGTGCTCGCCCGACTAAGGTCAAGGTGAATGTATTTGATAGCAGGGGTCGTGAATAGAGAACGAATTCTCATAGGGTGCTATACAAATAGCAACGAATTACATATATATATCATGATAAAAAATCCAACGTCGTGCCAGGCAGTCACAAGTCAGCAACCTTCTCATTTTTGTGGTCTGTATTCGGTAAACGAGCTTTTTTGTAAATATTTACAATAACTGGACTTGATTGCAAAAACCACTGCATGCCGTACACAAAGCGCGATCGGCAGATGAGGTCGCGACAACGGTAAATAGAATTACTTACAACTGGCCTCCGATCCGTTGAAGCCTTTTCGTATCTGATCGTGATTGAACTTCAAGAATGCCTCATACTGCTCTGCCATTTTGGTTGTAAGAACTTTATCGTACATTTCCCTGAGCTGCTCTTCACGCTCCTTCACCATACGCTCACAAATTAAAGCAACTTGCCTGAAACAGAGCAACGGAGCAACATTAGGTATACACTATTGCACAGAAGCAACGGGCCTAGCCACGGTTTAACCTTCCACAAAGGAAAAACACGAGAAAACCATGTAAACTACCTTACAGACTTGCAAGCGTGACAGGAATCTACGATGTACAGATAATCAAAATCTCGTTTCAATGCAACAAACTTTCATAACTTGGAGGACGATAAAACCAGCTTACTAACTGAGTAGACTAAGTGTTATCATTCATTAAAATGGGCTCTGCCAGCATATCTCCGGCACCATCTGCACGAAATTAGTGTCCTTTTCCGACGTGACATTTCACTAGATGACCATACCAGCTACACTGTCAAGTCTGCCTACTTTCAGCTAGGGCTACCCGTCTAGACTTTTGCAACTTAATGCTAGTGATTTTTCCAGCTTGAGCATTAACTCGCTAATAGTTAGCACAAAACTCAGCAGCTAAGCTTGTCAAGTCATAAACGTCGAAGATGCCATACTTCAAAACTTCCAAAACATCTCACCGACCTGCATTGGCCACTTATCAAGCAGCATATCGACTTTCAACATGTTCTCATTTTTTTAGGTTGTTCCATTCTCTCACTCCAGCCTACCTATCTTAACAACGTCCTAATAATGTCAGGCATTGTACCACTCGCTCTTTTAACTAAAATCGTCTAGCTGTGCCTCAAACCAACATCGAATCCTTTGGAGACCGTGCCTTATGTGTGCATGCTTCCAAACCCTGGAACTCTTTTCGACTCACGCCTCGACACCCCATGACTTCATAGCATTTAAAAGGAAGCTAAAACTCACCTATTCATCAACCCATGCGAATTGTTCTTCATGTGCTTGCGCATGCTGACGTGCATGTCATCAATAACTTTATTAACATGCTTCCCATATAACACTTTTTAAGTGCATAGGGAGATTTAGTTCTCTGGTTGTGTCACACAGATGTCTTATTATTATTATTATTATTATTATTATTGCAATAGATATATCTTAATGAAAAACTTACATGCCAGCAAGTTATATATGAGACAGCAGTAGTTGAAATTATTTAACAAACAAGTCCCAGACTGCGACTAATGGTTCAGCAAGATCTAGCTATGCCTAACAAGGGTTGCAACGAATAGAGGTAGCAACAAGGTCACCTCATTGCAGAGCTCTACCAACCGAACCACACCAGCAGCTTACAACAGACCAGCGACATCACTGATCTGTGCCAACGAACTCCCAACACGTTCGCAGGCCATTACTACACTGACCAGATCCTGGTGGCACGGTGTGAACTTATTACACTATGTCTATAAAACTCGTGCCGAGATCCCTGAATCGATATTTTAACAGTTTTCACAATACTAAACATAGCACAAACTTAAACGAGGAAATAGCCGTGCAGAACACATTCTGAAATCAGAACCAATTTAAACCGGCAATCGGTCACGTCTTCCGAAGCTAAGAAAAAAAATGAAAAATGGGACAGCCAATTAACTAAAAAAAAAAAAACATGAACGAGACAGCAACAAGAACATCGGGATCTTTTAGGTTACTGAATGTCGTATCACTGCACACTAGTGTAATGGGGTAAGAAACAAGCAGTCCTCTGCAGGTTGAGGCAACTACCAGGTTTAAAGAATTACAATCTCAAATTTATCTTCTGGTTTGCATGCTTTGGACATGGCAGTGCCTCGGAGGCTGCGCTGACACTGCTACTGACTTAATAGCATCTAGTGCTGCTTCTGATTTTATTGCTAATAGGCTCTTGAGCATTGCCACTTCTCATCTAGTAGGCTACAATCTTTTTGCTGATTATATGAAGCATAAAAGCTAAAAATGAACACTTTCTGCATGACTGTATGTTCTTATGATATCAGCCTTCTAAAACCTCATCTTAACATAGATTTACTATGTATGCTGAAACACTTTCGAGCATGCTATGTTTTGGTGCATCAAGGGTTCGGCCATTTCGCACCATCTCTGATACAGGAAGACACCAGATTAAATAGCAGTGCATGTCAAGGTTAATTTTGTGTTTACTCACAAAAAACCAACAGATCTTTTTAAAGTAATTAAAAGTGTCTGCACAGCCTCCAAAACACTGACATACCCAGAACGTGCAAACCAAAGGTGATACATGAGTACTGCTTCTACGCAAAGGTAAGTGGCACCAACATCAAAACCTAGCACTACTCACTACTACATGACTTATGTAGAAAGATCTCTAATTTCCTTGACAATGTTCACTTAAGGGTTTTGGGTCAAATCTGGACAAAACAGTCCCAAAGTGGCTGACCTTGGAATAGGATCCCTGAGCTGCAATGTATCGTCGTCCCACAAGGTGGAGCATACAGCCTCGACTACTTTCTGGTCCTCTGTTTACACTAATCACGGGCCCATAGTAGTTCCAATTCCAAAACATCAGCCACAACTGACGCCTTTATTTTGAGATGATATGCCAGTATCTTGCCAAACGTGTACTGCTAGGACAACTTGGTTTTGCAGCAATGATTACCATGCATGACCTCGAGACATTAGGTGCCCCCTCAACCACCAGAGTATGAAGAACTTCACCCGATGCTCCATTGAAAGCTATATTTAAGGTAAGGATTTCATGGTGGACGGTCCCTGTGGGTGTACGGTATAGTCAACCAAGCGTTCAAGAACAGGATCTCGTTGCCTTCATAAAAGACGGCTTTTATGTCAGACCGCGGGCAGTCCAGTGACACTATAATGGGTGCAGCAGTCTCAAGAAGAATGGCATGCACAGAAAAAGCGACAGAACAGTAGAAACATTGGGCAACATCTACATACCGTATATCCACTTGATATGGTCGCATACTTGTTGAAACACAAGCATTCGAAAAAAGAATAACCTAACAGCAGGACTCACTGGTTAAGAAAGCGGCAAACTGCACAGCTCAGTAGAACACCACGAGTCGGCCAACCACGATGGTCCGGCATGCTGCTACAAGTTGACCACTACTACAGCTACTAAATACCTGAAAGTAAACAGTGGAACATCTTTCCGAATCGGCGACAATGTATTCAAGACTGCAGGGCTGTTGCAACTTCCGACAAGAACCGCAGCAGCAGCAGGTTCTGCACTGCTGACAGCTAGGGCTGATGAAGACGGCTGAGCTGCAGCACACTGTGTTGTAGCTGATGGTGAAGACCCTGGATACTGAAGCTGCTTTCTGTGATGCAGCCTCTTAATCTCTGCTGACAAGTTGGCAGCAATCTGCTCTGTTAGGCACAAAAAAGAATTTAACTGAAGCAAATCTTTGATCCGACAGCAATGCTGACACTTGTCACAGAGAAGCCAGCGCCAATTATAGTCAATACATTTTCCGGCTCCAGATTACTCCAATATAAGCGATTGACGCTACTGTACTCTCAAGAAGTTGGCTTTGTACTGCCTATGCAACTACAAATTCAAGTAAGCACTGGGAGTTCCAGTATTGCCACAGTCAGGCTTAATTGACAGCCTAATGGTAAATTGGTTTCTCGGCAATTCCAGCAAATTAAAATGCCTCATTTCCAGCTAAAAGTAAGTATCTAGAAATATCTAGAATGCAAGTTACTTCACTTTGAACTCTATACAGGGTCTTATGACCATTATTATGGAGCCTGGGAGAGCCATCGACCATTGCCACACTGAATCAATGTCCGGCCAAGTTATGTCTAGCTCATTATAAAACAAGCCTTGAAACCGCTTCTATTTATATGCTAAATGTAAGGTTATAAATAAAATAAATATAGTTCATTTGTATAGCGCCCTAGGAGAACTTAATCTCTATTCAGGTGCTTCACATATGCCTCGGGGCTCGAGCCCACGACCTCAGCCAGACCTGGTCGGAGCAAGCACCTTAACCGCTGGACCAAACCAGCTTGGCAGTTGTGCATAAATCCATTCCTTGATGACGCATAGCGGTTAGGCTTTCAGTCAGATCTCCCAATAAAATAATAGACTTAAGAAACACCAGGTTTACGTTTGCCGAGAATGTTCATCGAGGGCTATGCCCATCAGGACTTATTTTGGCAGCAGCATCAGCACCCTCCATCTTGGCCTTCGCTAGTCTCCTCACTAGTCTCCTCTGCCACCGGGTCTTCTCAACACAATAAGTTAGCTCTTCTGCATAAAGAATGAAAGTATACGATGCTTGTACCCAGCAGGTCCCAGACACTCACATCCATAATTGTGCAGCCGAATTGCCGACCTCTTGCTCTAGCTACTAGCACACGCACCTATTTCATTGCTGTATTGGTTGGCTTGTCCTTTGCCATTTACTTTTTTTAACTACTCTCCAACTCAAGAGCTGAATTTTTTGCTTACTACTTGAGATGTGTAAGAAATGAGGTAGAAAGGCATCAACTACAGTACACAAAAATTACTAGCTGGAACAGAATGCAGGTGACCCGTGAAAAAACATAGTAAGACTTTGTAGTGGCTCTCGAAAACATTTCATAAGAGACTGCACCGCAACGGGGCCGACAGGCACTAGCTGCACAAGATATGGAACTCGACGTGAACGAGGTAAACTGGTCTACAAAAGAAAGAAGCCCGGAACGCCTCGGTTGCTCACTAACGGAGGTGAGTGGCTACTAGGAAGATGCTTTGTCCTAACGCAGCTGCGCAATCGATGCAGCTGCAACTCCCAAGGTACGGTTCTCAAAAACTGCTCTCAAATGTCTAAACGTCATAAAACAATATTTAAATCGTGGCCTCGGGAGCAAGCAATTGCATGCTGAGGGCGGCAGCATCAAACATGTAGGTCACAACAAAGTACCTTAGCAACTGTTTCCTAACGAGTCCACGTGAGTGGTATAGCTCCCGAGGCCATGCGGCCACAAACAACAGGAGAACCCGTCCCACAAACGGGGGAAAGGAGTGCGAATATAAAATACATCCAGGCTCCAATTAAGTGGGCTCGCCAATACAAGTCACACAATCAAACGTGCACATATTCACTGCACCTTTACCTGGCCGGTTTGGCACCAGACATGAGCAACAAAAACCGACAACGAGCGCATAGCAAAGCTTGCTCTATCTCGCCCACTATAAGTGAAAGCCCGAAATAGGAGACCGAACAAGTCCACGTCTCTGTCTCTTTGTGTCTCTCTTTCTCTCTGCCGCTCTCCGTCTCTGTCTGCCAAAACAGGCGGCCTACGAAGTGTCCTGGCCAAGCACTCGACAGACAGAGCCGAAATGCGCCTGTACGCAGCAGTTTCCACAAATAACAGCTTCCACCAATATCAACAGCACCTAAGATACTGCGCTCGTCGGATATGATCTTTTACGGTATGCAACCGACGATTACCGTAGCCTGGAATTATACGAAATACCGTCCGCCGGAGAAAAACCAACCGCTCGAGCAACAAAAAGTGTAGTGACGCGACAGATACCCGCGAGAGGGTCAACGGATGGCTCGGGTCAGCTGACGATATTAAAATATGTTAAGCAACAGGGCGGTCAAATAGTTACGAAAATCTTCCCCTCGCCCCCCCCCCCCCCGCCGAAATGACGTTACCTATCAGGCTGCTACTTCTCTAGACAACAGCTAGCTCGTGGTCTGGCAGTCAACCAAAAGAGAGCCAAGTAAATGGCAGGGTCAGCGAGACCCATAATAGCGGCGGCGTTTTTTTCTGGCGAGCAAACAACGGCCGGGCGTCGCACGAGCGTCGCCCTAGGCGAGTCGAAAGGAGAGTGCCGCGCCACTCTGGGATTCATCTGCCAAAACGCAATATGCTGCACCGCCGCTAGCAACGGCCGGTTCGACGTGCAGCTGGCTTGAGAGAGGTCCGCCGAGAGAAGGTGAAGTTAATGGGTCCCAAGTACTTACACGCTAGACGCGACGCCTTTTATCCCTGCGTGACCTACTAGAAAAGGCTATGTAAAGGCTGCATAAAAAAATTCTGTATGCGCAGAATTCCCGCGACTCGACTGACGAGGTCGGGTCGCGTGCTGCGGGCTTTACAGGGGTGGTGGGGGTATCGGCACCCGTGTATTACCTAAAACGCAGCAAGTCAAAATCAATGCCGATATCTAAATATTCAAACATCCTGATTCAATTCAATCGAGTAAATTATGAATGACACACTTAAGTATAATGCTAAAAAGAACACGAAGGTCGTGATTGCCCGAGGTACGTAGGCAGCCAAAGACTCACCCGATGAATACTTGGGCGACAGCTCCGCAAATGGCAATGGTTGCTTCGTCGGAGGAGTCGTAGGCGGAACAGTTACTGGCATGCATCTCCGCCTCTTCTGAGACGACGGACTCAACGGATCAAAATCCAGACTTCTCTTCAAACTCAGAGTAGCGCAAGCCATTGTCGACGGAGTCTCACCGGAAGTAGCTGAGGCCTGCGATTAAAGCGCAGCTTATCATCAGATGTTACCTGCAGAATGCAGTTGTTGGTATCCTCGTCGATACTGCACGGCAGGCACTATGTGCTTCATAATTTAAATTTTAAATTTTTATTATCACTGCGAAAGCTACCTGTTAGACAATGTTGGGAATCCGTACGGGGAGGGACGGCCGGCGGGCGTCGCGTGCGGCGTCGGCTTGGCTCCCATTCGTCGTTATGGTGTACGCGTGAGCCCTGCACCGCACAGCGTGTGAGCTCGCATTCCTCATCGCTTCCCATTCGTGCCGCTTTCTTCGGAAATCCTTGCGCCGCGTTACAGTACCAATTCCTACGCACTTGCCTGTCCGCGTACGCTCGAGCCCCCCCCTTCTCGAGTTGCAGCGGATTAGTTGGAGTGCCATGCGCCGCTCTTCGCGGTGTTACGACCGCGCGACCCTCACTAGTTCAGGTGGCCGCACAACGAGACCCGAGGCTCGCAAAACTCAACCTGCAACGACCTAGCTCTCGATATCGTGCACTCAGCGCTAACAGCAACGCCACATTAGAGCAGCACAAACCGCAGCCGGTATATTTCGGCGGATAAGCCAGGCAACTTCAAACAGACTCGTACACAAGCTTACAGCAGCGTACGCTCAGCCCTAGGACTCACCCACAGGCAGGACATTTGTACTCCAATGGGGCGTCTGCGGCCAGGTCCGTGCCGTATACAATGGCCAAGTCAAGTCGTACAATTATCTCGTTCGTACATAATCATAAATCGTGCGGCTCATAAGCCTCGTCTTGTCGAGGCTATTTCATAAGCGGCTCATGTGCAAATTCAGCGGCCAAGCTCACAGTTCATTGTGTAGGTTCTGCTGCAAAGCTCACGGATCGTAATCGCGGGGCTGTGCTGCGGCTCGAGGCCACTGGGAAACGGACATTAGTGCCCCTAGAGCCGTCAGAGGCTGCCATCTTACGAGCACTTCGATTACAAGAACATTTTTTATAAATACTTATTGCGCTACAATATCTAATCCGTCGTCAAGTTAGCGACGCACCTATCGGAGTTTGAGACATTGAACGAATTCCGACGGCGCCAGCCGGAAGCCAGAAGTTCGGGTTTGCCGAGCGCCTATCTATAACTAGACTTCTGGTGCTCGGGGCTGTGCTGCTGACAATCCTACTCCGATACCCTGAAATCGTTGAAGCGGATTGAGCTGGAAACAGGCAGCGGGAAGTTAATAAGTACTTCGGGCTCACTGGTGTTGTGGCAAATGTCCGCGAACCAACTGTACACCAGTTACAAACTTCAGGCCACAAAGGAGGGCAGCAACCACTGCTAGCTTGTTTGTACGCTTAGGTCGGTGACGGCGACACGACATTGGAGCATAAAGATGTGAATGGAGGAGGAAACAGGTGTAACTTACCCCAAAAAGGGTAACGATGATAACCGTGCTGGTGGCGAATGTTCAAAAACACGCGTCAAGTATTGTGAGGTCATCAAACTCACTGGCTTATTCATTTTTTCGACCAGATCAATTTACTAGCTTAAATTCTTGCTTTCATTAAATCTATTCTCCTTCATAAGCAGCACGATCGTAAAATAGACGGAAGTCCACCGCTGCTTCGAAGTATGGGTGGGTTTTCGTTTGACGAAACTAGACTTTGGTTAATAGCCAAAAAGCTCCCTAGTCCAGCGAACTAGTGTGACTAGTTCCAAGGGACCGTGATGCCGCGAATGCGCTGAATTCTTAATCGACTAATGATTAGTATAAGCCTTATTCACTGTCTTTCTATCCTCCAGCTATCTGACTATATAGCGAGAGCCTACCACAAATTGACAGAAATAGCGGTTCTTCACTGCAGCATCGCTTTAGGGTACGCAGCAGCTATTCATTAACTGATGCAACAGAACCGGTGGCGGTGGTGCAAAAGTTATATTACTTAATTTTAACCGCACCATCTGCATAGAAGCCGCAGGGTAATGGCTGCCTGGCTCGGGCCTCTACGAGGAAAGCGTCTTGAAGTCAATTGTCGAATTGTCAGCCCCGCTACCACATTCGCTTTCGATTGCCGTGGGAATTAAAATGTGTACAATTTCCGAGGATAAAACGGTCTGACTTACTGCTTGCTGGTCTACGGCCTGTGCACTCAGGCGCCTAAAGATGGTGTACAACTCTGCAGCTAGGCTTGTCGCAGCTGCCACATCACACCACTTCTCGCCTACCTGCACTGGCTCCCAGTCAAGCAAAGCATCGACTGAAAGGTTTTGTCGCTCACTTATAGGTCCCTTAATTTTTTGGCTCCAGCCTACCTATCAGACCTACTGCCCCACTAGGCTAAGCATCGTACTAATCGCTTTTCGGAATCAATGGTTTACCTATAGCTCGTACACACCTCGAATTCTTTGGAGTACGTGCCTTTTGTTCGTATGATCCCAAAGTCTGGAACCTACTCTCGACTTTCGTCACGACATCTCTTGGCTTGACCACTTTTAAAAGGAAACTAAAACGCATCTATTTATCACGGCATGTATGGGTCCATGCGATTCGTTCTTTACGTATATATGTGCGTTGATACTGTGCACGTTGCCAGTAACCATATTTGCATGCTGACCCTGTGCATGTCACGCCTAACTATGTTATTCTTGTTGTCATCGAGCCTGCTACCACTATCCATTCGACTATGCTTCCTTTAGAGCAAACTTAAAGTGCCTAGAGAGAGATCGAGTTCTCTGAGGGCGCTATATTAAATGTATAATTATTATTATTATTACTACGTTGCTTTCCCAATCGCGTCAATCGACAGACATCATCGAGCTCTAGACAATTCATTTGCGGTATCATTCTTCAAAGTAAAGACTGTCGGCGATTGTAACCTTTCTCCACCGTCCGAGACAGGGCGCCCTCGTACACAATCCTTGCGAAACGAAGCACCTGCGCAGCTGTATACGTCCGCAGCAACTGTCTACTCTCATTGCCTGCCAGCAGCAGCTCCGTCGTTGCTACTCGTGCTACGCACGAAGCTTGCTTTGCTACCTTGTGTGGCCCCTTGTCCTCCGAACCAAGCTGCTTCGCGCCCCCTTTCTCTATCCCGTTCTCTTTCTCTTTATCTTCTCTTTCTCTACGTAGGTTTCCTTATGAAGTACCCAATGGCTAATGCGTACGCTATGCGTGTAGCTCAGGTTTCGGGTCAGCGCTCAGGGAATGCTCTCCAGTGGGACCCTTCGTAGTCACGACTGAGTTACAGACGGTGAGCGTGGCCGCATTAAACCTAGCTAACAACGAGTCAGATTTAATAATAATAATAATAATGTACTTGATAAAGCGCCCTCAGAGAATTTAATCTTTTTCTAGGCGCTTTACATTTGCTGCAAGAGAAATCTACAATTTTTATTTCTCTATAGACGGCCAGCATGCATTCATGGGCTTATAATAATAATAATTGGAGCCATATGGAAGAAAGAGTTTTATATAGCACCCGAAGAGAACTAGATCTTTATCTAGATGTATAAAATTCCCTGCAAGAGAAGAAAAAAGTATATTAGATGAAAAGTACAGTATAATCCTCAGACAAGCATGCAAAAGCACCACCTGTATGATGCTTAAGCCAGCATTCAAAAGCACGAAAGATGACACCCATGACCACCTGTCACTAGGGCACCTGCTTAGCAACATGCACTGAGTCAAGCACAGGTAAGCAAGCAAAGCATACAGGAACAAATAGACAAGTTCGCCGGGGCAACGTATGCTGAGAGCAGGTTACAGGGACGTATTGGGATATTTCTGATGGTGGGCATTAGCAGGCATATGCACCTCATAAGAACAACTGTTGGGGCGGGATAAAGAGGTCAATCGGTCTTCTTGGCGAGCGAGACAAATCAAACGACGAGACGAGCTCAAGTGAGATAGAAACGCACGAGGGAGAGAGAAATGCAAGGCCTCTTTGGGAGGCAGTCCGGCAAGGAGGTGATGGAGTTCTTAGTCCGTCCTATCTTTCCTACCAAGAATTGGGATACAAGTTCTGCTAAGTCGACGTAGGAATCGCTGGTCGGTATTTTCGCTTGGGAGCATTAAAGAAGATGGTCGATTATGGACGTAAAAACTGTTGGGTTACTCATCTTTTATTCCACTAGTTATCTACAAAATTTGGACTAGGCCTTGGCTACAACAGAATAATACGACCTGCAATAATCCGCATATGCCTGAAGCGGAAAAAAAGAGTCCCGAATGTTTGGTTGTCTTTTTCAGGCTAATATTTAGCATTCCCTTTTTCTCTACGGCAGCCGTAAGCCAATGGGCATCTGGGCGGAGACTGGCTTGTTGTTTAGCAAGGGGTACTAACTCACCCGCTTTTTGGAATCTAATCGTTTACCTATACCACGTACGAACCTCGAATCGCTTGGAGACCGTGCCTTTAGTTCGTATGCTCCAAAAGCCTGGAACTCACTTCCCGCTTGCGTAATGACATCCCCTGTCTTGAGCATTGTAAAAACAAACATTTATTTATCACAGCATTAATGGGTCCACGTTATTCATCCTGTACGTGCTCATGGATGCTGACACGGTGCATGCTGCCACTAACCATATTTGCATGCTGACCCTGTGCATATCACCCCTAACCATGTTATGCCTGCCGTATTTTAGTATGCTACCACTAATTATTCGAGCCTGCTTCTTTTGCAGCAAATACAAAGTGCCTAGGAAGAAATGATCGAATTCTCTGACGGCTCAAATGTATCAAATGTATTATTATTACTATTATTATTGTTATTATTATTATCTAAGACGCTAGCTAACGTTTTGTTTAGCATTACATCAAGGTGGGAATATCGCTGTCCGAGGATAAGGGAATATGACACAAGCTTGCTGGGGACAGCATAAATGCCAAGACGCATTAGATTTCTTGACTCACGTGTAATTTTCAATGTCCTATCCGAAAAACGTTCCGGTGAGAACGAAACCTGCATACGATCAGACGTGCAGACAGGTGTGACCATAGGAGTAAATTTGGTCAAGAGCGCGGCCTTCTGTACTTGTATGTGTATTGGCTTGAACGTGAGTGTGGAGGCAGTAAGACCCGGAGAGGGCGAGCGCGTTGACGAAATGTGGCGAGACGGGCTATCGAGATGCTTATTGAAATAATCAACCAAGAGAAGATGGTGATTCCTATTGAAGGGATGGTACGTTGTAAAAGTCTAAGACGAAGTCGCGATTACTAAATCTGATGGGCGATTGCACTGCCACAACCAAAGGCAGCTGAAGACAAGCGAGTCGGAGAACCGGACGCTCCCAAGGATTGCTCCAAGCGAGCCTGGATAAGCCAGGATATGGAAAGAGGTGCGGCGGCGGCGGCGGCGGCGGCGGCGCCAGCGGCTACTCCATCTCCGGCGTTCAACTTTTCTCGGAGGATGAAAACCAGCAGCAGCAGCAGCAGTCTTCTATGCGAGCATCGATTGTAGCGACTCATCGGCTCGTCGACTGTAGCCACACGAAGAGTAGCAGCGGAAGTGTCAAGGGCGTTCTTAGATGGTGTCAAGCAGCTGGCAGACGTTTACCGAGAAGAAGAGGCGTGCTTCGCTCCCGGGGCTCAAAGAAGGTCGCCGAGGTTAGCGTCGGCTTTTATCCCTACTGCGAGGTTTCAGAAATTAGCAGCATCTCCAATGGAAGGATGCGTGTTTCGGGGAGGGGGAGTGGTTGGTAAATTTGGCAGTCGTTCGTTACGTCGGGGTAAGTAACTATGTCGGTTCGGTGCAGGCAGCCCGCTCCGGTAGCCCGGCGTGCTCTGCGGACGATAGGCGGATGACTCGCGAACCTGGCAGAGACGTGCCCTGGAAATGCAGTTGCATTTGTACAAACGGGGCGAAGCATCTTCCGCGTCCCGACGGAACTAAGCCGCCGCACATACTGCTGCGCTAGTAGCGGCACGCGCCGGCCTCGTCATCAGTCGACATGCGACGACGAAGTGGCCGGTTAAAGTAGCTCCGACGCTCAGACAGCCGCTGCCAGCGACCCGCGTGGGTGCCGCACCAGCGCGCGCAGGCGCGGCACCAACGTGGCCGCGGAAAGCGGGGCAGTAGCAAAGAGCGCCCGTCGCTTGAGATAGCGAGTCCGCATTCACGTAGCGCACAGACGCCCATTCGAAAGCTACGGCGGAGGGCTACGGGCTTTCAAAGCGTCGGCGTGGCGTGCGAAAGCTCTCGCGTAAGGCGCGAAAGCCTAGAGCACGGCGGCTCAGCTTTTTTAAGGCATTAATTGACTGCCCGTTACTGTACGCCACCTTGGCCGTATATTGTCGCACGATTGGCTCCTGGCCGCTAAGGTTCTAGAACCGCGGATGGCTAACGTCGGCCATTATCCGGCTGATTTAGCTCGTGGCCATTTCAGAATATCGCCCGGACGAGCGCGTAACGTCAGGCACGCTCCGCGCACGGTCGTGCAGCATCGCAATGGGTACCCGAAACCGGACACGCAGCGACGATTACCTCGTGCCACGCAGCAGCTCAAGGCAGTTACGCGTTTACGGCCGCGGCGAGAAATGGCTCTCACCTCCGCGGCCTCCCCCCCCCCAGTAGTATGTGATTTTTCCATTTCGCACCCCGACCCTCGCTCGAGCACACTCCAAAATTCGACCTCGCATCGCTCGGTTTCCTTTTGAAGTGGCCCTCCTGAATGTCAGTGTCCGAAAAAAAAAATCAAATCCTACTCCAACAGGTATTGCTTCTGCGCAATGGAGAACAATAGACTACTCACTGTATTCCAAAAATTTAGTTATTATATATTATAGTAATTTTTTTCAGATTTTCTAAATTTGATTTAAAAGACTATTTTATATTACTATTTTATATATACTATTTTATTACTATATTACTATTTTATATTTATAGTAAATGCCTTTATCTTATACTTCTAGAACGTTATTTAGGAGGAAAGGAGAAAAGGCACATATTTGGAAAAAAGAGTTTATAGAATATTCTCAAGCCATTGCTCACTTACAGAGCACATACCTTCAAAAGTTAAGGAACTTGTCATATTTGTCACAAAATATACTTCGATAAAAGATAAAACATGCTTATTCTATAAAGTTTATAATGTCTATAGTTTTTACTATATTTTAAAAGAAGTTGTTTCTAAAGCTATTGAAATTAGAAAGAGTTTTGTGAGGGAACATATTGACAAGTGTGAAAAAGAGAGAAGTTATGAAATTAAAAAATGTATTGGCCTGAGAAGTATAAAGAAATTGTATCAATTAATTTAAAATTACAAAATGAAGAATATACTCATTGTAAACAATCAAACTTACTATGTAAATAATGTTAATACTGATGATTGTTTTTGTGATAAAGATAAAACATCTTGGAAAGGAAAATATGATTATGAGAGAGAACTTGGAGAATTTAGAGTTCCAGAAATTACAGTAACAGATTATGATAGTAAATATAATGATGTTGGTGATTGCATGTTTCCAAGATGTCGTCATGAGAATCCATTCTTTTCAAAAAAGACCTTGGAGATAAAAAAATTAAATAATTATAGGAAAACGGCAGATCTAAGAAAAAAATTTGTTCTTCAAAGATGTAATGAAACAGTTGAGTATAATATTAAAGTTAGATCATGTCTAACCAATTTAACAAGAGTAAGATATATATAATTAAATTGTAAATATACTAGTAGCTTTAGGAGTTACAGTTTCTACAACACATGTTCACACACATCCTGAAATAACTATTGCAGTCTCCGCTCTCTCAGCTTTAACAGCAATGCTAATGGCAGTTGATGGTGTTTTAGTTGAAATAGACAAAAGAAAAAGATTTACTCTTAATTCTAACACCGAATTTATTTAAAAAATAACAGATACTTTATCTGATGAAGTAGTTACAAAAGAAGAGCTTGACGAAATTATAGCAGAGCGTTCGCAAAGAGCAACTACTCCTGTTTAATAACTTGTAATTCTTCTCTAACAAAAATTCTTTTAACATTTAATATTTATCTATATATATATATATTTATCATTTATTTATAATATTTATCCAAAAACGCACCGGTTGTTTTTTCAATACCATTATTCTAACAATATTATGTTTAGACAAACTCCATATCGCATCTGTAGCTCTTCTTCTTTTTTCATCTTCTCCTTCACCTGGTTCTAGTAAATATCTAACAGTTGTTCCAAGTTCTATTAATTTTTCCTGTTTTCCTACTTGTCTATGATATTTTGGTATACTCAGTTTTACTGATTCTTTTTTTATCGCCTTCGCAGGTTCTTCACCAATTGATCTTGTAATGCTATTATTTAAATAATCAATAATCTTTGGTAAATTATAAATCCATTCTTTATTTCTAGTGTAATCTCCATTATTAATGTTTTCTAATTCCTTCTCATACTGTACAATAAAGGTTCTTTCTGCTACAGTTCTATTCATTCTTTCAACAAGTGCAACACTCTTTTTACTAGTAGCTTCTATAACTTGTGTTTCATGTCTTTTCATTTCTTTCATAAACTCTCCTTTAAACTCAGATCCAGGATCTACTGTTATCTTCTTTGGCCATTTCAATAAACTGTTTGTATAAATATCTATTATAGCTTGTGTTAATTCTTTAGAAGACTTTTTTTAAGTGGTCTTGACTCTTTATACCTGCTAGCAACATCAATAACACTCAAAGCATATTTGTATCCAGAATCATTCGGCATATATAAAATGTCTGCTTGATGATTTTCATTCGGTTCAACAGTATTAAAGAAACCCTTTGGAATTACTTTTGGTCTTGGCTTGAATATCTGGCTTTCATTCTATAGAAATGGAAATATTTTGTGATACTTGTTCGACATCATTTAGTGAACTTGAATACTTAGAGTCAGGTCATCCAGTTTGCAAAATGGTTAAACGAATGCCAAAATTAAAGTATGAAATGCGTTGCGATATCCGCGATTTAGATAGTACAGACACAGAATTTGATTGTGGTATTTTAAGAAACAACAAAATAATTATTTGTGCAGATTGTTATTACGCAAAGAATAAGTATTCTAAACAAAGACCTACAAAGATATACTGTTTGGCAAAGAAACACTTTAAAAAAGGTGTTCCGAGTTATTCTGTAATCATCATTGTTTAGAACACGAATAAATAATGCATATCGCAAAACTATTTCCGTTAGTAAAAGGAAAACGTAAAGCAACAAAATTAAAAGAATTAATGGTCCTACTAGTCCATTTATATTTTTCAGGTACTTATGTAAGAAATTATTAGATTAACTTTCATATTTCCTAGGTTATCAACATAACAATATTCTATCGGAACTCTTGTAAAGAATGCATAATACTTAAAATCAGTTCCAGTTGGCGATGTATTTATAGCACGTATATCTCCTGATACTATTGTCATATCAATGCTAGGTTTTAGTTGTATACAGTTAGACGATCCAACAACCATTGCACTTAGTATTATTAGTGAAGGACTATTCTTTTTTGACCAAGAATATGCAGTAGAAATATTAATAATAGAATTAATTGCCCTAGGATTAAATGTAAGTATAACAACTTCTGTTATTTTTTTAACGATTCTATCAACATATGATTTCGTTGCAGCATCTGAAGAATTAACAGGCTCAGCAACATTGATTATAGAATTAGTATTCATGTTTAAATTTGTTGTAGCAGGAGAATTCTTCAATAACACATCTCTTTTTAATCCACCATAAGTAACACAAAAATCATCAGGAAGAACTGTTGGTGTAGTGGCACTAGAATTCCAATATGTAGAAGTAATAGCAAAACTATTCATATTTAAATCACCAGTCATTGTATCTCCAGATTTCTTGACATAGTTTGATACTTGACTTACATTAACAGCATCTGTTGGATTAACTCCTGGAGCAAGATTTGTAATTTGTCTATTCTGTAAATTTAAAGAAGTTCCACCGTTTACAATAAAGTTTGCATCTGCACACGATTTTGTTACAGCATAACCATCATTCACAGGATTACTCATGTTGATAATTTCATTTCCATTTGCATCAAGATCTGACAAAATAAAACCATTTATTCTACTCACATAGTCATTGCAATGATGTCTTCGACTCATCTATATAGCTACTAATTAAAATTTTTGATTTATCTAGCACTTCTTTAACAATAGGAACTATTCTAATAAATCCACAAGGATCATCTTCTTCTACTACTTGAATCAAACATATTTTTATATAATATTTTATATCATAACCATTTGCTTTCTTATTGTTAAATCTGCCATACTTGCTTATAATGTCAAACTCAAAATCAAAATACTTTTCATCTTTAGGTAATAGCATAAAAATTGGTTCTCTAAGCGGCATATCCAAATCAGTATTAGGAATTCTTACATTACCAGCTGCTATGTAATCTAGCGGAGGTTCTTCACAATTCAACCCAGGAACGAAAATCTCAAACTCAGAGTAAAAGCATTCACTTAATTTTAAAACATGTAAACCTAATAAGCATTGCGCATGATATTGTTTAGGTATAAAATCATCAATAATATTTCTGCTCCATAAACATTTTATTTCTACTAGGTATTGTTATCTATTATTCCATCAGGAGAATATCTGTATACATCATCACTACTAAAACAATCGTTTGCATTATTAAGTTTTAATTTTAGTTTCATTTCTAAAAATTTAGCTGTAATAGGTTCAAATACTTTACCGAATAACATTGGAGGAAATCTCATACTAGAATTATTAGCAATGTATTTTTTTAGTTTTCTGTTAGCAATTAATTCTATGTCCACTTCTGTCTGATCACCAAATACAAAGTTATTTCCAAGCACTGAGTAAACCTCTGAACCTCCAATATTCAAAGACATTGATTTTTCCACTCATCTGAACCTTGTACAAAATAAAATTTATTCATTATAATTCTGGTTTAAATTTTTTTTAATGTCACTTCCATCATAAACATATGTTCCCTTACTGTAGGTAAATGGTGAACCATTACCATTAGAAGTAAGTTCAGCACTGTTTTCACAGATAGTTAGATAATGAATCATAACATTTGTTGGAGCAGCAGCAGTAGGGATTTGAGTGTTAAACTCAATAGTTACATCAAGCTTTGAAGTGACTCTTAGAGGTTCATCGTTATACTGTAGATCAATCACATTAATTGGATACAGCGACAACCATTCAGGATAAGTAACACCAACCGGTTCTGTAAGTTCATTTAATCCTAGATACTGCTTTCTGAATTGAGTAAAATCTAGATATGCTGTTGAGCGTTTAGCATCTTTGAAATAGCAGCTTCTAGGAACAGCAGGGTACTGTTTCGAACCATTAGCAAGTACAGTTACATTTTTTATATCGCAGTGATTGTAAGTACATGGATTGCCAGCGTTATTATCAAACTTATTATAGTTTTGTGCTGCAACAATCAACCATCTAACTTTATCAATAGTATTTTGTACAGATAGAGTTTTAGTAAACTTTAGACCTTGGTTGAAACTAGTTATCGTAATATTCTCATAGCGTCTAATCCTGTAATTTAGTCTAATCTTTTTAGCTCTTTCACTAGATACGTCTGCAAGAGCTCTTTGAATGCTTTCTTTAGGAGTTACACATGGAACCTTTAGTCTCATTTTTGACTTGGCTATTTTAAGCGCTATCCAAGTTCCATCAGCGGCAACTCCTGCACCTCTAACCGCCATAATGTTAGCTGCGCCAGATGTGTTAATCATAACAGCGTCAAAGTCACTCCCACCAACTCTTGTCATCTCAAGCGTAAATGGAATATTATAAAGAATTTTATTCATGTCAGCACAAAATCCTGACAACCTTGAAAATGGAAGTGAAATACTGAATGAACCAGGAGAGTCAGCAACTATATTTGAAAGACATCTTCTGTAAACAAAACCGTTTTTAGAAGTAGATATTACACTTGCAGCTGGACTTGTATAGCTGTCAGCTACATACAAACCATCAGGATTAGCCGCCTCATCTTTCTCCATCCAGTTGCTGGTCCTTCTGTTCGATTGTAATCATTTGGATATGTAAGTAATCCCATAAGAGTTGTAACTGTTCCAGGAGCCTGTCTATGTGAGTATGTTTCTATTTCTTCTGCACCAAGTCTGATTCTCATCGAACCGAACAACCAAGCTCCAGCATTGTTGACGAGACCTGCAGCAACAGTTCTTTTAAGCGGATCGAATTGTGGGTTAGTACCTGCGGCAGGTGCAACCGTTTGAACGTTTATCTGCCCTTCAAGCAACAGATAAGCATCTGAAAGCACATAGCAAAGCTGTTGTTTACCAGGAACAGTAAAGGTAACTAACTTATTTGCAATATCATCAGTCTCACTTCCGTTGCTTTGATAACATTCTCTGTATTGTAATCTTTAACTTTGTAGTTAGGAAAACTAGGATCACCTAATTCAAGAATGCTTTCAATCGGTGCACTTGCCATTTCTTCTCTATATAAAAAAGTAAAAATTGATTTATTATTCTGAATGTATAAGCCAGCACCAATTTTTTTTATATATCCGCCACATCCATCAGCTCTCGTAGCAGGCCTAATAGCAGGGACAAAAGATTTTTCTTTTATAACTCTTTCTATTTCTTTGTATGCCTTGGGATCATTTTCTTTTAATGTTGCTGAATAATCTTCAGTTTCAGAATCCTCCATCTTTGCTTTGTATTTCTTTTTTCTTTTTGGTTTAAGTTTATCAAGCATCGCTCGTTTTATTTCAAGATCCATCTCTTTCATCTTTCTATCATACTCTTCTTCTTTTTTACGTTTCTCTAACTCATACTCAAGTTCTTTCTTTCTTCTTTCTTCATCAATTTTGTCATCAAGATCTCAACGTTTATTAGCATACTCCTGGTCAATCTTTTCTTTCTTTGTCTGCAACTCAGTTAATTTTCTTGCTTGATGCATTTCAATTCCTTTGTTGGCAATGTTCATACTAAGTCCAGTTAGTCCAGTAAGCACAGGCGCTGCTTTTCCAACACCATCAATAATCTTATCAAGTACACCAGAACCATGATATTTTCCACCAGTTATCCTACCATGACCAATTCTGGCATAGCTACCCATCCTATGTTATTTAGAAATTTCTATTGTAGCTATAACATCTGTAACAGTATTTATTGGATTTTTATTTTGATCTGTTAAGCTAATTCTAAGACTGCTAACACTATCAATGTCTCCACGAGTAGGCAAGAATAAGATATTTGGAATGTGCACATCAATCTTTTCTCCTGGATCAATATCATCAATATCAATTAAATATAAAGATGATGATTGCTCTAAAAATCCTTTTTTATGTTCAACACAGTTTCTGCTTGGATCGACTAGATCACAATCAATGCTTATTCATTTTACTCCAGAATTGTCGGGAAGTTGCATTTTATTCCAAGCCTTATAAGTGCCAGAGAAATACATTGCTTTTTCTATAGCTTCATATGGTGTTCCACCAACCATTAAAGGATCGAATGAGCCTTGCAGGTTTGAATTAAAAGCTAGAGTATCACCAATAGAGTTGATTATTCCAGAATTTTCTCCGAGTAATACAACATAATCGCCAGCAACTTGCAGTATTATATTATCATCAACATCAACACTAAATCTCATTCCAGTACTATTTCTATTACTAGGATTGATGAGTACAGATAATGGTTTTACAGTTAATAATGCTTGATTTAATGCATAAACAATCTTTCGACTATCATAATACCCTTCTGGGATAGCAACAGAGGAATTGTTTGGGGATGTCATATTTTGTTTATACCAAAACATATTGTTTACAGCATGAATAACATTTGCTAGTACTCTGTTTGTGTAAGTAAACTCAACTCTAGGTAAGCCTATTTTGTTATAACCAGAATCTGATCCAAGCATTAACAGTGAAACAAGAGTTTTTGTATCAGAACTAGTAGTTCCAGTTATTCTTATTGACATTCTTATATATGCAATTACTTGTTTTTTATCCTCATCACAATTAAGCGCACTAACAATCAGATGTGAATCATATCCCCTTAGATTATGAATATAAACAGGAAGTTTAAAGTTTTTTGGACAAAGTTTTTTGTTCCATAAATCATGTGCCGCACCTCTATATTTTCCAGTAAGATGGCAGTGATCAAGGACTTTTTTGTCTTCAGTTAAGCATTTTCCACAAATCCAACAGGCAGATGCATTATTGTAATTTTCTTTTTCTTCTTTTGGCATATTTTCTCTATCAAAAACTTCATATTTTTTAAGTATTACTTTTAGATTCTCTATCTGTTCTTTACAATCTTTCTTTAAAGATACAATAAAATCCTTAACACAGTCAGCACCGAAAGTTTGCTTATACTTTGTTGCAACCTTTCCTTCATGATTTAAAATTACATAGCCAGCAGAACTAGGTTTATGTTGATTTACAGATCCTTTTACTGATTCTTCTGGTTTATTAATTTTTCCTAGTAAACATTCAAAATCTGCATATGCAGTTAATGGCGATTTAATCATTTTGTCAAAATCTCTAAACATAACTAAATCTCCTGTTCCATCTTTTCTTGTATTAGCTGCTGGCATTTTTATTCTTGAGGTTCCACAATGCTCTGAATTACAATCTGCAGCATGTTTATCCAACTTTTCTCGTTCATGAAATCTTGAGAGACATCTTCTACAAAATAATCTTCTACCACTATCTTTATCTGTTCTACAAAGTGCATTAAAATTTGTTACTAGTAAATAGTGAGATCTTCCTCTATAAGAATAAAGAAGCAAATCTATATGGTTTTCACCTTCCTCTGAACAAACAATTAATGGATAGACTGAATTGTTATACTCATATAAACATTTATTGAAACATTGAATAATTTTGCAAGTTTTGGACTATCTTCTACTCTAATTGGTACGTTACCATTGACCATAAACGGGTTTCTTGAATCTTTATCATCTACAGGAAAGAATAGATGTTTTATTAGAGGTAGTATATCTGAATACTTCTCAAGCATTATTTGTCTTAAATCATGAATTGCTTCTGGATGATTCTCTCTCGGGTGTAATGCTCTCAGAACACACCACAATGCGCAAAAGTTTACATCTGCATTTTTTATATTTATAACACATCTCTTATTTCTTAACTTTATTGGTAATTCACAATACGAGCCTCCAATTTGTGGAGTAAAAACTGTAAACTTTGCAAATGCATTAGATATGCCAACAATTCTAAAAGAAGAACCACCTTTATTCAATTCATCTACAGTATTATTAATCTTTGCAAAATGTTTATCAATTATTGAATTAAGATGAGAAACTCTACTTAATGCTATTGGGGAAAGACCATTAATTGGAGCATAGATAATATCTTTCTTAGCATTTTCTATCTTCAGTTGCAAAAGAAGACTCATTTTCACATTGCCATATTGAATAGAGATGTCTTTCATAACATTAACTAATCCAGGAGAGACTTTTTTCTTAAACACTTCTAATCTGCATCTTCTGCCTCAAAGCCTTCATACTCATAATCTATTAAACTACCACTAGTACTCTTTCTAACTAAAAAACCATCCACTAGTATCAATCTTACAAAGACGTTTTGCTTCTTTATAAAAACAATTTTTACTTTCTGATTTTTTAGATTTAATTATTTCATTAGCAGAAAGACGTTCAATCAATTCTTTTATATCAACTGCAGAAACTGGATAATGAACAATTCTAGTTGACTTGCCATACTTCTTAGTAAAAGGAGGCTTAACATTAAAACGCTGCTCATAAGAAAAATACTAATCTTTTTGCATGGTCGTTGAAAGATTCTCCCTCACGCCGTGAAAATGAATTTATTTCAGATATCTTTATAATATATAAATATTTTTCTTTAAATCAAATTTAGAAACTCTAAAAAAATTTACTATAATATATAATAACTAAATTTTGTAATATTGTTAGTAGTCTATTGTTTTCCATTGCTCCGAAGCAACACCTGTTGGAGTAGGATTTGATTTTTCTTTTTCGGACACTGACACTCAGGAGGGCCACTCCAAAAGGTGACCGAGCGATAGCGAGGTCGAATTTTGGAGTGTGCTCGAGTGAGGGTCAGGGTGCGAAATGGAAAAATCACATACTACTGCCCCCCCCCCAACGCCCCCGCCCCCGCCCCGGCCTCTGTTCTAAAGTTATTGGCTTACAAGTACGTGCATATAATTCTATGCTGGCGCATAGGGACGTGACAGAAGTTTACGGCACTATGTTGAGCACATGTAAGTGAACCTGTAGCAATAGTCAGCCTGCAGAAGTACGAGCCAGTTTTCCCTCAGCCCAGTCTAGAGCTGAAAGTACCCACCGAAAAATGAATTACAGCAGCTGAGCTTTAATAGGAGGGTCAATCGAAACTACATATCCTATTCAGGGTGCAAGCACACTTCCGACAACCCACTCTTCGTAGATGTGCTTGAAATCTCGCTCTGGCTCTTGGTTTTATTGCTATGATATACATATGTACACTTACACATACACAGGTATATATATTTTTTCGTGTGTTTGTATGTGTGTGCGTGTGTTTGTGTGTGTGTGTGTGTGTGTGCGTGTGTGTGTGTGTACGTGCGTGTGTGTGTGTGTGTGCAAACACATGGACGGATAATATTCTATCCCAGTGGTTCTCAACCTCCCCAATGCCGTGACCCTTTAATACATTTCCTTGTGTTGTGGCGACCCCAATAATAAAACTATTGTGTGCAAAATGTGGAAATGCGTGTTTTCCGATGGTCTTAGGTGACCCTTGTGCAAGCGTCGTTCGACCCTCAAAGGAGTCGCGACCTACCGGTTGATAACCGCTGTCCATCATTTTCACGTGCAGACATTTGTGTTTTATATATTTAGTATACAGAGGTAGCCCGAACAATCAACGCATCCTAGTCATCAAAAAATCTGAAAAGTACAGCGTTTTACAAAATCAAGACCAAAAATATTACCACAAGGTAGTGTTAATATGTGAATGCCATAAATGAAGTAAATGACGCACAGTGCCTCCTTGTTAGTAAGTGCAAAAACGTGCAAAATTAACCTCTTAGCGTGTTTCAGGTCGGGTCGTTAACAGTCTCACTTTTTGAAGTATAGTGGCTGGCCGCACAATCAGAAATTGTCGAATTGAGAATTTTTGAATGTGCCAATAATCCCATCTCCCCGCTAGAAAAATGATTCTCGACGATTGTGTCTCGTACTAGTTTGGGAATGTTCAAGGTTTGAGTCATCCGGTTTTGCGCATACCCATGTGTAGGCCAGACCTGATTCGAGACTGTGCAAGAAATAGATAGCGCAGTTAGAGCAAGAAATCAGCCCACTGCGCTCTCCAATGAAAAAAGGCCGCGCCGCTGTGTAGCACTGCTACGGAGTCTTATTAGAAAACGTCAGAGACTCCAAAAACACGGCGATCTGGATGCGCGTTGTTTGCACGAGAGTGGAAACTAATATCCAGATAGGAGACAGGCCTGAAGCATTATTACCAGCAAATGTAACCGTCATACCTTTCAGCCGCCCCACGAGCTGCCACTTTCTTCCTGCTTCTCGCTACCTCCTCAACTGCCCTCAACCGGACTCGGCTACTACGACGCTACTACCACTCTGCCTTCGCTGCGTGAGATGGAGTCTTTTGGCACATGCGCACCGCAAAAGCCACTCGGGCTCTGACTGCTCTGCTAGATTCAACTCTCCTCCCTGCGAAACTCCGGTTTAGTCAGCGCGGCTTTGTGGAGAAGCAGATGGAGACACGATACATGACATTTCCGTGAGGGGGCGTGGTCGACATTTAACCGAAGACGAACGTCGCATTTGCTCAGCTCTCCTGGCAGTAAGATTGACTGTTCAGGTCGTCCCGGCGTCCTTTCTCGTTCATTATTAAATCTGCAGTTAAACTTACCGTCACCCTCTCGCCGCAGACTGTCCGGCTGCCCGCAGGAACCAGGGTTCCAGGTAAAGACCAAGGGTCGGGGAGAAATGGACCTCAAAACCGTTGGAGACCGTGCCTTTAGTTCCTATGCTCCTAAAGCTCGGAACTCACTACCGACGCACGTCGCAACGTCCTCTGACATTGTGACATTCAAAAGGAAGCTTGAAGCTCACCTGTTATCACAGCATCCGGTGGGTCTTCGTGATTCGTCCTTCGTGTACATGCATGTACCTGCGTACACCGTGCCTGCTGCTTGCGGATGTTACCACCGATCATTTGATAACGCTTTCTATGCAGCATCTGTAAATTGCCTAGAAAAAGGCTCAGTTCTCCGAGGATGCTATACAAATGTATTATTATTATTATTATTATTATTATTATTATCAAGACTGCTGCACTCTGGCGTTGCTCCGCCTCAGGGTCGAGCAGACCGCGTGTACAGTACCGGTCAGCGATGGCTACCGGTGTGAGCCTAGGCTAGGCCTTAAGGCGTCGAAAGTGGCTCTGGAAGCTGGGCCTTAGCGCGGCGGCTACGTGCTCGCACTGCACAGTCTAGGCTGTGGACTCTAGTCCTGCCGCAGGCAATCCTGTGTTGCCTGCGGCCAGCAGTGGCAATAGCCGCCAAGGCCTTTTAGGCCGACAGTTGCAGTAAACGCGCCTGCTCGATGAGCAGCATGCTTTCTTTACTGCGATGGGCGTCAAGCCTTCGGCGCACGGCCTCAAGACGTCGACGCGTTCGACAGAAGGGGCCATCGGTATGTCAGTATTTTTAGGCTTGCGCATACCCGTGAAAAACTAGGGAATGTGCAACTTCGCTTCGGTAGGCGAGTGCTAGTGTCCGCTGTGCCCGAGTGTCCGCTGTGCCCGAGTGTCCTCCGGTGAGCCCGCCTCACTGGCTTTTTCAATCGTTCGTCTGCTCCTGCTGCTGAGTTCGTCCTATGCGATACATTTGTTGAGTTTCGAACGCCTGGCGTTCCTGATGGCTCCTTCTGAAGTCACTTGTCGCCTTTGAGTTGGTGAGCCGTGATGGCACACTAGGAAAGGAGGTTGCTTTTCATGACCTCGGTCCCGAGGTCGTGGGTTAAAGTCCTAGGGTGGGTAATCTGTTATCGCCACTGCAAGCGGTGATGATAGCCTTCAAGTCTCTTCTGTCGCTATAAAAAAAGGCTGTTAAATCAGCTAGTATTTATTTATTTGTTCAAGTTTGGGCTACAATTGCGCGCGTTCATCGAGTTTCGGCAGTAAGATTCTGAGTGGCATGGCTTTCTGCTGCATGTTTTCCTCGCTGTCTCTGACTGATGAGTGGAGTCTGCTCGACGCTTCGTTCTCTTCTGTTCCGCATCCGTTGCTGTCGATGTTTGGTACCTCCTAAGTTTCCAATTTCTCACTTTCGATCTTGTTCACATGGCAACTAATTTTCAACTAGGAGAGTGCATTTTGCTTTTGGCATTTATATTTCCGTGGGCTATCTGCAACAGTATGGTCAGCGCCGCATATTCAAAAACCGTCCCCCCAGCCAGCCAACTGAAGGATTTTATCACCTGTCGACTTCAGTTTTATCGTATTCAATGTTAAGGTTTAGCACCCTTAAAGACCTAGCTACGTACCCTATGTCGCATCGTGAGTGACTCCTAAAAAAAGTACCACTTTCTACTGAATGATCAGAGTGTATTTCATTAGAATCGTGAGCGAACGCAAAAGCGCGAGCACAAAACAAAATAACGCCAAAGACACGCGAATCTAAGACAGCCCGGATGCTGCGCCTGGCGCGTCGCGATCGATTGACTTTGGAGCAGCGCGAGACAGCTCAGCGAAGAGCCGATACGATTCCGAAATCTACGTGCGGTATGCGTCCCGCAGTTGAACTGCAAGTCGTACGCGCACACGAGTGAGGCGCGCGCGGGCCCGCGAGGCGGCGCTCAGGACGCGCGGCGGAGCGTCGCCAGCCGAAGGCAATGTCCGGACTCTCGACGCTCCGCGTCGATCGCCATCCGTCTCTTCGTCCTCGCTTCGCCGCCGCCTTCGTTGCCTTCTACGCTCTAGTCGAGAGCGGTGCCGCTGCCGCGAACCTTGGACAGCACGTCGATGGTCCATCCGCAGGTCGGACAATTGAGCGGGCTGTCCGCCGCTTGATCGTGGCTCAAGCGGTGCCCGCAAGGTGACGCAAAGTAGGTCGACGCCCGATCGCCGAGCGGAGAATTGCCCGTCTGATTAGCTGCGCTATTGTTGCGAGCCTCTGAAACGCGGATCGCGCGAGTGGAGCAAACAGACGAGAGACGGCTGCGTCGGTCAGACGCGCTCCGCATGCGCCGCCGGCCGACGCAGCAGCCGATGGCTGGCCGCCGCGCCCTGCTCCCAAACGCGAGCCGCTGCGGCGGCCGAGTCGAGCATCGGTCGATGCAACGCACGCGAGCTCCAAGAGCGAGGAGCAACTGCAACCACGGAGAGAGAACGGCTGCGAGAGAAAGAGGGGGAGAGAGAGTGGAAGAGAGCGAATGAGAGAGAGAGAGAGGGGAGAGAGAGAGGGAGCAAACGAGAGAGAGAGAGAGAGAGAGAGAGAGAGAGAGAGAAAGATGGGGAGGGAGAGTGGAAGAGAGCGAATGAGAGTCAGAGCGTGAACGAGAGAGAGGGGGAGAGAGAGAGAGAGGGAGGGGAGAGAGAGAGAGGGAGCAAACGAGAGAGAGAGAGAGAGAAAGAGGGGGAGAGAGAGTGGAAGAGAGCGAATGAGAGAGAGAGAGAGAGAGAGCGAACGAGAGAGAGAGAGAGAGAGAGAGGGGAGAGAGAGAGATAGAGGAGAGAGAGGGAGCAAACGAGAGAGAGAGAGAGAGAGAGAGAGAGAGAGAGCAAATGAGAGAGAGAGAGCGAACAGAGTGCGGCGTATAGGAACCGACAGCGTCGAATCGCGTCCTGAGTCGCGCACGACCGGACTCTCGCGCTTTCCCAGCGCTCTCAGCTCACCGGCTTTCGGTCTATTGGCTTTCAACCGCATTCATCCGGCGGCTCGCAAAGAGGCGTGAGCCGCAGCGTTTTACGAGCGCCGCATGGCAATAGGTCCGGAATTCTACGCAAAGTGCGTCGCCAAGCGACGCGTGCTCCGCCCGCCCCCGGCCGCCCCGCTCTTGCTAGCTCGGCGCCTCGGGGCGGCGCGTCGGTCGACAGACGCTCGCTGCCTCGCCAAATGAGTAGCCATGCGTCCGCCATTGTGCAGAGCTGGTAGGTAAACTGAACACAGCCTGTCCGTCATCGGAGTGCAGGCAAAAATGGCTGGATGTGCCAAGAGCCCCGGTAAGGCCACAAGGTCTTCAAGGTGCCGTAACTGACAAAAATATTGTCTATGCTATAATTATAATAATATAATAAATAATTTAGATATTGAAAATAATATAAACCCCACCCCGAGCGAGAATGAGTCGGATAGAAAGTCCAAATAGAAGAGCAAACAAGAATCGGTGTATCAGTCTGCAAAATACTCTCCACGTCAAAACTTGAGACTTGCTTAATGCGCATTGAACATTTATTTAGGCTTGCTTGTTTTTGCTTGCTCGATTGTTTGGTATATGCGATCTATTGATAGCTACGCGAGCGTGTGTGCATGCGCGAGCGTGGGAATGCGCACGTACATTAAAGTTTTCAAATTAAAAAAACCAACACTAAAAATTCTCGGTCTCAATCTCTCTACAAGCTCACATCTTCTGCGCTCGCGCGATCGCTTCGTTGCGTGGCAACTACTCCGCCGCGCCGGCTCTTCGCCCTGCGCACGTGTAGGAAAACACATTTGCACGAACAGCGATATGAAGCGTAATGCTAAGAGGACAAGCGCTAGATTTCTCCGACGGACAACCAGAAGTGCACCGATCCTGCCGCGGTGCCCGTCGGAGGCGGAACGATTTATGCCTTTGTTCCGCACCCGAGTCCTCGGGAGGGGGGGTCGAGCTTTTAAAGAAGGAAACTGCAGTCGCAGGGCTGAGGTAAATATCAGCCGATTGGAAAAAGAAAACTCGTTCGTTAAATTGACTGCAAATACTAGGCGGCGGCTATCGCCCCCGTTTGCGGTAGATAATCACAGTCGCCTGCGGCACGACTCGATCCGACGACGACGTGGGGGTCGAAGGAAGAGGCAGCGAACGCCTTGCCTCAGCGCGGGCCCTTGTGACGCAGCTCGCGGCGGCGGAGAATCGGATTGCTCGCAGCGTAGAGCAGGAATCCGGCGGCGGTGCGTGCGTGCGCTCGAGAGCCTCGGCGCTCGCCGAGTGCTCCTCCTCGAGGGGGCGACGTCGTGCAATCGTGGCGCTCTCTCTCCTCGCCGCAGCGCCGCCAGCGCTGCACTCGACTCACCCGCTGGGTATGCCGTCCCAGATGCCGACGTCGTCTGCACGCCGCCGCCGCCGCCGCCATGGACGGCTGCCGCGTTCGCGGCGCCGGGTAGGTCCGCGGCGGCGCTGGCGTAGGAAGGTCTCGCTCGCTCGACGCTCGCGCCCCGACGGGCGCTGTACGCCGGCGAAGCGACGCCAGCACCTTGATCGAACGTGGCGTCGTATGGGACTTCCGTCGTCGGCGCGGCAGACGGCGACGCGCTCGCGTCGCGCACGGTCGGCGGCGGGGCGTCTTGGTGCGGCGAGAAGTCGGCGGCGGCTCCGGCAGCGCTGGCTCGATACTCGGCCGAGCGCTGCGGCATCACCTGGCCGCCGTCGCGGGACGCGGCCATATCCGCCGCGTAGCCAGCACCCGAGGGCACTTTGGAGACAACTTGAGACGCCCTCGCGGCTGCCGCCGGCATTGAGACTCTGCCCGCCGAAGCGGCCGGCTCGTAGACGCTATGAGGCGAGCCGACGCTTTTCAATCCCGCCGTTGCCGACAGACGGCCCGCGTTCTGACCTGGCGCGCATTCAGCTGCGAGGTACTCTGGCGCCACCGCGGCGGCCGACGGTTGCGGCCTGCGCGTTGACGCGCCGCCGCTCGGCTGGCGCTCTAGTTGCTGGCTGTCAGAGCCGCCGGCGTCGTGCCCGACGAGAGCGAACAGGCGTCCGTAGGCGTCCGCCGGCGCAACAGCTTCTTCGGCGATCGCAGCCACCATCTGGCCGCTGCGAGAGCCGTGCTGCGACGGAGCGACGGCGGCGGCGAGCGTGGAAGTTCGCCCGGCGGCGACGGCGACCGCCGACGCCTCCCGCCCCGCATCCATCGGCTGCGGCGGCGCGGCGACCAGCCGCGAGCCCGGCTGCTGACCCTGGCCGAGCGCTTGACGCGAACCGCGGCCAGACGCGGCAGCCGCACTCGCGGCGGCTGCCGGCGCGCCCAAGTCGGTCGGCGGACGCTGAGCGCTGACGCCGTCGCTGGCGCGGCCGAAGGCGGCCGCGCCAGCTTTCGTCGACCTCTGGCTGCTGCGGCTAGGGAGCAGCGCAGCGGCGTCGGCGGCTGCCGGCGCCGCGGCCGCGGCTCCTTCCGCCGACGCCGGCTCGGCCCAAACGCGGTCCGCTCGTCTGCTGCTCTGCGCTGCCGGCACGCTATAGTCTTCCGTCAGACCAGGATCCGCTCCGCCGCCGCCACCGGCGCCTCCGCTGCGAGAAGTCGCGCTCTGCTTCGACGAGCGCTCGGCGGCGGCGGCGGCGGCGGCAGGGTGCGGCGGCTGCCACGCCGCCGAGGCGCGACCCTCTGGCGACTCGCGCGACGGCTCTCGCGTCGGCGCCACAACGCCGCCCGACGCGGACCGGGCCTGTGCAGCGACCGCCGCCGCCGATCCTTCGGCGCCGTCGACGCCGTGGAAGCCGCGGCTCGACGCCGCCGCAGCTCGGTAGGCGCTCGACCGAGGGCCTTGCTCGTACGCCGACGCGGAAGCGTGCGTCGCCGACGCCGCCTCCGCCGCGCTGTCCTCCTGCTGCTGCTGCCACACGGCGGCCGCAGCGCCGGGAGTCTGGTTCGACTTGCTGGCGAGCCCGCTGCGCGTCGTGACACCGGCGTCCTTGGAAGTTTGGCTAACGTTCGTGCGCAGCGGGCTAGGGCCGTCCGAAGAGTGCACCGCGCTCGCGCCGCGCTGGCGGCCGCCGCCGCCGCTGCTCGCGGCGGCGGCGTCGGCTGCGGCGCTGCTGCCCTTTTTCGACGGCGACAGCGCCTCCGCCTCCTCCGCGACGCTGCTGCGGTAGGCGATCGCCGCCGCATAGTCGACGTCGTAAGCCTGGGCCTGCTCCGACGCGTATCCGTGAGCGGCGGCTGCGAAGCCGCTAGCAACGCCGCCGCTCCAGGGAGCGCGCTCAACGGTTCGCGGCTCGTCGCTCCGAAGCGGAGCCGTCAGCATCGCCGCGTCGTCTCGCGGCGGCGCGTTGGAGACGGCGCTCGACCGATTGCGCACCGTCGTCGTCGACGGACTGTACACGCGAAGGTCAGGCACGTTCAGAGGAGACATGTACTCGAACGCGGCGCCCGGCTGCTCGGCCGCTAGGAGATACTCCGCCGCCGCCACCGCCGCACCGTCGAGCCGGTACAGCAGGCTTGCCGCCGCCGGCGGCTGTCCGAACGGGTACGTGCCCAGCCCGTAGTCGTCGGTTCGGAGATCGGAAGTGCTAGTCGATAGTCCGACCGCCGCCATCGCAGCATCCGTCACGCCATGCGGCGGTTCCTTTGCGGGACTGTGGGCGGCGTCGCTTTGCGATCCCATCGTGGCCGCGCCAGCGAGCGCACGGGTGAGCGGTAGAGTGTCGAGAAACGTGCACTCCGGCTTGTACTTGATGTGCATGGAGAGCGCGTCGTCGCCGGGCTCCCAGCCGGCCAGCGTTACGTCGCAATAGGGACAGCTCGCGTAGTCGGCCTCTCCTACGACGAAATAGCAGTGATTGGCCTTTTTTACGGAGAGCGCATATGTGTCTCATCCGAGTCTTTTCCCGGAGCACTGTAGGCAGAGACTGAGAGGAGGACGATGATTAGCAAGAGGAAGAGGAGGAAGAGGAGGAGGAAGAGAATGATGCAGTACCGAAAGGACGAGAGCGGTGTAAGCGGCGTAAGCGGATGGAACGGAACGAGGGCTAAGATGGCGACGAAGAGGATGAGGAGGGGGCCACAGGGAAGAGAACTGCTAAATAATGGCAATTGCGCGCCATTCTTCGCGTTAGTTCAAATCTAAAACGATTTGCAAATGGCCGAACGGCAAGAAGCAATTGCACAGGCTCAATCAAATTGAAGTCTGCCCTGTCTCGCGGTCGGAGAGCTCCAAATTCTACTGCTAACAACTCGAGATCGAGCGAGTCGCTACTTGGCTTAACGTTGAGGCTTGAGGAATAATACATCCGGTGAGGCTTGAGGAAATTATACATCCGGTGAGGCTTGAGGAAATGACACATCCCGTGAGGCTTGAGGAAATGATACTTCCTGTGAGGCTTGGGGAAATTAAGCGTACGGCGAGGCCCGACGAATTATACATACGGTGGAGCCCAATGTAGGATACGTATGGTGAAGCTCGAGGAAATTATCCGTTGAGGCGACTTGAGGAAAGAGGCTTGAGCCACTTCACGACGCGGTTGAAGGGCTGCTTGGAGTCTTGAGGCAGGCGGCTATCCATTAATAACGAGCTTCGAGCGAGCTCGTCAAGCCTCTCGAACCGCTACGAAAACGAGGCCGCTGGATCAATTGCCCCAGACCGTGTTTTGCTACCTTTTAGCCAGCGATTTACGCGCAATGTGCAATGTCTACATCGATTTGCAGGATCAAACATCGTGCGAAGTGCCAGTCGGTGGCGCCGCAGGCGACTAACGACAGCGGGGGGGGGGGGAGTGGGCAGAAACGCGCCACAGCGGGCCCATCATCGAGGAAGCGGACGTCAATTAAGTGAAAGCAGCCGGCGTAGGTCGGACGTTGGCCTCGTGCAACGCACGCACGTTCGCTACGCGAATTATCGCGGCGCGCATCGCTGTCAGTTTGGGCCAACGAATCCGTACCCGGCGTCTGCCGCTGTTGCAGTCGCTGCCACCTCGCTAGGTGGCGCTAGTTCCCCCTCGCGGCACTGCAAGGTGCACGCTCGCCGGCCGGCGGCGGCGGCGGCGGTGCGCAGCCACGTCGCCGGAAAAGCGAAGCAGCCGCCGAGCGCCAGTTACCGGCGTAGTAGAAGCCGGCTGCGGCCAGCTCTTGAGCGCCGATGATTTCTGGATATGGCCAGTTGTTGAAACTCGCCAGGCGATTCGCCTCGTCTTTCATTCGAGCCAGATACGCTTCCTCGTCAGGCGTCAGGCCCGGCGGGTCCGCTGGGTCCGCGAAGTGTCCGTTGTAGACAGCGCCGGGCTGCTGCTGCTGCTGCAGCAGCTGCTGCCTCTGCATTTCGCTAAATCGAGCTGACGCCGGCCGTGCGCCGCGCTGCTGGTCCGACGGCTGCGCCGCCATCGCTCGCTCTCTGGACGGAGCGCCATACGACGGCGCCGCCGCTGGCCGCTGCGCCGACGACGACGGCTCGCGATAGCCGCCGCCACCACCATACGCGCTAGCCTGCGGCGCCACCAGCTCTCCAGAGCGTCCAGCCGCGTCTGCTGCCGTGGCGGTCGCCATTCGCTCGCCGGATCTACCGGTCAGCCTCGCCTGAGTGCCGGAGGCCTCGCGGTAGTAGCCAACGCCCGAGGCGACGCCGCCCGCTGCCGCCAGCGTGCCCAGCGATCCGGCACCCGGCGGTTGCCCGTAGTTGGACGGCTCGCGGTATCCGCCTCCGCCGCCGCCACCGGCATCCAGCGCCGCCAACGGCTCGTCCGACCGACGAGAAGCCGGCGGCGGATGACCTGGCGGCTCGAGGTGGCTTCGTTGAGAGGCGACCCGAGACGTCGCCATCTGCAGCTCGCCGCCCGACCTCGCCGCCGGAGGCTGCGTAGCAGCGCCCTCCTGCTGGTTTGCGGACGGCTCTCGCCAGTGGCCGCCCCCGTCGTCCACTGTCATCCGCTCCGCCGAGCGACCGGCGCTCGGCTGCACCGACGGCGCGGGCGGCGGCTGACCGTAGAGTTCGCGGTAGTCGCGCTGAGAAGCCACGTTCAGCCCGTTCAGCGCGTCGCCCGAACGAGCGGTGGCGGCTGAAGCTTGCGGCGGCGCAGGCACGTGAGCTGACGGCTCGCGATACGCGCCGTCGGCGGCGATCTGCTGCCCAGACCTGCCGTACGGCGGCGGCGTCGGCAGCGCTTCCAAACGGCGACCGGAAGGCTCTCGGTAGTCGCGCTGAGAAGACAGGCGCGCAGCCGCTAGCCCTTCCGATTGCACCGCCTCGAACGCCGCCGCTGCCGCGGCTGATGGTTGCCGTAGGTGAGCCGAAAGCTCGCGGTAGCCTCCGCCGGGTGTCGAGTTCTCGCCGGTCCAACCAACAACCGCTGGCGACACGGCGGCTTGCTGCACGGACGGGTCGCGGCGGTAGGCGGCTTGCGAGGCGACGACTCCAGCACCCAGTTCGCCCGATTGAGCGGCAGTGACGTTGTCGGTTGCCGTTCCGGGCGGCTCCACTTGCAGGCGGCCCGACTGGCGACTACCGTGGCCTTCGGCGGCCGCCACCTGCTCGTCCGCCGATCGGCCGCCAACGGGCGGCGGCAGCATTCCCGATTGATGACCGCGAGGGTCCCGATAATCTCGCTGAGACGCGACGCGAGCGGCGGCGTCGGCGCCCTGAGCTTCGCCGGCGGCCGTCAGCTCGCCGCCCGATCTGACTTCCGGCGCCAGCTGTCGCTGATGTCCAGACGGGCTTCCGTAGTGCCGTTGGTCTCGCAGAGACGCAACTCGCAGCGCTGGCGGCTGCGCCTCCAGCTCGCCAGACCGTGCAGCCGAGAGCGCTTCCGGTTTCAGAAAGGACGGCCCGCGATGGCCGACCTCCGGCTCCTGCTGCTCCTGCTGCTCCTGCTGAGCCACCACTGTGCGGAAATCGAAGGAAAACAAGGTTCGCGACGCGACGCGACTCGGCGCTCCGCCGCCGCCGCCGCCGCCGCAGGCTAGCTTGCTCAACGCTAGCTTTGCTTTCGCAGCTCACAGCTAAGAGACGCCGCGCGGCAGACGGCCGAACTCCGAACAGCGAACCGAACAGCTCGGCTCGCCAGCCGTCTGCGGACCGGGCCCAATGCGAGGACCCGGCCGCGCGCGCCCCTCCCCCCACCCCCCGCACCGCTGCTGCAGCAGCCGACGACGGCAGATTTCGGACGCCCAGTGAGCCGGCGACGAGGCGGCAGAAGGCGAGCGGCGAATAGCGACGAGGGCGCTGGCGTCAATGACGGTTTATGCTTAACCGAACTCGACGAAAAGGCTGCCGCCGGCGGAGACCGGGCTTACCGACTACATACGGCAGAGGCGGCGGATCGTCGTACGGCGCCGCCGCCGGCGCAGCGGCCGCCGTCCCGAGGGCACTTCGATAATCATTCCAGCTCAGCGGGACGTTGCCGACGTCTCGCTGCAGGACGAAATCGCAGGCGGGGAACTTGAGTGCGTGCACGGCCATGGGCTGATCTCGATCTGACCATCCCGCGACGGTGCCGTCGCAGAATGCGCACTTGGCTTCGTCGGCGACACCTGCCAAGGGCGAGCGACAGCACGACGAGTGCACGCGCTAGCGCTCGCGCGAACTCGTCGCTCTAGCGCGTCGCCGGCGGATCGAATGCGTCGATGGCGGCGCCGTTCATGGGCCGGCGCGCCTCGCGGCGATCGCTACGCCGGCTGCGCGCGTACCTGTATAGTAGAACCCCGCGGCGGCGAGCTCCGCCGGTCTCGCGTCGCTACTGCGCCAGTACTTGAACGATTGCAGCCGGTGCTCTTCCGCCTTGAAGAGCTGCTTCCGCTCCAAGCCGGTCAGAGAGAGGTAGTTGGCGGGATACCGCGTGACGGTGCCTTGGCGGCGAGGGGCGAACGGCGATTAAACGATCCGACGATAAAACGTCGAGAACCGCTAGCGCGGGCGCTCTCGCGAGTGTAAGAGGCGCCGCGATGAGGCCGGCGGCTTCCTGCGCCAACTAGCGGCCCGCGTCAGTTCCTGGGCCGCAGAATCGGCACTCGCAATATTGTATCAACGCCAGCGACATTCTAAACTTGTACGAGCCATGACCGAAAGGCGGGTATTTAGTTTTTAATCTTGCGCACGTGAGACGGAAGCGAAGGTGGTAACCCGATTAGCTTGGGTTCAATGACCAGCACAAATTCCCTGGGACAACTCCAGTTTGGCTTCAGCTCAGCTTCTCAGGCTGCAGAAGCGTGAGGCGCGAGCCAACGTGACATACATGACTGGCACAAGAACTGACTGAGCTTTAAAACGATCGCTATCCCACCGGTCTTCATGAAGCTTGCGTTCACTCAAAAACACTCGGCTGAGCACTGCGACGTTATCTATTAGGTTGTCAGATTATTACTATTAAATATTAACCCGTCGCTAAGGTAATCAGTTCCATTGGTGGCCTTGCGCAAGATTCGTAGCACGCCGCATCGGTGCAGTGCTGTGACACTGGCTCCCTTGCCATGGGAAATTGCACCGGCACGTCGTCGTTTTAATCGGTCAGATTACGGCTGCTGCCTTAAATCGTGGCGTTGATCAGCTTCGATTATGCGATTAGAAACCGAGCGTTAAGGGATCTAGTTTAGAATCTTGTAAGAGGGGATCGGAAGGAATCGCTAGGTGAATTTTTTCTTTACCGCCACCGCCGTGGAAGATTGGCCTTCTCGAACTAACGAATACGGTACCGGACAGCGCGTCGACTCATTTTTTCGCGGTAGGAGCCTGGGCTGATTACTTTTGAGGTCGGTGCGAAACTGATAGCTTTAGCGCCTTGTACTGGTCGGCGTAGCGCGCGCCGGGGAGCGGCTTGAGCTGAGCGTTACATATAATTATTATATATAATTAATTTGTATAGCGCCCTAAGAGAACTTAATCTTTGATCGGGTGTTTCACATATGCCTCGGGGCTCGAGCGCACGACCTCGGCCAGACCTTGGCCCCCGCAGCGAGCACCTTGACCACTGGGCCAGACCGACGCGGCGGAGTCGCTCCGAGTTCTTCTGACTGACACCCACGCGCTCGTCGCATTGAGCAGCGCCAAGACGCGCTACGGCGGAGCCGCCGAGCACGGCGCGCGCGCGCGCGCGCGTCTCTCGGCGACGCAGCGTTCTCACTCTCCCGAGCCAAAGTGTCGAGCCGCCGGCTCTTGCCGATGGCGCGACGGAGGCTCGGCGGCGCCGCCGCCCAGAGAGAACGCCGATTGGCTCTCGCAGATTTCTCGCCGAGTTTCCGCTGCGGCCATCGCGCCGCACGATCATTCCTCTTGATTTTCCTTTCCTCTCTCCCCGCCGCCGCCGCCGCAGCGGCCGCCGCCGCCGCCCACCCCGCCACCCGTCCCCGCTCGTGTCCGCTAGCTCGTAGCTCTCAGCTCTTTACCTCTCAGCTCTCTAGCTCTCGGCAGAGCCGGTGGCGCCTGGTAGCAGCTGGTTTCGTACCTGATTTTGTAAGGCCGATGTCGGTTTGAGGCGGCGGCCTGACGGTTTTCGATCTAGGAAAGTTGCCGCATTCTTTTCCTCTGACGTACGGACAGTTGGGCGAGAACTGTCGGTGTCTCACTAGCGGCCTCTCGCGCGGCCGCCAGCCGGAGAACTGCTCTCGACAGAATGCGCAGGTCGCGATGTCTCCTTGACCTGTGACGAGAGCGACATTTCTGGGTCATCCGACAAGGCACTCGACTAACGGACTTGTCATCCTGAGGTGTGGGCGGACATCCTGAGGCGTGGTCGGACATCTAAAAGATCTAAGCAAAGAACGCGTTGGAGCGAAAAGAACGAGATAGGAAGCGGCGCGTAAACCTAAGGCTACTCGTAGAGCTACTCGCGGACACTTGGTGGAGGGGGAGGAAAACCCAAGCGGGGAGCATTAGTACGACGATGGCAAGTCTTATCGAATTGAGATCGTGGTCCTTATTCATCGGCCTTTCAGAACATAAGGAACGTGTAGTAATAGTGCAACGACAAAAAAAGAAAGTGAAAGTAACGAGCAAATGCACGCTGCTCGTCCTTAAATCTAGGCTATTCCCTGTTTGCACGAGTTGCAAAGAGCATGGATAGTAATTTGCTTCTTTCGTGTGCTCTACAAAAGACCACTATTTTATTACTATTGCTATTATTATTTTATCCTTATTATAAAGCAGGCGTACCAGCGAAAGCCCGACGGTGGCGAAATTAGCGCCTTATATGTACAAGCGTTGAGGAGTGTGCTAAGGCGACGTTGCTTATAATCAATCTAGCGTCTCTTTTTGGAGCATGTTCGAAACTCACACAGTCGTCAATATCCGCGACGCCTAAAAGGCGGCCCCGTTAGCAAGTTCGCGGCTCGCTTCCTGCGAGCCGCGAGTCGCGTTGCTCCCCCGCCCCACCCCCCACCCCGGCCGCCCCCACCGCCGCCCCCACCTCTGGTCGCCAAGTGCGAGCAACGCAGCTATCTGCGGTACGAATGCGCGGTCGGCGCTCACCGCAGTAGAAAAGGCCGGCGGCCGCCATTTCGCTAGTCGAAGTCTCAGCCACGGGCCATCTGTTGAAGGACGCTCGTCTGTGCTCTTCGAATCTCATGAGCTGGAAAATGGTCTCCCGCGGCAGCTGGACAAACTCCGACGTATCGGTGCTGGAAGGGGGGGGGAAGAGGAAAGTAGACGCGGTCTCTTCTCGGCCGCGGCCGCGAAGTGCGATCCGCACGCCGACACCGACGACTCGCAACGCATTCGACGCCGACGAATCTCGCCGCTGCCGCCGCCGCCGCTTCCGCGCGCTCTCGCTCGCCGCACCGTCGCCCCGCGTCTGCCGGTCGCAGAACCGCGGCGCCAGCTGCTGCGGCTGCGGCTCTATTGGCTACTGGCAGCTGCCACTCTCGAGCGGCCCGCCCGCCAATAGATATATAATATATAATATAGCGGCCCGCCCGCCACTAGAGCGCCCGGAGAAGCGCAGCCGCTCGCCTGGCAGCAGCGCGCCTGCTCGCTGGCTGCCCGGCGAGCGGCCGCGGCCAGCGACGGAACGCTGAGTAGCACGTACGCAGCGTCCTCCGCCGCGGTCCCTCCCCCTCGGCGCTCCGACGGCGCGCGCCGAGCCGCCGGGACGGGCGGGCGGGCGGGCGGGCGGTCGGGCGGGCGGGCGGGCGGTCGGGCGAGCGCAGTCGCCTGCGTACGCACCACGCCGTCGCCGTCGTCGTCGCCGCTCTCCTCATGGTGAGAACGCGAGGAGGGACTGAACGCGCGAACTGGCCGACTCGACGCGTTGGTAGCAGAAGTCTGCTCTCTGCTCCGCCCGGGAAACGAATCTAAGAACCGATGCCGCTGCCGCCGCCGCCGCCCAAGATAAGTTTAGCCCCTGGATGCTCTCATCATTCCCGATTCGCCAACCGCCGAGCAGCCAAATGCATTGTGGGACCGAGCCGCGCCGCTTTCGCCAATCAGATTGTCCATGACGCGAAGCGAAGCTCGGCGGCGGCGGCGGCCGCCGCCGCGGCCGTATTCCGGAGTGCGGCGGAGGGCGACGAGCTGCGGAATGGCTAACATGGCATTTAGGCGGCGCCGGCGCGCGAGCGCTGTAGTAATTCGCACGACTGGCGCACGGACAGCTAGGGCAGCTTTGCGGCGCTCTCAGGAAAAGCTTTCGCTGTCAACTGACGGAGCACTTTGTGAACGCGATCTCTCGCAACTCGCGAAGAAATGCGACTGCCTGGGGAAAAAATTGAGTGGAACCGTAAACTTTAAATCTAGCAATACGGGAGCAATCGTGCTTAAAGGAGGAGTGTCCAAGGGGTTGGAAGTTGTACGCTCAATATCTCAGCGCCAACGGCTAGCTGCTTAGTGTTTCATCGCCGAGACACATCGAGGAGCCTGGCTCTAACAAGGCGCCGCGCTGCCATCATCGCAGCGAACATCGCCGCCTACGGTGGCATCGCGGCAAGACTGCACGCATAGAGCTGCGACGGGTGCGCGAGCGAGCGAAGCGTGAAGCTTCGAGGAGCTTCGAGCTGCGACCGGTCAAACCGCACAAATCCATGCTCCATACTAGGCGACGGAGCCGACGTAGTACGCAGACGGAATCTCAGGTTCGCTCTCGCCGGGCAGGCGTAAATGCTCACGCGAATGCGCTCTTTGACGTTTCAGGGGAGCAGTCGGAAAGCAAAGCGAAGCTGATGAAACCTCATCTAGCGCGGGCGCGATCGTGGCTACAGCAAAACGGAACGCATTGGCGAGATTTCGGTGGGCCGCGATGGCACACTAGGTAAGGCGGTTGCTTTTCGCGACCTCGGTCTCGAGGTCGCGGATCCGAATCCTGCGCGGCGGGCGATCCTTTATTGCCGCTGTAAGCGGCGGCGATAGCCGTAAAGGCTCTTCTGTCGCTATACAAAAGTGGCTGTTAAATCAGCATGCTTTCCTTAGTGCCCGAAGCTCTGTAGCACTTAGTAGCGCTGACAGTGTGGCCATTTGACTATCTATGACGGATCGCGCTATGGAGGATTGAATGCATGTCTTCTTCTCGCCCCAGCGCTGCAGTTTATTGAATCGCAGAAGCAACCGTTCAAGCGCTCGAAGATGCAGGATGCCGACATGCGTGGCGTGCCGAATAAGATTCGACGTTATAAGCGTTTGCTTTTCATCAAGGAATGTAGGTGAGAAATTATTAGTAATGGATTTATAGAGCGCCCCGCCCCCTCAGAATCCCGGCGACCCGTTCGACAGAGTGCCGCAGTCGGCGCTGTCGCACTGAACGAAGAGAACGTTAAAAACTCTTAAGCAATGTAGACCGGTGTCAAAACAAAGCAGAGAAAGACGTAGCGCGCTTGCCGTACACCCGAGGTTTCGATCCAGTTCTTGCCGCTCCAGCTTTTTCGCTCTTTTCCAGCTGCTGCACTTGTCGCTTGCAGGCTGTCCATGATTGCAGAAGAGACCTGTCCTGGACATATTTTCTCACCGCATCGAAAGCTGAGATCGAGCCCTCAGGTCTGTGGTTCGGCATACAAAACGCTGGCCCAGAACAACGCCGACGGTTTATTGCACACGGCACGGAGCAGCAAGACGCACGACTGCCTTCGCCCCTTCTCACACTCGAGTCTGCACTCCTCCGATCCACCATCTCACCACCAGCAGGTTACCGGCCTGTGTGTATATACCACATCACAGGCGGACCACAGCTGTGCACTGGCAGACCCAGATGGTGAATCCACCATCTGGCCACCAGTGGGTTACCGGCCTGTGTCCATGCCACATCACAGGCTCATCAGAGGAGCCGGCATACACTCAAACTACAAGGTCTAACCCACTATCCCCGGAAGAGTGCAGGGCATCCGCAAGGCTACGCTCAAGACCCGATACCAAGTGCGGTCGCGCGATGTCTGTCCGGCAGTGCCACTCGGCGGCGGGTGACACGCGCTTCTCCGCTGCCCAAGTAGTCAGGCAGCCCACTCGGCAGCGGAGCAGCGTAACCGGCTCCTGCATGCATTGTCCAAGCGGCGCTCGCCAAGCGCGCTGCCGAGAATTGTTGGCAGCTCGAGGCGAGCGCGTTTCACAGCACGGGAAGTCTGAGCAGTGGTCAGTGAAGCTCTAGCAAGAGAAAACGATGTTTTGTTCTCGGAGGTCAAAGTTGAGACCTGAAACTAGAGGCGAGTGCCACAGTGACGCACTACTATTTCGATAGAACATCGGCCGAATTCTAAATCGAGGGCGAGCACGTGTCGAAATAAGAAGGGAGCGATAGAAAAAGAGAGAGAAAAAGAGCTAGCGAGAGCGAGCTAGCGAGAGGGCTCGGAGAAAGAAAAATAGAGTGTGGAGAGAGGGAGAAAGAAAAACAGCGGCGAGAGAGAACTAAGGTTAAAAAGCGAACCCGTCTCGTTCGTGCTATCGGTGCAATCTCGTATTAGTTGGACTACTAACAACATAATAGTCGCCAAGTCACATACGTTGAAGGTCAAATGCCATTATCTGCAGTACAGCGCTGGACTACTATTATAACAGTCGCCATAGTTGTAGCGAATGTTTGGCAAAACGTACCTGGCTTCAGGCTGACTAACTTGGCAGAGCGACAATTCTCACTGTTTCCAACATCAAATAGTTGCATTCAAAGACGCCATCCACGCTGACGACGTCGATCTGAGCATGGCAGACGAACAATCCGATGTCAAGTACTCGGAGCACCTCCAATCTCTCTTGGCGGCCTCTAGTAAACTCACATCCTTCCGTCTGCGCGAGCATGCATATTCTTCTACGAAGTTCTCGCACATTCGCTGAGCTTCTTCTAGTTCATCAGATCAAGTTCTGGTATGACGCTTACGATTTTAGCCCTAGATGCTCAGCGTGGGCGCGTGTCGCTTCTGCATGCACACTCACTGGCTGATTTAGCGGCCTCTTTTGTATAGCGACAGAAGAGCCGTTACGGCTATCACCGCCCCGCTTGCAGCGGCGATTCAGGATCGCTCACGCGCAGGATTCGAACCCACGACATCGGGACCGAGGTCGTTAAAAGCCTTACCTAGTTTGCCATCACAGCTCACCAAATAAGCACCTGGCTCAACACTAAGATGGCAGAAATGGAAATTAGAGTTCGGATCGGTGGTTCTGGATACGAACAGCTAAAGGCTACTTACCAAGATCTCCTGTAGTTTGAAAAATGAGTAGGGGGCGGCAGCAGCCGCAGTACCGTAAATTTGCAAGTTTTTCAGATATAGAAAGCAAATACGTCAGTCTAAGCAATACGGTTTCCACCTGGTGCTCGAGAGAAGATACTGAGCGGGCTCTTTTAATGCCCGAACGTAGTTTAATGCCTAGACATCTGAATATCTATACTTCCCCGCTGCGCTGTCTTAGGGACAGATTGCATACGCGTCTGAAGACTACGGTTTCTCTTATGTGCGGGAATCGCGGTCACCCTCTTTTGATTCTTTCCAACAATTAGCTACGAGCTGAGAAAAAGTCACGCGCCCCAGTGTCAAAGAGTCGAGGACAAGTCGTGAATGGAATAAACCAGAATACCCCTTTTATTATTATTGCTTATTTAGCATGCTACCACTAACCATTCGATTGTGCTTCCTTTGCAGCAAATGTAAAGTGCCTAGAAAGAGATTGAGTTCTCCCAGGGTGATAGATAAAATGTATTATTAATATTATTATTATTATCGTATTTAGAAGCTTCGCCGAAGTCACCGGTATGAAGCAAGTTTAGCGATTAGGCACACTATAGAGGCATTCTTTACTATAAAGGGAAAAATCTTTTCTTCTGCATTTTTTCAAAAAGTTTGACGAGTTTTGTGTGGGAAATTAGTTCATAGACCCAGCCGTTCAGAAAGCTGGCTATCTTTAGCAGGCATCGAGCATGCTGGGTCTTAGCCCGGTGGTAAGGTGCTTGCACTCAACAATCCAGGTCGTGGTCGTGGGTTCGAGCTCTGCAGAGGGCAGCCTTTTATTGCCTACTGCAAGAGGGAAATGGTCGTTAAAGTTCTTTGACCTTGCACTCAACGACCCAGGTTGTGGTCTGTTATCTTAAGCTAGCTTAATTTGGATTTCAATTAAACCCACATGTAAGTGAAGTACTAATCTAGAAATAGATCGAGTTTTCTATGGTCACTTTATCAATTGTTGTATTATTTTTTATTATGGTAAGCCGAGAGACTGCGGATCTTTTGGAGGGATGGATCATAGGTTCAAAAGATTCCTCTCACTTGACATCAATGTAGCCTAATGCTGGAGCAACTAGTAATCTGGCTTAATATTATCACCCTGAAGCATTTGCTATGGTTAGTACCCGTATGTATTCACTGTTTGGCAGACATAAGATCTTATTTAGAAAAGTTAAATTGCAGCAATTTTTAGTTACCGCAGTCACCCCTACCACTTGTGTAACTCTTCGCGACCGAAGTCGTAGGTTCGAATCCTGCAGTTTGGTTAGTTTTAATTGCCAACTGCCAGTCGTGGCGATAACTTTTTTGCCGCTAAGCAAGTGAGGTTGTTAAATCGGCCAAGATTTTTTAACTTGAGGCTAGATGTATAAAGGGGCTATGCACAAAATGCCTTTCTAACATTCCTTTAGGCTTGGCGATTCCGTTAGGATACAGATCTTCGAAAAGTTTCGCGTCAACGGTGTACCACCCGGCAAGCCTCATTACCCGTCTCCGTAAGAAATCTCAAGCTTCTTAAATTTTTTTAAATGATAATATTTTTACTGCTGCTGACTCCAACTCGGTGGCCCAAAGAAGCGCCATTAAGGCGCGCTTTTTAGCCCATGTAAAAGATGGTTATATGCCCCATCTTGGGAAAGTCTCGATATCTGCACCGCAAGAGAAGAGTGCACCCGGAAACTTCTTTCAGTTCCGACCGGTACCCCTTTGTTTGTAGCGCCTAAAGTTGATTTCCCATTAATCGAACTGCCCTTCAGGCTTACGAACTCCACCTAGAACTGTTTGTCGCCACCCTGTCTCGCTCGAGAGAAACACTCAAAATCAGCGAGTCGAATGCCAGCCATCCAGACTGTAGCTCTTTGGCACCTCTTAAACAAATTTGCTGCGTATGGAGTTAGCCTAAAGCTAAATGCAGATGGCGTCCCACCCGGAGGCCTCTTCACACCCGCTGCCCAAGCAGAAATAAATTTGCACTTCACTTTGAAGAGCCTGAAGCACTTCCTCCTGTTTCGCCTCCTTAATCTTTTGACCCACAGTAACAACACTGATTGTAGGCAGCCGAGGCAGTTCGCAGCAACTGCCTAGCTGCAATATATACTGATATACCAGTTAATTAAAATATACGCGACTTCTAAGATTGCGAAGTTTATGATGCGGTTTCTAGTTCTTACTTAGCTGATTTAACAGCCACTTTTATATAGCGACAGAAGAGCCTGTACGGCTATCACCAATGCTGCAGCCACAATAAAGGATCGCTTACTTACTGCAGAATTTGAACCCACGACCTCGGTCGTGAAACCAACCGCCTTATCCAGTGTTCCATCACGACTCACCAAAAATACTAGCTGATTAAACAGCTTCTTTTGTATAGCGACAGCAGAGCCTTGCATCCTGATCTTTGGCCGTGGCTCTAATCCCGGAATCTTTTCAAGCAACATCTCTTAGGTTATCAGTGACAATGGCTTGAATTATAATCAGACCTCGGCAGTTTCTAGCAGGGATTTTCCTGCGTTCTTATTTCCTTAAGGAATGCCAGGAGCTAAGAAAAATGTCTATAATCTGTGCTTATCAGTGGCCTCGTAAACCAAAGCGAATTGCTAGAGTTCTAGGAGCAGTTTCGAGTCCAACGCACAATCTATTCGGCAAGCTAAGGGTTATGGAGTTTCGCTGTAAATTCGCCTCGATAACTGGCCATGTAGACCAGCTTCCGAATAGGAGCTCTCTCTGTCGACCTATGTTTTGTCACTCTCTTGCTCGGTTGCTAGCACTTCAGTAAGTGCTGCTTGACTGCTGCACTGCAGTGACTGACTTTTGCAGCTATACTAGCTAACGTTGGCTGCTATTCGGAATGCTAAACCCTTTGCAATTTCACTTTCTGTCATAATAGCTGCACAATTCTTTAAAAATATATATACTGTAAATAGTTATGTCTGCCCGTTGTAAGCTCCCAGGCATACTTGCGGTAATGTTAACATATTTTACGGTTGGTGCAATTCAGTTGCTAAGCATTAAAATCGTCAAAAATGGTTACGAATCCTCGGGATTGACTGTGTGTTTCGATGCTGCCCATAGTAATTATAGCATCATCGGTTGAGGCCTGTGTATGCAGATCTCATTTGGGGTTGGAATTGAAATAAAGCAGATCGAATGGACTAAATAGCAAAAGAACAGAAAGAAATTAATGCCAGCTCCTCTCCAGCAGTGGCCCTGTAGGAAAGGCCGTGTATCAATACCCAGTCGAGCCGCTTTGTTGATAGCCCGGCATACCGATAGCCTGTCGGGCACACATTATGGTTTCAAACCCGATTATTGATAACGAACAGAAACTTATAAGTGCATCAATTTTAGGTACATAGTTACCCTACACTTATATCCTGCCACCGACGCAACCCTTAGCAGAAATCTTACCAACAACTAAGCAGATTTGATTGATCAGGGAAAGTGCAGACGTGAATCAATAGCAACAAGCACGACTTTTTTTTGATGCAGCATATTTCCACTGTTACGTTCAAAGCAGTCACTTGATCTTGAACTGCTATACAAAAGGCTACGGTAAATATACTCGGTAAGTCCCTCGAACAGAACAGCTGCACGTCGGACACTGCAGTGTAGACAGAGCACAAGCCTCGCATGCCACAAAATGGCCACATGGCACAAATGCTCGCTGGCGCTGCTCGGTTAGGCACACTCTACAGATAAGAGGATCAGCACTGGTCGAGCCTGGTTGTTCGGTTTCCATAGACTCGAGGTTTTCGGGGTCCGATGCCTGCGATATAACGTTCTCGCCTTCTGTGAGAGCCGACAAAGAAGGTGCCGGTGCTATAAAAAAAGACAGCCCTATAATCGTCAACAGTACATGTTAAAAGCCAATCGAAGGCATGCTGAAGCTTATAATAATAATAATGATAATAATAATAATAACACATTGATAAAGCGCCCTCAGAGAACTCAGTCTCTTTCTAGGTGCTTTACATTTGCTGTAAAGGAAACGAGCTTAGCTATAGATTCTGAGCAGCCGTCCAAACTAGTGATGCACGGACCTTCTGGTGCCGGACTCTGCATTTCACTCTGCCCTCGATTTGAGTCGATTGGGACCATTGCTCTCAGCTCTTCGTGACTCAAGGGCTCCGTACTGTTGAGTCGCTGCAGACCCAGTCGGCGTGCAACTGCATGGATAGCTTCACGTGAAACGCCATAGGCTGACAGCAAGTCGAAAGCAGCCTGAGCCACGACAGAAGGTGACATCTGCAGAGGCTGCAATGGAGAGCAAATGATGAGTGTCACCTTGCGTCCTTCAGCGAGAAAATGTTGCCAGTGGCTAATAAAAAGTTCATGCTTTGCAATCAATCTACCGTGGCTTCGGCCAGTCTCTCCACGCCAGGGGCAATGTCGTATGCTGGTACCTGCGCCTGGGCTACTTCTGACGAACTGTAGTATAATCCACGTGGCTGCTCGGCCTCAGAAAACAGCAGCTGCACACTAACGACATAGTCAGGACCTTTCACTTTCTTAACAAAATCGCACTCGGGAAACCACCTAGAACCGAAAGATCGCATGTTGGCGTTGTTTTCACGGTGGTTGCATCCTAAGTTGGTCACCTCAGGCACTCTCTTTCAGCATGCTTCATCAGCAGTAGTAGCATCTTACGAAAAACATCTCACTGACCAGCTCTATACGACATAGACAGTGTCTACAAGGCATAGCCAGTGCCAAATGCCCAAACAATCTGCAGGACGACAATGATTCAATGCTCTCCATTCATGCACACAGTGTCACATTCGTTATGCAACACATCAAGAGAGGCCTCTCCTACCATAGTGTAGGGCAAGGCAAGCAGGATGGTCAGATAGTTGGTAAGGACACAGTTAAAAAAAATAAAAAGTCGCACGTGGATCAAGCAATCACTACAGAGAGGATATCAAAGATTCAACAACCGACCGCACATGCTCCATCCATGGGTCTTCACCGGATGACCAGCAGCGTAGAGTGCCACCACACCAGAAGCAGATCGCTGATCCACCGGCTTCCTCTGCATAACAATAAATGACCAACGATCGACGTCTGAAGAGCTCGTCAATGAGCTCACGTTCGCCATGAGCAGAAGCTATTAGACAGAAACCTGCTCAGTCTCTGATGCAGACATGCAATTGGGAAGTATAGCCCACTAAATCTCCTGGGCACTTTGCACATGGTACAAAGGAAGTATATAAGCTGCTTATTGATAATAACATGCTCAGTTACAGTATGTGTAAGCACATCGATTCAGGGGATATTGCATTTTAGCCACTTGCTAGTTTAGGCTTTAGGTGCATAATAATTAAAAATAAGGCCTCAAAAGCATTTGAGGAAAATTTAGGACACCAAACTTAACGAGATGAGCCAGACAGCTGCACTCATGCGAGTGGAAGCGCAAGGGTAGTAATTAAAAGCAAACAGCTAACTTTCTATATGCACCCTCTCTGTATGCATAACCTCTCTATATGCATAGAAACTTGTCAACCCAACCGTTTTAGGGGGCCTAATGCATAACCTCTGCCGCATGTAAGCATAACTTTTTGAACTTCTGCTTACATATTTTTTCAACTACGAAGCAAAATGGAATTCGTCCGGCCCAAAGAGACTTAGCATGCATTACTCGTTTGATTGATCAAATTCATTCTGCAATGAAAGGTGTTTTCTTATTTGATAGTATCTGAGAACACCGAAGCCAGCCCCGTTTATCACGTGTCAAGATGGCATTGCCATAGCAAGCTAAGTCTCAACTCAGTAGACAGTTAGTACCTGCCTGAAGTCAAGCGTTTACATACTGCCACTGGCTCCCCACCGGATTTTTTCAGCCCCATAGTCTTAGTTGTTTAGCAATCAATTGAGCAATTTCTTCAGTGAATCTTTAGCTCTTTTCGTTGCTTCGAAGCCTGTTAGGACAGGTCAAAGCTGGGTGCAGACATGGTGGAACCTCCTCCAAAGCTCAATTTATGCTCTCAGTGCAATGATGAATGTTGACCAATGAAATCATACGTGTAAATATAACGCAGGAAAAACCGAGTATAACGAATGTAATTGCGCACAGGAACTTTCAATTCGAGTCATTTCATGTTAGCTGGAAGGCATCTGCCCGAAGTGCCCTTACTAACTTACTCTAGCTGAATGGCAGATTTATCTCAGATCATGACTGTTTAAGGATACAAAGCCCAAAACAAGCAGCAATTGCACACAGTACGAGCAGCATTGAACCTAACTCATCCCTGTAAGTAGGAAGGTAGAGTGGAGAGTCGTAGATACTACTACAGTCATACCTCCGTGTCAGCATAACCTCCCTGTAAGCATAGAAAATCATTCGACAGAGGCTTGCATGCTTTTATAGAGATGTTTGACTGTCCCCCACATCTGCCATACAAAGAGGTGAGCAACAGCTTTCTTATCAACCCTCTATTGTATGATACATCAATCCCCCGCCCTTCTGACGTCAGCTCTAACCAAAAACCTCCACTCATGCTATAGCTGTTAAGGGTCTTCTGCCGACGCACAGATGAGGCTGCTAAATCGGCTAACCATTACCCAGAGTAGATGGTGGTGCCGCTGGTGCTTAACAGCTATTGGCAACAGGAGCTATTGCTCTGCAGGACCTATACCCTAAAGTTCCCCATCACGATTATAGCAAAGTAACAAGCTCTTTTGATTAGACGCATATAGAGGACTAGTTTCCATAGAGGTATAATAATACAGGTGCCTTACTTAACTTAACATTTTAGTTCATGTTATTGCAGAGGAAGAAAGTAGTGAATAGCCATGTATTTGACCGAAGATGCACCAAAAAGTTTGTATAGCAGCAGAAGAGCCTTATCGGCTATCACCACCACTGTGGTTAGCAATAAAGGATCGTTCAACTGCAGGATTCGAACCCACGACCTCGGTATTCAAGAGCGAGCACTTTACGTCTTGGGTTATCAAGACCCAGTACAAAGAGATTGCTTGCACCCAGCAGATGCATTTTGCTATACATGTCAATAATTAATCAAGACATGAGCAAAAAATGTGCTCTCCAAAAACGTCTGTTAAGATGTGTGAGGCTACAAAGCATACTTTGGCTTGCCTTTCGTGGATCAAGACAAGACCTGGGCATCTCATTTTGCATTCAATAACTGTAGGAGAGCTCTTGAAGGTAAGGTGAACAGCTGCTGCTCAATCGGCGGAATTTCTCGAACAATATTGGGTTATGTGTAAAATAAATTTCTGTTAAGTTATATAATTCATGCATGTTAACAGGCTGTGTACAGGCGGAGAAAAGAGAGCCACGAAGTTCGCTATTCCAAGAATTTTGCTGAAACCGATTGACCACTCAGGAAACTGCTACTTCTGCACGGTGGACATTTTCAAAAGTCGAACTGCTAAGGGCGTGCCTCCCATCGTGTGCGCATTCACATGTTCATTCATCCATCGCCCCAGCACCACCTTGCCCTGAGCTCCCCATCCCCACCCTTCAGGCGATGGATCAGCCATCTTCAGGAGAGAGCAGAAAAACAGACAGCAAAGAAGACCCCAGAGATTCATATTCCAATTTCAAAGATACGGCTGAGGAGAGAAAGCCAGACTTCCCAAACAGAAAGATCTTAACCATCTGCTGAGAGACCTTGGTCCTGCCAAGTTCAATGCTGAACTTCTGACATTTAGGCTCAAGGATTGAAACTTACTGGATAAAAGTGTCAGTTCAGAGAAAGCAACAACAACCGTTTTACAGCAGCTTCAATCTGCAAGGTGGGCTGTACTTCTGTAACAAAGCGGTCTGTCTATTATAGACTTCAGAAATCACTTGTAACCACTTATTCATAGGCAGTTCATCCGGAAGGCCATACTGCTTCCCGACAGGAACAAGTATCCATCTCTTTTAACGGCTCACCCTGTGCAATCCAGAGAGGATTAATTAGTGTCAAAATGTTACTGGGCGCCATAAAATATAGCAACTGTGGCTGGGAGGTCATAGGAGACTTAAAAAAAGGTGTCCTTCTGCATAGGGCTCCAAGGCGGCATTACGAAATTCCTTGCTTTCTTTGCCTGTGGGACAGCTGGGACACTAAGCACACAGTCACAAAAGGAACTGGCTACAGCCGACCGAGTTCTCTGCAGGGAAGGTGCTGACACCACACTATTGCACATTAAGTTGGGCCTCATCGAGTAATTAGTCCCGGCTCTAAACAATTAGTCAGTAGCTTCGAAGAACCTCCAACATGTCTTTCCACAGCTATCAGAGGCAAAGGTAAAAACATGGTATCTCCGTCCGACCACATTGCATGTCTCAGCTAATTATGCAGCTGTGCTGGCTAGCTTTCCCTTGCCCCGTGAAATTGTGTTTCGTGATGCTTTGCATGTTTATCTGTGCATGGTTACTGGCTTGAGGTCATAATAAGCGCCTAGAGAGAGATTGAGTTCTCTGAGGGCGCTTTATCAAGTGAATTATTACTATTATTATTATTATAACCGATGGCTCCCTGTGTCTTGGGGAATGCTTTTGCGAGCTCGTCTAAGCAATATACTAGTGAGCTTTTGAATATTTTTCTAAGCAAGTTATCGTGCATGTCACAAACCCTTGTTTTGCAATTCTCCTGTAGCGAGTTGTAAAAGCCCCTTGATAGAAATGTAGTTCTCTCAGAGAGCCATACAAACGATTTGGTAGTCACTTTTAAATTGTATTATTATACCGAATCTTAAGTAATCGAACAGTATATATCAGCACCGACGTGATAATATAGAACGGTTTGAGAAACAGAACTTTAATGATGGATGGCTACTTAACTGTATTACATTAAGGTTTGTTTGCACGTAAGGCGACACCAACTCAGCTCTAAATTTGGCTTAGAGATTTGAAAACACCATTGACATAAAGGTCGCTCATTTGTATCCATTAGTATCCAGAGCCCCTACGAATTCATCCACATTACCAGCACTAAGAGCAAACAATCAGCACTGTACAGATGCCCTTGCATCCAAAAGTTACTTTTGGGCATTAGCCTAAGGGGAAGGTGCTTGCACATCAGGAGCTGGATCAAGGGTTTGAGTCGTCAAAAGGAAACCCTTATTCCCCACTGCAAGCAAGATTCAGTCATAAAAACATCTTCAGATATTATATTAATCAGGCTTCGAATCAGCTGACCTTTATTTACTTTCCATCAGTGTCATGTTACCACTAACCAATTGACCATGCTTACTTTACAGCAGCTACAAAGTGCCTAGAAAGAGATAAAGTTCTCTGAGGGTGCTTGCCATACAAATAATAATTTAATAATAATAATAATAATTCACTTGATAAAGCGCCCTCAAAGAACTTAATCTCTCTCTACGCACTTTACATTTGCTGTAAAGTGAAATGCAATTGAATGGTAAGTAAAATCATGCTTGAAAAACAAACGAAATGAATAATATGGTTAGGGGTGACATGCACAGGGTCAGCATGCAAATGTGGTTAGTGGCAGCATGCACAGTGTCAGCACGCATAAGCACATGAAAGACGAATCACAGGGACCCACTTAATGCTGTCCTAAATAGGTGTGTTTTCAAGTTCCTTTTAAATTTGGTCAGGGCAGGGGATGTTCTGACGCATATCGGGAGGGAGTTCCAGGCTTTGGGAGCATATGAACTAAATGCACGGTCTCCAAAGGATTTAAGGTTTGTATGAGGTATTTCAAGACTGTTGGACTCCGAAAAGCGGGTGGTACGATGCTTGGCCTGATGGGGTAGTATATCTGACAGATAGGCTGGAGCCATAGAATGAAGGGACCTAAAAGTGAGCGACAAGACCTTGAAGTCAATCCGTTGCTTGACTGGTAGCCAGTGCAGGTCGGCGAGAAGTGGAGTAATGTGGCAACTGCGCTGCTCACGACAGACAAGCCTAGCTGCAGAGTTTTGCACCAGCTGCGATCGCCTGATCGCACATGCTGGTAGGCCAGTAAGCAGTGAGTTGCAGAAGTCGAGACGAGATGTCACGAATGCATGGACCAACTTGGACGTGGTATCCTTATCTAAACAAGCCCGAATTTTAGCAATGCTATGAAGCTGAAAATAGGCAGACTTGACTGTGGAGCTGATATGGTCGTCTAACGAGAGGTCGCTTTGGACAATGACACCTTGATTTCGAGCTGATTCAACTGGAGATATGCTGGCAGAGCCAATTTTGAGAGTCAGCCTTTCCAATCTCTGGATCACACTGCGTTTGCCCACAACTAGTAAGTTAGTTTAAGTTAGTTTAACTAGTAAGTTAGTTTAAGTACGCTGCAAAGGAGCCATTAATGTATTATTATTATTGTTGTTATCATTATTATTATTATTATTATTAAAGTCTAGACAATATACCTGCCTTGTACCTTTCTAGCTGCTACAAGACATCAGGGCAATCACAAGCTGACCTCACCTGCAAAATAAAAGCCAGCCTCTGCTACGGTCTCAATTGGAGGGAAATTATGTTGTGCTGCCTGTGAAAGTTGTCCGAAGGTAGCAATTCTGGCCCTGATATCGTGTAGATCAGGTCGAACTGGGTCTGTAAAAACAAAACTAAAACTGCGATTGGCATGAATTAGAATAATTTTGCTTTACTGTATCCAATACATAAAGCACTCCATACATAAACACACAGATCATACTGTCATCGATAGTCACTTTCTACGGAGTAATGGCCTTTTTGAAGAAGAGAAAGCAAATGTGACAATAAAATGTTACAATTATAGGTTAGGGTAGCATACAAGTTTTACATACCAGAACCTGATGCAGATGCAGCTTGAGGCCTTGCTGGTAGCATCTGTTGAATTGGCATGTTGCCTGCACTGGTTCCACCTCGAAATGAGCACTCAGGATAAAGGCGACTGTGCTCTGACCACGGATCGTCAGTTGACTCCCACCGGCTCAACGCATGCAGGCAGAAAGCACATCGAACCGTGTCACCAATGCCTATAAAACAGCAGAAGTACATAAGATTTTACATTTAAGATGGACAACAAATACGATCGGTGAGCTTCTGTTGAGAAAGCTGACATCCCACACATCCTAACTGTTGGGCAACAACAGAAAAGCAACTACTCTGCAACCGTGGTCACTGCTTCAGCACGACCACCATTAACGATTGTAGCAGACTGGCATGACTGGGTTCAAGTCCTTGCATGATGTATGTCTCAGTTGAAGACTCCGCTCAGCTTTCTCTGAGTCCCAGTGAACGTTATTTTTGTTTCTGTGCGTGCTTTGCATGTTTCCCAATACACGTGGCTAAGTGCATGTTACTAATGACCAGGGGTTCTACTAACCAGTAGCCCCCCCACGGTCTTCCAGGCTGTTTTTGCATGCTTGTCTGAGCATGCTATTGTGCTAGCTATAAACTCTTGGTTATTACTTCTCTTCCAGCAAGCTGTAAAGCCCGGGTACAGAGATTTGGTTCACGGCTCGATACAAACAACCTGTTAAGTCGCCACTGTGACAGATTCTGAAGGTTAGGATATGAAATTTTTGAAGCCATTGTTTTGCAATAGTAGTCTAATACCAGTAGACAGTCATGTGGTCCAAATTGCTAGTGTTATTGGAGCATTAAGTACGATGTGTGCCTAAATGCCTTGACAATACCAGTAATGGGCTACCAGTGAGCATATCAAACCTGCAAAGTGGCTTACCAGTCAGAAAGACATCGGCCTAGAATTAAATGCCACTATACTGAAACCATTCTTATGCTTGAGAGTAACAACATGCTAAGTAATAATGATCGCCAAAACTGAGCCCTACACGACTATCTCACAGCAGTAGACAGCAAACTAAACCATCGAACACCAAACCCAACTGAAGTGATTAGAACAACAGTTGATTTAGCAGATTCGGCTCTTGCATAGTTTGAAACTTATCCACCCATTGGTGCTGCATGACGGTCTGGTTTCACCAAGCACTTCCACGACTTGCAAATATGGTCGGTGCCTGATTGCTGCCTGCAATTTATAGAGTGGCTCTCAAGAAGGCAATACGGCCCAACAACTTGGGTGATCTTCTTAGGCTAACATGTTTAACGTTTACTGCATCGGCTTCAGCTACTGAAAAACTACTGCCTAGCTGAAACTATGTCTTGTCCAGATTTCAGTCAACATTTTTAAACTGGACGGCAACAATGAACCTGGTAGAAATATAAAAGTGTAGCCAGAATCAGGGGCTACGTTGACCTTAACTGGGGAATGCAACAGCCACAATCGGCAAGAATAATATGGGGGTACCACTCAAGAGCTAAACCAGTACAGATCATACAATCTCTATGAGATTTGCTTCGCTAAGACTATTGCAACTCTCTTTTAAACAGTCAGCAAAAATTCTGCTATGCCACTGCAGCTAATCGAAGATATGGTGGCCAAATAGCCACTAAAATTATAGTGCATTAACCATGTGCCCCCTTGACTAAAAGAGCTGCAGTGGCTCCCAGTCAAACACCAGACACAAGCCAAACCTCTGACTGGGATCTAAGTGGCCCACCGCGGCTTAGTTCCTAGATATTCCGTGGAATTGTGATAACTATATCCAGTTTCTCAAGCCCTCTATGGATAACGAATTAGTTTTTGCTAACAGACTATTAGTGAAATAATGCCTTTGGTCTGCGAGTCCGAGTGCAAGTAAAACTTGCTTCCATAGTTGGTGCATTGCAGTACTGCTGTCGGTTCTCTGAACACCTATTCTGGCTCATCCTCTCCTGCAGTTCCGGTGTAATTCATGAGTGTTGTTTAAAAAAGGCAAGCAAACCAGCATGTAGCTATCATGATTTATGAAAACCGATGTCAATTTATGAAGCCTGTTTTTACTAGATTGCTGAAAATATTGTGGCAAAACGGTCAGCACTAGTGTACTTGTATGTGGTCATTAGCTGTAGATGAGTAGGGCTGTTCAGATCACTACAACAGAGATAGTCAAAATCAATATTAGGGAGAAATTTGGTGTTGATTATAACATGCACGGACATAAAGTACATGGAAGTCTGCACAAGCATGTATGAGTGGCAGTCCCTGTATGATTTAACTGCATGTCCCTTTGAGTTGAGAAGCTTGGACTGAGAAGTCAGATATGGTAAGCTGGATGGAGGGCAGGTCTAGTATTGCTGCAGGTGACTTAGTAAATAGCAAGTTGAAACAAAAATTGGCTTTTCGAATGTACCAGCATATGAAAGCACACTGCCGAGAATTCCACTGAGATCTGTTATGCAGATGCTGCGTCTGTGATGCAGATACAGAAGCTATAGAAGAAGGCAAGCCGTAGACAGCCACAACATTCAAGTCCCGACAGACACACTCTGCAAAGTAGTCACCATGCCACATGAAGTGGACCGAGGACCCAGTTATCCACAGTGAAGTAGTCACCATGCCACATGCAAGTGGACCGAGGACCCAGTTATCCACTGGTGTATGGGGTTTCCAAATAAATTTAAGAGAACCACAAAAGTTACACATGGGTATAAAATGCATTAAAAATTACAACTACACACTATTCGTAAGCGTTCGAACTACCTAGGAAGAAGCATATAGGCTTGAATTTGAACAGCTTAGGTCGAACAAGATGCTACGAGTAAACAGTCAACTACCAGAGACCCATACAACAGTGAAGTGGTTTGCCTACCCTAGAACATCGACCAAATAAGTCAAGCACGTATGGTAAGGTCTTTTACCTGCATGTAAATTGAAATACTTAACGGTTTAACAGGAACAAGCTTTTGCCATCTGCATCGCCAAAGAGATAAAAACTCAAGGAAGCCTGCAAGCGATCAATCCAAGCAATTACCGATACAATGGATCTAGAAGCACAAGTGTAGAGGTTTCGTCGAGACCAAAATCCACATATTAAACCACACTAACACTGCTCCCAATACCTTGCTGCATGAGAAAGACTTATTGCATAAGACAGACTAGTCACCTGTATAGTACAATCCGGCAGCAGCTAGTCGCTGTGGTGTTACTAGATGGCCCATTGGCCATTCATCAAAAGTGGGCCAGCTGGAGTTCCTAAACGTCTGCAGCCGACGGTTCTCCTGCTTCAGCGACTCTTGGTAGGTCACTGAAATGAAGAGGCCAGTACCAATAAATACCACGTCGGAACAAGATCGGCCTCAAGTCTGCAGCATGCCCTTGCCACAGGCAGGCAGGTGCAATCAGGCACACTGGTGGCTGAATCATCAACTACTATCAAAGCAGGAACTAAGCAATAACCCAAGTTATACAGCTAGACCTCTAAGGAACCAGGAGATCGGTAGAAAGAACTGAGGCACTTGCAGAGAAAACGATGTCAACAAAAATTCCTGAGCTGGGACTGCCATTAAGACAATCGCACGAAACTGCATTTCAAGCGAAGAGCACTGCATTTCAAATAAACTTTTGAAACTGAAAAGCAAGAAATGATTTAAGATGTCGGATCAAGCTACAACAGCTCAAATTTATCGTGAGTTTACTAGATGCATAAGGCAGACCTAGTCTGGATCATACTTCCTGATTGTGAATTCGTTTGAATTATGTATGAAAATTCAATAACAATTTCTTTTACACCCCAACACGATCTAGTATAAGGATTTTAGTGTGCTTTTAAATGTGCAAATTGGGGTAATAAAAGTGGGCCCAATAAACAGCTTCTGACCAGAAGTGTAATCTGCAGCAGATCATTGGAAAACTTGCCAATTTCAAGTGCATTAACACCATGCATTTTATGACAAGCATGAGATCTTGAAAATCTGTGTAGCTGTTTGTACTAACTTGCTTTAATTTTTCACCCTACTCCAACCACAGCACGCCTAACTTTGACCTTACACCTGTATATTAACACATAAAAGCTGTAGAAAGAAGTGTAATGCTACATATTACAAACCCTGAGCATATGTGTTTCCATTCGTAACTCTGCTAAGTCATAAGGACTAAACGTGTGCTACGCTGGAGATAATTATGTAGCATGTCAAAGCCTAGACAGCTTTTGGACACAATCGGCAGTCTGTGAAGTATTGGCCAATTTATGGAACTTGGAAGGTTTTCTGAGAATGCCTTGAGCAGGTGCACCGGAGGCACTGGCTCAGGTGGCAACTCAAGTCTTATCTGTCTCAAAGCTAAGGCAGCATTCAATCAAAACTATCCACGTTTTGGTCTTCAATGATTTACTGCACACAAATGTATGGCAATCACTGACATGTCACTTTCTTCTTGATGTCTGAACCATGCTTGGGCTTGGGCTTTAGATGTGAAGTAGATCTTTTGTTATTTGCATGTTTTAAGGGGCCCTTAAACCTTGAGAGTTTTAAGAGAATAACAATAATATTATGTCATTTGTACAGTGCCCTAATACTATTTAATCTCTATAAAGATGCTTCATTACTCGCTGCAAGAGACATACGGGGTTTGTGACATGCACATTATCAAGCATGCAAAACAAACAAGTATCATGTTTAGGCCAGCATGTTAAAGCAAGTGTGAAGCCACTCGTAGCCATTGGTTAGTAAGACATCTGTCTAGAACATGCACTGAGTCATGCACTCAAAGCACACTGTAACAAAAAAATACGAGTCATAGGGGCGAAGGTAAAGCTAACAGGAACAAATGAAATGTAATGTAATGTATCTCCGTCTGTAATTCCATAAAGCCATAGAGACTAAGCAAGTTTACACAGGAGAGCTTGTTATGCTCAAAGCCTGAGCGGCTTTTGGTACGCATTCGGTAGCCAACAGACTTTATCTCACGCAATGAAGAGAAAGTAAGAATCATAGCTGAGTTAGGAGGGCAGGTGGATTTGAGGTTTGTACGAGGTATTGGTAAACTGCTGGATTCCGAAAATCGGGTGGTACTATGCTTGGCCTGGTGAGGGAGTAGATCTGAGAGATAGGCTGGATATATCTGCTGGATAGATCTGAGAGATAGGCTATCATGATCGATAGTGTCAAAAGTTACTGATAGATCTAGCAGGACCAGGACAGTGACATTCCCATCGTCATTGCTGAATAGAATGTCGTTGTTTACAGGAGGAGAGCAGTTCTAGTGGGGTGGTGTCGATTGAATCCCCACTGAATTTTTTCTGACAATCCCTTCTTTGCAATGTGTGCTTCAAGCTGCTTATCGACAATCTTTTCCAGAATCTCTGAAAAAAAAGGAAGAGAAAGTGGGCGATTTGCTGCTAGGATTTTGAATACAATCCGGGTTTTTTTAAGTAGTGGTCGAACGATGACCCATTTGAAAGACTTTGGAACAACCCCTTTAACCAGAGAAGCATTAAATATAGTGCACCAAGATTACTGGCCGACGTCACAGGAGTGACGCTTGCTGAACCAATCTTGGAGGATAGGTCGTCCAACTTTCGCGTAACACTACGTTTGCCTGTAACTGTGAGGTTGGTCTTATCCTTGTTAAGCTTCACGAAGTTAGTAGCCATTCAAATGCAAATATCGTCGATGAAGGCAATAAGGGAATTAAGTGAGTCAGATGAGGAGCAAGGCTTAGAAGGGTTGAAGGATAGGAAGAGCTGGGTGTCATCAGCATAGAAATGAAAGCCAAGATTGTGTTGGGCGACGACACCAGTCAGAGAAAGAGAGTATAAATATAGTGAAGAACAGCGGCCTGAGATCAATGCCTGAGAAACCCCATACTTTGGGGCTCCCTAGATGACCGACGGCCATTCACAAATCTGACATCTCTCACTGAGGTAGGACTTGACCCAGTTTAGCACCGTGCTAGTGATACATAGGTGCGTGAGGAGGGCTTCAGAAAGATCTGGTGGTCCTTAAGTCAAATGCTGCTGACAGATCCAGGAATACCAGCAGAGGCCCTACCCTGATCAGCATGGTAAACCTGAGCAGTTTCCGTGCGACGGTTTGCTCGAAATCCCTATTGGAACTTGCTAGCCAGATCTGATGAATTGGCGTAATCGTTTAGTTGCTGGACCAACACTCGTATATTAGATATGAATGGCTAAAGAGACTGGTCAAAGTTTACTATAATTTTCATGATCTTAAGCAGGCTTTAAAATGAGTGGCATGACAATTGCCACAACCCGGGAAATAAATTCATAACAATTGTTTTAGTGGGTAGCAGCAGGTTTATGTACCACATAAGGAGAATTGTTAGCACAGGATCTAGAGGACTGGTGGTCTTTTTTTAGCTTAGAGGACAAGTTTAGCAGCACGTTTAGTATAGACGGACATGGAGGAGGTGAGAGAAGAGGAGCCTATGAGGTTATGGAGTCTCTAATCCCCTCTGCCTTACCTAGGTTGAAGAAACGTCTTCTAAGTCACCAGTAGTATCACTGGGCACTACGCTTACTTGGGAGCAGTTAAGATGGTCGACAGTGTACATTATTGGATTGTTGATCTGCTATTCCACTACTCTATACTATTTGAACTTAGCCTTAGCGAAAATGAACTGTTCTCCTTATTTGTCAGCCGTCAACCAAAGGGGTCTCGGTGGGGATGGACCATTCTCTGAGACAGAGGTGAAAACTCATCAAGGATGTTAGCATCACATAAATCGCTAGCTATCATCAAGCTGTAGAATTGAATCCAGGTGTAGAGATCGGTGGGAGAGTCAAGTAGTAAGGCAGAGGAAGCATCTGCTGCAGACAGCATCCCTGTCAAGAGACTTTAAATTTCTTTACTCGCATGCATGCGCACACCCGCGCGCACACACACACATATTCACAAAAGTAAAATTCTATAAATATATAGAGACTTTTGTGAAGGAGTGTCACATGTATGCATACATATATATATATATATGTGTGTGTGTGTGTGTGTGTGTGTGTGTGTGTGTGTGTGTGTGTGTGTGTGTGTGTGTGTGTGTGCACATGTGCACATATATGTATATATGTGTAAAGAATGATACTAATTCACAAAAATCTCGTTCCATCAATTATGGCAATAACCACCTAACGCCACAGGATGGCTTTCAAAGTACGATACTGAGAAATACATCAAACATTTATGCACACTATATACTGCATACACATTAATTACCTTGCATAAGTGAAAATAGTATTGTTATGGCAAATAGTCTACGGGGAAATGTCAAGAAAATAACTATAAAATTTGTCCGACAATCATATATTTGTTTAGGGTACCTTTCAAAAGACAGATGTGTTAGAAATGGGGTTTCTGACGACTTCCGCATAACAGATAAAATGACTATGCAAACATATCCATGAGTACAGAAAATAAAGCTCCAGGACTTTTGATGACAAGTACAGAAAAAATGTATCCAACCGAAATCGGAAATTTTTCTAGAGGCAGTTAAAACAAGCAGAGCTGAACTCGTATTTCAAATTTCACTCAGATATGTGAAGTATTAGCCGAGTTATGGATTTTACAAGGCACACACCTACACTAGAAATGAAGCTATATAAAAGTCACATGAATGCACCTCTACAAGGTTCATGCATGTATCTCGATCTATGAAGGTCCGATCTCGATCTACAAAGGTCCGACAAGTTGGAATACAAATCGCATATTAGCGGTTCAATGTTATTCGCCCTTTGTGTGGTTATTTGTGCTGACACTGTGCATCCTACCACTAACCATATTTGCTTGCTGACAGTGCGCATCACCTCTTACCATAGTATGCTTGTTGCCATTGAGCATGCTACCACTAACCGTTCGACCATGCTTCCTCTGCAGCAAATGTAAAATGACAAGAAAGAGATTAAGTTCTCTAAAGGCGCAATACAAATGTATTATTATTGTTATTCCTATTATAATGCAGATCGGTAAAAAATTTATTTGTAGATATGTGGCTTCCGGTTTACATCCAGATAAGACGTGGTTTGCATAACTATTTTTTCTATTATGTGGAAGTCGTCAGAACTTCCGATCCCACTTTTAACATATCTGTCTTTTGAAAGGTAGCCTAAACAAATATTCGATTGTTGGACACATTTGACAAGTATTTTCTTGACATTCTAGGAGGTTGAGCCACCATGGTTTTTAGCTATCTCTCATTTGTCACAACACAGAACGCGAACTATAAAAAATCCCTTGTGATATATCCTCCCATTAGTACAGCAGCCGGCTAAACAGTTCTTCCAGGGTCGTAGCAGGCACAGAATTAAACTTCATTTGGACGTTTCGATCTACCACACTCGAATCCAATCGCCTGCCGTGTAATAGGGATGGGGCCCCCAGTCCATCTGAGATTATCTCTTCTGTGCCGCTCCATAGGCAAAAGCTTGTGCCTTGCGATCCTCGTTATTATATAATAGCTGAAAAGCCTGTGATGCACTGACTTTGACAATGACATTGACCTTGCCTTTGAATGGTTTGCTATGCTTATGACCGTGCCTACAGTTCTCCTTTCGTGCTGTCGAGCTGCAACCTCTTAGGCTAGACGGGGTGCGAAAATGAGTGGAAGAAGCCGGCGCTCGGTAGGTGGGTAAGAAAGCCTTCCTCTCATGGCCACAGCGACTTTGCAGACAGAATTAAGTGAGCTCGTGCGGATCAAAAAGCTAAACATTTCAACAAGTTAGTCGCTGGAAATGCTACGTTTAATTGCCCCAACTCCATAGCAACCACGTGTTTTGCAGTTTTAACATGCACAATGCACAAGCTACGACCGACAGCAGTTCAGCTTGATTTCGGCCACCGCTATTTATAAGAGCCGGAAGCTGCACTTAGATCTCAGGCTCGGCTAGAAAAATTCGTTCATTCTTAATGATGGAACAAGAATTTTAAAAAGGTCTGTATATACTATATGTGCAGAGGTGGAGCCAGGATTTTCGACTAGGGGTCAAGAGACGAAAAATTTTGATGTAGGGACAAGACCCACCAGATTTTCATATAGGGGCAAGACCTGAAATTAATAAAAAAAACGTATAGCACAAAATCATATTGTTCATTCAACATGAACTCGGCATTTGCTCACATCGAGTGGAATTATGACACAATTCTGTCGTTGGTGAGAACATCAGCATGTTGACCGATTAACTTCAAAAAGTAGTTATCCATGCTTACTGATCAAGACCCGAACGATATGCAATGCCTAAAAAACAACTTCATAGGACGTTTAAGAATTTTTTAAATAAACTACAGTAACTAAAGCATTAAAAGTCATTCCAAGCAAGCCAAGTTGTATACCCTGCATGCATTGCTACCGGAGTACCTAGCTGTAAAGGTTCTTAATCTTGAAAATGACCTTAGCAGAATTACAAACAAGGAGAAGGATTCACCTCAAGGCAAATTCCAGCTGTCGAAGGTAAAAATTAATGCAATGAATTTAAAATTGCCCTTGGGTAAATTGTGAGGATCAAAACCTACATTAGTATTGAAGTATCAGATAAACAATCACATAAGTCATCTGAATTATTATCACCATCTTTATCAACACTGCGACGATAACTATCTTTTGTGAGGAATATTAGACTTACTCAGGTTTCAGAATAGAAACACTGTGTACATGTATTATCTATCATCCACAAGGTTGGATTTTGTGATGGCTGCATTACTAAATTTGGATAGCATCACCACACAAGGCAGTATCAATAAGCTAGGTGAAAGCACAAAAAAAGATGCAAGTCACGAACAAATATCTTAGTCGAAACCGGCTATTTGCTCGAAAAAGGTAAGTCAAAGGCTATGCAATTAATCAAACTGAAGGCCGTGGAATGACAAAAGCAGCCCAAGTAAGACATGAAAAAAATATTGAAAGGAATTAACTCAGGAAATAAGCACCATATACAGCTGGAGCACTTCAGACAAGAGAGAAAAGGAATAGTTCCTTTTTCAGATATATCTGACGTCTGGAAGTCACTACAGGTACTATAGCACCTAGGCTTAACATACGTAACAAAGGTTACATATAAGCAAGCTGTAGAATAAAACTACGACAAGAAAAAGCATTCGTAAAGAAGCAGAACCAATTAAAATTAGTTGCCCATTCTTGTACAGAAGCGCAACTGAACTACATCGACTCTATGCATGGGCCACCGATGCAGAATATCATTCTATACATCGAAAACACGAGCGTTCACAGTGAGTCGGTGAGGCCGATTCGTTTTAACCCACTACGGGTGCACTGCAAGACTCAATATGCTTAAAACAAAACGTAGTTGTCCCAATCAACCTGATGTAGACCAATCCATTTGCTCTAAAACTCAGATACGGTTGCGGTCAACCCACATTCATTCGACCCTATGCATCGACACTGCTGTTTCATCCAACTTGCCCCACCGTCCGATTTGCTAGTTTGCAACAATATTGATTAGCACAACTGCTTTTCTAAAACGCAACATATAAAAAGAATAGTATGCATCAAAAAAAGAACACTGACCAGAATCTGGAAGTCCTCGACCACGGCCAGAGTCCTGATTGCCACTTGTAGCATGACCGCGGTCACTGTCCACTGCATCATAACCAACTCCAGCAGAGTCGCGACTATTTGAAGATGATTTGTCCAAGTCCTTCAGTGGTACTATTGGTATCATCTGCTGTACATCAACCATCACTAATGATCAAGCATACTCTATGGAGAAAGGCAGCAAATGGGTGCTGAAGGTGATTCATGATGTGCATTGGGACATTCATTCGATCAGCAGGTTCAGCCCAAAAAAGTGAAAGTCTAGTCATATGAGTATTCATGAACTGCATATTGGCTAAGAACCACAACACTAAAGTGGTTTCACCAATCAAAGCACAAGTAAAGAATCTACCATCTTAAAAATATGTCAAACCTACATCTACCCATCTTAAAAATATGTCAAAACAACAGTAACAAAAACAAAAATCACAATGACCTTCTGAACAATGCTGATCACGGTAGAGACTCTGATACTCCTGGATGTATCAGCAAAATTTGACCCATGGACCACCAGAACTTTTTGAAGCCCTCCTCACACAGCTATGTATCACTAGCACTAGCTAAACTGGGTCGAGTCCTACCTCAGTGAGAGATGTTAGATTTGTGAATGGCTGTCGGTCATCTAGGGAGCCCTTAAGTATAGGGTTCTTCAGGCATTGATCTCAGACCGCTTCTCTTCAAGGTTTAAACTATCTATATTCACCCTTTGACTGGGGTCATCACCCAGCACATTCTTGGCTTTTATTTCTAAGATGGTGACACTCTGCTCTTCCTATCCTTTGATCTTCAATGCCTTGCTGCCATCTGGCTCACTTACTCTTATCTAATTCCTTTAGTGCCTATATCGATGCCTATTTTCAGCTTCATAACATTGCTAAAACTCGGGCTTGTTTAGATAAGGATACCACGTCCAAGTTGGTCCATGCATTCGTGACATCTCGTCTCGACTTCTGCAACTCACTGCTCACTGGCCTACCAGCATGTGCGATCAGGCGATTGCAGCTGGTGCAAAACTCTGCAGCTAGGCTTGTCTGTCGTGAGCAGCGCAGTTGCCACATTACTCCACTTCTCGCCGACCTGCACTGGCTACCAGTCAAGCAACGGATTGACTTCAAGGTCTTGTCGCTCACTTTTAGGTCCCTTCATTCTATGGCTCCAGCCTATCTGTCAGATATACTACCCCATCAGGCCAAGCATCGTACCACCCGCTTTTCGGAGTCCAACAGTCTTGAAATACCTCATACAAACCTTAAATCCTTTGGAGACCGTGCATTTAGTTCATATGCTCCCAAAGCCTGGAACTCCCTCCCGATATGCGTCAGAACATCCCCTGCCCTGACCAAATTTAAAAGGAACTTGAAAACACACCTATTTAGGACAGCATTAAGTGGGTCCCTGTGATTCGTCTTTCATGTGCTTATGCGTGCTGACACTGTGCATGCTGCCACTAACCACATTTGCATGCTGACCCTGTGCATGTCACCCCTAACCATATTATTCATTTCGTTTGTTTTTCAAGCATGATTTTACTTACCATTCAATTGCATTTCACTTTGCAGCAACTGTAAAGCGCGTAGAGAGAGATTAAGTTCTTTGAGGGCGCTTTATCAAGTGCATTATTATAATTATTATTGTTATCGATGGCATTTAATAATAAAATAATAATTCACTTGACAAAGAGCCCTCAGAGAACTCAATCTCTTTCTATGAGCTTCACATTTTCTGCAAAGGAAACATTATCGCATGGCGAGTAAACATGAATAGTGGCAGCATGCAACAGTGTACGCACGCATAAGCACGTAAAGGACAAATCACGGGGACAAATTAAACGCTGTCATAAATAGGTGCGTTTTTAAGTTCTTTTCAAATATGGTCAACTCAGGGGATGTTGTGACACACAAGACGGGAGTGAGTTCCAGGCTTCGGGAGCATACAAACTAAAGGCACGGTCTCCAAATAATGCGAGATTTGTGCAAGGTATAGGTAAACAGTTAGTTTCCGAAAAGCGGGTGGTGTGATGCTTGGCCTGGTGGGGGAGTAGATCTGATAGGTAGGCTGGAGCCAAAGAATGAAGGGACCTAGAAGTGAGCAAAAAAACCTTGAAGTCGATGCGTTGATTGGCTGGTAGCCAGTGCAGGTCGGCAAGAAGTGGTTTGATGTGGCAACTGCAACACTTGCGACAGACAAACCTAGCTGCAGAGTTTTGCTCCTGCTGTAAGCGCATGATTGCACATGCCGGTAGGCCAGCAAGCAGTGAGTTACAGAAGTAAAGACGGGATGTCACAAATGCATTTGGATGGTTACTAACTTCTGAAGCCTAAAAATGATAAGACCAACTGCACAATTATGAGCACACCAAGTGTTAACTCGAAAGTTCACCGACCTATCCCTCAAGATTGGTTCAGCTAGTATCACTTCTATGACTTCGGCCAGTAATCTATTCAAATAACTAATTGCTATTTAACGAGTACATTTCCTCCTCTGTCAAGTGGGCCTAAGAAATGTTGCCAAAATCAAGGCCTGCTTAGATAATACCAATAATATATTTGTATAGCACTGTCAGAGAACAAACTCTTTCTATGCACTTTATATTTGCTATAAAGGAAGCATGATCGAATTGCTACCGGTAACATGCACAATGGTTAGAGGTGACATGCAGTGTTCCCAGCATGCACAGTGTCAGCACCCATAAGCACATAATGGACGAATCACAAGGACCGACTAAATGCTGTGATAAACAGGAGTGTTTTAGCTGCTTTTTAAATGAGGTCAGGTCAGGGGGATATCGTGACGACAGTCGTCAGTGAGTTCCAGGCTTTGGGAGCACACGAACTAAAGGCACGGTCTCCAAAGGACTTGAGGCTCGTACAAGCAATTATATAACCGATTGCATTCATAAAGGTGCGTGATACGATGCCTAGCCTAGCGGGAGAGTAGTTGTGATAGGTAGGTCGGAGGCCAGGTAAGAGTACAGCCAAACTAGCTCGCATGTTTGTGACATTGCATATAGATTATTGTAATTCTTACTATTCAGGACTCTCCTCCTGAGCCTATCTCCAGCAACTGGTGCATAACTCAGCAGCTCGTATGACTTTTCGTCAAAGGCATAGAAGCCACACCACTTCTGTCTGAGCTTCACTGGCTCCCTGTCAAGCATCGAATCGACTTAAAGACCGCCAGTCAGGCTTCCAGGCCTCTTCCCTTACCTTCATCAGCTTACCTATCCGGCCTCCTTGCTCCTGCAGAGCACAATTTCTCCACCCTTTCCCAATCCTGTAGCTATCTCGTAATTTCTTGTACTGAATTGAAATCTGTTAGTGATCGAGCCTTCAGCTCGTATGCAGAGAAAGTCCAGAACTCTCCTCCGGCTACGATCAATATCTGTGATGACCATCTTGTAGGTTTCAGCTAGAAAAAAGCTGCTTCGTGAAACTTTGGTCCGGTTCTTTCACGGTTTATACTCTCCCTCTTGCCGATGCGATTGTAGGCACAATCTAGGCTTTTACTTCTACACAGATGACACTCAGTAGTACCTTTGCTTTGATCCCTCCCAGCCTTCGAGCACCTCAAATTCTCTCAACTCACTTGCTGCATGTATTGATGACATCCGCATATGGATGGCAGCAAACTTCCTAAAATTAAACGATGGTAAAACTAACTTACTAGTTATGGGCAAACCCAGTGTGATTCAGAAATTGGAAAGGCTGAAGCTCAAAATTGGCTCTGCCAGCATATCTCCTGTTGAATCAGCTCGAAATCTAGGTGTCATGTTCCAAAGTGACCTCTTGTTAGACGACCACATCAGCTCCACAATCAAATATGCCTACTTTCAGATACATAACATTGCTACAATTAAGCTAGTTCCCCCGTTAGATTGGCAATAAGCACGAGTTCATTGCCAGAGCGATCAAGAGATCAACCAGACTCTTCTGACTTAAGTTGTTTAATGGTGCCTCTAACCTCAAATCCTTTGGAGACCATGCCCTCAGTTCAATGCTCCCAAAGCCTGGAACTCACTACTGCCTTAAGTCATGACATCCTCCTGACTTGCTGGCCTTTAAAAGCTTTCTTCCCACTTGTTCTTTACAGTATTTACTGTCCAAATAAATTATTGTTTATGCGTTCATGCATGCAGAAAATTGCGCTTGCTATCACTAACCGATTGATAGGTTTCATTCTCATAATATGAAAAAGGGTTTAGAAAGAGAATATATTATATTTATCATTATTATTATTACTATTATTATTTGAACAAGTACACTTGTTGAGATACTTTAAGTTGCATTCAGGCACAGTTTGTAATGAAAAATGACTAAATTGATACAGATTGCTTCCAAAGCTTGTGTCCATTCTTGATAAACCACCAGTGCATGTAATAAATTGACTTAGCCTAACTAGAGAATTGATACTCTGCTACCAGTATTTGCAAAAATAAAAGCTTGAAGTGATCAGCAAAAGCTCTCTGAACAGCATTTAAATTCCAGGCTGCTACAGTTGCTTCTTCAGGTAAGTAAAAACTGCTTTTGAATCAAAAGTGTGAACTTATGTAAAAGAAAAATAAGTTGTGCATGCAGAGTAGGAGATGAGAATGAAAAGAGGGTAGATTGCAGTATTTACTAATTCTCATGATTATATATATATGTATGTATGTATGTATGTATGTATGTATGTATGTATGTATGTATGTATGTATGTATGTATGTATGTATGTATGTATGTATGTATGTATGTATGTATGTATGTATGTATGTATGTATGTATGTATGTATGTGAGCTCCATTCCCACATGTAGGTTTCAATTATTGCAGACACTGAAACAATGGTTATCCTCAGATTCAAGCATGACATAAGCTTTTGTTAATCTTCGAGAATTCATATCCGATACTTCTTTACAGGTGTAAGAAAAAACCTAAATCTATGGCTTTGCATACCAGGCTTTACTAATTCCAGTTTGATGCATCTGCATGCAAATTGCACTGTTAACATGATCCAGAAAATAGTACTAATAGGTTTAAACGATTTTTTAGCCACTAGCATACTAGAACGAGTACTCAGCATGCCAGCTTCCAAAAAAGGTTTATCAGGTAACAGTAGTAAAGATAATTAAAAAGTGCTCGCTAGGTCTAAGATGGTGCTGTGCTCAGCATCTGGACTGGCTGAGCATGCTAGCAGACTTTGCTAGTTATTACAGTCACTATTTAGCAGCTCATGTTGGTTTGGCTATTCATAAGCATAAACAGCCATGCTCGACTAGGCAAGATCAACTATGAGGATGATCACAAGGAAAGTGATGCAGTACACGTAGACGTGACTTTTAATATCGAACGTTTCACTTCTGGGTTTACGAGCAATGCCGACGATGTAGGAACTCACCAGCCCAGACCGTTTTGCACACATACCGAATGATGCAGTGTTTCACGCAGCAGTCGACAACGTGAATATGAGGGCTCACTGCAACTACTTGCATGGTGCCTATTTAGCCTAATAACAGCAACTAGAGCTTTGACATAATACTTGGCTGGCAGCACAAGATCCCTTTACAAGGCTCACGAATAAGATAAGAGTTCGATGGCATTAGATGCTTAGATGCTCAGCAATCAAAAGCCGATTGCCAAAATAGTCACCTCTATCGACACCAAATCTCTGAATGCACTTGAGCCGTTAACTGATTTGCTAACATTTTGCAGAATCTCATGTCATCAGCTAGTCTGTTCTATCACAGTTATTTGCTGTCATAAAATATTTCAGATGATATAGGCTTGTATATGAAACGGGCTTTGCTTGGCAGCCGCAGCCAATCAACACCAATGATTGTAGCAACAATAAATTGGGAGACTGCCTGTTCAATCTGTTTGCTTAATAGATAGATTCCTTTTTGGGTGCACAGGGGCTGCCTAGACTACAAAAGCAGAGCAGAGATAGTGAAACGACTGGAGGCCTGGTTACTCTCTGTGGAAGAAAGGCGACACCTGAAGGTGATACCCTGAAGGCCTGTATATTCATTTTAAAGCACAGCTGAAGCTGTTCAATCGGCCAAATGTACTACGTTATTTTACTTTATTACTATATGGCCTGCCTAGCATAAGGACATTTTCCACAAGGCATGTCTTCACACACATAGCCAAGAATTAGCCAAATTTGAGGCCAGACCTTGACATAGCCCTATGCACCTACTTACAGGAAGGCCGCGGAGGCATGATAAGTGTGGCCTAGCTGTTTGAGTTGGCTCGGTGGGAAATGTTATCTGCTTGCCTCCTATTCTTAGGCCAGTGCTGGCTTCCTCTTCAACCACAATCTAAGCCAGTGAGCATTTGAGGTGCTATCAGTGCACTATAATGGTAGTAAGTCCTATCTCGGCGGAAGATTTCAGAGCAATGATGCTAATTGGCAACAGTCATTCAATAGAGAAGCCTTTAAAATAAGGGGTACACGACGATCTGTCGTTAGTCTGCTTCTTTTTACAACTCTTCCTCTTTCTGATGTAATAACCAAGCAGTCTAGCATTTTATTGTATGCAAACAATCCACAGCTTCATACAATAACTTGATCCCATCCAGATTTCCAGCATGACAAACTCTTAACTCACTTGCAGAGTGCATTGCTGACACTCACTTGCACGACAGCAAATTTCCTTAACCTGAATGGCAATAAAACCAACTTGCTAGTTATGAGCAATCCAAGTGTCACTCAAAAATTGGAAAGCCTAAGCCATGTAAAAGGGCTCGGCCAGCATGCCTCCACACTAGCGGCTGCAAGAAATCTCGGTCCTATTCCAAAGTAACCTTTCACAAAATGAAAACATCACATCCACAGTCAATTCTGCCTACTTATAGCTATACACAATGGCAAAAACTTGGACCTCCTAGGACAAGTGTACCACAGCCAAGCAGGTCTATCCATCCATTCGTGAAATATCTACATTTAGGTAACTCACTACAAGCAGGCCTTCGAGCCTGTGCAGTAACATGCTTTGTTGGTGCAAAACTCGGCATCTTGGCTTGTCTGACGTGAAGATAGCAACAGCCACATTGCATCACTTCTCAGAGACCTAAACTGGCTTCCCACCAAGTAGCATATCGACTACAAGGTTCTGTCACTCACTTTGAGGTCCCTACGTGCCTTTGCTTCGGCCTAACTATCTAAACTACTTTATAATCAAGCTTTGCATCGTACCAACCACTCTTCTAACTCGTCGTTTAGCTGAGCATCTAATAAACCTTAAATCCTATGGATATTGCACGTTCAGTTTGCAAGCTCCCACAGCATAGAACTCTCTCCCAATTGATGTAATGACCTCTGCTGACTTGACGATATTAAAAAAGGAGCAAAAAATTCACCGGTTCTCACAGCCTGCGCTCCATCCGTCTGCATTGACCTTCGGTTGGTGCTTTGTGCTGACAATGTGTGTGGTATTGCTAACTGACATGCTCCCTTTTCAACATACGTCGTGCCTAAAAGAGATTTAGTTAACTTAGGGTGCTATACAAATGTCATTACTTATTATTGTTATTATCAGTGGCATATCTTCAAAGACCTCCCTCAAGCACAGTGGCCTCATGAGCGACGTCCCTCACCACATTCACTCTACCGTTGGGTGATAATGTAACTGCCAAATCCTATAAGCTACCATAGCGGCAAAACTGTGTAGCCAAAAAGACTCAACAGTTAAGGTAATCAGTCGCCATAAACCTATACCTATTCGTGTGCAGCTATAGCACCCACAGCTTCTCCCTCATTCTGGGTTGTCTTGCATGCTGCAGCCGTAGTGCCAACAACCACAATTAGTTCGATGGCACACCTTGAAGTTAAGACGGCCACCGGATTTTCAGAGAAACCACGTTCTCACCTTCCCCAGCCAACGGCAGGCAGAACACAGGTAGTTAGTTAAGAGCCATGATGTTTTTCTTCTCTGGTGAGCCGCTGCTTGGCCGAACGCAGGCCTCTTTCTCTGCGACCTGGTACTATCAAGACATGGGCTTGTAGTAGCAACACATGGACACGGCCAAGCCAGACAGGGCTTTCGTTTACCCCATGGTTTTGAGGAGTGGGTGGTAGCTGCGACCAGCGGATTGCATTTACTTTAATCCGACGGTTTCTTCTGCGATGACCCTGCAGTTACACTTGGTTGACTTACTTCCGGTCATTACTAGCAAACACTCACTCACCAACAGTAAGTAGCTGGATGAGGAATTCCCCCACTTCATCGCACGTGTCACATGTATCCCCAAGATCTAAAGGGTCGATTTTGACGCTTCGATGAAAAGAAACAACACTTCCGTTGGCTTTAAAATGCGCGGCATGGCTGCAGCAGGCAGAAGCAGCAGAAACCCCAGGACCTTGACTTCTGGTTGCAGCCTACTCCTGCTGCCCATAGAAGCATTTCTAGGGCTTATATCAAATGTACGGCAGGGAGGAAAATGCAGCACGGCGACCTAAAGCGGAAAACATCGTGGCCCGAAGGCAGAAGGACAAGTGAAGGAAAAGAATACTGCGCGCGTAGGCCACCGGGATTGCATATGAGCATATCTGATCCTGTCACGTCCACATTTTTCATTTTTGTCGCACACAGAGCTGACTCAGCTCGGATAAACGATGTGCAACTTGAGCGGGGCTCAGCAGCTACGAAGCAACCTTCGGCAACCGACTGCTGAAGAAGGCCGCGGTCAGCATCTGGCACGACGACATAAGAAAGACGCCGAAATCCATTATAACAATATTTCATGCATTACAAGTGCATCCTAACGAGTATTTTGAAAAATTTGCACTGCGTCACTTCTTACAACGGTAACGTACCTACTCCCGTCACCAAAGCTACGGTACTGAAGCTGGAGGTCATAGATTATAATGGCGGAGATTAGGAGTAACGGCACCCTAGCTTGTGGGCGTGGCTCATGTGCGCAGTTGGAGGCTGACTGACAAAAATGTACTACCTTGCACGAAGACTGTCATGTAATCACGTAGTCAATACCACTCTGAAAGATTTAAAAAGGCCTTAGTCGTATCTAGTTGCATTCGCGTCAAATCCCGGGACCAGTTGTTTCTATATTCCCACAGTCGTAGAGAGGGACAACATTTCATTTTCCCAAAGGGCCCACACCTTTCCTTCTGTGCTGCCATTTAAAAATGCCTGCATTGCCACTTCAAAGCATCACTTTTATTTGCTTGTCAAGCCCTTTTAAATAGAAGGAATTTATTTTCAATGTGTGACCCAACGGTGTTTACACCAAGCATGGTGCTTCTAGCTGACTCTTGTAAGGCCTGAAAGCTAAGCCTCAAAGTGACTATTGAAAGGTCTGGTGCAACGTTCTATGATATTATTTTGATTTCTTCATTGAGTCATAGAACATAACAAGTTGTAATGTTCCAATACAATCATTATCTCTGCCATAGTTCAAACGCAGGTGCTTACGTGATGGCAAGCCCGACCTGAGAGATTATATGTTCTCCAGTCCATATCGGCATGAGTGAGACACGAATCGTCCCCAGCATATGTAAATTCCCTAGATAATATATTTTTCTTATGGCGCTATACACGGTTCATAGCATTATTTCATTATTACTGTTCCGTAGAATAGAGATCAATAAGTCTATCTGGTGCATCTGCATGGTGCGTGGAGTTCTCCATCTGGCTGTCCTGATAGTCACCAACACAAAATATAGTTTATTTGCATAGCACCCTAAGTGAAAGTAGTCTCTATTCAGGCGCTTTACACATGCCGCAGGGCTCGCGCCCATGACCTCGGGCATCAAATGCTTTCACCTTGACCTCAGTTTTTAAAGGCGAGCAACTTGACTTCTGGGCCAAACTGAAGCAGCAATCAGGATCATTCTTTTGTATTACGCTCTCAGAGAACTAATATCTACATCCAGACATTTTACAACTCGTAGCAAGAAAAGCAAGAATCCATAGTTACTGACAGGCAAGGTATCCAGCATAGAAAAGCGTGGAAAAAAACGACAAGTATCATGCTCAAATACGCATGCAAAAGCACACAAGAACACACGTTGGGCGGCTCGTTGGTGGGACACCTCGTTAGCAATGTGGACTGAATCATGATGAGGTTATTACGCCAAGCATAAAGAAAAGCTGGTTGACTGGGGCGCAGGGACAGCTGAGCAGAACGGATGCCTCTTTAGCTGAGCTGGTTTGGCCCAGTGGTTAAGGTGCTCGACCTGATCAAGGTCTGGCCGAGGTCGTGGGCTCGAGCCCAGTGGTATAAGTGAAGCGCCTGAATACAGATTAAGTTCTCTTGTGGCGCTATACAGATGAATTAAATTTATTTTATTTAGCTGAGACTTAATGCAAATTCGATACGGGTGGTGACAGGTGCCGGAAGAGAGCTTTACAGTTTCAGTGCGCACGAATTGAAAATCTCATCGCCAAAAGATTTCAATCTAGTGTGACGAACCGGACATTGGGGCATCTTGAACCCCAATACTGGGTGGTGTGGCAGCATCCTGGAGCAGCAAGGAGGTCGGATTGGTAGGCTGCTGCGAGCCAGTGGGGTGACCTGTAAGTCAGACTGAGAGGACCTTGAAGTCGTTTTGACGTTTGATAGGGAGCCAGCGAATCTGTGACAGAAGTGGTTTGATTTGATAGCTACGCTACATGCGATGGTCTAAAATAAAAGGGAAGCATGATAAACTATGGAAGGCTTTATCGACAGAATTGGAGATTACATTACTAACCGACCGATCTTCGTAAGCAAAGATAAACATTACAATATGTAACGGATCTACTGTACATAACTTTTGAAAATATAGCTTGGGATTTTTTAGCAGCAATACCCATGCACAATTTAGTTTTATTTTTGACTAAACTGTAGTCTTCAAAGAATGACTGCGTCTTATTTATTTCTAAAATAAATACAGTAAACTTTTTTGAATTGTAACAAGATTTCTATGCGGCAAGGCAGAAATTATTGGCAGCCGTAATCCTGATACAGAGAAGATACGAATGTTCAGAGAGAGCGAAATACTTGCTGAAACGTCGATGAACGATAAGTATAAATTTATATTCTATCAAAGGTCTTGTCTGTCGTGAGCGTCACAGTTGCCACATCACACCACTTCTCGCCAATCTGCACTGGCTACCAGTCAAGCAACGGATCGACTTCAAGGTCTTTGTCGCTCACTTCTAGATCACTTCATTCTTTGGCTCTAGCCTATCTCTCAGATCTACTCCCCACCCGGCCAAGCATCGTACCATCCGCTTTTCGGAATCCAACAGTTTACAAAACCTCGTACAAACCTCAAATCCTTTGGAGACCGTGCATTTAGTTCGTATGCTCGCACAGCCTGGAACTCCCTCCCGACCTTCGTCAGAACATCCCCTGACTTGATCACATTTAAAAAGAACTTAAAAATACACACCTATTTAGGACAGCATTTAGTGGGTCCCTGGGATTCGTCTTTCATGTGCTTATGCGTGCTGACACTGTGCATGCTGCCACTAACCACATTTGCATGCTGACCCTGTGCATGTCACCCCTAACTATGTTATTCATCTTGTTTGTTTTTCAAGCATGATTTTACTTACCATTCAATTGCATTTCACTTTGCAGCAACTGTAAAGCGCGTAGAGATAGATTAAGTTCTCTGAGGGCGCTTTATCAAGTACATTATTATTATTATTATGATTAAAGGTATTTTACCCATATTTGTTTGTATGTGGCAAGACCTCGACATTGAGGGCTTGGCACAAAATCAAGACCTTCACCTTGAGATTTTTTTCTCCCTTCTTAAAAAGCTTGCTATTCGAACTCTTAGTTTTATTATAAATACTTACTTAGCTGTTAGTGTATCTCAGTTAAGACCTCCGGCAAACCTGAATAGATCTATTGTAATGGCGGCCAGTCCGTCGGCCCCTTTTGACGCTCTTCAACGAAGTGATTGGTTCCATTATGAGAACCTAAATGCTGAGCACTCAAGGCGACCAGCTCGGCAGGCCCGGGCCGAACAGGGTTAGCTATTTAGCTACTCTAGAAATATGATAGCTTCATTAGAAAGTGATAGCCCCATCTAGCTTTATTTAAAAATGATAGCCTTATTTAAAAAAAAGAGTAAACCACACTGAACCCATTTCCCATCTAGCTTTATTTAAAAATGATAGTCTTATCTAAAAAAAAACAGTAAACCGTACTGAACCCATCCCCGTGCTCCTTCCCACCGGCAGCCTTTCGAACCTAAAAAGAAAGCCTAAAAGAGACTCCTTATAGAGAAGCACCTTGATTTTGCATGCGTGCCACTTGACAAGCCTTTAGCAATGGCTACAGCGGCGAATAGCCTCGATGTGAAAGCCACTCGGCAGGTCTGCCAGCTTCCAAGGTAGGAGCTAAAGCGGACGCTCTCGACACAGAGTGGTCTGGGGGGCCATTGAAGCACACATTGAAGGCCCTTCAGCCAGCGAAGCGGGGCTTTAGCCCCCTCCCTCCCCCTAGTCCCTCTGTATGCCTATTGATTCATACGACAGCTTACGGCGTACCGCTGTTTCGGAAAGCTGCCTTTTACTGAGTAGCCGTCGACTCGGATATCCCCTAAGAACTTTCGCACTCTATACCTATACGTACGAAAAGTGATCGGCCCAGTTTTCTCAGTGTAAAGAAAGTGTTTACTGTTTATCAAAGTAAGATCCGAAAGCAACGTGCAAGTTCGAAGTTACCACGGAATCAAAAAGCGGAAAGTGATTGACTGCACATTCGCAGTTTGTTAGCTATCTGGGGCCACTTTTCCCCTTACCACGCCACCTGCTGAGCATTATCTCACTTCCCCATTTGAAGAGTTACTTGAACTCCGACAACGAGATGACCGACAATCAGGGTCTACTCTTCAATGAACTCGAACAAATAGGAGATTAAATGTTAAAGATACACTCGACTTGAGTCAATAACCTCCTCGCTTCGAACTATAAATATAGAAATTGTTCTACAGTATTTATGCTGAATTACTTTAGCACTGCTTCATGCACCCTTAAACTTTGCCATCGAAATATGCCCCTCCCTCGTTGCCTCTAGCAGCACTGGTTCCAGCAGGTCAGAAATAGTAAACTTTGCTCGTATTTTCCATCCTGCGTATTTTCTTAACTGCTTGGACGTAGTTCAGACGTAAACTGCCCGCTCTACCCTTACGACATTACCTGCTTGAACAACTATGAAGCTATAAACGACATGCAGATTCTTAAAAATGCAGACCCTATGTTGCAGCGAGCCAGGGGAGTAGTTTTGAAAGAAAATCGCTGTTCAATTTGTAATTCTGATAAGCAGGAATAGTAAAAAAAATCCAAATTCCGCATGACTAGCAACTCTTAAACTCCCGCAGCTCGCTTATCTCCATCTAAACACAATTCCGGTTCCCGCCTTCGCTACCTTCTCGTTACTTTGCTGCGGACCCATATAATTCGCTTATCGTCGCTTCCTTAGCTACCAAAGGGGAAGTTTCTGGTTTTGGTATGCTGGGAAAGCTTGCCTTATTCTTTCATGTATGCTGCCACGGGCTACGGCCAGGAATTCAAGAAAGCATTACAAATAGTTGTCTACATTATTATTCTACTTTTGATCACAACACCGGTTGATAATGATTTGCTGGTGTCAACGTATACGTCATGTTGACTACTTAGATGTAACAGCTAGTCGTTGATCATTATAGAAATACACAAGCTGTTATATGAGTTACGCATTGGTCTATTCAAGACTTGCGAAAAAATACCATTAATCTGCACAATAACCGTCATGCATTTGCTGCAGACAGCTTCCAGGTACGTAGCACGAAGTGGGGCGAAATATAGCAGAAGTGTATCCACGTCGATCTACTGACTGTTTCCCATAGGATCGATGCACTTCGGCTATCTCAGGTTCCATGCTGCTCGAGGTCCATGCAACTTTTTCACCAACCTGACAATTATATTCAATAATAAAGTTTTGATCTTATTAATCGCTAATTCAGAGGCCAGCAGCCGACAGTAATTGTGTCAGCTTGTCGTCGTCTAGTTGGTGCAAAGCCACCGTGAAAGTAGACTTACCTATTATGAAAGTCACAAGTGCCGTACTGCACTGCTTCTTGCCGACATGACCAGCTCGCATCAAGCAGCACACCGACTTCAGAGCTCTAACTCTCACTTCAATTAAGGGCCGTGCATTCTCATGCTCCAGATAACCTATCTCAATCTTCTACTGCTTCCTAATCTGGCTCCTCGTGGTACCGTCCGCTCTTCTGACTCGGGTCGTTTATCTGTACGCCTAACCAGCCTCAAATTCTTTGGAGACCGTACCTTCAGCTGTTAGGCTCATAAAGCCTAGAGCTCATTCCCGGGCTTCATTCCTAGAGCCCATTCACACCTCCTGACTTGACGACGCGTAAAAGGAAGTTATAAAGCCCACCTGCTCTCCGCAGCATTAAATCCTTCAGCGAAAATCCTCCGTTGGGTACTAATTTATCCTGACACGGTGCACGTTCTCGCTAAGCAATTAAAATTCTCCTTCTCGAGCATATGCAAAGTGCCTTGAGCGGAAACTAGCTCTCTAAGAGCGCTATGCAAATATCATTCGTTACCTTATCGTTACGAGTCTGCGCCGCGTCCCCTCCGCACCCCTTGTTTGACGCTTCGTCTATGCGTAGCTGCTGACTCTACCTATGGTACCACATGCTACCTAGCCGGCTGGGAAATTTCTGTGCAGGTTCAGTATGAGTAAAGCGGCAACGATTGCCCTCAATCTGAAAGACGCGCGAGACGTTGTGCAACGTGCAACGCTCGCGGAATGCATGAAACAGCGCTCGAGGCCCGTGAGTGAACCGCGTCCGGAAAGGAATTCGTGCGAAGATGTGCAAGGTGCAGGAATGTGCCGTGAATGAACCGTGCGGCGTCGCGTGAGACGTGCACAGAGGAGGCCCGTGGCCGCCGTTTGCTCGCAGTAAACGAGCGCACGCGTAACAAGGCTGGCGCCGCCGCCGCCGCGGAGCGTGACAGCTGTCAGAAGGAAACGAATTCAAAAACCTGCAATGAGAGCTATCCCAATAAAAGTCGAAGCGAAAAACGCGTGCTGCGCGTGACGGAGCCCTTTTCGCGACGAGCCCATACCTGCGGGACTGGAGCTGGAGCTCGCGTTCGAGGCGCCAGCGCCTTCAGGAAGTGCTGAAGCGGACGCCGACTCGGCGCCGCGGAGAGAGCTGCTGCTGAACTCGGCAGCCAGGAGCATACAGGCCGTACGCTTCTGGCCCCTTCTGGTTACTCTTGCCTTCTCTAAATGGCTTAGTAAAGCGTGCGAGCAAAACCGAACCCGCAATGTCCAATTCTCTGCCCCCGACCACGCAGCTTTTACTTGAAGCAAGCACCGACTGCTTGCGCGCGATGACGAAGAGATGCTCTATTTCCGGTAGGGGCAACCATTTTGTGAACGGTCTTACAAAGCGGTTCAATGCTTCTGCATCAGGTCAGGCTAAGCCTCGTTCCCGCTGAAGCGCTATGGTTCTGACTTCTTTGCTACTGCTTTTAAGCAGTATCCTAATTCGAACTAGCTTACCCAAAACAGAAAGCCATTTATTTATTGTGAGTCACGGATTTAGACGGAATAGAACGTATACTTTCTCGTCGTTTGCATCGCCAGACTTATCTCGCCTTTATAGTTTTAAAATCGGCGGCGGATACGAGCTAAGCTTAGCAATTACTAATAAATCTACCAAAATACTTCAACTGGGAGGTCGTGGTCACATACAGCGTAAATCTTGTAGAGCAGGCTGTCGTGGTCACATGACCTCATTATTGGGTAAAGTAATTATAGGTGCTAAAGGAATTCATAAGCGTATATTGGCGGATTTCGGTCGCTAACCGGTACGTCTGGTGGCCTGCTATGCGGTTTGCATCATGTATAAGAAATTACCTCATTCGGTCGGTTACTCTAGGTATTTCCAGGTACCGGTCAAAAATCTAGAGCCGCGATTGCCGAGCTTTGTCCGTTCACCGCTCACTTCTTTCTACTGATACATCTCTGGCACCCCTGAACCTGGCGCATTAACTCAGCCTGAAAAAAATGGCTTTCACGGAAACTCCATGGACAATAAAAGCAAAAATTCCAACAATCGTCAAAAAGCAATAACAATATTTTTACTAGTTGATGATATATATATTCACCACATTTTTATGTTGGATAATAGACCATGAACATTAATTGCTATCAGATTTCTGTTTAAGTAACTTAACGACGATAAGTTTGGCGTTATTAAGTTATACCAGCTTATGCTACGCCTGTTTTGAAGTCAATTAAAGAGTCTTAAATCACCGCATTCGTCTGGGAATTATTCTTTATTTTTAGATAGATTGATCGCGTTAAGCCTACATTTCACAATATATGACCTGTAGAAGGCAAAAGGAAAATTCTTGAATACTTCCCAAATGGCAGGATAGCTTTTCAAATTTTCCTATGTAAACAAAGTCTTGAGAAGATTTTTGAAGCTTTGGCTTTAACACAGTGTAATAACTGCGTCTATTACCCATTTTGGAATCTTTCAGCATGTCGAAATGATCACCATTCTGTCAAATCATTCTTGTATATCCTACCATTGTTGACCTAAGTATCATGGAGGCGTATAGGCATTAAAATTTGGTGAGCTCCCGGTAGTCTATATTTGGGCTTTAACGTACTTAATGTAGTCAACAGGACCTTTGATCTGACACCAAGAACAATTTACCCGTGTCGATATGACTGGTGTGGGCTTTACGATACTACATAAACTTAACGATGAAAGCTAGCAGTATGTATATGAGCTTTTAATCACATAACTTGATTGTTTGATCGACGTCTCGCCATATAGAAATTATCTCAATGCTATCCCAATGTCAGGTGTCTCCTTTGCTGAAGGAGATGTGCTGGCTCGTGGTCGATCAACGAATACAGAGGGAAACTCTTACTCTGACACCCAAGGACTGCCATGACTTGGCTCCTGCAAACCCGGCTGAATTCCTGAAACAGCCTCGCGACGCCCTCGGGTTCTCTATGAAAAATAAAGTAGCCCATCTCTATTCTTTCTCTAAGCGCTGCGGCAGAAGCTTTTGCTCTATTGGTCGTACACGGTGAAACTCTTTTCCAACAGTTCCTATACAACGGCATCTTCTCTCCTGATGCCGACTCGGGCGTATTCTTTCCCGCTGTCAGCCTACTACTTCAGCTGCTACTCGCATTCTCGATGGCTCTCCTGACTCTCAGCAATGCTGCCTTGTTTCTCTTTTTCAAGCGCGGTTGAATTTATTGGCAAAAGCCGCTCGCTTTGACTCTGAGTTTGCCAAATAAAACTCTCCAGCGCAGCACCGATTTAGTCTTTTTCGGCTTTTGGCGCTACAAATGTAGATGCGTGCACAGTGCATAGCGCATACATTGCGTTTCGGGAGAACCAAGACTTTAAAGTGGCTCAAATGGAGAAAGGACGAAATGAGCAAAGGGCAGGAGTTGGTCGAAACCTGCTGAAGAAAAAAATGGCGATGTAATATGAGAGAAGTGAAGCCCGTCTGAGCAGGACAAGCAGGACAGGGCAAGAAGGCGGCGCTACAGCGAAGACAGCATTGTGCATTAATAATAATAATAATAATTCACTTGATAAAGCGCTCTCAGAGAACTTAATCTCTCTCTAGGCGCTTTACATTTGCATTCGGTTCTCTCGTCTCCGCAGCCACAGTCAGCTTGGACACACTGACTGCAGTGCTGTCGACGGTGCCAAACACGACAATGAAGGGTATTCGCCAAACGCGGTTCGAATTATGGTGCGGCGGCAAGAGGCAGCTAGTGACGGTCGTCGGCTTGCAGCCACGACTAAGCGAACGGAGTCTCGCGGCGACCGCCTTGTAGTCTGTCTGTCTGCAGTCTCTCTCACCCGCCGATCCTCTCGGGCTCCGCGAGCGAGAGCATACATCGCAATAGGCACCGCCGCTGCAATTCGGCCGACGCACGCGGATTAGGCAGAGAGACCTGCGAGCGCCAAAGAAGTAGCGACTTTCTCCTGAGGAACGACGGCTCCATTATTCCATACTGGGACGACGACGACGCGTCCGTAACGGAGGATTCTACTACTCGACGGAAAGTCGACCCACTCTACTGTCTGGTAAATGTGGTGAGAAGCTACTTACCGCGAACGAGCTCAGTTCGGCATTCTCTCTAGCTAGCCTGGAGCCGTCGACGACTGGGGCTGTACTAAAACAAAGTACGAGGACTGTGTCCAGCTAGGATCAGCTTGAATACGTGCAGTAAAGCTGCAAAAGAGGCGCTTGCATGCCATCCGGAATCGCCTGCAGCGTTTATGGCGTGCGCATAAGGGCTAAGCTTAGAATGTGCTATGGAGCTGTGTGACATGAAATAGATAGAAAACGCGCAGGTGGCTTGTCGTCTTGAAACGCTAATGGCCCAGCACTTAACAACGTCCTTTAAGGTAATGCCGGTGTAGACGAGGATCTCGTAACCACGATTGCTGACGTTCTGTTCTTGACGATGCAATTTATTTATTTTGACTTGAGTTATATCAACCGAAGAAGTCTATGTGATGACCACTCGGAGTTCCCTACGTTACTTCATGGCGATCTGAACAGGAATCGTTGATTTTTCAAGTGCATCCGAAAAGGGCCGGTCATCCAAAATGGGCCAGACTTGAATCGATTGCGTCATTACCGAGGGTCTAAGCACAAGCTGCTCGAAGAGTGCTGGTTATAGTTTAATAATACTTGTTTTCGATTTCTGTTACGTGGAGATTATTTCCTAGTGTATTCAAAGACTTTTCTTGGCAGAATATTTTTTATCAGTAGCTTCTAGACTGCGAAACTAAATCCTACAACTCTTGCGCAACGACAACGGTATCTTGCTTCCTGCTACGGAATGTGGCACCCCATTCCAGCCTCCGTACTTCGCTGCCACTCTCTGCTGCGTACTTTCTCGACTGCGCTCTTAAGATGACACGCTCGCACTAATTTAGATGTTTCCCGCTGGTCCATTGTTATCTATGCCGTGTAAATTTTGGGTACCAAAGCTGTAAAAAGTAAACATGACTCTCAGGAAATTAAATCATACGTATGACAGCGATGATGACCGAAAAAAAGCGAGCACAGTTCAAACATAGAGTAATACTTGTGGACCATTGGAGACAGTTTTTCTGCACAGGATCGTCAATTTTCTGATGAAATTGCACAACTCTCAACCACCGACGGGTTATTGGCAGCGATGCCTATCAGCCTACCTCAGCTGGGTGCCCATACGCATACGCCCACGCCCATATCCGTACCCGTGGGTACTGGTTGGCGTGGGTGGCGTGTGCGATCGTATGGGTGAGCGTGGGTATGAGTGTGGGCACCCAGTTGAGAGCTGTGATGCCTAAATAATTTGCCGTGACTAATAGAGCGCCAATGAGTTTATCTTTCGACAAACGCTCGCTATGCTAACCAATTACTCCCCCGGCATTTCGCGATTTATTCTATTTTTGCGAAGTAGACGGTTTTTATATTGGTTCGCATATACGGCCTGCAAGCCTCTGAATTAATTACATGATATATAGCGTATACAGTAGTATAATAGCATGTACCCGCAAAAAATCGCCGGTACACGCAGGTATTTAATACCATGCATATGGGCATACGGCTCCAAATTGGCTTTTTGACAGTGACTCGCCGACCTGTAGACCATCTCTGAGACTGACTGTCACGGTTTCGAACCAATCCAAAACACATCTGACCACGTCAAGAGACTGCCTCGGATACTCAGCACTGACTTCTACTCGATCGAAGGCATAAAACTCATGCCATAAGTGGCCACTAAGTTAATAAGCATACTTAGAAAACTATTGGAAACGCGTTGAAACCACGAGCAATTCAAATTAATGATTAAATGGCTTAGTATACAATGCATTTTTAACCTGTTAATGATTGCGTGTAAGACCGTGCGTATTTGCAACCGTTACTTAGAAAGTAGGTAATCATCTACAAACCATTATCACTTGGACATTGGAAATCTTAACTCTTAAAATCGGCTCTTCCAGCATATCTCCTCTAGCATCTGCAGGAAATCCTGAAATACGAAAAGGCGTCCTGTTTCAAAGCTACCTTTCACTAGACGACCACATCAGCTCCATAGCCAAGTCTGCATACTTTCAGCTACGTAACATTGCAAAACTCGGGCCAGCTTCGACAGTGAGACTACGTCCAAGTCGGTCTATGCATTTGTGACATTCCGTCTCGATGTCTGTAAATTACTGCTTGCAGGTAAACCGTGTAAACTTGTATGCAATCGAGAGCTTGAAGTTGGTGCAAAGCTCTGCAGCCAGGCTTTGCAGACGTGAGCGTCGCAGTTGCCACATCACGTCACTTCTCGCCGATCTTCACTGGCTCCCAGTCAAGCAGTGCATCGACGTACTCGCGTAGTCGCTCACTTTTAGGTCGATCCATTCTCTGGCTCCAGCCTACATAATCGAGCCTCTCCCCGACAGGCTTAGCCGTCGTACCATCCGCTCTCCTGATTCAAATTACTTAGCTGTGCCTTCAACCGAGCTCAAATTCTTTTGAGACCGTGTCTTTCGTTCGCGTGCTCCCAAAGCCTGGAACTTACTCTCGACTGGCGTTACGACATCCCCAGGCATACCGACATTGAAAAACAAGCCGAAACGCAGCTGCTCATCCCGGCGCTTGCCGCCGAGTCATTTGCGATTTGTGTCCTTGGTCTGCTTATGCGTGCTGACACTGTATTATTATCACTAACCATATTAGGCACGTCGACGGTGCGCACGCTACCACAAACCGCACGGAAACGCCTCCTTTGCAGCTTACGTTAAGTGCCTAGAAAGAGATTAAGTACTGCGACGGCACAATAGAAATCTACTACTATTATTACTACTAACAGTATCAACTAATGAGTAGCCTAACGATAGCATCGAAATGGTAGCTCGCTTTTTCGCACTTGCTTCGCCTATCCGCCTAGGCTAAGCTCTAAGGCAGTGAGGTCACTTCAGAATTTTGACCTCAGGCCCAGGGACGTCGGCCAGCTATTTCTCTCCGGGTAATCACCTAAGTGGAGGAGACAGTATATCTATACCGAAAGAAAATGAGGGAAAAGCGTCGCCGTCCGCGAAGCGTTTTGGAGAAATTCAATTTTAAAATTGAAAACCGTGCGTTTAAGTGCATTTTTGCATCAATGATCAAGTGCAGTGACTCACGGGTTGGCTGGCCGTTTTTATCCGTTCACTAAGGGACGATCGCCGCCGTGCTTGGAGTTTAGCTCAACGCGTATCAAAGCGACCTGAGTCGGAAGAGCGGGCGGTACGACGTCTGCAAAAGGCGAAACGTAAGCGCAACGTCGGCGAATTACGTCGACGGCCAAACGGACTCACTCACTCACGGACGTCGCATTGGCGTAGATTGATTTTCTGATTAATATATATACCTATATGTACAGGTATATCTTTTTATCACGTCGAACGAAATTCTTTTTCGATGCTAAATACCTAAATATATATATATATATATATGTGTGTGTGTGTGTGTGTGTGTGTGTGTGTGTGTGTGTGTGTGTGTGTGTGTGTGTGTGTGTGTGTGTGTGTGTGTGTGTGTGAGTGTGTGTGTTTGTGCGTGCGTGCGTGCGTGCGTGTGTTTGGCAGTTTATTTTTTGCGTTTTCGTGTCGAAAACTATTTGAATATATATGTTAATGCAGGTTTCTATACCATGTATTCTCAGGCTTTCATATAATTTGATGGGACACTCTTGCTAGCGTTATAGCCAGTGGTGAAAATCAAAGCTATCTATAATAGCGCATAGTCCCTCTGTTGCGGCTGCTACTGCCCTGCTATTACTGCTGGCGAGGCCCTAGTAGAGGTAGTGGTGAACTGTTTCCTCTCGAGAGAGAGAGAGAGAAGCACATACTACCTGAATCTATAAGAGGCAGCACCCACCCGTATCTAGCAGCTACAGATTCAGTAGGGAGGCACCCCGTGCTTGCCCTTTGCCTTACTTTGCACGAACTAATAATTAAAGCGAGAAATTCCGTCAATCACGGGGCAAGATGGCGGCGAGCGACCAGTACTTTTGGGAGTGACGTGTAATGGACGTGTAAATGTATGCACAGTATTGTATTTCTACTCTGACTCAGCGGAGCGAGTTCACGGGCAGTGAGCACTAGTAAGCCATTAATTTTGGTAGCACAAATTACAACCTTTTTCATACGACCCGCGTTCATCAATCCCTTAAGTGACTGTTAACGATGGCCAGCTAGCTGCAAACTAAGTGAGTTTCTTGGCAAGCAATCCGTTAGAAAGCTTCCTATAAAGCTACTCTACAAAAGGGACTGTTTCTAACTCAGTCTAAGATCGGACGCACCGTCACCCTGGCTCGTGTCGAGTTTTTTACGGATGGCAGCAAGACGGCACGGGCTCTACCCATACGGAGGAAGCGCTGCGTCGTCGCCACTTCTACCTCGGGTGCTCGACGGCACGGGCTCTACCCATACGGAGGAAGCGCTGCGTCGTCGCCACTTCTACCTCGGGTGCTCACAGGACGGCTTCTGCCTAGATAGCTCGCCGCCGCCTTTGCCAGCCAGCGGCTGCCCTTTTTGCGGAAAATGCTCGTCTGCTTGCAACCGCAGCGGCTCTGCGTCCTTATTGTTTTGCTTATCAACCACGCTTTAGCATATTCCCAATCTTGACTGGCTAGAAAAAAAAGCATTCACGGCGCCTACGCACGCGGAAACGCGCTATCGCAACAACTGTAATATAGAAACAATTGAAAACATGGCGGTCCGCGGAGCTGTCGCGGCGCCACTCGTCTCGCACCGCAGACCGCAGAGCGTTCTGTTCCGGCTTCATTCTTGAGCTGAACGCTGCTGCCGCTGTCTGCCGATCTTTCAAAACGGTAAGAAATCCGGTTGAAAATTTTTAAAAAGAGGCGTCAGTTCATCTGCAAGAAGCCTAGTTGGTGTGCGAAGTGCAATAGATGCGAGCACCTGTTTACCTGCGTTATGCTGCTGCGTAATGCAAGGGCTCCAAAACGGACGCACGACGCCTCGTTTTCCTGAATGCGGCCTACATTAAATGAACCCGCCCGGATTCGGTGCTTAGTCGTTACCTGTCTCACTTTAGTCGCTGTAGCGGGACCGTCGGTACGTGCGCATAATTAGCAGCAAATCCTTCGACGGTCTGCATTAGACTCGCACGCAACTCGCTCCTTTCCGTAAAATGCAAATTGCTATGTGAAGACTTAAGAGAGAAAGCAATCGAGTCGTCGAGGCTCTTTGTCATGAGGACAACCTAACGCACTCCAAGCTGATGGGCCTGACTTTCTTTAGATTTGTTGTGCCGCAGTCAAAGGCACGAACCTGTGCTGCTCTCATTTGTGACATTCGAACGCCTTTATCTGCCGTCCGCCGATCTCCGCGCATATCACAAGCATAATCTCAAAAAATGTGCAGTTTAGTCTATCTACTCAATTGCTACTCGTGGAAGATATCGCCACATTATCTACATCTGAACATTCCTAGAACTGGTAGACAGCAAAGTTCTCGAGTAAGAAGTATATCAACACGTTCAATACTTCAACAACAAAGCAAAAAAACTGTGGATATACAATGTCCACTGCGCCATGTAAAGTTAATCGCTATGTGGAGTTGATAAAGCTCCGTGTAAATAATGCAGCTTGACCTGCGGTTTCACAGCGCTTCATCTGAGGCAGAGCAAATAATTTTTGTCCTCTTCGGGCGCTATGCAAGTGTCTTAATATTACTGCTATTATCATAATCGACGACGTGTCGTAATACATTGACGAAAGATCAAGATTTCGAAAGTATACGAACTTTTGCTGAACCTAGCATGTACTTCACTGTAAGGATTCATGAAAATCGCTGGCCGGAACAACATTGGAAAACAATATAACAGTAACATCACTATAATAGAAGGCGTGGAAACCTCTCCAAGACAACTTAATCGCTGCCCTGGTGCCTTGTAGCTCGCTGCAACAGACTTAATACCCGTGGGATTGGTGACATGTGCCGTGCCAAGCATGCATAAACAAAAATATCGTGCTTATCAGCAATCTGAAGCAAACAGGAAGTCACTACCATGGCCACTGGTTAATAAGACCATTGGCACCATGGACTGGTTCATGCTCAGGCGCACATGCAAAGCTAATCGGAACGTACCAAGAGAAGTTCAGTGGGCAAACATGGTAAGCAGCGTGACTCAAGCACTAAAGTTCCAGTCATAGCGGCAGCATCTTCTGTTGTTATAAGGCAAATAAGTTTCTTTCCGCGTACCTTTAATGAAGCAGAGTCTCGCCTTTAATTTCAAGCATTTAGTCGAGCGGGTTCTGTACGACGCCTACTTTATACTGAATACCTCGTGCAACAACCTTCTTGTAGTCTCAGCCTCCAGCGAATGCTTGCTATATTACTTTAGCTTATATTTTCGTTTTATTAATTTAGCGCTCATCCTTAATACAGTTCACACTCAGCATTGTTATAACTCGCACCGCCAGAGTCATTACCGCGCGCGAGCGAGCGAGCGAGCGCGCATGCGCGTATATGCGCGCACGACTACGCGCGTTGTTTTCGCATGTATGCCTATTCTATAGCTTTCCCGCGGCGGTGCAGACACTTTATCATAAGAAAGGAAAACGTTAGACGTCAGCGCATTTTTTGACTAAAACTAAAAACTCTGCGCACAAAATACGCGCGTTACAAATCGGCGCGTCGTCTGTTTTTCTATTTATGGCCAACTGCGTGCACACCAAGGTCCGTGACCGCTGCTCTGTGCGCGAATTGGATTTTGCACCGAAACCAAACGCTCGCTAATATCTCTATTACAGACGACGCCCTGACGTCGTACGCCTCTTCTTTATTGCTTTCAGAATCGTCACTGTAGCAGAAGGAAGTCTTCGTATGGCTCATTATAGCCAAGGTATTTTATTCTAAATTTTACCACAATGCTTTGTTAGCCCTTTTCAGGCTATTTGGGAATTTTATTTAATTAGTGCATATCTTTTTGGTTATCATCTCTAAGTCTCGTCTACTAGTTTCAGCAAGGATGTAACCCAGAGATCGCATACGGTATACCAACTATTACCGCGTCAGGAAGCTCGTCCCTGCCGTACTTAAGTTCCACCATAGCTCAACTGCAAGCTGAATGTATGCATTTCATTAAAACCTTTATATTTTCTTAGCTTTGTGATTGAAAGCAGTAGACCCATCGAGTTTTCCTGCTGTTAGTCAAGTTTTTGTTTTCGTTTTGATGTTAAAAAGCTGGGATAGCCTATGTCTCCTCAGTTTTAGCTGCACATGGAAATTCACCGAATTAATCGAATGGTCCTAGCTCCAATGAACTTTTACCGCCAAGACATGCACGCGTCCATGTTTTTTAATTAAGCGGAAGCATTCGTACTTTGGCCAGCCTGTAGTAGATTTGAATTAGCCGAGGTAGTAGTACCCGTCTGGGTTAGCACGCAGACGCCAAGAAAATACCGACTTGTCTATTTACGCCTAGTCTGCATAAAAATCTCGGACCTTTAGCAAGCCAACTAGTATTTACATTGTCTCGGAATTGCGGCGCCAATCGATAGCCAACAAGAGAACTCGAAGAACGCTTCCATTATAATTGACGGTTAGCAGCAATCACAACTGCCCTAATATTTACGTATAACAATTATAAAATTGGTATGTTGTACTGCGGTTTATTGCACAGTGTAACGAGAGTTTTTCCAAGATAATCAGAGGTTTGTCTTAATTGTATGTGCCTCACAACTATAGAAAGAAGGCCATTACTCCCAAGACTTGGCCTTCGTGACCAGGATAGTGTATTTTTTTTATTTTTCAAAGAGAAAACGAAAGAAACTAGCTTTTCTGCGCATGTTTTTTGAAAAAACGAATAAATAAAATATAAGATTTAATAAAGATGAATTTTAATACCACGAAATGACCGAGGAATATTTAGAAGTGATTATATTTTTTCTAGACTTGCGATCCCACTGTAAACCACATTTCACGAATCGGGAGCTCTAAGTGTAGTCACCCGTCATATTGTCGCTGTGCTGTCCTCTGTAGCTGCGCTCGCGATCAAGTAAATCGTTGTAGAAGCACTCGCCTTGCTCGCCTTCCGCTCGTTCTCCCCAAAGTTCTCTTGAAATTTATCAGGACGAGCAGGGATGCAAGGAATCTGGACCAATTGCTGGAAACCTCAGAGTGCTTTTGATATTTATCCCCTAAACGGTCTGAGGCAAAGGTCAGAATTGCAGTCCCTTTTTGCAGGGATGCTTTGAAGGACACCCGGAAGCCCATTCTGTCGGAGCTCTACACCAAAGTCTCAATCAACCGGCTCTACGTCATCCAGCTCCCTTGGGTCTTAGCCCGGGAGCTCGCTCTGCATGACCCAGGTCATGGGTTCGACTCCTGCAGCGGATGATCCCTTGTTTCGGTGGTGACAGCCACGAAGGCTCTTCTACCGCTATAAAGAAGAGGTTGTTAAATCAGCCTACTTTTTTATATCGGTTTTGCTTTTGGATTGGCTTCGAAGCCCCAAACCGCTGCGAAGAGATGTTTCAAGCCGGTTTCTCCTTCTTAGTGAGCTTCTTAGGAAAATTATTGCACTCAATTCTGACCTTTGCCTCAGGCCGTTTAGGGGATAAATATCAAAAGTACTCGGAGGTTTCCAGCAATTTATCTGGAGCAGTGGTCATCTGTTAGTGTATACCAATTTCGATGTGCAGTGGTGGCACTGGTGGCACTTTTTCATCGGTTCGCAGGCGTCTCCCACTTGACCTTCTTGCTTGTCACGCCGGCCCGGTTTCGCCGCTCCCACCTGTGGACCACAAGCGCACGGCTGTCCCTGCTGTCTCGATGGCCAATTAGCAGGGAAACCAGGCAGAAACACCCGAGGAGGCCCGCCATCAGGAATGCTGCCATTTTGAAGTGTCCGATGAGCTGGCAGTCAAAATTGTCATACCCTGAGGCTCGACAGAAAGATAGAACGAGATCTCTGAAAGATAGAACGAGAATAACTCGACAGAAAGATCTACCTTAAGGTATGCTGGGTGAGCCAGCGGAAGAAGTGAGTGAGAGGTGAGAGGTGAAGAGGAAGAGGAAGAGGTGATGAAGAGGTGAGCCAGAGGAAGAGGTGAGTACTAGACGGGTGCTCTTCTGGAGTACTGCTTAGCCCTTGTCTTGGTATATTCGCCACAGACAGAGCAATGTGCATTTTAAGGATGCTTGCAGCCTCGTGACGCAATCTCTGGAAGAGGCGGATAAGTATCCGCTTTGGCAGCTAGAGCCAAACTGAAGGGGTGGACTTAAGGCTCCTGCATTTATATTACTTGAAGTTATTCACAGGAAAGGTATTCATGGCTGTGGCGTATTAGTGCATAAAACTACTGACCAAGACCACATCTTCACGAATTTGTCTGGCTATCGAAACTAGGGGCGGACACACCAAGTACTGAACCGTTTCACTTTTATGTAATAATTTGGTTGATTTTTATTACAGCATGATTTACATGTGTGATTACGTACAAAATAAAATCTGTTCAAAAATAAGAACAATTTTATTTAAAGATCAGACTTTTGCTACTGCTGTATCTGTAATGTTATGGAAAAAAAGGCAAAAAGCTTGCCTTAGACGACCGAGGTCATGGACTCGATCCCCGCGATGTATGTGAAGCGCCTGGATAAAGATTCAGTTCTCTTAGGGTGCTATAAAAACGAATAACGTTATTTTTATTTATCGTTGTCCTGAACAACAGAGTTCATGGAGAATGATAGCCAGTTTCGATGCTAGCGAGGCAGAAGCTGTTGGCACTGTGTGGCTGCTGCATGCGGATGTTACCACCATTCATTTGGTAATTCTTTCTACACAGCATCTATCAAGTGCCTAAAAAGAGGTTCAGTTCTCTTAGGGCGCAATACAAATGCATTATTATCATTATTATTATTATTAAGTGAAAGCGCCTTACACCGGAGATAAGGCCCTCGCCGACCAAATTTATGCCATCCTGGGTTTCAATGTGTACGAGATAAGTTACTGGCCAACATACACGCAGTCGTGACGAAAGGTAGTTGTAATAATAATAATAATAATAATACACTTGATAAAGCGCCCTCCGAGTACTCAATCTCTTTCTAGGCGCTTTACATTTGCTGCAAAGGAAACACGATCGAATAGTTAGTGGTATCATGCTCGATAAACAAGGATAACATGGTTAGGGGTGACTTGCACAGGGTCAGCATGCAAGTGTGGTTAGTGGCAGTATGCAACAGTGTCAGCTCGCATGAGCACATAAAGGATGAATAAAAGGGACCCACTAAATGCTGTGATTAATAGATGCGTTTTTAGTTTCTTTTTTTAATGTGGTCAGGTCAGGGGATGTCGTGATGCGAGTGGGGAGTGAGTTCCAGGCTTTAGGAGCATACGAATTAAATGCACGGTCTCCAAAGAATTCGAGGGTTGTACGAGGTATAGGTAAACAGCTAGATTCCAAAAATTGGGTGGTACGATGCTTAGTCTGGTGGGGCAGATCTGACAGGTAGGCTGGAGCCAAAGAATGAATGGACCTAAAAGTGAGCGACAAAACCTTGAAGTCGATTCTTTGCTTGACTGGTAGCCAGTGAAGGTCATCGAGAAGTGGTGTGATGTGGCAACTGCAACGCTCACGGCAGACAAGCTTAGCTGCAGAGTTTTGCACCAGCTGTAAGCGCCTGATTGCACATGCCGGTAGGCCAGCAAGCAGTGAGTTACAGAAGTCAAGACAGGACGTCACAAAGCGCAGGTTCTTTCCACGCGGAACGACAAGATTGGCGAAAGACGAGGCGCTCTGCGGCACTAGTCGCACTGCGTCACAGCGCACGACGCGAAGTTAGAAAGGCTTGTAGCCTAATGGATAAGAAGCAAGTGAATGCGCGGCTGAATCTAGATGGCCAGGCTTGCGAAGCCCGCAACGCACAGCAGTGCCTGCGGTGTGCACGCGCGAACCAGCAAACGCGCGCGCTCGCACGCGCTCGCACACTCTGGAGCGCGACTAAGGCGTCTCACGAAGTCCACCCGCGAGCCCCAGTTTTTAAGCGAGCTTAAGAGAACGTCTCGTAAAAAAAAGTAATGAGCGTGCGTGAGATCTGCATTTCCCTGTTTGAAACGTGCGATTCCCACGCTACCATCGCCGCTTTAGTACCGCGCCCACGTGCCGACTCAGGCTGGCCGGCGCACCAGTGCGGCCGAAGAGTCGTTCCTTCATTGTTCGTTAAGCGACCTGCTGGACGGCAGCCATTACTCGGCGTTTTCGGCTCGGCTGCGTTCTGAACTGGCATAGGCGAGCCGCCTATTCAGTCTGCCTCGAGGCGCGCGCATAATCTCACCTCGGCGCTTCTTGCGACGCGAAGGTTCGACTGACCACGTTGCCTGCCCTTTCTGCGACTCTGCGGTACGGGTTCGCAGCACGACGGATGGCGACAGCCGACTGAAGCACAGAGAATGGTGCCCCCAACGCACTCTCACCGCGCCGGGTCCGGCTGCGCCCGCCTTCAGCAGCTCGTCGCTGAGGACAGCGCCACCTTCTGGTCAGTCGGCGTCGGAGACGTCAGGAGCTCTCCTCCACCCTGCCTCCATCCCTTAGAAGGCGAACTCTTCGCTCGCGTGCAGCGCCGCTCTACGAACGGCCGCCGCCGCCGCATCTCCATCGCCTCGGCGCTCGCGCACCGTGCGAGGCTCCTGCTAAAGGAAGGCCCCTGTCGGGCGCGCAAGAGCGACTTTGCCGCCGCCGCCATTCAACGAGTCACTCTACCCTGCGAAAGCAAGCTTTAATGATGGCGCTTCAAAGTTGGGACTAATGCTCGCCGGCTCAACTGTCGACGCACGCGCGCTCTATTCCGAGATGCCTTCCGTAGCACTTCGGGGCATTGGCAGCGTTGGTTTCGGCTGCCCCTTCGATGTCGTCTGCTGATTTTGCTACGTCTTAGCGATTGACAGAGCAGGATTGATGAAGCAGGAGCATCAGAGATTGGCGACTTTTTTCAACTGGCCCGTTGGTCACATCGTGAGTCCGGAGAAACTGGCCGCCGCCGGACTATATTACGAAGGTAGCGACCGGGTGCTCGGCGGTGAAAGAACGTCATTTGGGTGCGCCGCGCTTTCGCGCGCCTGGCCGTGTCGTATTGCAAAAGGGGTGTGGAGGCCCCCCCCCCGGACGTGACCAGGCCTTAAACTAAGCTCTCGCAACGTTGCTGGTCCCAGCCGACAGGGAAAGAGTAGACAGGGATGAAGCCCTGAGCCTAGGAACCATTGCCAGAGACTCCCGTGGGTGCTGCGCCGACGCAAGCAAGTATGCCAACAGTAGCGGAAAGTGGTAGCAGCGAAGAGCTGTGTCATAACTTAAGATAACAAGGCCTATATCCGTAGCGTAGAGAAGTCTATTCGACTGCGACGGACGGTTTACTGGCTTCCCGAACCGGCCATGGCGTACGAGTCTCTTAAGGCTCACTGGCCTTGAGCGCCACTTGGCTCAGCTGGTAAGGCACAACTGACTGACTGCCTATTAGCAGGCTTCGGTTTTTGTGCGGCCCAACCAAATGCCAAATTTCGAAAACTAACTGTTTACCTATACCTCGTACAAACCTCAAATCCTTTGGAGACCGTGCATTTAGTTCGTATGCTCCCAAAGCCTGGAACTCCCTCCCGACCAGCGTCAGAACATCCCCTGACCTGACCACATTTAAAAAAAAGAAATTAAAAGGCACTTATTGAGCACAGCATTTAGTGGGTCCCTGTGATTCATCCTTCACGTGCTTATGCGTGCTGACACTGTGAATGCTGCCACTAACCACATTTGCATGCTGACCCTGTGCATGTCACCCCTAACCATGTCATTCATTTTGTTTGTTTTTCAAGCATGATCTTACTCACCATTCAATTGCATTTCCCTTTGCAGCAAATGTAAAGCGCCTAGAAAGAGATTGAGTTCTCTGAGGGTGCTTTATCAAGTACATTATTATTATTATTATTAATAGCCGTTGGGCATACACTGTCTAAGGAAACAAACCACAGAATTTCTCAAACTCTTAAATACTTGTGACAATTGCTTTTTTTCTGCACTCCTGCTGCCGAGAACGCGTCGCAGAATGCGCGCACGAAGAGAGAAAGAGAGAGTAGGAGAGAGAGAGGGGGAGAGGGAGAATGGGAGAGAGAGAGAGAGAGAGAGAGAGAGGGAGAGGGAGAATGGGAGAGAGAGAGAGAGAAAGAGAGAGAGAGAGAGAGAGAGAGAGAGGGCGCAGTCAAGAGTGCGACCGTGCGTGAGCAAGGCTCTGCAAGTTGGCTCGTCGAGAAAGAACCCGCTGAGCACGAGCTACAGGTCATCTTCGTGAGCAAGTAGCTCACCAGCGCCCGCGCCAAGGGCGCGGGGAGGTTTCTTTTCGGCACCATCCGTACCCATCCGTTGCTTCAACGGCAAAGAGGTCAAAGTTGAACTGCATGCTTCCGGCGCTGCTCGCTCTTTGCCGTCGTCCGACTTCCATACCTAGTGGCTTGCACGATAGGAGTCCTTTGCAAACCTGCACGAGCAGGCGGCGAGCCACCGGCGCCGTCGAGCGGGGCTGTTAAATCCTTGGCCTCGAAACTCTCGCGCGGAGCCTTGCCGACTCCTTTCCGCAAGACAAAAAAGAAGAGTAGCGGAAAACCCCTTAGAGGATACACTGGAGGCACAGCGAAGATGCACTGGAGGCACCTCAGCCAAGTGACGGGCTCAAGCGGTGCCTCCACCTGCGCGCGGCTCTCGCGAACGATGCGCTCGCCCCGATGCGCTCGCACCTGCGCGCTCAGCGCTTCAGATGCGCTCGCTGAATTTGAATCGCGACTAAATCGCTCAGAGATTCGCTCGAGGCGCATTTCTCCTAACTGAGAGACGTCGACGGCGCCCCTCGCGCCAGCGGTTGCACACGCGCAGTCCTGCACGTAGGAGAAGGAGGAGGCGACCCGGAAAGACTCCCTACGCCGCCGCTCGCGCTCTGCGAAGCGCCAGCGAGGATTGCGGCGACTTAGCGCCGCCTCATCATAAGTCGCCGATCTGTTCTGCACACGAACCGTTGCTTCGGTCCCGCCCACGCGCGCCTCCCCGAGTAGAAACTTCTCTCCGTCTCTTTCTCTCGTTGCTCGATGGCCAACAGCGATCGGTGCGTTAACCCGGATTGCGTGCCCAAGACTGCTGCGAAATTCCTTCAACGATTTCCTGCAAGCTAGTCTAGCTTGGACCTCTGCGTAAGATCCGGTCACCTACTTTTCAGCCGCTCTGCATCGCTGATCGCCATCGCCGCTGTCCACCGTTAGGCTTGTGTATCTACGTACTTCGCGCTGGCCCTGATCTGCTGCAGACCCTTGTAGTTTGCCACCCGTTGTTCGCAAATTGCCGCTCGGGAAACGGAGTCTCTGTAGAATAACTAGGGGGCGCGAAACTCGCCCAGTCTTGGGCGCTGCGTCAGGGCTATTCGAGAGAGAAGGAGAGAGAGAGAGAGAGAGAGAGAGAGAGAGAGAGAGAGAGAGAGAGAGAGAGAGAGATTTTCAGGCCGCTTAACCGTAGGCTGTCGCGTAACGGGTTTGTAGACGCTATACTTCCGGGGACCGCAACTAATAAACTAAGAAACATCCGGCAGTCATAACCTGGCTGAAGGTGGAGCACCAACGTTTCGGGTCTTGTCGCTTCGCCTTTCCTTTGCCGCTCTCCTGCGTCTCCGCGGCTCGAGCGGCGAGTAGGCGAGTGGCGCGAGCCTAGACTTAGAGGTGCCTCGCTTCGCCGCCGCGTCAGGTACGTCGGACCACGTGAAGTGCGCGTTCTGCCACTTCACATTCAACAACTGGAAGCCCACAGACGTCCCGGCGGTGCGACACAGGCGCTGGTGCCCCACGTGCCCTTTCGCGGCGACTCTTGCGAGAGACGGCGACGAGTCGAGAAAATCTCACCAGAGCGCTGCGACGAACGGTGAGTCGTCGCCGTCATACCGCATCATCGATGTCAGTTTAACTGTGCGCAAATTTTCGTCCATGACCCTTGAGCGTGATCTGCCGGCTTCTTTTACGACCGAGAAAATCCTTAGTTTAGCAATCAAGAATGAGTGACCTACGACTTCGGCGTAGCCTTCGGCGTACGTCTGTTGACTTGCTGAGGCTGTGTTACTGCTGAATCGGCCTCAGCACTCGAACTCAGCAATTCTTAACGGTGTATCAAAAAGATGTAATCGATAAAAAAATATGAACCGCACGCAGCATATTTATCGAATGGAGCGTTTTTTCTCGTTGACCTACGTGTAATAGGATGGGCTCTTTCAATATATTTAGATTAGATTGACTTCCGTGTACTCTACAGAGACCGAAATGTAGTGGAAATAGTAAATGCGATGCTTTGGTGAATGGATTATGTAGAAAGATAGTTTCGCGTTTTACACATATTATCAATGGACGCCTCATTTCCTTTTAAAAATAGGCTTGAAATACTGTGCATATGGCATATGGCGACAACGGCAGGCAAGACTTACAACTCCCCGTTTGCGCTTACCAGCTAATTTGTTCACTTAAATGTGTCGCGAGATCTATTGGTTGCCAATCTTTGCCGCATTATAGCTGACGAATTCAAACGGAAGCCATCTAATTGCAGCCAATTGAATCAGGATACAAACAGGAGCCTATAATAGCCGCTTAGGCTCTGCCGCCGCTAAGCGAAGTTGTTGAATTGGCCGATCTTTAATTGGGCGACTGGGTTTCAGCTTTATGGTAAGGCACTCGCACATCATGACCAGGGACTCATGGTCGTGGGTTCGAGTCCTTGTGCAGGCTTATCGCCCGCGTCGATCTGAGGCGAAAGCCGCTTTGGCTCTCTTAAAAAATGCTTAGCTGATTTAAGCAGCCTCATTTGTATAGCGGCAGAAGAGCCTTAACGGCTATCACCACCGCTTGCAGTTGGCAATAAAGGATCGCCCTACTGCAAGATTCTAACCAACGACCTCGGTCGTGAAGGGCGAACATTGACTGCATACATCCACTTCGTGGCGTACGGCGATATCAGTTCAGCTTTTAGATAGCCAGAGTGCCTCGTCTGTTAAGAACAATTGCCCACAATCCGCGGGAAAATGATTGCTATGTTTAAGTTCAAAAGCCGTGAACCCAACTATATTTAAAATTAGCCATAATATTCGGTTAAAGAGAGCTCGAGAATATTCGAGAAACGTTGCACGTTTTCTAAAAGCGGTATAAGTAGGTCTTAGCCAGATGCATTGAACTTGAGGTTATGTATAGGTGCACGCTGGTTCTCGCATGAGTGCGTGTGCTTCGCGAATGCAGTGGAATTTTAGCTCGATAAACTTGTCCTAATAAGTCATGCACAGCACGAACTTTATTTATCTGCCTGCACAGACATTGATAGATTTGAAATGGCTACCGCTGTATGTTGCGCTTTTAGCTACGCCGACCCTTTTTCACAATTGGCGAGAAAGGCTGACTACCTTTGAAAGTTGGCCTCGGAAAATGGAGCGACCGACACCGACGCAGCTCGCGACTGCAGGCTTTTACTTCATTGGTGGTACGTGCACATGTGGAAATGAGCAGAAAAATTAGCGCGACCCCTGAAATAGAAACGCTGCAACGCTAAATTAATTACTCTCCTCACGTTCAACTTTCCTAGCTCGAATAGTGAAAATAAACTAAATTTGTGTATTCAAATAGCTTAACACAAACTGTTCTGCAGATCAGTTACTGTAAGCCAAAGCGTACTGATAAATTGTTCAAAATCAAAGAGAATATTCTCCGTATTGTAAGTTAATGCACGCGAGAGTTGTCTCCTGCTGCTCTTTCCTTCAAAGATTACCCTCTGGGTCTGCACTACTTTAGGAAATGGTAAGGATTACGACTCGGTGAAATGCTTTCAATGTGGAGTGGTCCTTTCCGGCTGGCCACCTGGTAACGACCCGTGGGTTCAGCACGCACGGTAAGTTGCATTCTGAAATAATTTCACGTGCATTCTAATGCGCGCACGCCGTCTCATTTCGTCATTGCGTCGCATTTATTTTTTAATTGACTCATACGCTGCTTAAGTGATGGCTCACAGCTGTGTCGCAATATCGCCCTGCAATGACGACCCTTCACGGTAAAGTGAAGAGCATCGGGTTCTTTACATTTGCTACTCCAATACTAGGTCTGTGCGATAATCAATAAATCAATACGAATCGCCGCCCACGCCGCATTTAGTTCGGTCAGCTCCCAGAAAAGGGTAAATGAACTGATCACCTCGTCACCCAGCGATTGAACGGATCAATGTAGGCCGGTGACTGACAGCTTTTTGGCTGGCCATATTGGACCGCTTCTGCCATATTGCATAACTTCTCATCGACCTGCACTGGCTCTCCATCAAGCAGAGCGCATGGACTTCAAAGCTCGTCATTCTCTTTTAGTCAATTCACTCTCTAGCTGCGCCCTACCAACCCGAATTGCTTCCTCGTCAGGCTACGCATCGTACCGTGCGTTAATCTGACTCGGACCGTTAAGCTGCGCTTCTAACTGACCGCAAGTCCTCTTGACAACGCGCTTTGCTCTGCGCGATCCCGACTGAGGTCACGACATGTCCTGACTTTTGACGGAGCTTAAAAAGAAGCTAAAGCCCACCTGTTTGTCACAGCGTTTGCTCCTTCGGCGTAAATTGTTCATTGCGTCCTTATTTGGGGGTGATACTGTGTATATTGTCACGAACGAATTGGCTGATGATTCCCTTTCAATTGGATGCTGCCGCCGAAATTTCTTTTCTCTTATGGCTTTACACAAATTTATTTTTCGTCTTCGTTTTATTATTATGTCATGCGTGGTGATATATGTCTGCGCCTAACCTTAATATCGAAAGTCGTGGAACCGCTAGACAGTATCCTTCGCTTGTGTATCTCTCTGCTTATTTCGATGCTGCACTTACTTCTTGAAGCAGTAGTGCTCAAGAGAAAATCTATGCGACATGCTCATACTGCCGTGGTTGCAACTTTTTGGGTACCGACTTGAAACTGTTACTAATTGCAGAATTGATAGGATATTCGCTAGACAGTATCCTTCGCTTATGTATCTCTCTGCTTATTTTGATGCTGCACTTACTTCTTGAAGCAGTAGTGCTCAAGAGAAAATCTATGCGACATGCTCATACTGCCGTGGTTGCAACTTTTTGGGCACCGACTTGAAACTGTTACTAATTGCAGAATTGATAGGATATTCGCTAGACAGTATCCTTCGCTTACGTATCTCTCTGCTTATTTTGATGCTGCACTTACTTCTTGAAGCAGTAGTGCTCAAGAGAAAATCTATGCGACATGCTCATACTGCCGTGGTTGCAACTTTTTGGGCACCGACTTGAAACTGTTACTAATTGCAGAATTGATAGGATATTTTTGTGCACTTGGTCTCGCTTAGCTCTGGTGAGCTTGGTAGGACTCGTGCGATGAGTCCGGGAGAGGCACCTGGCCTGGAAGGCTGTTCGTTTGCAGCTTGGGGAGCTACGACTGTTTAACTTAAGCTGTTTTTTAGGAATGTATGCCTTGCCCAATGACGACCGGAAGAGTGTAGGTACTGTAAGAAGGATTTTTTCAGTCGTGCACCTGTCATTTCGTCGTAAGAAACACACTTGTTCAGTAACTTGGTAATGCTAGGGTATGTAGTTCAGACACATCAAAGCCACTTCCAGAAACTTCTCACTTGAAGATGCTTTTGCAGCTGTCGATTGTTTGTTGCAACTTGTGCTGCTGTCAATGCGTTTCTTTAGCCCGCTGCTCCCCTCCCTCGATCCCCTAAATCCGGCCGCGCTCGCAGTCCGCTTTGCTCCAACGAGACAGGTTGCTTGTTTTAGCTGCTCACCAAACGCTGGCCGACTGATTTGCATCGACCGGCCTACGGATCCCAAAATCCGCTCGGGATCGGTAGGCCGGTCGACGCAAATCAGTCGGCCAGCGAAACGTGTACTTTGCACTCGTCAGACGGAGATACGCGGATCGCAGTATCTTGCATCGCTTACAAAGAGAGTGCAAGCAGCTTCAGCAGAAAGAGAATGCTTCTGCTGTCCCATCTCAGAGCTCAATACACGCGACACATCCAGCCAGCTCGCTCAACCTCCTCGCTAATGACGGCTTGTCTGTCTGTGTAAGCTTATTGTCTTCAATCCCAAATGGCTATGCAAACATGGCTGGCATAGACTTGAGCAGAGTTGCGCGGCCATCTAATCAAATCTCGCCGTCAACTTGACGCTCGTCTGCAGGTCTCCGCTTCTAGGGCATGTGTTAAACTTAGGTCACTGCCTCACCGTCGCGGCCAATCATCTTCCGGTGTGCCTCTCGACTTTAAGAATGTCTCAATATCTGCGCCGATAAAGCACCTCTTTGTATACTTTTAAATTGCAATCATTAATTGATTCGTATCTCTAGAAAATTTGATTTTTAGATATTTAAATTAAATTTTAAATTGTTAAACTATTTCTAAAAAAAATCATCTGCAACCTCTCGCGGGCGAAATAGCTCAAAACAGCGAGCCGAAGACGACGAGCCGCCCCGAATGCTTCGCAGCTCCTCAACAACGAAAAGCTGTCGCTTCCCATTTCGCGAGAGCCTGAAGCTCCTCAAAAGAGCCACGCGAAGCCCGAAAGCCTCACCTAGAACCGCACCGCACCTAGAACCCTTCTAAGAAGAGATTTGCACCTGAATTTGAAGGGCCCAATGCGGCGCACCTTAGGTGCACTGACCCTTCAGATCCGCCTTAGAAGAGTTACGTAGGTGCAAGCACGTAATTGCTGGGTCAAATAATTAACGGTGCCCCTCTGGAAAGAGCTCCGGAAGCACACGTCGGAATTTTCGCTTCGCTAGCATCCTTTACAGCTCCGAAGAAGAGTGGCCGATCCCCAACCTAAGTCTGCCGCTCGTCGATGGCGCCTTCCGCCTCAGACTACGAGCTGTAAGCCCGATAGCCTTTCCTTGAAGGTTCAGTCGCCACCTGGAAATTGCTGTCTTGCCTCCAAGGAGGCCATAGGATATTTAACGCGAGGCTGTAATTTTGGCTGCGACAGCCAAGCCGCGCCCCTTCAGCCAGACTTACGGTGAGCCATAGCCCCCGGCTGACCTTGTGCAGGTGCGCGTTGTCCAGGCGTAGGTCATGGGCGTTAAAGTTGCGGCGTGCAGTCAAGCGCCGAAGTTTAAGCAGAGCACATGGCTAGCTTGCTCGGCTCGTGCGCTTTGCCCTCGCGGAGCGGAGCACGTGGCCTCGCGCAAGTGCAAGCGGTGCTCTGTCCTGGCGCCGACTCGGGCGACGACGGTCGCGTCGCGCGGACCCTCAGAAGCGTCCGCTTCCTCGCTAGCTTCTCGCCCGGGTGCGCGTTTCTGGCGGCCGCAAAAGGCGCCGATTTCACCACCGCCGTCGAGCAGCTCTACGAGCGGCGACAGCAAGCCGGGCTCGACGCGACTGGCACGGTACGGCACGCGCGCGAGCCGAGCGCGTCGCGTCGGGTCCGCGAAAGCGCGCGGCTACCTGCCCACCGCCGGTGCAGAACGGCTGCAGAGGCTGACCGCTGCGGCGGCGGCGGCGGCGGGCGGAGGGCCACGCCGCTCAGAGCCGGCGACGCAGGGCCCTTCGAGCAGACCTTCGCGACGTGCGCACGCGCCGTCGCCGCGCGACGTTGCAGGCCCAGCCGCTGCTGCAGCTGCCGGCTCTGCCGCCACTGACGACGGCGCCGACGCCGACGCCCGACGAAGACGGCGGCGACGACGACGATGGCTGCAAGCCGCACGCGCACGCCGAGGAGCGAGCGCCGGAGGTGCTCAACCTGGAGTCGCTCGTCTTCCGTCCGGTCGTTGACGCCGCCTCGCGGACTTTGCGAGCCCGATGCGTCGGCGGCGGCTCGGGTGCGGACGGTGCGTTGCATCCGACCTCGACCTTGCCTCGGCAGTCGAAACTGCGCAGCCAGCGAGCGATGCGGCCGGCCGGCAGCGCCTCGCCGTGGCGGCGAGCCGCCGCCGCCGCCGCCGCCGCCGCCGCCGCCGCCGCCGCCGCCGCCGCCGCCGCCGCCGCCGCCGCCGCCGCCGCCGCCGCCGCCGCCGCCGCCGCCGCCGCCGCCGCCGCCGCCGCCGCCGCCGCCGCCGCCGCCGGGAGTGCTGGATGTCTCGACGTCTCAGCAGCGAGGAAGACGGCCAGCGGGCTAGGCAGCTCACCCCACACCACCGGTTCTCAGCCCGTGGGTCGCGAGCCCTTTGGGAGTCGAACGACCCTTTCACAGGGATTGCCTAAGACCATCGAAAAACACGCATTTCCACATTTTGCACACAGTAATTTTATTTTCGGGGTCGCCACAACATGAGGAATTGTATTAAAGTGTCGCGGTATTAGGGATGTTGAGAACCACTGCCCTAGACCGACCTGAGGGGGCGCGTCGAGCGACCTTTCGACCTTCTTACGATCGTTGCCCCGGTTAAGTCAAGGTCTGCACCCCTCTAGGGCGTAACGTGCGTCGCGCCGGTGGTCGTAGACGCGTAGCTGGTCCGTTCGGGACGCCGCCGTCAGACCGCCGCCAGCGGATAGCTGGGTAGCTGCTCGCGGGAAGCGGCGAGAAATGGCGCGACAGTCGTCTCGACGCCCGATTGCAGCTCGCGCGGACGACCTCGACGCCGCGGGAGCTGGACACGCTCTGTCCGAGTCCGAGGAGCGGCGGAATTTCGAGAACCACTACTTCCGCTGCAGAGCTTGCCGCTCGAGAGAAATGGTGCGCGCCTGCCTGCCGTGCTGTCATTTGTGCCTGTGCGAAAGCTGCAGCCTGCAGCCGCTGACCAATTGCCCAGTCTGCGGCATGGCTGTCCGCGGCACCTACCTGACCCTTCTGCCGTAACGGCGTCGCGGCGGCGGCGACGATGAGCAGCAGCAGCGGCGGCGAAGAGGCGGCCGGCTCGCTGACGAGGCGACAGGCGGACGCTGCCGGCCGGCCGGCCGGCCGGCCAATCGGGCGGCCGCAGCAAGAGCGACCTCGCTCTCAAGCAGTACAGCGAGCCTGCGCTCGCTCCTTCCAGCAGCTGTAGCTCGCTAGGAGCGCTCGGAGGTCAGCAGAGCTGCTCGTTGAATAAACTGAAGCGCGCGGTGCTTCCGGCTACCAATTGAGCCATTCCCCAACCCCCGCCGCCGCCGCCGCCGCCGCCGCCGCCGCCGCCGCGCCTCCTCCAGCCTGCCGCTACCTCGTACGCACGCGCTGCTGAGGAAAATGGCGAAGCAAGAGCGAAGCTCGGCTTGCGCCGCGCGGCATTCTGGCGAGGCGAGCGACCACCCGAGGGCGTCGCCGAAACCCGACCGCGTGGTTGGCAGAAAATGTTCCCCGCACCGTCGCTCTGCCCGTAATAGCGACGTAGAGCGACGCAGAGCAGACAAAGGAGCTCTCGGCAGCTCTCTGCTCCGGCACGCCCAGCCCGTCGTAGCAGCGAGGAGCGCCGCTTGCCAGTGCGACGTGCAAGGATCCTAGAGGCGAGAGCACGTGACCAACCGCTCCCCTCCTCTCCTAGCATTGCTCACACATACACCGAAGATTCAAAATTGGTAGGGAAGCAGGTAGCAAGCGAGACTTGACATGTAAGCCCGGCTGCTTTATGGCTGCCTTGCTGCTTCTCCTCCCCTCCCCTCTTGTGCCAGACGGTCGGTCGTTTGATACGTGACGTGGCGTCTAGATTCCCTAGATTCTAGATTGAATTCCCTTTATTCAGGACTGCCAGCCTGTGCCGTTAATCTTCTCTGCAGCTGGTGCGCAACTCGGCTACTCGGCTGGTCTGTCGTCAAAGGCATTGCTGCTACTTCCCGCCAGACTTTTTACATCTCTCCCTACATCGAATCGTTGTTCAAGATCCTCGGCCTGCCGGCTCATTGGTCGGTTCGCTCACTCGCACCAGCCCAGCCTACCTCTCCGACCTCCACCTTGCTCTCGCACCAAACGATCATCAGCTGCGGGTCATCTTGCTGTCCCTAATACTAAACTGCTGTTTGGACGATCGAGCCTTTAGCTCATATGCACGGAGCACGTTAACATCCATGGCTGTTAGTAACCTGCGGCCATGAGTCCCTTCATGTTCGCTTTTGCATGCTGACCTGAGCATTAGACGTGTTTGCTTTCACATACTTGATGCCGTGCAAGTAACTTGCCCTTGGGTACTGACTCTCCTGTAGCGTGTTGCAAAGCGCATGGATAGAGATTAAGTTCTATTAGGGCGTTATGCAAACGACCCATAACTTTCTACCACCATCAAAACTAGTCCACCTAACTCAGTCACCGACGTCAAATTTACGTTGAGTCTTTCGCATCATATTTATAGAAATATTATGACGGTACAGCAGTTGTGAATGTCAAAAATGTATTAGCTGTAGCAAACACTTATAATTGGAACTGAACACTTAAATGCTAAAATTTTCACATGGCTATGAACTTAAAGGGTTGCTCAAAGGGCAGCAGTGGAATTCCAGCAGGTCTCATATTCCCTTTCTATCGCTCGAAGTGACCGCTAAGACCAGCTGAGTTGGCGTTTTAGGAAAGCTGCCAGGGTAAGCGTGACAGTCCGGAAGTCGCGCTGCGCCTGCCTTTAGTAAGCGATGGACATCCATGATTGAAATCAGCCCGCGATTCTTCATGGGTGGAAGGTCAGCGGACACTCATACACGCTTTTAAAAGCCAAATTGAAAGTTTTCTGTAAATTTGTACGGGTGATAGTTTATTATTAAGCGGCTTTGTCGCGGCCTGTGGCCCTCTCAAGGCCATCATTGCCTTAGCCCTTGGGATGGCCACGTCTAAGCTAACGGTCTCGGTCCCATCACTAACGACAAGGTCTGACCGTAGCTGTTGTCACTTGCCCGTAGTAGTTTGGTTCACGCAAGCACAGAAAGGCCAGCCAATGACCAACGCCGTGAGTTTATTCTACGACGCACGGAGCAGATATGGAAGTACGATTCCCTTCGCCCCTCTCTCCCACTCGAGTCTCACTCCTCTACCACCGCTGTGCACCGGGCGGCCCCGATGGTGAATCCAACACTGTTTCACCAACGGGTTAGCGGGAGAAACAATACCGGTCTGTGTCCAAGCCACATCAAAGGCGGACCACAGCTGTGCACCGGCTCGTCGAGATAACACGTCCAACCTCTACACCGGCCCGTCCCGACGATACTCCCAACAGCTGTTCACCGGAGGGTTAGCAGAGGAACAGTACTGGCCTTTGTCTAAGCCACGTCGCTGGCATATGGAATGTAATGTACCTCCGTCTGTAGCTCTACAAAGTCATAAAGACCATGTGGGTGCTAATCAGGAGAGTTTTGTAAAACGCACTCACAGCCTAAGCAGCTTTCGGTACGCATTCGGTAGCCACAGACGTCATCTCACGCAACAAAGAGAAATGTAATGCGGAGGAATGGAACAGCTAATTTATTGTCCACACAGAACCTGAGGGCGCAAAGAGGCTTAAACTGGTGCAGTAGTTAAGCTAGGTACGAAGGAGCCAGGCCGTGGCGGGCCTAGTGGGCCAGCGTAAGAACTTTGCTCTGTATCCGTTGCTCAACCGGCAGCCATCCTAGCTCTTTCAGCAAAGGAGACACGTGCTCAAACCTCTGGGACTTGAAGACAAGCCTTGCAGCTATATTCATAGTCAGCTGCAGTGGCCTAGTTACTTTCTTTGGTAGCCCAGCCAAAAGTGAATTACAATAATTAAGCCGAGACAGAACTAAGGAACTAGTTACATTTTTTGAAACCCACTGTGGGAGACAGCTCCTAATCTTGGATAGGGATCGGAGGTGATGGCTAGCTGTAAAGGCAGTCTTCTGAATGAAGCTTTTAAAATTGAGGCAGCTGTCGAACACGACGCCTAAATTTCGAGCACGTGGTGATGGTCGGTCGCACAGTAGCATCACCTATTAGAAGAGCGAAGCCTTTTAACCCAGCCACACGCTTACGGTGTCCTATGAGCAGCAGTTCGTTTTTATCGTCATTTAGTTGTGTCAAGAATTTTTCCGAAATCCAGGATCAAATATCGGCAAGGCGAGCATTAATAATAATAATAATAATAATAATGCACTTGATAAAGCGCCCTCAGAGAACTTAATCTCTTTCTAGGCGCTTTACATTTGCTGTAAAGGAAAATTAAATTGAATGGTAAGTAAAATCATGCTTGAAAAACAATCGAAATGAATAACATGGTTAGGGGTGACATGCACAGGGTCAGCATGCGAATGTGGTTAGTGGCAGCATGCACAGTGTCAGCACGCATAAGCACATCAAGGACGAATCACAGGGACCCACGAAATGCTGTCCTAAATAGGTGTGTCCTTTTAAATGTGGTCAGGTCAGGGGATGTTCTGACGCAGGTCGGGGGGGGGGGAGTTCCAGGCTTTGGGAGCATACGAACTAAATTCACGGTCTCCAAAGGATTTAAGGTTTGTACGAGGTACTTCTAGACTGTTGGACTCCGAAAAGCGGGTGGTACGATGCTTGGCCTGATGGGGTAGTATATCTGAAAGATAGGCTGGAGCCATAGAATGAAGAGACCTAAAAGTGAGCGACAAAACCTTGAAGTCAATCCGTTGCTTGACTGGTAGCCAGTGCAGGTCGGCGAGAAGTGGATTAATGTGGCAACTGAGACGCTCACGACAGACAAGCCTAGCTGCAGAGTTTTGCACCAGCTGCAATCGCCTGATTGCACATGCTGGTAGGCCAGTAAGCAGTGAGTTGCAGAAGTCGAGCCGGGATGTCACGAATGCATGGACCAACTTGGACGTGGTAACCTTATCTATACAAGCCCGAATTTTAGCAATGTTATGAAGCTGAAAATAGGCAGACTTGACTGTGGAGCTGATATGGTCGTCTAACGAGAGGTCGCTTTGGACAATGACACCTTGATTTTGAGCTGATTCAACTGGAGATATGCTGGCAGAACCAATTTTGAGAGTCAGCCTTTCTAATCTCTGAATTACACTGGGTTTGCCCATAACTAGTAAGTTAGTTTTATCATCGTTTAGTTTTAGAAAATTGGCTGCCATCCATGTGCGGATGTCATCAATGCATGCTGCAAGTCAGTTGAGAGAATTTGAGGTGCTCGAAGGCTGGGAGGGATCAAAGCAAAGGTACAACTGAGTGTCATCCGCATAGAAGTGAAATCCTAGATTGTGCATGGCAATCACATCAGCAAGAAGGAGAGTATAAACCGTGAAAAGAACCGGACCGAGCACGGAGCCCTGAGGTACTCCATATTTTAGAGGTACTTCAGATGATCTTTGTCCATTCACGTCAATACTCTAGAGTCTCCCACTGAGATAGGACCTGAACCACTGCAGAGCAGTGCCAGTGATGCCCAGGCGAGATGAGAGGCGCTCTAGAAGGATTTTGTGATCGATGGTATCAAAAGCTGCCGAAAGATCGAGCAAAACAAGAAGAGACACTCTACCCATGTCTGCATTCCTAAGTAGGTCGTTGTATACCCGAAGCAGTGCTGACTCTGTGGAGTGATTAGCTCTAAAGCCAGACTGGAACATACTTGCAAGGTGTGAGGTTTCGATATAGGAGTTCAGCTGGTCTGCCACGACCCGTTCCAATGTCTGATAGGAATGGTAGAAGGGAGACTGAGCGGTAGTTGCTTAAGTTCTCTTGGTCTAGTGTAGCTTTCTTGAGCATTCAGTTTCTCAGTTGCTGCAGCAAATTCCAACGGTTTGAATGACAAATACAGCTGGGTATCGTCAGCATAAAAGTGATATCCTACTCCGTGGGCCTTAATCACTTTTCCCAGAGGTTGAGTATAAATGGAGAACAGCAAGGGACCGATTACAGACCCTTGAGGGACTCCACAGGTGACCCGTCTCGTGTTTGAGACCTGACCCCCACACGACGCGGATTGTACGTGATCAGACAAGTACGATTTAAACCACGCCAGTGCTTCGTCTGCCAGACCGATCGTTATTCTCAATCGTTCAAGTACAACATCGTGATCAATGGCGTCGAAGGCAGCTGATAGATCTAGCAGAGCTAGGGCAGTGACATTACCGTCATCGTTGCCACGTAGAATGCCATTTTTAACACGGAGAAGAGCAGTTTCAGTGGAGTGCTGCCCCTTGAACTCTGATTGAAATGTTTCTTACATTTAATTCTTTTCAATATGTTCAACCAGCTGCTTAGCAACAATTTTTTCAAGAATCTTTGACAAGAAAGGAAGAAGGAAAACTGGGCGATAGTTTGCAAGGACCTCTGCATGTAATCCAGTATGGGTCTAACGATTGCCGATTTGAAGGACTTGGGGACGACTCCTTTTCCCAAAGAAGCAATAAAATTTTTGGTTATGCCAGGGCTAAGTTGATCTGCCAGTGAAGACCACAGAGATGATGGTATAGGGTCTTCAGGAGATGAGCTCTTTTTGCTAGACCTTATTAAGATGGCCATATCGCATGCAGAAACATCGGAAAACTTGTTATGAAAAAAGGTCACAGGTTGTGATACCGCAATTGCTTTAGTCGGAGGGGGCTTTATGGAAGCACGAATGTGCACAATTTTTTCAGTAAAGAAGGCTGAAAACTTTTCGCCTGAGACCTTAATATCTGGGGAGTCAGACCTCTCAGCATTGGCCAGTAGGTGGTTTACTGTCTTATAAATCTGTTTAGGGTCCGACTGGCAGGAATTCAGCTTTCGAGTGAAAACAGAAACCCTGGCTTTTTTAAGCTTCCGGGTGTAAACTCAAAGGAAGTCTTTGAAATTGACTAGATCTGCATCAGACCCCGATTTCTTGAAGCGATGTTCAAGCCTACGCTTTACCCGGCGCATCTTTAGGAGTTTTATTGTAAAATAAAGGGAATCTCCACGACTTTGTACACGGATAGAATGAATGGGAGCATGCATGTTAAGAGCACTCATGAGTGTCATGTTCACTGCATCAGTGAGGGTATCGAGGCTGCCGGTCGAGTCTGAATGCAAATCAAGAAGACCTGAACCGCAAATATATTTCAAAAACTTGTCTATGTCAACGCTTTGTAAGTTACGTCGCTTGACAAGTTCGACACTACCCTGTACGAACAAGAGAGCAGGAACAGTAAACGAGACCGAACAATGATCTGAGACGGTCAGTGGGCACACCACGAGGTCAGTGGGGAAGACATCCTTGGTGATTACAAGATCTTGAATATGGCCATCGACGTGGGTCGTATGATTAATGCGTTGGACCAAACTAAAATTCTCCAGACAGTCAAGAAATGAGCAGACCTGGCTGTTGATAGGGTTGTCAACGCGAACATTGAAGCCTCCAGCAACCAGTAACGGCCTGTCACACACAAATTTTTTAGCGAGAAGCTCGGAAAACTCCTCTATAAACAAGTATAGACAGCCAGTAGGAGGCCGGCATATCACAATAGTGAGAGGCATAGTCTTCGATGAAGACCTGATTGCAACCGATTCAAACGATGGCCCATGCGAAAAACTGCACATCCTATAGCCACACGATTCGCGAACAACAATTGCAACCCCGCCACAAACCTTGTCAGAAACATGGACTGATTGAATGAGTCCTGGTGGAGTGGTCTCAGATATACAGCTACTGGAACAAGGCGCCATCTTAGTTTCGGTAAGCAGAAATGCATCTAGCTTCTCCTGGACCACCTGATCGCGGAAAAGTAACCCCTTGGTTTTTAGCGAGCGGACATTTAGTAGGCGAAATTTAAGAGGGTGTCCAACTACTGGGCGACGGCGATGAAGTGGCTTGTATTTACGCCTGCGTGTATCCGGCCCGGCGAACGCGGGCCCTTCGAATTTGAATTGGACCTTAGTAACGGTAACTGGTCGACGTTTCACAACGTGCTGTGCCACGGCAGGTGAGCTACTACCGCAACGAGTACTATTCAGCACTGTAAAACTTATAGGTCCTCAAACTACATCCACTGTTAATTGCCAGCGGTCGAATGAGATCCGGAAGGTTCGTTGCTAAATAGTTCAGCAGTAAGTCAAGGTACTCTCGAAGATCACTGGTCGTCAGCGCCAGAAGGCGTGGCATGAGCTAAGTGCCAACCCATCACCCTGCTAATCCGACAGCAAATTAAACCGCTTGGCTAAGTGAGCAAAGCGCCAGTCTTGGGAGTCTCGCAGCGGCGGGAGTATTGGCTGCGGCTGCTAGAGTGGTTGGTGCCAAGATTTAAAATAATAAAGAGCGACTTGGCTATAAATACATATGCTTCTTGACATTTTACATACGGATTAAATCTCAGTAATCGTGACTGTGAAAACAAATTTCCCACTGCTCCTTATCAATTTTTTCTTCGGGTTTAATAATTCGCTGGCAAAGTTTGCATGGCTCAAATAGTAAAGCTGTGAAATTCTAATCGGCTTGACAGGAACCTAGTGGCTAGACCTGAGAGAAACCATAGACATCGGTTGCTCGCAAGCTCCTGTCGATTGATGGAGCTATTATTCAAGCATTTCAAAGCACGAGCCTCTACAGATTTGACATGTGGACTAAAACTTAATAAAGGTCGTATGAAGCGGTGGCGCAACGCCGTCAGCTAGAGCAGCGCCAGGCCAAGATGTAGCGACATGCCAAAAGCAGCTGCGAGACGAAGGCGTCTCGAGGTCAATCTCTTATTTCGTCTGAATTGGAATCTCGCAGGTTCACGGGACTGAATTGTGCGCACCACACGTCCGAGCTTATCATCATCATCTCTGTGGCCTTCACTGACCGACCAACTTAGCCCAGCCGTAACCGAGATTTTTAATGTTTCTCTAGAAAAGTGGGTTGTACCCAAGTTCTTCAAATCGGCCATCGCTAGACCGATACTTACAAACCCTGGATTAGATACAGAGGTCCTTGCAAACTATCACAGCTGCCACGTCCCACCACCTCTCACCGACCTGCACTGGCTCCCACTCAAGCAACCCATCGACTTCAAGGTTCTGTCCCTCACGTTTAGGTCCCTTTATTATTTGGCTCCACCCTACCTATCAGATCTACTCCCCCACCAGGCTAAGCATCTTACCACCCGCTTTTCAGAACCTAACTGTTTACCCACACATCGTACACGCCTCAAATCCTTTGGAGACCGTGCCTTTAGTTCGTATGCTCCCAAAGCCTGGAACCCACTCCCGACTTGTGTCATGACATCTGACTTGACCACATTTAAAAAGAAAACTAAAAACGCATTAGCTTGTCACAGGATGTATTGGGTCCATGTGATTTGTCCTGTATGCTTATGCGTGCTTAAACTGTGCATACTGCCGCTAACCAAACTTGCATGCTGACTCTGTGCATGTCACCCCTAACCATGTTATTCGTGTTGTTTATCGATCGTGCTCGATCGTGCTTCTTTGTTGCAAACGTAAAGTGCCTAGAAAGAAATTGAGTTCTCTAAAAGCGCTATATCAAATGCATTATTATTTTTATCTTTATTACCTATCGCCCAGTTTCCCTACTTCGTTTTTGCCAGATTCTTGGAAAAATTGTCGCTAAGCAGCTAGTAGCACACACTGAAAAGAATGGTATCAGAAAAATTTCAATTGGGGTTCAAGAGGCAGCTTTCTACTAAAACTGCTCTGTGTAATCAACGGCATCCTAAACCTATGCAGCAACGATGATGGTAATGTCATTGCCCTAGTTCGGCCACATCTATCAGCTGCCTTCGACACTATTGATTACGATGTCCTGCTGGAACGATTTGAGAACATTGATAGGTCTGGCAGGAGAGGCACTGGCGTGGTACAACCGTATCGGTCTGATTGTGTTCAATCCGGTCGTGTGGGGGTTAGGTCTCGGCCACCAGACCAATCACCTGTGGAGGCCCTCGAGGGTCCGCTGCTGTTCTCCATTTATGCTCAACCTCAGGTAATAGTGATTCAAGGCCCGTGGAATAGGATATCACCTTTGTGCTGACGATACTCAGCTGTATTTGTCATTCAAACCGTCGGAATCTGCTGCAGCAACTGATAAACTGAATGCTTGCTTGCCTTGCCTTGCCGCCATTCGATCCTTGATGTCGGAAAATTTCTTGAAACTGAAAGACGATAAAACTGAACTGCTGCCAATAGGACACCCTAAGCGTGTTCTGGATTAGAAGGCTTTGCTCTTCTAATAGCCGATGCTGTTGTGCGAACATCACTGTGCTCGGAATTTGGGTGCCGTCTGTGACAACTGCCTAAATTTTGAAAACTGCTTCCACAGCTAGCCATCACGTCCGAAACCTATCTAGGATTAGGAACTGTCTTCCGCAGTGGCTTGCAAAAAATTTAACTAGCTCCTTAATTCTGTCTCGGCTTGATTATTGTAATTCCCATTTGGCTGGGCTACCAAAAATAGCCACTAGGCCTCTTTAGCTATCTTTGAATAAGGCTAGTTTGAAAATCCCAGAGGTTAAACCACGTGTCCTTTACTAAAAGAGCTAGGATGGCTGACCCACAAGGCCCGCCATGGCTTGGCTCCTCCGTACCTAGCTGGACTGTAGCACCAGTTTCAGCCTCCACATGCACTCAGGTCCTGGGTAACAAATTGAACTGTTCAATTCCTTCGCTTAAATACCGTTGGCAGCAGGAGTTTTTGCTCTACAAGTCCTAGAATGTGGAACTCTCACGGTTCTTACGCAGCAACTACACTCCTGCTGCCGATTATGGTAAATCTCTTCCAGCCATCTTGAGCTGCTACTTCTATGTTACACACTACCTCAACTGCTCTCCTGACTCTGCAATGCTTCCCACTCTTTGTTTCGTGAAATGAAGTCAGTTGGCTACCGAACGAGTACCGGAAGCTACTTAGGGTGTGAGCCATACAATACTCTCCTGCGTAACACTCAGACAGTCTTCGTGGAGTTACAGACGGAGATCCATTACCTTGCCCAGCCGCAGCTACAAGCTCAGAGAATAGCCGTCCCCATCTTGCCCCGTTATAGCGAGCTATTATAGCGAGCTATTACTAGCCATAGGATTCGTTTACAGCATATGTAAAGTGCCCTTCTAGAAAGAGATGTAAGTTCTCCGAGGGCACGGTACTCGTACTGTTCTATTACGTTAACAGTTCGTTGAAACAGCTGAGCGGTTGAATGCCACAAGCCTTTTGGAAACCACTTCCTTTTTAAGCAGTGCTACGAATACAGTGGTAATTGTATCAACTGATAAACTGAATGCTTGCTTTGCCAACATTCGATCCAGTATGTCGGAAAACTTCTTGAAACTAAATGACGATAAAACCGAACTGCTGCTCATAAGACACCCTAAGCGTGCGACTGGATTAAAAGGCTTTGCTCTTATAATATGTGATGCTGTTGTGGGACCATCACTACGTACTCTAAATTTAGGTGTCATTTTCGACAGCTGCCTCGATTTTAAAAGCATTCAGAAGACTGCCTCTACAGCTAGCCATCACCTCCGATCCCCAAGATTAGGAGCTGTCTCCCACAGTGGGTTTCAAAAAATGTAACTAGTTCCTCAGTTCTGTCTCGGCTTGATTGTTGTAATTCACTTTGACTGGGCTACCAAAGAAAGCAACTAGGCCACTGCAGCTAGCTATGAACATTGCTGCACGGCTAGTTTTCAAGTCCCAGTGGTTTGACCACGTGTCTCCTTTGGTAAAAGAGCTAGGATGGATGCCGGTTGAGCAACGGATACAGAGCAAAGTTCTTACGCTGACCCACAAGGCCCGCCACGGCTTGGCTCCTTCGTACCTAGCTGAACTGCTGCATCAGTTTCAGCCTGTTCGCGCCCTCAGGTCCTGTGTGGACAATAAATTAGCTGTCCCATTCCTCCGCTTAAAGACAGTTGGCGACAGAAGCTTTAGCTCAGCAGGTCCTAGACTGTGGAACTCGCTTCCACAATTCTTACGCAACGACATCTACTCTTCAACTGCCGACTAGGGCACATCTTTTTCAGCGGTCCTGAACTGCTACTTTCATGCTACTCACTACCTCAACTGCTCTCCTGACTCTGCTCTGCTTCCCACTTTCTCTTTGTTGCGTGAGATGACGTCTGTGGCTACCGAATGCGTACCGAAAGCTGCTTAGGCTGTGAGTGGGCTATACAAAACACCCATACAGTCTGTATGGCTTTGTGGAGTTACAGACGGAGATAGATTACAATACATTGCATTATCAAACCGCAGAGCGGTTGGATGCCACAAGCCCTTTGGTACTTATCTCCTTATTTACTCCTACTTCCTGATTTAAGCAGTGCCACGTATACAGTAATAACTGTTTTGATTCCATGACAGTACTTATAATAACCTCATAATGTTCTCACAAAACCAATGGGTCAACAGGATGCTGTGATTCGTAATGGCAGTGCTTAACGAATGCTTTTACAGCTCACCCATATGCCCATTTGAATCCACTTTGGTTCGGGACTAGAGCAACCAGGACGACAAATCTTAATGCCTTACTTAATTAACCTTCACGTTAGCGCGACCTACGGTTAGTAACCGTAGGTCGCGCGTCCTATTAAACCGATATATAACGGTAACGCTCTAGGAATTCCCTAGCGAAGGGTTAGAGAACGATTCAGTCACCTTCTACAGCGATTGGCAGACTCACAGAACTGCAGGCTGGATGGGCGCCGGAAAGGCCCTTTTAGATATCCTCTTGTCCCGATGGCGATCGTTGCATACAGACGACGGCTGCTTTGTTTCCAATGCCTCTTTGTGTTGTCGTAAACAGCCTATGTATCAGACCTAGTTTGGGCAAGCAAAACGTAAGGCAAAAGCACTCGACTTCGAAAATCTTTCAAAAGTACATCTGATTGACTAAATGATTTCTTATCTGACCAAGTTTACAAAAATACTGTTTATTCGCCTTTTAACACGCTGCCGCTTGTAACCAGATCATGGGCCACTTCAGTAGACTAAACCAGCCACGGCCCAGCATTCGAGTCAAAAGCACGTCAGAACGTGCACCTGTCAGCCGTGGCTGTTACAAAGATACCCGGGATCTGCTTTCGCGGGATTAACACGACAAGTTCATTTGTATGCATCTAATTTAACGTCACTGATAGCACGCACAAAATTATAGTAGAGCCTCCGATGATGTACCCAATGATGCCATTGGCACTCGTAAGGATACCAATGGCAATTGGCCGACATCAAATTTATACAACAAATAAATAACTAAACGCCCATGACAAAAAACAATGGAGGCACGGAATGGAGGATCCGATGCTTTGACTTGACGATGAATGCACAAGACTAACGTAATATCACTAGCACATCGGCTGCATGAAAACCAAAACCGGTTCCCATAATGATAAACCCGTGACTGGAGCCCAAAAGCCAACCCACCAGCGAGGTCAGTAATGAATGACCTAGTATGACGCTAAGCATTTACCGAGTACGGGCTACTATCAAAATATAAAAGTTTTGAGCTACAGTGAGGGCCACCACGGTTGCCTGACGGTGCTCAATCGAGCTCAGTCGCTGTCGAAGGTATTAAGTAGAGATGGAGACTTGCTCAGCTGACCCTTCTCCGACCTATAAAAAAACGCAAACAGCTTCTGGTTAAAGATTGCAAGCACTCGAGATCTGCACTCGTCTAGATCTTTCTTTTCTAGAACTCGTTGAAAATGAATACCGCTTCCCATGCAGTACTTGAATTTGCAAGAAGCGCCAGTGGCACCGTAGCAAGACTTACCAAGCAATGCATGCTTGAATCCCATCGATCATACCATACGCGGTGGTATCGGAACGCATCGACGTCACAACATTAGCGAAGCAAATTAAAGGCAATGCTTACGTGTACACTACGTCATCTTCCGAGTCGTTCAGCAGGAGCTCGGCAGGATTCTCAAGGAGGCGCAGGTCTGCAGTCAACGAAAAGTGACACCGAGCGAGATGGCGGGAAGAGATTTTGCATACGTGAAACCGACCCAAAATTCGCGAGGAAAGTCTCGGACGAAAATGCTTTATGGGAGGGTTTCTACCACCACCCCCCCCCAAACACACACACACACACACACACACACACACACACACACACACACACACACACACACACACACACACACACACACACACACACACACCAAGAGGAAATGTGAGCGAAGATCGTCAGAGCGGTGCTTCCACTCAGCCAATGGCGGCACAAGCAGAGCGGCTGCTCTCAGCTAGCAGTGGCTTGCCTCCTTCGAAACTCATTCCGAGGCTTAGCCACTTTGCCCATTAACTGGCTAGGGGACATGTCGTCTGCTGACCCAGCATCCAGTGAGCTGCTGGCATGACCAGCCGGCAATAGCTTGCCCAGCCCAGGTCGGTCAGCATCCAGTGAGCTGCTGGCATGACCAGCCGGCAATAGCTTGCCCAGCCCAGGTCGGTCTGAGCTGGTGGCAGCCGATCGCCAGCTGTCACCCTCACGGTGCACCGTGATGCTCGAAGGAAACGGGTGGCTAGGCACGGCAAGCTGTGCGATCGTTCCTCTTCGGAAAGGCACGACCAAACTCTCTGGAGAGAGCAGGGGCTCACTATTCACCCTAACCTCCAGGAATCATGTCGCTCCATTTACTTAAGTGTGGGGCAGAAGCACTCCGACGGCCCCAATACGGACTTAAGCCGATACTAGTAATTTCGTGTCACCCTAACTTCTTGATCCATTCTATGTAGCTAGCGTGGCCATCAATGCAAAACCGCTCTTGTTCCTAATGTCCTCCGACTCAACCTTCTTGCTGACAAGCCTTGGCGAGTTAGGGCCAGATAGCAGAATGGCCACATGCTTCAGATGAGATGCAGATTAAATCAGGAATTGATCTTGAAGAAAAACTGGGGGTCAGGGCGATGGCCATTCACTGCAAACAGCTCTAGGCAGGTGGGCAGGGGTAGCGATAGATGTAGCCCAGTTCGAAGTCTCCACCTCACCTCGAGCCACCCTTCGAAGCTCAGTGAAGCAGACGGCACCGGGAGGTGTCGAACGATTATTAGCAGCAGTCTCACAGTCTTGATCTGCTATGCACCCATAGCACGTAAAAAAGGCACTCGGCTTCAATGAAGCGATCGCTTTCCTCCCCAACAACTGCACACCTCTCTACTGCAGACAGCTCACGAGATACCACGGCCCGAGTGCTGGCAAGTTATTGGCCGGTCCTCGATGCTTGCCAAGATGCTGCACAATCTTCACGCCAGGTCAAGGATATCCGAGCTAGTTTGGTTCAGCAGCTAAGGTGCTCGCCCCAACCAAGGTCTGACTGAGGTCGTGGGCTCGAGCCCAGAGGCATATGTGAAGCACCTGAATAGAGATTAAGTTATCGTGGGGCGCTATACAAATGAATTATATATATTTTTTTACCACAAATGAAAGCCCTTTGCAGCACTAGCATTGCCTAGCAAACTTGTTCGGACCATAGAGTACATGCCAATCAAAAAGCACACAAAACTGCATTGCAAAAAAATGTATTTGGAGTTGCACGCAAGTGCACACACGCAAACACACGCAAACACACACACGGGCGCGAGAACACACAGGCGCATACATACACTGGACAGATTCGCAAAGAAACCAGACAGGTTGACATAAACAAGATACCTTTTAATACACAGGTCAGGCGACAGACCAGCGCTGTACTGAGCGAAAACTCACCGGGCACGGCATGCTTGGGAGGCGAGTAGACGACTGCCATGGTACACATGTAAACGTTGAGAAGGCCAAAGAACGAGAGAAATTCGGCAGCATTTTCATATCGAGCAGTTATCTCCGGTATGAAGTCTTCACTTGCAATCCTCGTACCGAACCGCAGCATCAGAATTGCAATGCTGATGCACATTACGATTAGCATGAAGCCACTGGTGAACTTGAGTCGGATGCCTAGCAACGAAAGCCACGCACGAACTGGACCACGACAAAAAAAGTCTAGAGCTCTTTTAACATAGGCAAGAACCGAAACTAAACCGAGCTCAAAACAGCTGCTCACAAAGAATCACGCAGATGCTGCAACAGCTGCACGTGCCGTGAGCCTAACTTTTCAGGGAGGGGGGCAGCTAGCTCACCAAAGTAGGGCACCCGACGTAATCTCATGTATGCTCTGACCAGCAGGTAGAGAAGAAATAATATGTACAAGCTGCCGCTGATGTAGAAGAATATCTTGAGTCCCTGCAGAGCAAGATAGACAAACGAATCAGCCAGAAGCACGCGACATTAAATGCCAGAGGAAAGCAGCAGCAGCACACCATCGCGGCCATTTGTGTGGGCTTTGCACATCGACAAGCACAATGAAGCCAATTTGTAGGCCGACGCGCCTATTCTCAGCGGAATGCAGGCTGCGAGGAAATTGCTCAAGAAATATGCCGCGAATAAGAAGCCCGAGGGCTGCCCAGCTTCCCCGCAGCCACCCGGCAGTAGCTCGGGGCCGCACGGTAGGTCCTCCAAGTGGGGACTGGTTCACAAAAGGACAAATGACGAAGCGGGTTCGGCATGCGCCGGAGAGGTTACCGGGTCAGGGTTGCACAAAAGAAGGCAGCCTCGCACCTGCCCGAGTGTCCGACGATGAAGGGGAAACGGCAGAAAAGCAAGCAAACAATTTGGTCGGCTGCTCGCTCGCTGCGTACCGAGAAGCCGACTGTGTCCAGCTTGTACTGGAACGACGGGTCGGCCTGCTCGTGGACGGCCTGCCACGAGCTCAGTATGACGGCCGGCAGCCAGACGAGACCCACCACGATTAGCTTCGGGGCGTAGAATGCTAGAAATGTCCTCTGCATCTACGACGGCCGGGCACAGGCTTTTGTACGCTTACCGAATAACGAAACCGGGCCGGCGACAGGCAGCACAAACTGGCAGCAGAATGCTAACGCCAGCAGACAACGTGCCGTAAATTGCCTAATGCAACGTGCCCTAAATTGCATCTCCGCCTGTAACTCCGCAAAGCCATAAAGACTATGTGGGTGTTACGAAGGAGAGTTTTGTATAGCACACTCACAGCCTAAGCGGCTTTCGGTAAGCATTCGGTAGCCAACAGACGGCAAGCGACGGCATGGGCCTACTGTAAGCTGAAATATACTTGAAAGCGGCTGAACGGTTGTCTTTGCTCTCATTCAGCCGAGTGGTAAGCACAACGAAGGGATATCGTGGATAGCTTGAGCGATCGATAGCTGCTATGCCGTGCCTTCCTCGGCCGTCTCACCCATCGTCTCCGAAAACAAGCCGAACTGGAAGCTCCTTGGAAGATGTGAAGCTGTACACACAGACAGGGTCTGCAGTCTCCAGGCAGTCGATAAGTCACAGGGATGGCAAAAATTTCGACTTCGGACGACTTGACACCCCTTATGCAGACATCCCTTGCCCACAAATTGGCAAGCAGTGCTAAGTCACGGGATGAAAAATCGTAGGTAAATCTAGTTTTTATACTATAGTTTCAGTTACAATATATTTTCTATGATAGCTTAAATAATGAATCAAATGCATTACGTATAAGACATGAGCAATCGTATGAACTCGTTCCTTTCCAGCACGTGTCGAGAGAGAGAGAGAGAGAGAGAGAGAGAGAGAGAGAGAGAGAGATCTAGTTCTCCTAGAGCATAATATAAATGTCACATAATTATAATTATCATTTATTATTTACTTAGCCTTCGGTTCATTCTACCGTGTTTACGCTTGTAAATTGGTTTTGAGTCAGCGGTGACAAGGCAAACCGAGTGAGGGAGCGTCTGTCGAGGTGCATCTGAACTCAGCTGCGCTAGCAGTGGTTGACACGTTGTCCTGCACAAACGGAACTGGCTGCTTCAGCGGATAGATTAGATCAAAACCAATCACCCCCCCCCCGTACGTTTGGTGACTCTGGATAACTTTGGGCTGATCGCATGGCCTCGAGCCGGCGACGTATCTTTCAAATGTCTGCCCTATCAACTTTCGATGGTACGTGATACGCCTACCATGGTTGTAACGGGTAACGGGAACCAGGGTTCGATTCCGGGGAGGGAGCGTGAGAAACGGCTAGCCCACATCCAAGGAAGGCAGCAGGCGCACAAATAACCCACTCCTGGCACGAGGCTAACGCTCAAAATCGGCTCTGCCAGCATATCTCCTGCTGAATCTACTCGAAATCTTGGTGACATGTTCCAAAAAGACCTTTCGTTAGACGACCACATCAGCTCCAAAACCAAGTCTGCCTACTTTCAGCTACATAACATTTCTACAATTTGGGCTTGTTTTAATTGGGATACCACGTCTAAGTTGGTATGTGCATTTGTGACATCCCCATCTTGATTTCTGTAACTCACTGCTTGCTGGCCTACCCGCATGTGCAATCAGGCCCTTACAGCTGGTGCAAAACTCTGCAGCTAAACTTGTCTGTCGTGAGCGTCGCAGTTGCTACATCACACCACTTCTCGCCGACCTGCACTGACTACCAGTCAAGCAAGGCATCGACTTCTAAGGTTTTGTTGCTCACTTTTAGGTCCCTTCATTCTTTGGCTCCAGCCTACTTATCAGATCTACTGCCCCACCAGGCCAAGCATCATAAAACCCGCTTTTCGAAAACTAACTGTTTACCTATACCTCGTACAAACCTCAAATCCTTTGGAGACCGTGCATTTAGTTCGTATGCTCCCAAAGCCTGGAACTCACTCCCGACGTCCATCACGACATCCTTGACTTGACCACATTAAAAAAAAATTAAAAGGCACTTATTGAGCACAGCATTTAGTGGGTCCCTGTGATTCATCCTTAATGTGCTTAAGCGTGCTGACACTGTGCATGCTGCCACTAACCACAGTGAGTCCCTGTGATTCGTCCTTTATGTGCTTAAGCGTGCTGACACTGTGCATACTGCCACTAACCACATTTGCATGCTGACCTTGTGCATGTCACCCCTAACCAGGTTATTCATTTTGTTTATCAAGCCTGTTACCACTCATTCGATCATGTTTCTTTTGCTGCAAATGTAAAGCGCCTAGAAAGAGATCGAGTTCTCTGAGGGCGCTTTATCAAGAGTATTATTATTATTATGCTCTGCAGGCAGTGGCTGCAACCGGCCAGCTGCTGTACAGTGAAAGCAGCCTCGTTAGGGGCTGTCATCCTGCTTGTTTCAGGCAAGAAAGAATTACCCGAAGCAGGACCCAACCCACTGCCTGGGTCGTGAAGCGAGTAAAACTGAATTTCCTTGCTCCTGAACCAGAGGCAGGGATAATTTTATATCAATTCTACTGGAATGATATTTAAAGGTAGACTGGCGTCCCAACAGGGAAATGCCAGAGCTTTCAACATCAGACAACACGACAATTACTTGTTTCCGAGTTACATGTCAGCGCAACAATATACATTTACTTTAAACACGCATACGGCCATGTATACAATTCAAACTGTATCGTCGTGTGTGCTGTCAAGTTCCTTGAACTTACCACCCGAAGCTCGTGATAAAGACAGAGGAAAAACAGCAACAATGCACAAAGGAACGTTGCTTGGAAGAGTCCATCACAGAACAGCGGCACCCAGCTGTGGACCAAAAAAGATGCAGGAAACAGAGGATCTAAAAGTGAAAATGCCAACAACAGCAAAGATGCAGGAAACAGAGGATCTAAAAGTGAAAATGCCAACAGAGCATATGTGATCAAACGTAAAAGAAACTCAAGTTGGCACACACACACACACACACACACACGTGCGCACTCGCACACACACACACACACACAAACACACACACACACACACACACACACGAGAGCGCTAGCCCGGCCTGTTTTCACTTGCTGCCGACAGGCTAGACCCAAATCATCGGCAGCTTCCTTTCCACAAAAAACTGACACCTAAATGCAGCAATGAAATACAAGCCCCGATCCTTCTTGCCGTTCTTGTCGAGTCACAGGTTTGCCCTCCCCTACCCCTTCCCCCAGTAAGGCTCAGTGGACTATCAGCATGTGCCCCTGGGTCTTAGCTTACGGGTAAGGTGCTAGCACTTCACGACCCAGGCAGTGGGTTTGAGTAATGGATGCTGCACTGTGGGTGCAGATGCAAAGGCATGTGCAGAGGCAAACGTAAGCATCACTGCAAAGGCTTTGCTGAGCAAGACTTATATTCAGCCAGCTTCGACCAGCTTGCAGGGCCGATATCAGAATTTGCATAAGCCTGGCTGATACCTGCTGAAAGAAGTAGAGTTCAAATGGCACTGCCTGACAGACCCGGTAAGACTTAAAATAATTAGCAAAGCACCTTTGGCGAGAGATCCATACATAATGATCAGTGGCTGGAAACCCGGCTGCCATACTTACTAAATCCTCCGGTCTAGCTTGTACGATGAGCAAATATCCTGGTACAAAACGTCGATGGCTATCACAAGTCTAATTGGCATAAAAAATCGCTTTAGGAGGGGCAGCTATTTCTGGACTACAAAAAAAGGTTAGAAAACCAGTTCTCGAAGAAGAGGCAAAAAGGCTATTACGTCTCAGTTAGCCGGCATATGTCTATAACCTAATGCCAGCAAAGCAAGCATCCACGGCCGGTCACAGGCGGCTCACGTAATTACTTGAGTGACATCACTATTACCAACAAAATAAATACTTAACGAGATCTGCCCCGTGTGGCTTCGCTCTCGAAGACAGACCGACGTTTAGCAGGCAGGGTCAAGGGTCGGGCAAACGAGGTCGAAAGCGCTGCCTAGTATCTGATCGAAGGTGAGACGAGAGCTGCTGTGCCGACGTAAAACCGAGCAGCAACCGGGCATGAAAACAAAGGAGCAACCGATAGGGTCTGCTTTCAAGTGGCGTGTGGGACATGCCGACCGACGGCGCCAGACCGAATAGATGCAGTCTCGAGGTCATTTGAAGACAGCCAGCGACTGTGTGAGCGACTCGTGCCAACGTGAACGGTTCGTCGAGCGTTCAAGGTCAAGCTCACGTCAATGCCAAGCCAGAATATTAGCTCTTCAGAAATTATGCAATGTCGGCATTTTTTCCACCGTCTGAATCAAGAGGCACCGGCAGCCATGCAGGAATGAGCACCCACGAACCCAGGCACGCGCTCAAGTAGAAAGCGGCAACGGAGCCGAGTCAAGGCCAGCTGATTCAACTGCCTCATTTGTGTAGAAGCAAAAGAGCTGGTGCATGCAGCCACTGCCGTAGTGCAGCAGCACAAGCCTTGCAGCAGAAATGAGGGTCAGCCGGGTCGCCTTTCCTGTGACCCACCGGTTGTTTGGGCGGAGGTGGGAGGTCGTAGGAAACCACAGGGGAAGAGGACTGCTGCTCCCAATAGCAACGACCAAGCGATGAGTTACCTCTTAGGAAAACCTACCAGGCTTGACCTAGAGCCTAGTAGACAGCTTGCTAAAAGTCAGCACGGCGACCAGATATGTAGAGCACGCGCATTCAGGTGCTCGCCCGAGTGGCTCCGGCGAGGACGGACAAACGAGCTACATGCGGCGGCAGCAGCGGCATTCACGTACTGTTGTAGAGCAAGAGCAGTGGCAGAAGGATGGCCATCCACTTCTGCTCGGTTGACCATACGTGCCAGCGGTAGATTCTCAAGCTGTACAGAAACACGATCTGAAACGACGAGAGCAGGCGTGTCAGCAGATGCCTCGGAAGAAGAAGAGGACCAAGCATCGCCACACGGCATATTAAAGCGAGCAGCCATTAATACCGAAGGGGCTTGCAAGGGAGGCTCCGAGCTAGACACAGCTCCCCCCCCCCACTCGGCGCCCAATCAGAAACTGCTGTCTGAGGAATCTGGATGCCTCGGAGACGACCAAGCATGTACACAGCCCGTGCAACCACAACCGATGGATGGATTATTCTCCATCTGCACTGCTCTCGTTCAACAGTATCTCGCGCACAGGCATGTTATATTCTGCATTACAGGCGATAGCTGTGTGCGCGTGAGTGCACTCGCTGGGTGTGCATTCATGTGTGCCAATCTGCATCTGTGTGCACACGCATGGGCACCGGTGTGACTCGCACGTTTGAGCACTTCCGTGGCACATGTGAGAGCCGGTGCAAATGCGCGCAGCCTGCAAAGGTCCCGCTCAGGAGCGACGAAGCATTCTAGGGCATTTTCGAGTGGCTATTCGTGAATGGGTCATCTGCGTGCATGAATAGAAGGGATGTTCGATGCAATAGCAGTTCTGAAGCAACAGGTAGCTATGCATCTGCATGTTGACTTCCTAAATTAGTGTTAGCCATTCCGAAGCCCTTTCCAGCAGCCTAGACACGTCGACGAGCCCCCCACACGGCATCGAGCAGAAACTCGGCTGTTTAAAAAAAAAAATTCGGCCAACCAAAGGTTTTGATATATTTTTTTTGGCTTAGGGGATGGTTTTTAGCAGGGCGCAGCTGGCTCGTTTGTCTGGTCCATTGGTTTGTCTGGTCCATTGGTTTGTCTGGTCCATTGCATGACAGAAGTAAAATGCCACTGCAGGGTTGGGTGCCGGCTGCTTTTTTCGGCTCTCGCGTTCTCGTCAAGATGTTAAGAGGTAACCAAGTCGGCTCTGCCGACAGGGCACATTCACACGACAGGTAGTCCTCATCTGGTGAGACTGAGGTTTGAGAGTGGCCTGAATCCACCCACACTAATGGCTTCAAACGGTCATGTCAGCTAGGCTGTGAGGCAAGGCAACGTGAGGTTGGCAGCTACCTGAATCCGATATAGGGCAGCAGCTAAAAATACTACAGTGTAGCAGCTTGCATTCACTTGCTTCACTGCACCAGTGTGCTCTGCTCCGACTGTGTCCGTAGCATGCGCCGGCAGCGCCCGATCACGTCGAAACGAAAGCAAGCTGTCTGGCAGCATAGCATGCCTCCGCACTTACTGACACTGCAAATGAGATTGCCACGAACACGAAACGAAACCAAATCTCGAATTGCGTGAAGGTAGGGTTATAAGTCTTGAACTGCAAGAGAAAAAGATGGCGTTTCGAGCAACCTAATCGAATTAAACCCGGCCGACATGCGACCGCGGAACTGCCAGGCCACTCAGCGCAGCGACTGGTAGGGGCATCTCTAAAAGAAAAAATGGTGGTGGGCGGGTGGGTGGGGGGAAGAGCTGCGCAAGGTAAGAGTGCTAACCAGAGGCACCGCAACGAACTGGTGGAGCGCCGAGCCTCCAGAGAAAGCTCGTTCTCCGAGATGGCGGAGCGGAAGCAGGCAGCATGTCAAACTCACGAGAAAAATGGCGTCTTTGAACGCAAGGCGTTGCTCGGACACGGCCGACAAGACAACGGCCACAGTATAGCAAGGGGAGCTGACATTCGCCAAGTGCAGCAGCATGACGTCTTGGCAGCTCTGCAATGCGGTAAAAGGGCAGAGGGTAGAATGTCTGCTGGCCTGCCTGCAAGGCTGGCACGAATTGAGACGACTGACAGAGCAGCTGCCTGCAGGTAAGGAGCTGTGCTGCCATTTCGGTCTCACTGCTGGAGAGCTGCTCTCTAGCAGACGCCCAGCTTTCACACCGGCAGGCTATTCAGCAGCCCAATAAAATCTCTGCATTAGTCTAACAACGCGTTGCAGCTGGCAGCAGCTACACCCAGTGTGCGAGAGAGCGCACCGAACGTTTCTTTTTACGTTCACTCGCTACAGCATGCTGGGCAGCTAGCTGCTCACGTGTGCATACCTCGCTTTCACAGCGGAGCACTCGAGTCCTGTTGATGACCGTGGCAACTCGTACAACCTTGTCGGCATCAACTCCGGTGACCTCTAGGCTTACATTGAATGGAATGTCAAAGGAACCACCAGCATCTAGAATACCACGAGATTCGAAATAGTCGCCTGCAGAGGTTGGTCACTGCTGCAAGCACAAGCTGAGAGATAGGCCAGAGGAACGAACCAGCTATAGTCTGCAAATCTAGCTCGAAAAGTTTCAGACAAACAGGCAGGAACTACATCCAGTCGCAAAAAATCTTTGCTGTACGGCCGCTACTGCTGTGACTCTAAATTCGTTTGGGTAGTGAGAGGGCTTTCTACGATGCTAAGCATTCTAAAGTTATGCTAAGCATGTTAAGATATTCACTGACAGCCCAAAAGCAAACACAAATGATTCTGCTATGTATGCATTCAGTGTGATGTCATCCCAGCATGATTCTTTATTACCTCTTGTCTGGCAAAGCATAAAGACCACGGGCTTCTGCTTTCTTTGATTTGCTGTGGCACATTCCACCGAGCTTGAGTTTTACTGAAAAGGTTTCTACTGATGTATGCCGACCACCCACCTCAGCTGCCTGTCGATATCGTCCTATAAACGATCTACAGACCCACTCCAACTGCCCTGCATATATAATCTAATTAATGAAATTACTGCATTCGTATCTCTATTGAGCAAGTTAAGATGCCAGGGCAACTTTTTGCTCGTAAGCTGCTCGCCAGTCAGACAATAAGCAAACTCACAAGACGGTAACTTATTTGTTTAAAAAGACTAAATGGTGCCACTCATCATGTTGGAAAAAGTCTTCGGCCTTCCCAGTTGACAAGATTGCAACAATTTGAGCCTCCACAATGTATGAATGTATCTCCGTCAGTAACTCCACAAAGTCATAAAGACCACGTGGGTGTTACGCAGGAGAGTTTTGTATAGCGCACTCACAGCCTAAGCGGCTTTCGGTACGCATTCGGTAGCCAACAGACTTCATCTCACGCAACAAAGAGAAAGTGGGAAGCAGAGCAGAGTCAGGACAGCAGTTGAGGTAGTGAGTAGCATAGAAGTAGCAGTTCAGGACCGCTGAAAAAGATGTGCCCTAGTCGGCAGTTGAAGAGTAGATGTCGTTGCGTAAGAATTGTGGAAGCGAGTTCCACAGTCTAGGACCTGCTGAGCTAAAGCTTCTGTCGCCAACTGTCTTTAAGCGGAGGAATGGGACAGCTAATTTATTGTCCACACAGGACCTGAGGGCGCGAACAGGCTGAAACTGATGCAGCAGTTCAGCTAGGTACGAAGGAGCCAAGCCGTGGCGGGCCTTGTGGGTCAGCGTAAGAACTTTGCTCTGTATCCTTTGCTCAACCGGCAACCATCCTAGCTCTTTCAGCAGAGGTGACACGTGCTCAAACCGCTGGGACTTGAAGACCAGCCTTGCAGCCATATTCATAGTCCGCTGTAGTGGCATAATAGCTTTCTTTGGTAGCCCAGCCAAAAGGGAATTACAATAATCAAGCCGAGACAGAACTAAAGAGCTAGTTAAATTGTTTACAAGCCACTGTGGGAGACAGCTCCGGATCGGATGTGACGGCTAGCTGTAGAGGCAGTCTTCTGAATGAAGCTTTTGAAATTGAGGCAGCTGTCGAACACGACACCTAAATTTCGAGCACGTGGTGATGGTCGCACAATAGCATCACCTATTAGAACAGCAAAGCCTTTTAATCCAGCCACAAGCTTAGGGTGTACTATGAGCAGCAGTTCGGTTTTATCATTTAATTTCAGGAAGTTTTCCGAAATCCAGGATCGAATATCGGCAAGGCAAGCGTTATGTTTCTCAGTTGCTGCAGCAGATTCCGACGGTTCAGATTTCCGACGGACAATGCTGCCTCCATCTGTTGCATGTGTTGGATAGCAACATCTGCCGACTTTAAGAAATTTTCACAGGCTTGCCTAAACGATGTAGGTACAATAATTAAGATCGGTAAACGAGTTTCTCACATGCCGATCATAAACCAACCCATCATTTGTGTTTGCAGGTGGACAAAACCAACCAAGCCATAACTCGGCTTTTTAAATAATTTTTTTGATAGAGAGATTATTCCAAAGCCATTAAAAATAAAAAATGTTTGACCGGATACTACTTACAGCAGAAAGCCTGGATTTGAATCTGAGGTTCTCAATAACTATCACCCTGACTTCCTTATCATTTACATCAAAGACACCTTGTCAGTAAAAACTTAAGGAGCAAGTACACAAGCAGTATGTATTTGGGAAATTTCAACCGAGATTTACGTGACATCAGCCCACTGCATCTCTCCTCCAAGTCGATTGAGAACAACAACCATTCTGGCTGAGGCTTTGGGTGGTTCTAGGTTGTACCTGTCTGATCGTGTCCAGTAGTGTCAAGTAGAGTAAGGACTTGTCCAGCAAACATGTCAGCTGGGGAGTTCTACGAAGAGCTGTTATCAGTCTATTGCTACCATTTATACAGCACCTCTAAAGAGGATAGTTCAGGCCCGTGGCATCAGCTATCACTTCTTTGCCGACGACACCCGGCTCAACTAGTCATTCAAGCCATCAGAATCAGCTGAGCTGACTAATAAACTGAACGCCTTGCCTTTCAGACATTTAGTCCTGGGTGTCGGTCAATCTCCTTAAACTAAATGATGATAAAATCTAACTCCTCATTCGAAACCCTAAGCATATGGCTAGAATGAGTGACTTAGCCTTCCTAACTGAACGTACAGCAATGCAGTCACAGTCCAATGCTTGTAATTTAGGTGTCCCTCCTTTGATGCCTGCTGTGCCTTTAAAAGCTTAAATCAGACGGCTGCTTCCACAGCTAGTCATCAAGTGTGATTCCACACCAAGGATTAGGGACTACTAGCGGCAACAACAGGATAAAGATCTTACTGGCTCCATTGTTCTCTCCAGCCTAGACCCACTAACTGCAACTGCACCAAAAAGGCCTGAGCTGATTGTGATGAATACACCTGATAGGGTATCCTTTAGCATGCACAAATTTCCATTGCAAAAATAGCTGCAAACTTTTCGGTTAATCAACCTATTAAGAACAAAATCCTTCTTTGATACACAAGACCTATCCCAACACTCACTAGCTAGCTGAACAAGTTGCACAAGTTCCAGCCTCTTAAGTTGCCTTCATGTCTCCCAGGACAACACATAAGCTGTCACATTTCACTTCTTTGATACACAAGACAGTTGGCGACACATGCTTTTGCTAAGCTGTGGACATGGTTTCCACAATTCATGATGCAACAACATCTTCTCTCCTGCTGCCGACTCAGACACCATCATTTCAGCCGTCCTGCCCCATCACTACTTCAGCACTACTTCTGAGATTGCCCGGCCTCTTCTACACTTCTCACTTTCTCTTTGTTGCTACTACAAGTGCACCGGAAGCCACTTCGGTTTCGAGTATGTAGTGGAAAGCCTCTCCATGCTCGACATTAATTTGCAGCCCGGGTGGCCTCCTGTACCCTTAGAAGGGAGCCGAGAGAGAGAGAGAGAGAGAGAGAGAGAGAGAGAGAGAGAGAGAGAGAGAGAGAGAGAGAGAGAGAGAGAGAGAGAGAGAGAGAGAGAGACAGACAGACAGACAGACAGACAGACAGACAGAGACAGAGACAGAGACAGACAGAGACAGAGACAGAGACAGACAGAGACAGAGAGACAGACAGAGACAGACAGAGACAGACAGAGACAGACAGACAGAGACAGAGAGACAGAGACAGACAGACAGAGACAGACAGACAGAGACAGACAGACAGAGACAGACAGACAGAGACAGACAGACAGAGAGACACAGAGAGATCTTCGAAGGGGGGGGGCACATCACAAGCAGCGGGAGAGCGAACCACTGCTCGGCAGGTCATGTCGTCACCTCACGACAGCAGTTCGAGCGACACTTAATCGCACACAGATCGGCACTGGCGATCGAGCGGCTAGAGCTAAGGCGGCGAGCACAGCCTTCGCACACATGGAACCGGCTACAAAGGGACGTCGAGGCGACCCGGCGCAAAAGACAGTGTGCGCACGAGGCAGGTGGGGTGCGACACGGCGGGCACTGACCGGGTGCTGAGCGGGGGCTGGGCTTCATCAGCAGCCACAGCTGCTGGTTGAAGAGTGACAGTGCCGTGCTCGTCTGCAGCATAAAAGGGCCTTCCTACAAACGACAAGAAAAGAACCTGCAACAATCGTTTGCAAACAAACGGCTGTGAGGCGATTCTGGCAGCAGGGGGACATAGACGCACAGTGTCGGCCATGCACCACAAGCAGCCGCTGCTAAGGCAAATGAGGAACAGCCACGTTGCCATAGCAGCTGGAAACTTAAGGGCTCAGTGCACCTTCCTAGCGTGACACCGGCATGCCTTACAAGATGGCGTTCTTTTCCTTGTTGCTGCATAGTTCAATTTTGTAGATGGAACAGTCACGTTTCGGCCGAAAAAAGAGAGGCCGGAGAAAGAGAGGTCGGAAAAAGCAATCAGCGAAGCAGGGCCCCTCGCGAGGAGTATAGCAGCAGCAGCCTATCTATCTATCGTGCACCGGAGCGGTGGCCCCGACCCGCCGCCCAAGTGCACACAAGAGAGCCGAGTCCCGCACGGAGGCAGCTCTCGATGCACCGTTTTAAAGAAAGAGGAAAACAGCGAGTTATTCGAGTATTATTTTATTATATTTATTTATTTATTGTATTTATTATATTTTATAATATTTATTATTTTTTCGAGTATTATTTATTATATTATTTTTCGTTATTTGAGTTATTCGGTGCTAAAGCTTGCTTCTCGTGCTATCGACGAAGCCTTTGCTGCCATGATGGCCTGCAATTAATTACGCCTTCTTAGGCTCATTTCAGCATGTAGCAGAGCTTTTCTAATCTCATGTAGAGTGTAATCACTGTACGAACACGTACGTACGAGTTTCCGAGGAGCACCTCCACAATGCCCATACAAATAATGAGCCGCAATCGAATGATGTGTCAAAAGTCAAAATCCTTCAAAAATTAATGCTTCATCCTGGCACTCTTGAAGCAGAAAAGCCACCCTGCCGCATCGCCTAATAAGCAAAGCTCCCAACGGTAAAGGCCGTGCAAGAACCGTAGGCTCCTACCGCTGCTGCTACTCTACTGTAACGAACGTCAGTTACTGAGTGGCACTGCGTCTGGGCCGAACTTCTCGAGCCAATTCTACTTACCCTTAGCCAGCGACCGGTGGCGTTGCTATTGGTGCCACTTCCAACTAGATCGACGGACGATCCGAAAGCACTGGCGGCCATTTCTCGAGGCTGCCGCCCCTTAAACGCAAGGAAATCGTACGACTTGCTGCAGCTCGCAGGAGCAAGCCCTTAATCACTGACACACAAGGTAGAAACTTTCAACCTGAAAAACGGCAGGGGCAGCACCCACCATGGCATAGGGAGATTATCACGAGGCGAAAAAGGCCGATCTTCGATGGTGGTAAAATTGGCGGATGAGGGTTCAAGCGCTCCTGCAATAGCTATACATGCTACAGTGCACGCCTGGCCCAAACAGGTGTCATTCATTGGGCCAGCTGTCCACTGGAGAGGGAAGCGGTCGTTAATAATTAGAATGCGGTGAAAAGGCTGGACACCTAGTTCAAGATTATGAAAGTTATCGGTAGTGCAGTAAGAGCAAGAAACCAGTCAACGACGTTTCCTGATGAAAAAAGAGCCGTATGAAATTGCTTTAGAAGTATTGGCCAACACCTGAGATGCGAAAACTATGGTGATCTTTTATGTACTATAAAATTTCCTTAGAGATCACGAAAAAGTAGTTCAATTTAGGTGTATTTGGCAAATGGACAGTTAAGACCTACGAAATTGTTCAATCAAGAAATTCGCTAATTCTTTGTTTGCCAAAAAAGGCGGTTTTCGTTGTACCGCACATCAATTTCTTGCACAGTTTTCGAAACATGCCAGGCCTTTGGTTACGTGTGCTAAAGATAACCTGCTTCAAATCCCCAATCATGCTGAGAAAATGCCCGATACTGCTATTGACATAATTTTAAGAGAGTGGGATACTTAATGCATCCACTAAGTCTGATTGGCAGTACACCAAAGGAGTAATGAAATAATATCCGTCGAAAGTGGGGACTGAGTCAGAAGCCAGAAATTGCCCCACACCCTGCAAAACCGGGCCATTGCGCTTTCTTTTGCACCTGGTAAGAAAACCAAGGTGGCAGTATGCATGATTTGTTACAAATATTGTGTAAAGTCATGCAAATCCAGCGTTCTGGTAAAATTTCGATGGCTATTAGTCCATGAAACACGGAAATAACTGCAGTTATATCTCGATCCCCACGTGGATTTTTCGGGCCAGCACTGTTCATAGTGCTGGTAGAAAAAACCTACAAGCCGTTAATCAAGACAAAACCTCAAATACTACACAGCTTTACAAAATCAAGGCCAAAAACACTAAGAGAAAATATTAACTCTAAGAAGCAATCATATTTCAAGCAAATTGCACCTGCTGCTGCTGCCTCGGTTGGCCAAGTGGGTGCAGATGATGAAATGAACTTGGCTGGTAGTCTCAAGCTGGTTCGGAAACTGTTAACAGTTTTTGAAGGATAACTTTTGGTTGCACTACCAGAACAGGACGAAAAGAGATTAATTGTATGTGACAAGTACCCCTCCCTTTCGAACAACGAATCTCGACTACTGTCAGGCACTTCTTAGAGTACTATCAAGGTTTGAGGCACCCGATGTGCACATGCGCAGACGAAGGCCGGACATGATCCGAGACTTTGCAAGAAACCAACGATACAGTTTGAGAGTATGAAAGATCCAATTACGGTTCCTCGGCAGTAGTCAGAACTGCTGCATAATTCTGTAGAGAGCACGAGGAGTTCGATAAGGACATTTTGGATGCACTTCCCTGCTTACTCTCTCTCTCTCTCTCTCTCTCTCTCTCTCTCTCTCTCTCTCTCTCTCTCTCTCTCTCTCTCTCTCTCTCTCTCTCTCTCTCTCTCCCCGTGCTTGTGAGCTGTATTACGCCGGCAGAGGTGCTCAGCTGCGGCAGCACAGAACTGCTGAACGAGGCAGTCCGCTTGGCCGGCTTTATTTTGGTGTCATTGCTGGCTCGGAGCCGATTCATGCATACCTTGACCACAAGGAGCACATTGCCGTGAAAGGCCCGAGGAATTTGATATGTGCAGCCAGACAATGGGAGACGGCAGGCTTCAGCTAGGAGCCACAATGGGCCGGCATAATGACACGTGTTTGCTCGGTACAGGCCCCTTTCTCCAAGGATGCCTGGCAGCAGTGCAGCAGCAGCAGGCATCACTGCTAGGCTGCTCACTGCTGGGCGTGCTAGGGCAGCTAGCATGGAGGAGCGCAGGCTGCTTTGCTCCCCTCCCCCCAAAATCGAGGTCGGATTTTGGGCAAATGAAGAAGCGCCACGGCTCTGCATGTGTGCGCTCGGTCTCACTGTTGCCCCCCCCCCTTCCTCCTCCTCACCCTGTGATCTGCCAGCTACTACCGAAACATACCAGAGAAGCTTTTAACAGGCATTGCAGCTATTGTGCCTCCTGTGAGCACACAAAGGGTCTTTCAAGGCAATCATTAGCACCAAGGAGTGTGAGCACATTGGTATCCACACAGTGATGGGTGGGTGGTGGGGGGCTGATATGCACTTTCAGATTGAGGCCACCACTCAGCCCTTCCCCGTGCTTTTTTGCCAGCAGGGGAGGGGTGGGGCTGTGAGCTGCTGCTACTACTCTGTAAATAAGGTTGAGCCAGCAGGTGGATTTTACAGTCTATGCGGCGAGATGCTCTTCGTGCTTTCCTGTTTTGTCTTTCAACAAAGAGTGGATAAATCTTATTGAAATCGAGATTGAATACATAGGGGTTCAAAGGTAAATGCCTGACTTGAATCTAAACTGCCTTTATTTTCAACCAGGTGGCAGCAGTGCACTTCCTACAAAGTACCACTTTCTTGTGAGTCATTAAGTACCTTTATAAGCAGCCCATTATCAGCACCACTCGACCAAAGCTTTACTTCGAACTAGAACTGCAGACACTCTTTCTGCGTGTAGCATGAAGCCTTCCTAGAAGAGCATGCTGTTTCTCCACAGTCAGCCCCAAGCAGAGAGAGAGAGAGAGAGAGAGAGAGAGAGAGAGAGAGAGAGAGAGAGAGAGAGAGAGAGAGAGAGAGTCAAAGAGAGAGGGGAAAGAGAGAGAGAGTCAGAGAGAGAGAGAGAGAGAGCAAAGAGGAGGAACAGAGGATGAAGAGGGAGATGGAATATGAGAGACCATAAGATAAGAGTATGAGAAAGCGAAGACGAAAGGGTGAGAGCAAGGAAGACAGAGATAGAGATAAAGGAAGCACGATAGGCAGCCCACGAAACAACAGAAGCGAAAGACTAGAAAGAGAACAGAGAATATGATAGATATGGAGACATACAGAAATCCCCTCTTGCCTACAGGCTTCCTTCACCAATAGGCCACTTGCTGAGCACACATAGCCACAGGCATACATAGATAGCTCGGCAGACAGACGTGGCCTACGGTAAAGAGGGATGCTGACAATAACGTATGGATAGCTCAAAAATTTTTGTCATCTTAACTAGCTATCAGGCTAGCTCTCTCGCACGACGAAATCGGCCAGCACAAAGCAAAAACTGCCGAGCAATAAGTCAGAAGCGAGGGCGAGCAACAATGGGTAGCTCAAGAGATGTTGAAATGCAGCAGAGGCAACCTTGCAATCAGCAAGTGGCCTATTGGTGAAGGAAGCCTGTAGGCAAGAGGGGGATTTTTAACAGGCGCTCTCAACTTGTCAACCACAATACACTGTTTGGTATTTTTGCTAGTGTAAGCACTGCCTGTCAGCAGCTTTCCACGGGGCTGACACTTCAGCAGCTGTTGCATCACATCAGCAGCCCAAAAACATGTAGGGGACGTGACTAAGATGGTGGAGGTGGTGGCGGTGGCTGTGGGGGTGTATTCACTCTGAATCAGAGTGGCAATGGGGGAAGCAGCTGCTAGCCGGAAGCACGCATCGTGGCTAGCTACATCGAGTAGCTAGCCATCCACCCACGCCCCTCACCTCGACCAACACGCTCCTCCCAAGAGACCAATTTGACTCGTGCTATTCCAAGTAAGGCATGAGCAAACTTACCAGAGAACAACTACGGCCTAGCATGTTTAAACCAATGCCACAGAGTGGGCCAAGTGGGGTCCAGATTGAATCGACATGCTGAAAAACTAGGTGCACCTCCCGCACCCAGAGGCCAGCGTACAAGTAGCATCAAGTCTTGTCAAGCTACCATCTGACTTTTGGCTCACACACGAGACAACCTGCAAAACCAGCCAAAGCAAACCTGCGTGCTAGAGCCTGCTGCGGGTAGTAATTTTACCAAAATCCCCTTCTGTTTCTTTTGCCCCAGCTCGAAACCCAGCCCGAGCATGTTAGCCGGGTCACGACAGCAGATTGCAAAATGCCGGGCACATTCAGTGAGAATCAGAGAGACAACATCTCTTTCCTCTCCTTCCAGGGTCCCTCTCCGGAGGAGGGCCTGGCTCTTGCCGATGGCTTCACAGCAGGCAAGAAGCAGCTACTCTGACCAATCGAAAGACTGGCTCCGACTGCCTCACGTCTAAACCCGAGGAGCAGGGGGGCGCACAGAGGCCACCAGCCCTGCCCCATCCCCAGGAAGGTTATTAAAGCTTGCCTTTGCTGGCTACAGCACATGGTAAGCGGGCATGTACACATTTAGGTATACCAGCCAGAGCAGTTCAGATCTTCCAGTAACAGTCAACAGAATAAACGATCGGGGCATGCACAATACATCATACTAAGCAAGCAGGAGTTACCAAGATGGCTGGAGTGACATCAGGCTTGTCAATATAGCATGTCAATGTAGCAGATGACATCATTCACACTGGATGTGAACCCACATGACAGTGCCTATGTTAAGATGGGATCCTGGGCCAGACAAAAACCATAACCAGTGCCTATGTTAAGATGGGATCCTGGGCCAGACAAAAACCATAACCTCAGGACTGAACGTTTATCTTGCTAATACCAATTGGGATAATATAATTACAATAATAATAATATATAATACAATATAACAATACCCAATATAGGAAGCTAAGAGATCGGGCAACCAGCAAGTGAGTGGGAGCAATCCTGCTCATTTGCATGTGCATGAGAGATGACTTTGCCTAGGCTACACAGTAATAACTTCGACACAAAGATGTGTTGTCAATGTAGATTCACGGTATGCACAGAAATTATGCTATGCAAAGTGGGTAGGGGATTCTTCATACAAACACCTCTTTTTTACTTCACCCTTTTTCTTTCCACCACATTAGAAGTGAAGTTTCAAACAAAATGGGAAACTTGCCAGCCTTCATTAACTTAAACCTGTTTCTCTGCTTGGTGTACTGATGAGATCATTGCGCCTCTGACAAACCGCTCTATTCAATTCGTTAAGCAAAGCAGGTTGGCACAAATATGCACAATTGCAGGTACTGACAATAAAGACTGGGTGGCCCGAACATCCACAATACACCAGTCTACAAGCAGTAGCTGCAGCACCCACCACCGATGCCTCCATTAATCCACTCCAGACCAAGCCGTGTGCATTGCCGGCTCTGCGATCGATTGACCGCTGACTGTAAATGCTCGATGCCAAATGCTGTTCTGTGACAAGTACATTGGGGCCTAAAATGAAAGAGGTCACCCATTAGGTGGCATCCTGGTCAGAGAGAGGCTGTGGCTGCGCTGGATCAAAAAAGCAGCAAAAGGAGTTGCAGCAACCAAGCACTGTGTACTTTCGTCAGTTCACTTAGTGCAGCAAATCTGGTGAGGATTAAGAGGATCAGATCCCGGTTCCCCACATACCATCCATTGCAGGAGGGCAATTGTCTCGGAGTTCGGTACATGCATTCCGAATTTTGCAAAAGCAGCTGAAAGAGAAGGACCTTGAACTGGCCATAGCTTGAAATACACGGGGGCAGGCTTGCTCCCACAGGGAACAGGAGACCGGTTCAGCACGATCGATCCTATAGTCAGTTGCAATACTGGGGCTACATTAATTGAGTCTTAGTTAATGTGTAAGCTTGATCTGTTGGTCTCCCTACAGTTTCAAAGCAGCAAGGAGCTGCATCAGCAAGGCTGGGGAAAATCGTGGGAGACCCTTTGAGGATTATAAGCTTATGCTCCTCCCGAACTGATCACCTGTTGCATCCCTGTTTTTAATGCCTTAGGAATGCATAATACTGATCGATGTAAACCAATAAGGAGAGGCCATCTAGCAGTGTGAGAGCAGTTAGCCACGGTCGACAGCAACCGGCTGAATTGCAGGATGCCTAAATGGGAGGCAGTACACTCGAAATACATTGTATAACCAAGAGAGATCCGAGCGTGCGCTTCTCGTGTGAGTGGTGCATGTGTTTGAGTGCTCGCGTATGTGTGTTTGAGTGAGCGTGTGAGAGTGCATTTGAGTGTGCCAACCATTCCATAGTGAGCAGGAGAAGTTATTCCCTGGGAAAAATCGATCGCAGCCCAATTATCACAACTCAATGTGCAGTTTTCGCTGAACCAATAACCCGATTTAAATCCACTATGGCAGACCTTCGGATAACAGTGATCTTGTATGGACTAGCCATCTCCAGTTTCTAGCACGATGGCTTTGTTGCCAACAATGCTAGGGCAACCGGATGACTACCAGGATGACTACCGAATGCTGTCAACATGCACGTGCTTTCTTATTGGGTGATGATGCAATGCAATCACAAACAGCACTGACACACACGACAGCCCACTGTCACACTAAGATTTCTCCGAAAGTGGTAGCTAAGGAGTTACGCTTCTCATTCGTAGAAACACAACCGTGGAAGTCGGTGCCGGTAGCTGCCAGCGAGTCGGCTCTCCTTTTGGCCTCTAGGGTCATACCAGTGCGAACTCGACGACAGAGCGCACGCGCACGGTGTACACCGAGGCAGAAAACAACACTCGACTCGGCCGACTGCCCGACTCGGCGTTCCCGGCGCGTGCGCACGCCCTTCGCATGCCGGCGCAATGCACGCAAGCGCACGAGTCACGCCATACCACGGACGACCTGGCAGCAACAAAACGACAACAAAGGCAACTGAACCGTTGGACAAGCGAGCACAACAGAGCCCGAGTCCCAGCGAACGACCGAACCTAGGATTCCGACGAACACGGTGAGGCCGAAGCAAGCACAAAAGGCGATGACGACTATAGCCAGATGCCGCTTGCTCAAAGTGTACAGCCTCAGCTGGACAGACCTAAAAACGAAGAGCAATGGCTGGATGAGCGGAATAGTTCAACGCAGCAGGGGCGAGGCAAGAGCGAAGCATTACTGCTGGAGTAGGCAGGGCAAGCACTGCCTACCTGGTCTGTCCCAGGGGGTAAGGCTTTTAGCAACCGGGGTCGTGGGTAGATACCGGCGCTGATGGATATTAAGTTCTCTTACGGCGCTATGCAAATGAATTACGTATTTATCTAACAATATCAGTGGCACAGCAACATACGACAGTGCCCATTTACCTTGCCACACAAGTTGCATGCAGCCCCCCAACCCAATGAACAGATCACCCAAAAAAAAGAAGACAAAAGAAGACATGATGTGACCCACTAAAGTGCAGTATGCAAGTGCTTATCGTGGTTTGCTGGTGTGCACAAGCAGCTTGCTGCCTGCAACATGGTGCATGTCTGTGCACACCTGCAAGCAAAGGTTTCATGTGTCAAGCTGCATAGAAGTGCCTGAATAGAGATTAAGTTCTCTTAGGGGCTATACAAATGAATTATATCTGTTTATTTACATGCCAAGCCTTGACTGGTGTGCCCCTCAACCAATATTTTGGTGGCATGGCAGTCTATCTTTAGCTTATGTGATACGTAACCAGGTATTGCCATCAGCTTGGTCCAGTGGTTAAGGTGCTCCTGCAAACAAGGTCAAGGTGAATGTATTTGTTGGCCGAGATCTTGAGCTCAAGCCCCATGGCATATGTGAAGCTCGTGAATAGCGATTATGTTTTCTTTGGGTGCTATACAAATTAATTTTATTTATTTACTCATTCAGTATGACCACAGAGCCATGACGATTCGTTAGGTCCTACTATCAGAGCTGCCTTTTGCATGCTTAAGGTCTAAGAGGCATTTGCAACACAATCAGATAGCATAAAAATAATAATAATAATGCACTTGATAAAGCGCCCTCAGAGAACTCAATTTCTTCCTAGGCGCTTTACATTTGCTGCAAAGGGAAGCGCGATTGAATGGTGAATAATATCATGCTTGATAAACATGAATAACATGGTAAGGGGTGACATGCACAGGGTCAGCATGCAAATGTGGTTAGTGGCAGCATGCACAGTGTCAGCACGCATAAGCACAGATAGCATATTAATAATGAATCATTTACATAGCCCTAACTATATCTCTTTCTATGCAGTTTGGATGTGCTGGAAAGGAAGCCTGTCAACTGGTTATTTATAACGTGCAGCATGCACAGTTTCAGCACGCACAAGGTGCACAAAGGAAAATTCACATATCATCAGAAAAGAGTATGCCGAAGTGAGCTCCCGAGTCTAGAACCAGGCAGAGCAAAAAGAACACAACACCTCAGCAGTTGTTAAGCGAAACAAAACTGCCAAGTTATAGGCCTGAGAGACCTGGGGACACAAGAAGGTTGACATTGCTATAGCAACTCAACTAGCAAAGCCATGACAGACTTGATGCTCCCAGAGAGAATGCTGACATGACTAAGTCACTCGACCAAGGAGCCACTAGCTTCTCTTGTAGAGTGAAGTGTACCCACATTTCTTATCAAGACCAATCTGGTGGACAGGCACAGGCTTGACTGTAGAGGCTTGAGATTTGTAGGGACCCCTGCACAGTCTGAATTAGAGCAGGTCACCTAGTGTGAACCAGATAGCTGCTTAGATTGGCATGTAATACGAATATAATTCATTTGTATAGCACCCCCAAGAGAACCTAATCTCTATGCAGGCATTTCTATGCAGCTTGATAAGACACATGAAACCTTTGCTTGCAGGTGCGCAGACATGCACCATGGTGCAGGCAGCAAGCTGCTGGTGCACACCAGCAAACCACGATAAGCACTTGCATACTACATTTTAGTGGGTCACATCATGTCTTCTTTTGAAAAACAAGACCAAAATTTATAATCGTGTACAATTTTCTGCTGCTGATAAATTGAGGCCAAACGAAATGGCATTCCCTAATCACTGCTGGCTGGAATGTCTTCATCTAATACGGATCATGTCACCAGATCAGAGATGCTGACCACGTAAGTGGTGCAGTCTTCAGTGCAGTAATTAACCCCCAGTGCAATACTACTTCTGAAGGTCTGTCAACAGCAGCAGTGAAGCAGACATGCATCCTACTCAAGATGCGAGTCTCTCGGCTTCAAACTAAGGTCGCTGACCTTGGCTGCTGAGCGATAACATTGCAGCATCGGCCACGCCTGAAATATCGACAAGAACAGGCTGGGGCAGGCTTGTTGCAGGCTCCAGATTTTTGCTTTTCTGCACCTGGGTATTCTTTCCCGAAGCTCAAAGCAACAATCCCCACCCACTCCGTTGCAGGGGCGTGGGCATGACGTGGACCACTGGCTGAACAGGTTGCTCTGCCAGCGAAAGCCACTACTTAAGTCGTTTCCAACACTTTGACCCTAGAACAACTTACGAATAGTGAAGGACAGGGCGAAGAGGTGACGCAGCCTCGAGTCAAGACTGCAGAGCTGCCTGTGCTCAGGAGCAACGACAATCTGACTTTGCATTTCTGTGAAGAGCATGTACCCTGGTCGGGATCACGATAAAAATAATAAATTTGTATAATGCCCTCAGAGGACTTTATCTCATTCTAGGCACTTGACATAGGCTTAAAGGTGGCGAGTAATATGGCTGAAAGGCTAGTTTAGAAATCCCAGAGGTTTGACCACGTGTCTCCTTTGCTGGAAGAGCTTCGATGGCTGCCGGTTGATCAACGGATACAGAGCAAAGTTCTTACGCTGACCCACAAGACCCGCCACGGCTTGGCTCCTCCATACCTAGCTAGACTGCTTCACTGCTTTCAGCCTCCTCGTGCCCTTAGGTCCTGTATGGACAATAAATTAGCTGTTCCATTCCTTTGCTTAACGACTGTTGGCGACAGAAGCTTTTGCTCTGCAGGTCCTAGACTGTGGAACTCGCTTTCACAATTCTTACGCAACGACAACTACTCTCCTGCTGCCGACAATTGCTCACCCTTTTCACCGGTCCTGAGCTGCTACTTCCGTGTTACTCACTACCTCAACTGCACTCCTGACTCTGCTATGCAGCCCACTTTCTCTTTGTTGCGTGAGAGGAAGTCTGTTGGCTACCGAAGCCGTACCGGAAGCTGCTCAGACTGTGAGTGCGCTATACAAAACTCTCCTGCGTAATACCCACATGGTTTGAATGACTTTGTGGAGTTACAGACGATGTAAATTACAGTACATTACATTACTAGACTGAAGAACTCACTTCCACGTTTCTCAGGCAACGACAACTACTATCCTCCTGCCGACTATGGCACATCTATTGCAGTATTACGGAGCTACTACTTCCATACTACTCACTACCTCAACTGTTCATCTGACTCAGTCATTGCTCCCAATTTCTCTTTGTTGTGTAAGATGAAGTCTGTTGACTACCGAATGCATACCAAAAGCCTCTTAGGCTGAGTGAGCTATGCACAACTCTCCTGGGTAGCACCCACATAATCTTCATGGCTTTGTGGAGTTACATACGGAGATATATTGCATTACATTGCATAAATAGTGGTCCCAGAAAGCATAAGACCTGGTGACACCTTGAAGTCGATGCACCGCTTATTCGGAAGCCATTCCAGGTTGATGAGAAGTGGTGTAATGTGGCAGATTTCTACCCTCCCGAAAGAAACGCCTGACCCAAATGCTTACAATGTTACATAGCTAAAGTAGGTAGACTTGACTGTGAAGCTAATTTGGTCGTCTAGTAGAAGGCCATTTCGGAATAGGATGCCCACATTATGAGCATGATACATTACATTACAATAACAACAACAATTTCTCGTTTGTATAGCACCCTGAGAGAATTTAATCTCTATCCAGGCGGTTTGAAACTTGCTGCAGGAGAATCAGAACCCAATGGTTAGTGACATTCTCAGTATCATGCATGGTGAAGCAAGCAAGTACCATGCTTAGGCCAGCATGCTAAAGCAAAATAAAAATAGTAATACATTTGACACAGCGCCCTCAGATAACTCAATCTCTTTCTAGGCATTTTAAATTTGCTGCAAAGAAAGCACGATCGAAAGCTGATCGGAGGAGCAGAAACCTCGACCTGCGACAGGGTTGCAAGGTCATTACCAATAGTGACCGTAATAATGCAGAGACCGACAATAAGACGGCCCACTAAGATCCAACAGCTCTGAAATTCTGCATAACAGCAGCTAATCAGGCGAGCCCTGACATCAACAATTGCAATCAATCTGCTCACTACTGTAACTGTCCCACGGGCTGCCACTTCCGACTGCAGCACGGTCGGTGCAGGTCGAAAAGCCAGAACATCGCGCGGGTTTCCCATCCCGCTGCAGCATAGCGGCGGCCCAGCAAGGCGGCCGCCGCGTATGTATGGGTGCGCGAATAAGTGCTCCATATTTAGCGCCAGCAGCGGCCCTTACTCCATGCCGGAACTAGTAAGCAGTCCATTTTACAACTGCGAAGTTCATAGCGGCGACCGTGACGCGCTTTCCTACAGCCACAGTAAATAAGAAGCAAAAGGCACGGATTTCGCTAAATAAATACGCCTAGTTTCAACCAGCGTTACAGGCTGGCGTCAGGCCTACTAGGTGTCGCGTTACGCTAAGTGATCGTTGCGTTTCCGATCAGTCCAACGCGGCCTGCTCAAGGCCTGGTAGCCTGCGGCCTGAAGAAAAGTATGCGCGTTACATGTAAAGTACAAGGACCGCAGGTGGGAAAAACTTACGCCTCAATTTCTTTAGGCATGGTGTTTGACTAGTCAGTACTGACGAGATTATTTCGGGGGGCCTCGACTCGCGCTAGGTATGGAAGCCAAGTCCCCCCTACACCATCCACGACCGCCCGGCCGCCTGTGGTGCAGGAGAAAGTGAAGGAATAATGAAAAAGAGTATAATTTGTGATCTCTTGAATTTTTAAATTTTTTCGGGTATTATTATTCAGACATATCTCCTTAAATACGACGGCATAAGTGATGCATGATGCACGGCCACTGCACCTTCACTATGGTATTTCCCACAATGCAAGATGGTATGTTGAAATGGTGCAAATTTCGGGCAGGTACGTTTTTGGCTACGTCGGTTTGTCGCGATAGCGTGCATTAATGGCAAATGTAATGCTACGGAATACGCGTTTGTTATCATTGAAATGGTTATTTACGGATCGATCTAGCTGGTACCCCACATTACGTGCTTTCAAATCGTGCGATGGTCGAACATGGCGCTCGCAGGCTCCGGCTCACGGCCCCGTCCTGGCCTTCCGCAGGTGGGCTTAGCCGAGTCAAGATGTCGGTTTAGACCGATACTAGCGCGCGAGCGAAGTCGGCCGTCATAGTCTTGCCTACTGCAGTAGTATTTTTTACGGTTTTACCACGGCGTGACAGCGCACACGACGGCGTTAGCCACGGCCTAGCTCGCGGTAAGGGGGGAGGAGGGCAGCCGCTCTTCTTCGACTGCGCTTCGGTCATTTTTGTATCGGAGCCACACGGGGTACTTCACTGCCATATTACCCGTATGGTTCGCTTTTACCGCATTGTACTAAAGTGGCTTCCTTGTCTACCCTTTCGCCGCTACGCAAGAAATCGAATTCGTGCACTAATCGTTGGCGTAATCGGCTCCTGCGATCTTTCCGAAGATCTTAGCCGTAGGCGTATGATTTTCTCTTTCAGGGCAGCGCAGCTTTCGGCCATTTCGGCCACGTTCCTATGGTAGCGCTGGCGATGTAGCGCCTTGACAGCACCGTTCGGCCAACGTTCCCGCTACGATGTTGAGACGCGAAAGCGACAAGCAGCAACAAGGGCGGAGGCTTGTGATGCTCCCCGACAATAAACGGCAGATGCTCCAGAGTATCAGAGATAGCTTGAGCCACGTGCGCAAAAATCATGACCCCGTCGAGTCGACGAGCCAGATCAAAGCTGAATCCGGCCGTGGGGATTATAACAAGGAGGCCATGGCCAAAATTAGGAACCAGCTTGAACAGTTCGCGATTCCGTCTGATCCCGATGGGAAGGACGCTGCAGCCTCAGCTGTTGCGACGGCCTCAGAGGTAACGTGCGCAGCAACTGCAGGAGACTAGGTGGATAATGCTGCATCGCCAGTTGGGCATCGATATGTGTGTGTCTCATGTGCTCATGAGCAGGGTCGTGTTTGTCAATCGGGTATTTTGGCATCACTTTTAGCCTAGCTCTAACTTTGGGCTTGTTCAATCGTAAAACTTGACGGTGTGTGCTCACCTGGTCCCCACACTTCTTGAATGTATCGTGTGACCTCACCGCTGGAATGAAAATGTGCTTGAAAGGAAAGTATATTGCTATTCAGTCTTATATAGGCTGATCTGTATTGTTAGAAACCATCGATTTCATTGCTAGGTCGTGATGCTGTATTCCTTGCTTACTTCACATACCGTCTGATCTCGCATAGCTCAGTAAATGCTGCTCATTTGCATCTGGGCCATTGAACACGGACCACTGGCATCTCTAGAAGAAGTCACGGCACAATGAGACTGGCATGCCTGATTAGAAACGACGGTTCGAAATGGCACCACCACCGGCAGCTTGTCGTTACACTGGGAATGCTGGGCAACCGAAGAAAGGGGAATGTGGTGTGGTGCCCCTTTCCGAGCCATGCCCTCTGGCTAGTTCAGTAGTCTTCCCAGTCTTGCAGTCTATTATGGTGTGCGACTGACTCGTATTAGTGACCCGGTCATGAGTGGGCACTTGTGCCAACACTCATTTGTGGGTTGGCTGCTGCTCATAGCAGTTTGCCGTGATACTTTTCCATGTACTCTGAGCTTTGTGTTGTGGCATATTAAGTAGCCCTTGGACTGTAGCCAAAGAGCCTTGAAAAGGGAAGGAGGCTGTTGTGCTTGTGTCTGCCGAACGATCGACCACTTTTGGCAGAGTTGATCTGTACGTAACACATAGGTTTGTTATTGTTGGTGTAGTGGCCGAAAGTTCTTCAATTAGTAGCTTATTCCGCCAACCATGTGCTGCATCACCTAACCTGCAGAAGTCTGCAAATACAGTGCCTGATGCTGTGCTTCTAAGGTTCTTCTTTGTCTTGTGCAGATTACTGTTCTTAAAGCCTTTTTCTGACAGCTCGGTTAGACTCGCCTTGTCGTGTGCCATTTCAGTTGTGCAACAGATTGCTTGCCTCTGCACCGTTGTTTTGTGCTTGACTTGTGCTGTGCTTCGTGGTAGCTCAGCATGTTGAGCATACGTGGATAGTTATTGTTGTGCAATTGTATCATATCCGTCAAGATGCTTATTAGTGAGTGTGGATGGCGCTGCACTAACTTGTATTGTTTGCTTCTCATCGCAGTGTGCCGGTTCATCCCAGACACTGCGGCTCAGTCTTGTTAGCAGTGCCATGCAAAGTAGCTTTACCAACAGACGTTCTATTTAGCTGCTCGAATACCTGGTGGGTGCATGAAAGCCACTGGTAATGGATTCAATGAAATAGCGATGAGAAATGTCCATGACATTTTTCTGTGACTAAAGCATTTTGCTGCATCTTGCAGTTCGTGCTGCCACTGTCTACCGTGGCTTGAGGTAGCCTATCCAGACAGAGCACGGCAGATTGGCTTAGCAGCAGCAGACGATCTTCCGAGGGGCCGTGTATTTGTTATGGCTATCCTGATTGTAATGCATTGGTATATGCATGTGTCGAGTGTGTCGATTTTCTGTAGCTCTCGTTATTTTAGCTGTGCTGTGGTGATAGGATTGACCAGCAAGTTTGTAGACCTCGGACATGGATGGGCTAGATATCGACTCTAGTTAATGGCAAGCCTTGGTTCGGCCACAGGCTTGCCGTGTTCCTGAGAACGTTGGGGCCTACAGGATTGCCATCTGGGCTTTCATCGCTCGAGTAGTTGTGGACAGTCAAGCCCACCAGAAACTAGTCGCGTTCGTAGGCGTTGTCTGACATGCCAACCTCCTACCGGCAGCAGGGCTGTGATTTTCAATGCATGGCCTCCTGTATGTACGTGCAGCTTTTTAAGATTAAGTTTTTAAGATTTTTGAGAGCAAGAAGACCGCCTACTGTGTGGTGATCCATTCTGATTTTTATCTCCTGCGGTTCGTGTCTGCTGCAGATCATACTCACTAGAGCGGCATTTCTCGCTGCACCTGCCAATCCCCAGCTCTATGGTTGTCCATGTGACTTTCTCTTTTATCTGCGGATAGCTGCACGCGTTTTTTGTTGTTTTGTTTTTGTTTCTGCCACATGCCAGGCTTGAGCCTGCTGCTGCTGAGCTAAATGCAGTCATTTAAGGCTGCCTGCTATGCATGAACAAGAGGCCCAACCTCTTGTGACAGCTGGCCTATCAGATCGTTGTCACTTGGTAGCCAAGTTCCGAATCATTCTTCGGTGCTTGGCCTGCAGCTCTTGGTGATATTTGCCTACAGTTCTTAGTGCAAGTCTTGATTGGTGACTATGTGGCGCTGGGCTTTTTCGTGTGACCAGTCAATTTCTTTGTGTAACTCATGCTTGCACGGATTGACTCGCGCGACGACCTCACACTCAGGCAGTAGTTTATGTTTACAATTTATGGCCTTTGACTTTGAGCACACCTGCCCCCCCCCCAGCTGGCAGCTGGTAAGTTCATCCGTGGTGCATGAGGCAGGCAGTCATACTCCCGGCAATGATACTCCCGTGGCTGGCTTGTGCCGTTTGGAAACTAGTTCTGCTCGACACTATTCAGTAGTAGTCTTAGGAAGCGAGATGGACGGATCAGCACCCCATGCCTCCTGCAATTTTAAGTGCAAAAGATGCAAGAAAGCGCGACTGCCACTGCTAGGGGCGTGGGTGGGTAAAACAACTTCACAGTCGCAACTGCTGCACGAAAGGTAACCGAAGTTTACATCCAAACCGAGCCCTGCCAAGTTATTGTGACTCAACCTCGGCCTGTTCCGGCACTTCAGGCACTGCACTCATGTGCAGACTCAAAACGTTCACGGGTCGTGTGTCTGATGCTCCCTCTGTTCTCATCTAAAGTCTTCTTGCAACCTTGGTTGGCATCGGTATGTGCCACTATCTTCGTTTTCAGTGGATAGCCAGGGGGTGGACAAAGCTGCAATTCACCCACCCACCCACCCCACCCCCCTTCTTTGGCAGGTGAGTCGGCAGGAAGTTGGGCTGTCCCTTGTGTCTGGCTGGGGCAGTCTATCTAGTAGGTCAACTGGCTTGGGTTTTTTGTACGAATGCTTTTATTTAAGATAGAATAAATACTGGAGTGTGCACTGTAATCTTTATTGCTTGCGGTTTTGCCTTCTACGCGAAAATCTTGACTCGGCCCAGCCCTGCTTGTATTTGTACTTATTGCTTTCTATTCTGCTTGTAGCGTGGGCTTCGTGGTACCAACCGTTGCAGGTCAAGATTATTGACATAGATTATTATCAGTGTTGCTGTCAAGATTATTGCCGAGGTCGTGCCGCTGTAAACTGCATCGCTTATCACCCCAATTGCTTCTTACAATTCTGCATCACTTTTTGGTCACTTTGGTTATGACCTGCAGCATTTGCCACTCAGCCAGTCGAGTGCAGTTTGCATTTTAACTGCACAGCACAGGGTTACGAAGCTCTTCGTGTTAGAATGTGGCAGATGTGAGGAATGTCGCTACAGCATGCTTGTTATGTTTAAGCAGGCTTGCCTTCCGGAGCTTGTTGATTGCTCGCGTGGCTTTGTTATGAGCACTGCACTGTATGTCATTGCGCCGTGCATGAGATAATTAGCCGTCGAGGTTGTTCAGCATGAAATCGGTGCAGTTCGGAAGCATGTTAACCGCATCCTGTTGAGCTCTGGCTCTGCAGGCTGGAGGCTACCTCGGCATGCTATAATTCGACATTACACATGCCCTCTTAAGTTGTTTTTGTGTTTACTTTGACAAATATACTGTGGTCTCGTGCATGACGAGTGTGACACGAGGTTCCGGGGTGCGGCCGGGAAGGCAGCTGTTGTAGGCCAAAGGTGCCGTGAAGCAATGGCTCCCTGCCCTGCTCAGTGGCTTGTGTCGCTTGCTGTCCCGGTGCCGTTGCGGGTCGGAGTTTATGTATGCTGAGTCTGGGGATGATTTCTGCTCTCCCCGCACTGTGCTAAAACCAAAATGAATGCCCTCGCTGACTGCTTTTCTTGTGCAGCGACGGCTACGCCCTCGCTGCCGCGTGCACGTGACGGCGAGCGAGCTGTGACTGTACATTCGACCTTTTACCCGTTGTAGGAAGCAGCAGACCAGCTCCGTGCCAGAGAGCTCGTTCAGCATCTGTATCTGGCTAACAAGGAGAGCTTTCCACGCAATGGGATTTCGAAATTTGGCGGTAGGCACCTTTTTTCTCAGATGCCTCGAAGCTCCCTCCGCCTGTGACGTCTACTTACAAAGGGCGCTGCTTGACGGTGCATGCTGTCTGCACCCCACAGGCGCACGTGCATGTATAAGCCGTGTTGAGGAGTAGGGCTGCGCCGTGCAGTCGGGGAGTGCCGTCTGGTGCAGTGGTACGCTTGCAATGGGCCCTTTGTGTAGTCGGTCGTCCTGCTCGGGTCTGCCACTCTCTTGAGCTGCGCACTGTCACTGCGTATGCAGCCGTCGACGGCCGGCTCGGCGCTCGCGAAAATGGGAGGTCGCACTAGCATCCATGCTATTCTGAGCATCTGCGAAAGCATGAATGAACAGTCAGGGTGTTGTTACTTACTATAGTGGGATTCCTCCGCCACTCGTCATGCTGTGGCACTGTGATTCAGTGAACAACTCTGGGGAAAACCTATAAGAGAGAATGTAGCTCCTTCTGGCACCTTCTAATGTTCATGCATCCCGATAGAGTTAGCCTTGACTCTTGTTGTTGTTTCTGGACTGTTGGGGACGACAATCTACGCAGCTTGAGTTATTGCTGTATATTTACACTTAGCCCAGTCGCAAAAAATGCTTTCAGTATGGCCGAAGCTGCTGTAGCTATTACTCTATTTTGGTAATGAGAGGGTTTTCTATGCTGCAATGCATGCTTAAATTTTGCCCAATGTGTGAAAATATTTGTTGGCAGCCTAAATGGCCATAAGTTTTTGGCCCAATTTTCTTCCTTTGAGACGGTCGTTGTATCTTGGTCGGTATTTGTTTGAAACTACTTTACATTTTTGTTAGATACTAGAGAAAGTTCTCATCCATTGGCTATCAAGAAGTAGTATATAGTGTTTCGGTCGGTAACTTATTGCTCGGGAGAACTTTTGAGCACTAAACCCTAGGAATCCGGAAGTGGGCGTATTTATTGACGCCACTTGGCAACCGGATAACTTCATTACCGATTGCCAGCTGTGGTTCCGGATTATGGTTGCTTAGCTGAAGGTATTACTCCGCTCACTCATGGGCCTGCCACAAAACAGTAATGCAAGTAAAATCTGCTTGCAGGTTCAATTTGGTCTGCAGTAGTACCTTTACATACAGCTACCATGCCTTGGGCTGCACTTGCAGACATTATTTGTCTAATAGAAGGTGTGACATCCTGACGTGCAACACCTCGACGCCCTAGCACACTGGGGAAATGGGCCACACACCCAGTGACCTTGGCCGGAGCAGGCAGACCGTAGCGCCATGTGTTCAGTTAAAGCAGCTGTGGCTAGGGAGGTCGTCTTTTGGATTTTGTGGAGGGGCCAGTTGTGATCTTGCCATCTTAGGAGGGTTAGCAGCCGAGAGACCTCTTGGCTGCTGGGGAATAAGTGAGAAAGCTGTCCTATATAGCATTCGGAAAATGTTCATACTAAGGACGATTAAGTACCGTGCTGTTTAGGGTAGCCATCGGGCTTGTTTGGCCCAGTGGTTGAGGTGCTTGCCCCGATCAAGTTCTGGCCTAGGTCGTGGGCTTGAGTCCCCTGGCATATGTGATGCGCCTGCCTGGAGATTAAGTTCTCTTATGTGGCTATATAAATGAATTATATCTGTGTGTGTGTGTGTGTGTGTGTGTGTGTGTGTGTGTGTGTGTGTGTGTGTGTGTGTGTGTGTGTGTGTGTGTGTGTGTGTGTGTGTGTGTGTGTGTGTGTGTGTGTGTGTGTGTGTGTGTGTGTGTGTACCAGAGGTATGATCGGTACCTGAACATGGAGTGCCAGAAAGCCCATTTGGCACCCGCTCCCGAGTCCATGCCAAAACACGAGCTTAGCACCGGCACGATTCACAGTTAGCAGACAGTAAGGCAAGGAGTCAACGAACATGGGGTTATGGCATAAGGGTATCAAAGAAAGCTCCACCAAAAGCCCACATAGAAGCAAGCCTTGAAAGGGCTTTGCTGCACTCCGCCACTGAACGACCGAAGATAGGAGGATTGTAGGATCAGCGTCGGACTGAAACCTCGTCACATTAGCATAAGACCGCCGGCCGAATTATTGGATAAATTAAAAGGGGCTTTCTATACCATCCGGTGCAGCTCGAGTCCATGTCAGCCCGACTAGCCGAAATACGTACATAATCGGGGAGATGCCATACCCTACCATCATGAGTGTTTCTACCGCCCATGTTGTGGCATCAATTTTATCGTTTGAACACTCCGGGTAGATTTCAAAACTGTCTGGAGCAGAAGACGACCTAGTTGCCACAGCTGGGTTGGTGCACACAACTTGTGGTTGCTAGTGTTCATGCTATTGATATCTATGCATGTAGTGTGACACCATGCCGCCACGATTCTTTATAACCTTCATTGTCCTTGCCAGGCTTAGAGGCCACAAGCTTCTGCAATGTCTTCTTCTGCAGCACATTCTACTGAGCATGACTTCTACTGAAATCGTCAGCTACTGGTGTAGGCCGAACAACCCACCTCAGTCGCCTGTTTTTATAGCTCCGAATTCGTTTTTTGGGGGGCTCCAATCACACTACTGGCTTGGCCACTGCATCAGCACCACATGTGGATTCTTCAGAAGAGTGCATTACTGGCAAGGCAGTATGCTTAGGGTCGTTATCTTGCTTCCGAATATAACTACCCCCAAGCAGAGTGTTTAAGCTGTGAAATGCATCTTGCTTGATCGAACAATGACTCGAGTAAAGTATATTTTTAGCAAATCCTGTGTGTTGCCGATACATGTGATGCTAACGCAGACCTAATCGCCTGATCTGAACCCATATAACGTTTAACGGGCGATATCGACAGGTAGCTGAGGCTGGTGTTCGGCATACATAGCCAATTCGGTAGCCAATCATTTTAAGTAAAATTCGGGCTCTGAGATATGCTACAGCAGAAGAGACGGCGTAGAAGCTTGTGATCTCTTCGCCTAGCCAGGCGAGGGTGGTCATTAAGTAAAGAATCGTTGTGGGACTACGTCACACTAAATGCATATATTCCCCAAGGCATATGTGTTTGCTATTGAGTGGTCAGTAAATATTTTCACGTGCTGTGCAAAATTTAAAGTGTGCCTGGCATTGTAGAAATCCCACTGACTCCCCGCGCAGAGTTACAGCCACAGCAGATGCTGCGGCCATTTTTTTGAGGATTTTTTTGTGCGACTGGTGCGTGCTTACCGTTCCTTAAAGTAACTCGGAAGATGCCACCGGATAAGATTAACATGAGGCCAGATCGAGCCTGTCCTATGTATCAGCTGCTGCAGCATTGCTGTCTGGGTGCCTGTTGAGAGGAGTGACTCTTTTTTTTCTGCTTCTTCCGGTGTTTAGGCCTCGTGCCACCCGGGCAGCGGCCACTGCAGAGAAGGCCCAGCATGGAGCAGGACGAGAGGCCACGTCAAGCTGCTCAGCTCATGCCTCCGATGGCTCAGTCCTCCTCGGCAGCACATCAAGTGGATCCTTCAGCGCAGGCAGCCTACCGTGCTACTAGTCCGCCTCCGCCCCTGCCTCCTCCCAGGCTGCCGCCGCCACCGACTCCGAGTGTTTCCGCAGCAGCGGCGCCATCTTCGGCCGCAGCTCCTCCGCCTCTGCCTCCTCGGAGCTCGAAGCCGTCGCAGTACTTGAACAATGCAGCTCCACCTGCTGCCAATCCAGCTCAGTTGCCTTCGATGCCGCCAATGAAGAAGCCGCTCATTTCCATGCCGCAGACTGCCGCCAGCTTCGCTGCTGGTGCCAACGGACTACCGTCTCACCACTTCGCAGGCCCTGCGAACGCCGCCTCCGGAAGTTCCAGTCCCGGCAGCTGCATGCAGGCGCTAGTTTCTTCGCTGACGGCCGCTGCACTCGGCGGCGGAGCTGTGCAGCAGCCGCCGACCGGCCAGCAGTGGCAGCAAAGGCAGCAGCACCCATACTCGGCAGCCGCCGTGGCAGCAACGCAGCCATTCGTGCTTTCGACTCCGCAGCCGACGCCGCTACCATTCGGCACAGGCTACTCTGGCGCCACTCTGTCTCATCAGCCATTGCCACATGGAGGAGCCTCGGCAAGTGCCGGTCCCGGGCGGCCGCCGTCGCCCGCTGCCCACGGGCAGCAGCAGCGTGTGGTGCCACCTCCGCCGTACTCGGTGGCCACGGCCGCGTCTTCGTCTTCCTCGATCGCCAGCAGCGTGGGTGGCGGCAGCTCGAGCGCCGGCGGCGGCGACTACCAGCTGGCTGGCGTGGGCGGTGCAGCCGGTGAGGGGCTGTCTCTCGGCCGACAAATGGCCGCAGCGTCCGCCTTCCCTCCGGAGTACCGGCCGAGTCCTCCGTACGGTGGCTCCGGTGAGCACTTTCGCACGTTTGTGGTGCGGTTTTTCTTTCTTCTTTTCCCGAGAGTGCCCCCACCAGGTCCTGCTTTTAGCCTGGGGAATCAGTTGCTTTGTCTGCTTGCTTAACCTTTTTTTGTTCTCCCGGCGGTAGTCGGCATACCAAGCGCATCCGGTGTGTGCAGGCCGACTACTGACCATAGGCCGCTAGCCTTTTCAGTGAGCATCGTCTTCAGCAATCGCACGTTCATTCTGGCCCTCTTATCTCCACCTGCACTCGCTCGGTATGCTCATTCGGTGAGCTCGAAATGTCATTCTTTCACCGTCACAGTGGTGATGGCTGCCGGTTGTGTCGTACCTACTGTATTGCTGCATGTCCTAGATTGCTGAGCCCACTTGCATATTTCTTACACGACCGTTTCTTTACCTCTGCCTACTGATTCTAGCGCTTACTTTTGCACCGTCCTTCACAACTTGCTTGAAGGCTGCTAACTTTCGTTTGTCTGTCGTCCTATTTTTTTTACCATGTTTCTCACTTTTTCTTTGCTGCATGAGATGTTGGCTTAACAGCTGCATAGACCTCAAGATTGTGTGTTATTCAGACTAGATGTATGTGCACGGGCCATACAAACACATTACTGGCACAGACACTTTTTGCTTCCTAAGAATCACCGCTTCTGGAACATTACTTGTTTGGTGGTTCTAGTGGGTTCATGAACAGTTGCAGATTTCGTTTGATATTTTTTTGTGTAGCACCCACAGAACACGAACGACATTTTTAGATTTACCAAGTACCCCTTCTCCACACAAAAAATGCATCTCATGGATCGTTTCGAGTACTTCCTTAGTAACGATCGAGATTCTGGGCAATCTGATTTTGGGCTTGCGCAGACGTAGGCCAAAGCTGGTTCGTGAGTGGGCAAGGAATCAATAGCGCAGTTAAGAGCAAGGAATCATTCACCCTGATGATAATAAAAGAAAAAAGCAGCAGCGCATCTGTACACTGCTGCTTAGAAGTCTTGACAAACACCTATACCTAAGATGCCAAAACCTTAGTGAACTGCGTGTACTAGAAAGTTAGCATTGAAATTATGGGACAGTAGTAAGTACAGTGTAGTACATTCATTTGCAAACTGAGTTTAGACCTTGGGAATAATTCCCGTGAATTCTTTCATTCCTTGCTAACCAGAAGATTCTGTTGGGTGGCTTCTGCTTCTCAACGCTTCGAAATCTTGCATCGCTCTGAACCATGTCAGGGCTATGGTTGTGCATGCTCAAAATTGTAGCGTTTAAAACCTTTCATTGCTGAGAAAATGCCCGACACGGTTGTTGAGACAAAGTTTTAGAGACGGGGGATACTTAGTGCGTCCAGTAAATCTTACAGTGTTCACATCATGCTACGAAATAACATCCTTCGAAAATAGTGACTATGTCGATGCCAGAAATAGCCTCAAGTCCTGGAAAACAAGGTTATATTGGCATGTTTTTTACTTGGTAAGAAAGCTAGTGTGGTGGCAGCATAAAAATAGTAATACTAATGTCTGTTGATAGTGCCTTGAGAGAACTTAATCTCAATTCAGGCTCTTTACAACTTGCTGCAAGGGAAGCAATAACCAATAGTTAATAAAGAGCATGGCTCACCCAACCAAGCATGCCAAAGCCCACAGTTATGATGCAAAGACAAGCGTGCAAAACGCACAAAAGATTCCAGACTTCTGTTTAGTATTACTTCTGGTTAGTAAATGCACGAATAGGTAAAACTCGGATTTTATGGCAATGTTTAGCTCCGCCTTGTCTAATTCGACCATGCTGCTGTTAGCTTCGAATGTGTAAAGTTGACCACAGTGGCTGGCATGCTGAAACCTGCATGGTAGATTTTCTACTTATGCGTGGGCTTGTGCTTTGGCATTGTGAGTCTGCCTGTTTGAGCTTCAAATCTATCAGCCTACATCATAGTTGTGGAGAATTGATTTTCTGCAGGTAACTCTTCCCCATCAACTGCTGGTTCACCGTTTCAATACAGTCGACCAGGTGTTGGTGCCCATGCTGGGGGTGCAATGTCACCTACATGTATGACGTCACCTTGGGATAGCCGACATGTTGCCAATGGACCAAGTGCAAATTTCCAAGCTTCACCTCTACGACACAATGCTTTAGGTCGGTATTCGGTCAGCAATAAGCGTTGGCTGACTTCTCTCTCTGGTTTGTCGTGATGTGACTTGGCTGGGTTTTTTCGTAGGCCTGGAGTATCTGTGCAAGTGATGAATGCAGTCTTAGCCTGTTGTGTGTCTCGTTAATAGTAATCAGTACAGGTAATTGCACGTTCTGCCGATGGAGCAGAGCCTTTCAATTGGCTTTAAACGCCAACTCGTTCAACCTACCTGTACTTTAGCTATGGGTGTGTGTGCGCGTGCATCCTTTGCACCGGACATACCCGGTATGTCTGGCGTTGGACATACACGGTATGACCGGCACACAGGATATCACGTATCCTTAGATTCATTCATTCCTGCCAGTCAAACAACACAGGCTTCCCCTGTTAAGTGTGTTAGCGGATATCAGGATTACTTTGGCCTGCTTAAGAAGATGGATTGGTGACTCAGTAGCACGTGCAGCCTCCAAGCATGTCATGACATGGATTGGTGGTGTGTTTTGCCTGTGCCTTTGTGGCCAACATGCAGACGCCGGTTTTTCCTATGGAGCTACAGACTACTGTGAATTTCGAGACCGGCGTGTGAACGGCACACAGCAAACTGAAATGGGTGGCAAGTTTGTTGTGCTCTCTCTCTAAATTAGTCCCTGGCTCCTAGAAGTGTCAGCCTACGTGTCACAGTAAGAACTCTCGAAGCTATGATTGTATTATTAGCTCATTTGTTTCGGGTGGTTGCTGCTGTGATCCAAAAAACGCGTGTCAATGCCTGGCAGTGCTGCACTGCTGAGCAGCATTCTACATTAAAACTGTGGCTGCACGGCAGCCGCTGGTGCTACCTGCCGTAGCCGTCAGCTAGTGGCGCTGCTCCATCATTCATATTTGGTACTGGTGCTGTGGCTCAGTCAGCCGCCTGATTTGAACCCTGTAGAAGTATACCACATGGAGCAATATCGACAGGTGGCAGAGGCCGGGTGTTCGGCCTACACCAGTAGCCATTCTTTTCAGTAAAACCCTGGCTCTTTGAAATATTCTACAGTCGAACAGACCATGCCGAAGCTGGTAGCCTTGACTCCTCTCCAGATAAGGGAGGTCATAAAGAATAGTCATAGGACGACGCCAACAGCATGTCTGTCTGTGGGTTGTCAATAAATATCTTCACTTGCTTGGCATAACTACTTTAGTATGCCTGGCATCTTAGAAAACCCTCTTATTACCGAGCGAATTGTTACGGCCACAGCATCGACGGCCATGCATAGGGTTTTTTCCACCTGAGTGTTGCTAAGCTATCTTCACCTGACTCCTTTGCGGTCGTGTGTCGAGACGTGTCATGTCTCAGCTGAAGCGTTCGGTAACGGCATGTCTTGGCATTAATATGTGACAGCGGTCTTTGCTGCTATTAACTTTTTGAGAAGATAAACCGAGCACTTCGCTATGCTTTCACTGGATTGCAACCTTTGTCGGCGCCTTAGCCACTTGCTGACACTTGTTGTGTGGCAGCTACATGCTCGGCCCTGCATGCCTGCCCGATTTCCAGTTTTCTTTTCTTTTTGTTTAATCGTGCCGTGTCAAACGGAGCCTTGCACAGGGAGCTTCGTTCCCCGATCATTTGGAGCTGCATGATCGCTCTTGCCTTTGCTAACAATGCAGGTGGTGAGTTGCCGGCTCCCTCCACCAGTCAGCAGCAATCAGTGCCCGCTTACCAGCTGCCACCACACTGCTCTGCCCCGCCCAACTACTACACGTCGTCAGTGCAGGCACGCGTGGGTGGCGAGGGGGCAGCTCGCATACCTGGTAGCCAGCAGCAGCAACCGCAGCAGCACTTGATGCTGACGCCTCGAGGAAATGTCCATATTCAACTCAGAAACCAGAAAGGTAGCTGCCGGTCGACTGCCTGCCTATCCTCGTGTTTTGTGTCTTGTTGTCCTGTTTGATCTTGTGTGCACTGTATTGTTAGTCTGTCCGTGTGTTTGTCATGCACGTGCACCTGCCGTTTTGCTGCCATTCCGGATTGCTAAGCCATCAGGAAAACCTCCACCGTCATAAAAAGCCCAGCATAACAAATCGGATCTATGTTGATGCACCACTTGAAAGAGATTCGCATTCACTCGAACTGTTGTCTCGATGCTTACCACTTGCGTTGCCCTCCACATAAAGCACGAATTGATTCATGATTATTCGCTTGGCGTAGAGCCGAGAGGTTCATTAGTAATTCCCACGTTTGATTGCCATTGATGGATGCAAGTTACTCGAAACGTCTCTAGCGTTGCTGTCTTAGCTTTCCCTCGTGCACTTCAGGATGCATTCGACACTAGTTTGCCAGTCCCATACTTTGCTTTCTGTTGTCCAATGAACTCGGGCAGGAACGGCTTGCCTCTCTCTATCTCATGCTTCCGGCCAAACGGCTCTCTGTTAGACGAAGGAATAATGGGCTTTTTGGCTGCTCTTGTCCCTTGGCTTTAAATGCTACCGAGTGACGTCTGCTTGAGCCAACCGATTAAACTTCAAACCTAGCAAGTCCTGATAGGTTTTAGAGCTGGTCACTTGCTGTGAGAGTGTAGCGACCTTACTTCGAGAATTCTGATCATGGTAAGAGTCATCCTGCTAGTCCTGCTGAATCTCTCAGCAGGTAGTGATTCTCTCGATCACCGAGTTCTACTTGAGCTTGTGTCATCTTGCCTGGGCATCACTGGCTCTGCTGCAACGGTTTCGATTCTATCTCAGTGGCAGATTTCAGAGCGTCTGTTTACCATTTCTGTTCTCCCTTTTGCTATTTGTATCTAGCCATGCACATTGTAGAATTTTATTTTTGTTCAGATGGTGTCAATGGACAGCAATCATCCTGGGAGCCTTCAAAGTATGTGGTACTCCACGAATCTCGGTCCATTTCTGTTCTCCCTTTTGCCCTTGTAGTCTGGCCATGCACAATGTAGGATTTCATTTTTATTCCTACGACACACAGCAGCCGTACTTGTGCTTTGTTCCCTTCCTGTTTTCCAGCACGTCGAACTCTCTCAACTCCTTTGTTGCATGCATGGGTGACATGCGTACTTGGGTGGCAGCAAACTTCCTCAAATTGAATGGCGATAAAACCAACTTCCTTGCTGTGGGCAAACCTGGTGTTACTCGGAAATCGGAAAGCTTTAAATGGTCTCTACCTGCATATCTCCTGTAATTAATTTTCACAATTCGGATGTCCTGTTACGAAGTGACCTTTGACTGTATGATTGCTTGAGCCTCACAATCAAGTCTGCCTACTTTCAGCTAGGCACCATGGCAAAAATCTGACCTGCTTAGTTAAGAATACACTGCCAAACTGGCCCATGTGTTCGTTGCATCCCATCTAGACTTAAGTAATTCACTCACTCACTGCTTGCATATCTTCCTGACTACGCTATAAGATGCTTGCAGTTGGTGCAAACAAGCATTGTGTCGAATTCAAGGTTCTGGTTATCACTTTGATGTTTCTTCATTCTCTTGCTCTAGAATACCAATCCTATGTACTTCCTTATCAGGCTTCACATGTTATCACCTGCGTTGTTAATTGGTGCCTTCGACCAACCTTTAGTCCTATAGACACGCGTGTCTTCATCCCGTTTGCTCCCAAAGCCTAGAACTCACTCCCGACTGACGTCACTACATCCCCTGACTTGAGCACATTTAAAAGCTAAACTCCACCTGTTCATCACAGCATTTGCTTCACCACTGTTAATTGTCCAGTGGCTACTCCTGCATGCTATCACTGTGCATGCTATCACTAACCAATGGACATGCATCCTTTCAATCGTAGGTCGTGTCTAGAAAGAGATTTAGTACTCTTTGGTCGCTTCACAAATGCCTGGCCATTATTATTATTATTACGTATAGGCACATAAGAATGGCTTGCTTAGACTTTCTCAAATAGTATTAGTCATAACAGTAGCTATAATGGTGGTAGTCATAGTTGTAGTAGTGTTAGTTGTAGTAGTATTGGTGGTAGTAGTAGCAATCAGCAGCTGTAGCAAGTGCTACACAGCATATAAAGTGAGTTGTTTGACGGTATGTGTGAGCCCCACTCGTTTATGCAGCCATTGTAAGGTAATCTTACCTGCTGCTCGCAAAGTTTCTTATTAGCCAGTGTCCTTCAAATGTTGGCAATGTTCTACCTTGAGCCCTTGTAGCCCATGATTTCTAGTGGTATTGTACAACCCGTACCTGAAGGAAGTATAGCAGTGGCTGCCCAAGTGCTACTTTAAGCGCCTGCATTTCGGCCGATCCTTGTCAGTTTTGTTGCATTCCAGAAACCACGTGGTTTCTGGCCGATTTTTCAAAACTGGGGGTAAACATGCTGATCAAACATGAACATTCACCGTGCATAGCAAGCCTTGCAGTATAATTGTAGGAAAAGACTGGTGCTGCCAGAAAAATTAGTCGATGCTATTGCTCCTAGAGTGTTTTGTGTGTCTCCTGAACTCAGCCACTACACCCAGCCTTTGATTTAAAGTTGAACAACCTTGTCTACCAGCAAAACCTTACAATTAGATATTATTTTTAGATTGTATGCCTCACCTCGGAAATGTTAGGGAAAAGGTTCTAACAAAATTATAACGCTCTTTAGTTTGTTTCCTCGAATTCTGAAAAAGTTGAAATATCAAGGTCAGCGTTGTAATTTGTACAGCATTCTAAACAGCAAAATATCTAGGATATGTATACTTGAAGTTAAACCTGGAGCGTGGCTTCCGGTAGCCCGAGAACGTCGTTAGCTTCAATCCCAGCCAAAGTCGAGGACTCTGCGTTTTCTTGCGTTCGACGCAGTATTTCGTCGGCACATGATAGCCACTGAATAAGGATATTGTCTGCTTCCCCAGTAGTGTCCGGGCCCGGGTTTGGCATCTTTGACCGTTTTTTTTTGAAGACCATAGTAGCCAAATCGTTCTGACTGTGTATAAACTTTCCGGTCTTGTATTTTTATTAAATTAGCCTGCATCCGTAAAAAAAACTTGAGTGTCTGCTGACGAGGCCCCCCCCCCGTGCCACTGACCGCAAAGCTACGAGCTCTCAGTTAATGGAGCAAATTTGTATTGGGAAGAAAAATGAAAACACATTGTTCCTGCGGAGTGTCGCTGTTGCCGATGCCCATCGCTGCCGAGCGCCTGTCTAGCTGTGCCCGTCCGCCGTCTCTGCTGCTTGGTGCTCTACGCTCAAGTCAGAGAACAGTCGATGCTACGACACACGCCGTTGCCCATTCTAGACCCTTGTGTGTCGGTCACCGGCAACCCCAGCTTCCAAGTCACCGCTGTAAGCTCGCCGAAGCGAGTCGACCCCGCCGGCAGCCAGCAACAGCAGCCCGCCATACAGATCCAGTTTGGCGGTCCGGCACCTCCTCACGTGGTCAGCGAGGCTCACGTCCCACCGGGGCTGCTGCTGCGAGGCATGATGGCGATGCAGCCGCACGACTGCCCGTGCGGCTCCGACTCGCCCGTGCTGAGGACCACCAATCCGTCGCCTCTGTCCGTCCTGAGCACGGCGTCGAACGCGAGCAGCGAGCAGGTGCCCTTGGACCACCGCCCGCCGCCGCCACCGTATCCGGGCGGTGGCGCGGCGAGCCACGCCTACGTGCAGACGCCGACCGAATCGGACACGCAGAGCGAGGCCGACATGGTGAGCGCGGTGGCTGTGGCGGTGGCAGCAGCAGCGTTGCGAGACCTGTCCTGTCCTGCCCCTTTTCTCGACCTTTCCCTAGCACTCGGCCCTTGCTTGGCCCATGACCGGCCTGTCGTGATACTCCTGCAACGCAACTCGCACTTTGTGACGGCCGGCCGCCCGCCGTCGTCGTCCACTGGCCGCGCTGCTGCCGTTAGCGAGCCGAGCGATGCCGCGCAGCCTCCGCCGCCACAGAGAGGGACCCCGAGCGAGAAGCTGTGCGCTAGCGGCGCATCGGCAGCAAGCACCTCTCTAACTGCAGGGCTCGAGCGGTGGCGAGCTGGACGGCAGCGGCGCGCTGCTGCGCTGCGAGTCGCCCATACCGGAGCGCAAGCCCGAGGCACAGAAGAAGGACGCCGAGCGGTGTGACACCAAAGTGCAGCACTACTCGCCGCAGGCGTTCAAGTTCTACATGGAGCAGCACGTCGAGAACGTGCTCAAGCAGCACAAGGAGCGCATCAAGAGGCGCGCCCAGCTGGAGAACGAGATGGACAGGGTGAGGAGCGAGCGAGCGAGCGTGCGTCGTGCCGCCTCGTCGAAGCTGCAAGGCGACGCCGCCGGCTGTGCACGCCCCTCTCTTAGCCGATCGATCGCACTCGTGAGCCGACTGGGTGGCGACGATTTTGGCGCTGCGCTCGCCCGTCCAGGCGACGCTGTGCGAGGAGACGCGCACGGAGATGAGGCGGATGCTGCGGCAGAAGGAGTCCAACTTCCTGAGGATGCGGCGAGCCAAGATGGAGCGAGGCATGTTCGAGCGGATCAAGGGGCTCGGAGTGGGCGCGTTCGGCGAGGTGGCGCTGGTCCGCAAGAACGACTCGTCGATGCTGTTCGCCATGAAGACTCTGCGCAAGGCTGACGTTCTTCGACGCAACCAGGTTGGCTGTGCTGCGTCGACTGCGAAGCCTTGTTGCGCAAGTCGGGCGTCCGCTGCCATCGATTCCCTCCTGACCGAGGAGGCATGCTCTGCTTTAGTCGTGTGCGTGTGTGTGTGTGTGTGTGTGTGTGTGTGTGTGTGTGTGTGTGTGTGTGTGTGTGTGTGTGTGTGCTGTGCACGTATGAAATTGGCAATTTACCTGTGCCAGCTGAGCTTTGCCTCGCTTGGCTGTCGTGTGTGCAGCCAGTTAGTTGCCTTACGTATGGGCTTTGCATGAGCAAGACTCTGCTAACGATGGCCCGAGCCAGCCTGCCTGCCTTTTCCATCGCTGCTGCCACCCCGTGCTTGACCGTGTGTTTGCGCCCGTCTGCAGGTAGCTCACGTCAAGGCCGAGCGCGATATACTGGCCGAAGCTGATTGCAACTGGGTAGTCAAACTGTTCTACTCCTTCCAAGACAAGGACAACCTGTACTTCATCATGGAGTACATCCCCGGTGGCGACATGATGAGCATGCTGATCAAGTTCGGCATTTTTGAGGAGCCGCTGGCGCGGTTCTACGTCGGTGAGCTGGTGCTGGCCATCGAGTCTGTCCATCGCATGGGCTTCATCCACAGGTAAGGCTGGCCCCTTCCCCCTCCCCCACCCACCCCGTCGTGCTGCCTGCCAGCCTGGTTGCACGTAAGTGCGGCCACGAGTAGGGGGGGTAGGTTTTGCATGTGCCTGTTGGGTGCTACAGTCGACTCCTCGTGTAAAAATATCTTTACCAATCAGGCTTTGTGAACATTGTAGCCACTTGACATTTAAAAATGATTGGGAACTGGTTTGGGTCAAGCACAAAACGATTTAAAGATAAAAATATAAAGAATAAAAGATACATTTATTTAAAGAATTAAAGATAAAAGATTTAAACCATCGTGAGCTCTGAAAAACATTGCTGAGCAAATTTTTTTAAAGCTGATTTAACAGCCTCATTCATATAGCAGCAGCAGATCTTTCATGGCTATTGCCACCACTTGAAGGCGGCCTAAAGCTGTCATGATGCACCGTGTTAATGTCAGCATGCTCAAATATTAATAGCTGTGCGGCCCCTTGTATGGACTGTACAGGAAACAGTTAACCAATCTATGTGTATGATACCTACGGTGGCAAATGTATACTGGTCGGTTATAATCACTGTGGGAATAGCCAGAAGAAGATACTTAAGCCTACAATGAGATCGTATGGTTAGTCTGGGGGTCATGCATATTCTTCTATATACTTTTGATTTCGATTGCGTAGTGCACTTAGCACGTAATATTAACGATTGGCTATATTTGGAACCAGTGCGAGACATTAATGAATCCTTGTTTCGAGGCAGTCGAAAAGGCACATCTAAGAATGTGTGCCAAACCAGCATTCTTGGTTGCTTAGCAGCCTTGCAGAACTGCTTTAGTGACTAGGCACTGAGCTTTGTAAATTGAGTACGATCTCAAGACATCATTCTCAGTTATGCTCTCTGTAGATCCCGTTTAGCAGATTTGAGCCTGTTTCATTAAGCACGGAAGCGGTGGCATGCTTTGTTGTTTTTAATCTAGTGATGTAGATGTGTGCGCACGCAAGTTATTGGGTTCGATGATGTAAAAATAATAATACATTTGTATGCCATCCTCAGAGAACTTAATCCCTTTCTAGGCAGTTTGCATATGCTTTAAAGGAAGCATGATCATATGGTTTGTGGTAATGTGCACAGTGTCATAAGCACGTAGGAGGTGTACATTCGTGTAGGGAGGGGCTGTGTTTTGCATGTCACTACAGTTGAGTCTGCTGGAACTGCTCGATACGAGCTTGAGTTCTAGTCGCGATCACTTGAGATCTTGACCATCGTTGGAATTGTACAGCTATTCTTGAAATGCCCTCTAGGGTATTCAGTCGGTCATTCATAGACTATGCCTAAGCGAAGAATGGATGAGTGCATGTTTGTGTTTGATTCCTTTAATGCCTGCCGTGCCATACAATCTGCATGTAAGGAGCTCTTTTTTTGGCTGCAGCTTGTGTACACGGTGCCCAATACTGGTCTTTGTAGGGATATTAAGCCCGATAACGTTTTGATCGACCGAGATGGCCATATCAAGCTCACTGATTTTGGCCTTTGCACTGGCTTTCGATGGACACATAATTCCAAGTATTACCAGAATGGCGGAGGTCACGCACGGCAAGACTCGATGGAGCCAGACGCTGCAGGCAGCGATTGCAACTGCGTCGAGATTCTGAAGCCGCTGGAACGGCGCCGCCAGCGAGAGAGGCTCAGGTGTCTTGCCCATTCACTTGTCGGTACGTGATTGCTGGCGAAAGTGCTCGATCAGTGGGCCACTGCGCTGGGCACGTTAAAGCAATACTGGGACAATTACTATTAAGGAAGCATAAAAACGAACGGCTTGTATTCCTGCTACACTTGGAGATGAGCATACTAAATTGCCTGGTGGCCTACTTGTTGAAGGGCTGGGAAGAAGTTAGGATTCTTTGAGGATTTTGCATGTCCATGTGGGATCGCTTTGCTGTGAGGGGGGCTTGTTGGCACCTAGGCATCCTACTCTGTCCAGGCGATCTCACAGGCTTGGGCTTGAACCGAGCAATGGCCAAACGTTGAAATGCGCTGCACCTCAGGCTGATGGCTTGACGTGAACCCAGGCGAGGCCAAGTGGCGCTTGCGTCGGAGGAAGGCACTAATGTATCCTTTTCATTATGTCGCCACGCTTGCTCCGACATGCTCGCTGTCAGCTACTCCTTGCTGCTAAATGCCATGCTTTGAAATAGAACCTAGTCGTTTTGTTTGCATATAAGAGGTGAGCGCAACATTGCATCTGCTGTGCCAGATTGCCATTTGCTGCTCGTTTCGTGCAGGCACACCAAACTACATTGCGCCGGAGGTGCTTCTGAGGTCAGGCTACACTCGGACGTGCGACTGGTGGTCAGTGGGCGTCATTCTCTTTGAGATGCTCGTCGGTCGACCGCCGTTTCTTTCGAATTCTGCTCAGGAGACTCAATATAAGGTGTGCTTGCCAGTGTGATCGGTCAGCTGTGCTTGGTGGGTCCGCAATCTTCCTTTGAAGACGTATTCACGTGAGAGTTGTTATCTCTTCAGGTCATCACATGGGAGCGTACTCTTCGCGTACCCGAAGAGGCTAATTTGTCGGAGCATGCTACGAGCTTGATCCTGGGACTGTGCTGTGGTCCAGAGCAGCGCCTGGGCACAAATGGTGGCGCTGACGAAATTAAGAAGCATCCTTTCTTTGAAGGGCTTACGTTTGATGACTTGCGTAAACAGAGGTAATCGGCTGTATTTGACACGTGCTCGTGCCTAATTTTGAACCGGATTGTGCAAGATGCAGATGCACTAGCTACCACCGTGCTCCTGCGTTTTTTGCCTAGCGGCATCCGTGGTGTTCACGCACGACTACTGCTAACACTTTTATCTCTGCTGTCTGCTAGAGCACCGTACAAGCCCCCGATAAAGCATGAGACGGATACATCAAATTTCGACTCGGTCGACGATATAGAGCACCACCACCACGACGACGAGGATTTCAGGAATGGCAAGTATCCAGAGCATGCTTTTGTGGAGTTCACCTTTCGCCGGTTCTTCGACGACTATGGGCTTCCGCTGAAGATGACTGAGAGCTTGGAGAGGCACACGTCGGACACCTACGGCGGCATTCCAATATATGGGCGACACGGCGAGGGTGACGCTGCGGCTGCTTACGCTGCTCACGCATCTGACAGTGGCATTTCCTCAGCCCAGGCTAACGGAACTGGTGACGCTAGTGGCCCGGAGTCGTACCGATCTCTCGGTGCCTCCAGTTCCACAGCTGCTGCAGGCGGATACAGTAACACTGCTAGCTCAGAGACAATGGCTCACAGGACTCCGGACAACCCGGTTTACGTTTAGAAGCTGTGACTTTGTGGAGCCCACGTCGCTTGCCTTGCCACTTGAAGGCATCACCGCGACTTGAGCAGCACCCGCCCGCCACCGCCTTCGTCCGGTTCGCGGGGTCAATGCTGCCTCTGCTGACTCGATCGCCTGCAGCTAGTCCTGTGATGCCAGCTGTGATTGGTCGCACAGCAACTGTCGTCGGTTGGGGGGAGGCAGGCGGAGGAGGAGCGGCTCAGGTTTGACTGTGATGGCTGAGCTATCGATGCAGCAGAACTGCTGCGGGCAGCCGACGTTGGAGTGTGTGCTGGTACTGGTCCTTCCTTCTCTGTGGCCCATCTAGCTCTGTTTGAGAGCCAGGTTCCACAATGGTGCTCAGCGTTTAGAAAGCACCTGTTTTTTTCTATCATGCGTTCAGCTGCACCGTCGTTCGTCAGTCCGGCAGCTTGTACTCATCTTGGCTGCTTCGAGAGCAGCATAGCAGCAGGGAAGGGTGTGCGTGTGCGTTTCCTGCCCGTGCGGGTAAATTTCATTCTGCTGTGAGTAGCCCACTCTCGTTCGACAGTCAGTGGAAAGAGTGGTAGGGCCCGTGCTGCATTTCTTTTGTTGGCTGTCCGGTGAGGCAGCCGTGATGGTCTGCAGTGCTGGAGGCCAACTTAACAAGTTCTCTTATGGCTCATTCAGTTGTCTTCGCCGAAGGCAAACTGGAAGTGAAGCTATTTTTTCACCAGTGTTTATTTTATATAAATTATTTATTTGCTATGGTTTCCTGCATCATTTACAAGAAAATTGCAAAAATAATATTTTATCTGGTAAGCCGCAGAGGCAAGGCATCGGTAATGTAATGAAGACAAGTTTTTGTTTTAGGTATTGTGCATTATCGTCCATATCACCACCACCTTGTCATCATTCGTCATCCTCATCATGGTTGCCTCTTCATTATGTACTCGCTGTTTTACTCTTGATGTTATTTGCTGGAGCTAAACAACATGACTACCAATGCTTATTGATGCTCATTTATTCCTTTACACATTGTTTGTCCTTTACTTTGGCCCGTACGTTACTAATGATGTATGCTATAGTTCATTGGTATGGCGCCCTAAGAGAACTTAGTCTCTACTCATGCGATTTATATATGCCAACAGGGCTCGAACCCATGACCTGGGTCGTTAAAGTCAGGTTTATCGCTTGGCAATCTGTAGGTAGCTTGCCAGGGCATCATTAAGTTCCTTCTGTTTGGTCGGGTCGCCCAGTTTCTAAAGCTCGAGTACGAGTTTGTCTTGTGCAGTGGTAGAGCATTAAGACTGTATCAAGAGCACCAAGATGCAGCAAGCCGCTGATAAACTACATGGAGAATCTGAAGAGATGTATTGACAGCAAAGCTGACTCGGAAACTCTTTTCTCGAATGGATTGTCGTTGTAGTTTTTTGTTCGGCGGTTGACCGTAGAGCTGAGCACAGAAACTGCTCCCTATCTTGCCTTTGCCTTTTTTATCTTTGCTGTCTTTTTAATTATCTTGAGCCTGCGATGTGAGTCCGTAGAAGAAGCTACGAAAACCGGTCGACTCGCTAAGGCTGGCAGTATATATGTAACATGGCAAGATGGGGCTACGACCATCAGCTTCCGGTAAAAAAATCTTGATATATACCTAAGCTGCTATCCTGACTGAAGAAAATGGAAGGCTCTTGTTCGAGGTATTTCTTCAGAGACTCGCCCGTCGTTATCATAATGGCGGCATGCAGCTTTACTTTAGGTACCTCCTTCATATAATAATGCACTTGATAAAGCGCACTCAGAGAACTCAATCTCTTTCTAGGCGCTTTACATTGGCTGCAAAGGGAAATGCAATTGAATGGTGAGTAATATCGTGCTTGATAAACAAACAACATGAATAATATGGTTAGGGGTGACATGCACAGGGTCAGCATGCAAATGTGGTTAGTGGCAGCATGCACAGTGTCAGCATGCATAAGCACATGAAGGACGAATCATAGGGACCCACTAAATGCTGTCCTAAATAGGTGTGTTTTAAGTTCTTTTTAAATGTGGTCCAGTCAGGGGATGCTCTGACGCAAGTCGGGAGGGAGTTCCAGGCTTTGGGAGCATACGAACTAAATGCACGGTCTCCAAAGGATTTGAGGTTTGTAGGAGGTATTGGTAGACTGTTGGATTCAGAAAGGGGGTGGTACGATGCTTGGCCTCGTGGGGGGAGTAGATCTGAGAGATAGTAGGCTGGAGCCATAGAATGAAGGGACCTAAAAGTGAGCGACAAAACCTTGAAGTCAATCCGTTGCTTTGGCTTCCTTTCCTAGTATTGTAACCTATGGATACTGCTAGAAGATGAAATTAGTAGCTGAAGTAATCGATTCTTTTGCCTTGGATAGAATTGGGAATAATCAATTCCTGACGATGCCAAGCCTTGCAAATATGTGGATTTTTAGTGCTATGAGTGAGGTATGTGTGCCCTATGTAGGCAGTGCTCTTAGCGTTAGCCTCTTGTGACCTCCACTCTCTTGAGATTAAGTTGTCAAGACTTCCGAGGAAACCTGTGACAAAAATCACAACTAGATACCAAAAGGAGATGTGAATTGTGGGAGTTGCAGTTGAACGAAGAATCCACCAAAAGACACATTCCTGGAGAACTGTAAAAAGAAAAGATGGTCTCACGGCAGAGGAGGATATGCCAAGAATAATGAAGGACAGCCTAGACTATCCTCCAACAAGAAATTACAACTAGGTTTTCCGGCTCACAGATCTTGATGCCAAATTTGATTTCTTGTTAGAAGCTGAGTATTTTTGAAGACACCAGACCAAACTTCGCCAGCAATGTCTAGATCGTGGAGGCTTCTATTGTTCAGACTTTGATGGAACTGAGCTGCACAACGATATATGTGACTGCAAAATGCTTTGCCTTCTTCTCTGCATAGCTTAGAATACATTGCACATAAAAGGCCACTTGGCGGTGCATTGCCGAAACTCGACGGGAGCGGGATTACTGTCAAACCTGACTAATGCAAATGACACTTGTACTTATGCGCACACATAAACAAAGTAGTGCAAGATGTTTTTGTTTTGTTTTGTTTTGCCCCTCAACAGGGAGAGCTCGCTCGCTGGGTCAGTCCGAGCTCGGGCCTCCTATCGAGGCAACGTTTTTCCAAAGGCAGCTTTTCCGTCGTTTTTCACGAGCATTGGCTGATTTAATGATAATCGACTCCCAGTTTTTCCTTTTGATTTACCCATTAAATATGGTACCCCTAGCTTCAGCTTGAGAGGCAAAGGAGTAGCGAGATCGTAAAAATATGCATTGCGGCCGTAAACTATTCGTCATCCTGGTCTACTGCCTGCTGTTCGTGCGGCTGGTGGAAATTAATTTTAATTTAGTCAAAGGGCAACGATCAGCAACCGTTTCATCACGGTGAGCAATTGCTGGGGAAAATAACTCCGCCGCTCGGTCGGGCCAAGATTAAAAAAGCTGGCAGGATGTGGGTCAGCTGCTGCCTAATGACTATGCTAGTAGACCTGTTGCTCCTATGCGGATTTGCTAGCCATAAAGAAAAGCCTGCCAGAATGTGCACTCTGGACATGATAGCAACGCGAATCTCTTATTTCCAGCGCTGCTGACATCCCCGAGAGCTTATCTAACCGATCTAGCCTCTCCAAATATGATGAAGGCATAGCGTACTCCGGCATGCCACTCGGCAAGTGGAACGAGGCAACTGACCCGACGAGTCTTGACGTACCGTACTGCCTTGTGCTCCAAAAATGCAAAATAGCTTTGACGAACAATACTACGGCGCTAATAGGAATTTTAGACTCTTGCATGTTCAATATATTGAGAAAACTTCATAACTTGTCGCCAGTGCCTCAAATTTTTCAAAAACATTAGGGAAATGAGTATAGATGAGAAGACTGTTATTAGAAGCTGAGCCCGTTTTTGGGACGCTTGTGACTTTTCCGGCGCATGAGAGATTCAGTTCTCTGAGGGCGCTATACAAATGTATTTTTATTATTAATGACTGGAACGCGGGAGGGGCCAACCCGGGGAGAGGCTCTTTAACTGCGAAATCCGCATAGGAGCATCGTCTCTCGATAGCTGCTCACGAGGCAGGATGTCGTCGCGAGTCGGTGGATGCTGGAGCATTTGCTATAGACCTCTCACAGTCGAAACGCATATCGAAATGAAGTAGACACTCCTTTAGCCACCCAGCGTCGATGCTCGAAGGAAGAGCTGGAACATCGCGCATCTGATAGCCAAGAGCTCATTCGATAGACCGCGAGCACTCAGCACCACTAGCGGCGAAATTGCCGTTCTCTAGTGTCGCTTGAGCAAGCGAGAAATTTTCAAATATCCGGCTTTCCGTCAGATGTCGGCGATTCTGGAAAGAGAGGCCTCGTTCGCTGAACGCGAGAGCAAAAGAGTCTTCGGGCAGAAGCACTCGCATCGGCCGCCAGGGGCCCGGGGTAAAATTCTTGGTAAAAAAAAAACTATCCCCTTCATCATCAGCAACGACGGTTAGCGCAGTTAGGCCTTAGCTTCAGCCGAGTTTTTCAGGGCAGGAAGCCCAGACCTGCACCTTCAGCAGCTCAGTTCATAAGACGTAATCAAAGAAAGAGTAGGCTGCGAAAATTCTACCAACGAACTCCCTCCCTTCGCCCGATGACTTATTTCGGTTTACAGCAATAGCCAAAAACTAACGCTAGAGCCACCTAATAGACCGACTTAAAAAGGAAGCTCACGCCAGCAATGGTGTGGCGTTGTCAAAATAAAGTACCCGGATAAATTGGATAAGCTTGTTCAGCTCTCGGAAGCATATGCACTCTGATAGAAACTACTCGGTGAATATCTAAGCTGCATCAAAAGTAAAGGGACTTGTAGATACGCGCCCATCCATATACTAAAAGAAGCTAGCTACTTTGACAATCCTACCTGCATGCGACCCAAAGCTGCGTGGAGTGCCGTCAGGCGACTATAGTCTGACTTTATTACCAAATTTATTAAACGGCTCTTAAAAAAGATTACCTTTCACGTCGAATAAATAGCCAAGTTGGGTTTTCTGCACATTTGTGGCTACTACCAGTAGGTTCAATATATACGTATATTTCATCGGCTCTTTTAGACCTTCTCGAGGTTTGGCTGAGATTTCTCTTGATTTAGACTAGACCCTTCGGCTAGTAGTCTTATTTTTAAGCTTTTATTTTCTTCTACAGTGGTGCTTTATTTTTTATATTTAACGCGGACACAAGCTGATATTTCAGCTTCTCATTACGTCATTTTGATGAATAGAATACGTATTCGAATAGCTTATGAGAATTGCAACAGAATCCGGAATTCAGAATCGACATCCCAGCAGCGATAGCCAGACAGCCGGGGCAAGGTCGTAACGGCTTGCACTCCTTGTACTAAGCGGTAAATGAAAGGCATTTGTCGAGCTTTCTGCATTCTTTGAAATAATGCAAATAGCTCCGATTATCTAAATTTTATGTTTAAAGCCATATCCAAATTGATTGCACCCCGTTAAATAGGATGAAGCACCAAAAACGCACTCAGAGCAACTTCGGCTTGCAGTGCGAAGTATGGAAAACCTTTCTCCTGAAATCGGCCTAGGATCCATATAGCTCCAACGGCCTTTGCAGAGTTACGGGAGAAACGCTCATACCCAGCTCACCTTGAGCTGGGTATTCATGACGAACATCCAATTATGTTCACACGAGCTCTTGTCGCGTAGTCGGAATCCTTAAATGTATGCTGGCGAGAGTACATGTAACAGCTATACCTCGTCCAAGACACGCCGACAGCATGTTTCCTTCTAAGAATGCCTTAAACGCAATAGTGGAACTTGGGAGAGACATCGTCACTATCTGTCAGCAGACGCTCGTAATTGTCTTACCCTGTATCTACACGCGGCAGCGAATTGCTATACATTTTTCTAGCAACCTGGTAGTAACTAGGCACGTATATTGCAAAAAAAGTGGTCAAATGATTCTTAGCGTAGGAGTAAAATGCTGGCACTTCACTACCTAGGTCGCGGGTTCGACTACTCGAGCACCAAGCAATTCTTTGTTCCTTATTGCAAGCGTAGCGATGCGATAGCCACTCGGGCTCCTCTGCGGCTATATAAAGGAGCAATATGAATCAGCTGCAGTTACTTGGGCTGCCTACCAACCAAAATTCGAAAGCCAGAACGGTCTATAAGACCCGTAGACTCGAGACTGCCTCTGCTTCGGGACAAATATAAAGCACGAGTCGCAATCCTCTAAATCATGCTTACCCAAAGCCTTCCGCAATCTCAGGCTTACGCCCCTCACTCTCTCTTACACTGAAACAAGCTAGTTTTCTGCTTGCGGCGATGATGACCGATGCATTCGCTCCGTAGTCCTAAATTTTGAATGCTGGCACGACTATGCCGCTGGGGGCGAGCTGAAAGTTCCACGCTAGTTTACGGCCTGACAGCGAGCCTGGTATATTTCGATTTCGGTTCAAGTGACTTGCATAACCGTCTGGCCACCAGTTCCTCGTGTGAAATTGCTGCCGCGCTGCGGTAATGGACCGCTTACGAAAATGCTGGCCGATTGCCTTGAGAGTGAGCTGCGCGGAAGCTTTCGTAACTTTTTTCTGAGCGCCTACCGGCCGGTGGCATTACGAAAGAGCTGTAGCTAAGGCTGACACTTCTGATTTCTTGCCTTTAAGATTATTCAAGTTAGTAGGGCTAATTAAGGCTGTGACCAAAGTAGCAAGCCAAGGAGATTTCATGAGTGGACCTCGCACGCGAGGACCACGTTAATCTGATGGGCCGAAATGATCATGGACGCATTCTGGATTGTTGCCTTAAGGCCTAACAATATCCTTCGGTCCTCTGTCACGCACGCACGCACACACGCGCACACACACACGCACACAAACACACACACACACACACACACACACACACACATACGCACGAACGCATACACACATACACGCGAACACCTCTCTCTCTCTCTCTCTCCCCCTATATATATATATATATATATATATATATATATATATATATGTGTGTGTGTGTGTGTGTGTGTGTGTGTGTGTGTGTGTGTGTGTGTGTGTGTGTGTGTGTGTGTGTGTGTGTGTGTGTGTGTGTGTGTGTGTGTAAGAAAAATGTATTACGCCGATAATCATTCGATTTCGTTTAAATGACGGTTATTGCTCCTGGTCGTTATGCAAGTGGGCTGCGACGCTCGATGCGGTATGCGGGTGGGTGTGCTGTTAGTGATTGATGTGACAGTGGGCAGTCGCGGGAAGGAGACGCGAGAGAGTCGCCCTTCTCCCTGCTCCGTGCGTAGGGAAATAGACTGGTGGCACAGGTCGGTCGTCGGCGTTCTGTGCTGTGAGCGACGGCAACCAAGCTACAGGTCCCGCCAAAAACGGACGCAGTGGGAATAAGTCTTCCAGCTCTCCTGCTGCCGCCTCACTACCTCTCAGCAGAACGAGCAAGCTCGTCTTCGACCTGCGACCTGCCACCTGCGCCTACTCCAAGCCGCCAGCTGCAAGATCTATTGAATAACGCCTATTCTCAGCAGAATGAGCGACTTCCCCGTCTGCTCCACCCATAGACGCCTCGCTCGTGCCGCCAGTCGCTGTACGTATTAATAATCTCCTGTAAACCGTTCGAAGATCGTCGCGGTAATCGCAGTTTGAGCGAACCCTTCCACGCCGCTCTGCCCGCACATTCTAGAATTCTCGGAAACCTCCTAGAGCCTTGTGCAACTTCCAAGAAGCTTCATCATCTCACCAGCCACCTCTACCGGCAGCATCCCCTTGAGGACTTTCGCGAAGTTGGGCTACGTTCTCTGAAAAAATCGCCGTAACTTCGTGGAACCAGCCGAACATCGGTGCACCAAAAAACCCGTCATCAAACGCGCGTTTCTGCCGAGAGATGAACCTAGTAGTTCAAACCTGCTGCAGTAGTTCAGCCGAAACCTCGCTAATAATATAGGGATCACACTCGGAAAAATCAACAACGATTAATAAAGTATGCGTAAAAAAACTCGCAGACATCGTAAACAACAAATCACGTAAGTAACGACTATCAACCAAGCAAGCCAGCTAAAACCGATGAACTCGTTAACGACCAAGAGCATTCATTGAATAATAATAATAATATTGCACTTGATAAAGCGCCCTCAGAGAACTTAATCTCTTTCTAGGCGCTTTACATTTGCTGCAAAGTGATACGCAATAGAATATTGGCAAAAACACGCCATTCCTGCATATATATAAATATAAAGAGCCGGCTAGAGACTACGCATAAACAACCTGCGAATATACTCGACCGTTAACTAAGGATGAAGCACGCCACGACCGTTAGCAATTAACAGCAAATCCACAAGCATTAACAATTAAATTTTCACAAATATTGGGTCCGCTGTACCGTGGGAACGTAAGACATCGTCTGGCGGGCGGCCGTTTCGTGAGCCACTGCCGTCTCGTATACCACCTCGTGTATCGGCGCCTTTTCGGGCGCCACCTCGCGGATAGCCTGTTCACGGACCGGCGCCTTCTCTCTCACAGCCTCGCGGACCGCTTGCTCCCCATACGCTGTCACCTCGAAAACAGCCGCCTCACAGGCCGCTTCCGCGTGGGCCGCCGCCGGTGGATCCTCCACCGTCGCCGCCACCTGCTGCATCTCTGGCACCGTCCTGACAGGCGCACGCAGGCTTTTTAGTGGGTTGATTCGCAGCCACTGCTCTGTCTACGTTGTGCCCCGCCTGCCTACTGGGATGTTCGCTGACGTCACACCTGAGTAAAGACCGTGTCAGACCGTTGGTAAAGAGATGGGCAGGAAGAAGCTGCCGAGTCGGACCTCGAATCGCAACTGCCGCGTTATCCACAGAGCAGCATTCGTCGACCGTGGAGCACCCGAGTATAGAAATTGTGAGTCAGTTGGAAGGAAGGAACGAGAGGAAGGTAGGCGAGCGAGAATGCGAGCCAGCGATACAAAGGCAGTGAATGAGAGACGGGCCGAGAGGCAAAAGGCAGGCAGGGAAATGCGTGACAGAAGGAATGTGCATTTGTGCGAAAGTATGTTCGCGCGCGTGCCAGCGATGGAAGGCAGGGAAGGAAACGCGAGCAAGGTATGGACGGAGAATGTGGCATGATGGGAATGTGCATGCTTACTTTCAGCTACGTGACATTGCTGAAATTCGTGATTTCTTAGACAGGGTTACTACATCCAAATTGGTCCATGCATTTTGGATATTCCGTCTTGACTTCTGCAACTCACTGCTTGCTGGCCTACCGGTCAGTATAATCAGGCGCTTACAGTTAGTGCAAAACTCTGCAGCTAGGTTTGTTTTGTCATCATATCACACCACTTCTAGCATACCTGCACTGGTTACCAGTCAAGCAGCGCATCGATTTTAAGGTTCCCTCTCTCACTTATAGTTCCCTTTATTCTTTAGTTCTAGCCTATCTATCAGAACTACCCCCCCACCAGGCCATCCACCATACTACCCACTTTTTTTTAATTAAATCGCTTAGCTGTAACTTGTACGAACCTCAAATCCTTTGGTCACCGTGCCTTTAGTTAGTATGCTCCCACAGCTTGGAACTCACTCCTTACTGACGTCACAATATTCCACGATTTGATAAAAGTTGAAAGGAAGTTAAAAAAACGCACCTGCTAATCATGTTCATCACGGCATTTAGTGGATCCTTCGGAGTCGTCCTTTGTGAGCTCATGCACACTGACCCTGTGCATGCTGCCACTAACCTAACAGTACGTGCATGTCGACCCTGTGCATGCTGCCACCTCTAACCATGTTGTGCTTGTTGACATTGTGCATATTCTCACCAATCATTTGATCAAGCTTTCTGTACGTCAACTGTAAAGTGCCTAGACAGAGATTAAGGTCTCCGAGGGTGCTATGCAAATGTATTATTGGTATTACTATTACTAATCATTCAAAATGAACGATTAGTTCCGTGATAAAAATTGAGCGACCAGCTTGGTCACTCGTGTGTGCTCCACCGATACCAGTTCGACTTCCAGATTGAGTGTACAGGCTTGAAAGATTCACCTCATTTGCACAGCGCCCTGAGTGATTGTAATCTTTCTCCAGGCGCTACCCAGAGGCCACCTGGCTAGAGCCCATAACCTTGGTCGTTATAAAGGGGAGCACCTTACATCTTGAAGATCACAACTCCAAACCCTTAGATGATCATGATCCTAATCGCAGTCTAAGCGGAGTAGCACATTTTTATGTGTAATGCAGATTACATAGTAGCAAAGTTACTTGTCCTTAGAAGCTCTCCGAAAAGTCGGATTTAGTAGTCCTTTGAAGTTTTCTTAACACTCGGTAAACATTGGAAGGTTCACCTTACGAGACAGATGCGACAGACGGGTGGGCCCTGGCTTCGTAGTTCTTCGTAGATATTTTACACGAACGGTACGCAGGGCTAGCACAAAAACTGTGCATGCAATATGGATCGTGCTTTCTTTTCAGCATACGCAAAATGCATAGAAAGGAAGCTAGTTCTCTTAGAGCGCCATAGGAATGTCATTATAATTATCATGACATAAGCAGAAATATTTTAAGGTGTCATACAGTTTCACCCAACGACGTTTCACCAAAGCATAGTAGATTCGCACGAGTTAGAACTGTGTGGAAATAATCGTGCGTGCTACCGCGTTGATTTTCACACGAGTCGCAAAAACATGCGATATTCATGTTCTTGCGTTACATGGGCCCATTTCTAGTTTCCGACATAGTGGTAATTTCCGAAGGATATTATTGTGTAGCATCATCTGACTACTGCAAATAAAGATTTATTGAATGCACCAAGTATCTCCTATAATCATGAAAATGTTTCTCAAATATAATTTATTTGTATAGCACCCTATTAATGGGCCGTGATAGCCCAAGAGGTAGCTCGCTCGCTCTTCACGATCAAGGTCGTGAGTTCGAGTCATATGGCTATATATGAATAGCCTGAATAACGATTAAGTTCTCTTAAAAATATATTAGTCAGGATTAAGTTTTCTTAAACACATTTTTATAGCGGCAGAAGAGCCTTAACGGCTATCACCACCCCTTACAATTGGCAATAAAGGATAGCCCACTGTAGGACTCAAGCCCACGAGCTCAGTCATGAAATGCATTCACCTTGCACTCAGTAATCACAGGCAAGCACGTGAACCTCTGCACCAAACTAGGGCGGCGCCTCTACATAGTTGTGCTGGAAATTTTTTCAGCAATCATCAAGGGTCAGAAACGCGCTATTTTGAACATGCACAACCACCGGTCTAATACGGTTCGCAACAATGCACGAATCGATTACACAGTAGACATTAAACACCACCCAACAGCGTTTTTCTGATAAACGCGGAAGTGAAATTATTCTGTTGAATTATTTCCTAGGTCATAACTCTTTGTTTTCCAGATGGTTATGCTAAATTGAATTAATTATTTTATCGTTATCTCAATGGAAACTTATAAGTATAGGCATATCAATACGGTTTTCAGATCTCAATTGTTCGCCAAGACTACTACAACATTTTCTACACGGTTCCAAAGCTCTGTATTCGTCTGAAAACATAGTGGGATGGTTTCTCGCTGTCTAACTGCTTGACAGGTTTGAAAGTTGGCGAGTCCTTTTTTTTCGACTGTACTCCGAGTTAATCTTCTTATCCTATCTCTCTACCTTCAGCTGTGCGTCTTGACAAGTCTATGGTGACGTTCAACGGCTAGCTGCAGTAAGGGACACGCGGATACAGATAGGAATTGAGACGTCTCAGTTCGATCGTTACGACGTTACATAGTTCAGTTCAAGTGTCTGGGTCTTAGCCCATGAGGTAAGGTGCTCACTCTTCGCGACCCAGGTCGTGGGTTCGAGCCCAGCAGTTGGCAATCCTTTTTTGCTCACTGAAAGCGGCGGTGGCCGGTGTAAAGGCTGTTCGGCCGCTATACAGATGAGGCCGTTATATCTGCTAACCTTTTTTTTTAGCGTGAGAAGTCGATGCCGGCGAACGGCTACATTCCAGCTCGACGCAGACCCCCAGCTCACATTAGCAAACCAGAAGACGACGAGCAGGAGGCCAAGATCTCACCGGGCAAAGGTCAAAGGCGATAGGGCGCCATGAGGCTGTAAAGCCACGGCATGTCCACAGACGGATACGATTTTTAAAGGAGGGGATTTTGCAATGCTCCGAGATAATGAACAGCTCTCTTCGGACGGCCGTCTGCCGGCGGTGGCGATTTACGCACTGAGCGTAGGCTGCTATGAGCTTGTAACGAGACAGCCTAATGTCTCCGGCCTACACCAGCCGTCATGTGCAGACAATTCCTTGCGCTTTCCCGAATTCGTTGTCGTCGATGTGCGCGGAATTTTGAGCACTCCGTCCTTATCGCTTGACGTGTTGCCCCCGTCGGGGATTTCTATTTTACGCGTTGTACCGCCGCTCCAAAACAGACACAGCGCTCCAGTCTTTTCCAGCGAGCGGCGCTCATACACTACCGGGCAAAGGTGATTAATTTTCTTGACAAATCGTTCAGACTGTGGCCTTAATGATACTGCGTCGGACGCTGGTCCCGATAGAACTAGATGTCGGTCGGTCGGTCCAGTGGCGGAGCCAGGATTTTCATCTAGAGGGCAAGAGAATTTTTCTATAATTAATTCTAGAATTTGTATGAAGGAGGCGAAGCCCGCAGAATTTCATGCTACACAACTAGTGAAATAAGTGACAAAAAGTGAGCGTACAAAACCTAGTGTTTATTTGACCCGAACTCAACAGTTGCCCGTCGAGCGGAATTAGGACATAATTTCGTCGTTTGTTGGCGACGGTCGATGGAGCCTAGGAATAGACGGCTGCCAAGGTCGTCTCCCCCCACCCGCTGTAGAGGAGGAGCGAATGCCCCCTCCCTGAAGCCTGGCTCAGCCGCCGGCTCCTCCACTGGCTCGATCGACGTGGGTGCGTTCTTGGACCAGGCATAAGGTGCTCGCACTTTACGACGCAGCTCGACCGTAGGAGCGAGTCCTGTAGCAGACAATCCTCGCTTGCTTGCCCGCTGCAAGCGTGGCGACAGCCCTCGGGGCTCTTCTGCCACGGTACAGATGAGGCTGTTGAATCGCCTGACCTTTAACTTGACTTTACTTCACCACGACTCTCGCCTCCAGCTTCCCAGGTCGCGCGAGCGCGACACCCGACGATGACGCAACGCACCGCTGGCTGGCTGGCTGGCTGGCACGTCTTCGGTCGCCGTAGGGCCAGACGGGCGTTCGCTTGCACGCCTGGCTACCTCCACGCCCGCCCGCCCGCCCGCCCGCCCGGACGCCGGCGGCCTTACATTAGCGCTTCTCCGATGCAGGCGCAACCGCGCCGGAACCATTCAGGTCGGAGTAGGACACCTTTGACTTCTCGGCTCGACGAGCACTCGGAGCGGCGGCGGCGGAGTGGGCTTCGGACTCCTGTCGAGCGTCGGACAGACTCCTCGCGGGTCGTCGTCGTCGTCGCGTGCGAGCGGCTCCTTCAGCGACTCCTGTCACGCGCGCAGAGTCTGCCGGTGAGAATGGCGATTAAGGAAAAAAAAGCTGCGGCTTCGGCTGACGCACGCCGGAAGCTCCTGCCCTCAGGTCGGACGCGCGCGCCGTCGCTCGAATGGCCGCCGACCCTCCGTCTTTTCGGCCCGCCGCCGCCGTCGCCGCCGCCGGCGCGGGCGTATCAGCTTTTGCACGGCCTGCTTGCCAGCGCTCGCCGCACCCCATTTCGGCCGGGCGCTTCTTCTGTAACTCGACGAGACGCGCGTGCTGGTTCTTTCAGTCCTTCTATTTCTATGCAATAGCTGTTGCAATTTTTTCAGTTCTCTTTTTACGCAATAGCAACTTTTTGCAATCGTTGCAATGGAGCGCTGACGGCGGGGCTCGGCGCTGGACCCCGCCGCCGACTATTTAAGCCCGCGCTACGCTCCGGTTCCGGCCAGCTTTCCCTTCGCCCCAGAGAACGTGTATGTTTTGCTCCGGTGTGCTTTGTGTGCGAACCTGTTGTGCATCGTTTCAGGACACGTCACTATCCACTTTATTAATGCTTGCTTTAGCATGCTGGCTTAAGCGCGATACGTTTTTGCTTTGGCGTGGTCGATACCGTGCATGCACCCGAGTCTTAGCCTGGGAAGTAAGGCTCTCGCTCTTCACGGCCTCGGTCGTGGGTTCGAGTCTTGCAGCGGTCGATCCTTTGTTTTCCACCGCAAGCTGAAGTAATAGCCGCCAAGGCTCTTCTCCCGCCTCCTCGGCAGCAAATGCAAAGTGCCTAGAAAGAGATTGGGTTCTGTGACAGCGCTATAACAAATGCAATAATATTATTATCGTAATTATAAATGATAGAAATTGTTTTCTCTTAAAGCGCTTTACCAACTGTTTACTATTAATATTATCAGTATTAGTATTTTAAGGTGGTAGTAATTGTAGTAGTATCCATCAGAAAAACAGACTGGCTCAGGTCAACACACCTATTTAGGACAGCATTTAGTGGGTCCCTGTGATTCATCCTTGATGTGCTTATGCGTGCTGACACTGTGCATGCTGCCACTAACCACATTTGCATGCTGACCCTATGCATGTCACCCCTAACCATGTTATTCATTTTTTTTGTTTATCAAGCATGACCTTACTCACCATTCAATTGCATTTCCCTTTGCAGCAAATGTAAAGCGCCTAGAAAGAGATTGAGTTCTTTGAGGGCGCTTTATCAAGTACATTATTATTATTATTATTATTACCGTCCGCGGCTTTGCGGGCATCGTATTCATGTCACGTGGTTCCGGCCCAGCCGACGCTCCGCCCACCCTAAGGGCGAGCTCGTAGCTGGCACGCGACCGTATCCTTGCCGCGCATTTTCGCTCACTCCTTGTCCGTCAGCCTGTGTGTGAACGCTATCCGCTCACTCTGCCTCTCTCGGTACGCCTCTTAAGCTCCGGAGTAACGTGCGCAACGGCTATAGCAACTGCACGTACGCATGCCCGCCCGCCGCGTCGGTCACCTGCGTCGCCAGGGTGCAATGCAGCTATCGTCTCAACTCTAACAAAACACGTACTTGGAGGGGGGGGGGGGCTTCGCTATTAGCCATTCTTCGTCGCGCCGCTTACGCACGCGCCTACGCTTGCTGACGTGCCCGACATCTATACTGTTGGGGAGCCTGGCATCGCCGTTTAGATGGTGCCCCAGTCGTAATCGATCAGGGATGTCGATCAGGGATGCGAAGTGATCGTGGTACTTGTTACGCTGCTACGCAGACCACGACTTATCTTGGTAGAAGTTTGCTATAAAAAAGAACTCGCTATTCAATTGAGTCGAATTGGATATTGGCACTTCAATGCACCTAGCTGGTTTGGTGCAGCGGTTAAGGTGCTCGCCCCCACCAAGGTCTGGCTGAGGTCGCAGGCTCGAGCCCCGAGGCGCATGTGAAGCGCCTGAATAGTGATTAAGTTCCCTAAGGGCACTATACAAATGAAATATATATATATATACAAATGAATTATATAAAATGAATACTAAATGAAGCTATACAAATGATATGAAATGAATATTAAATGAAGCTAACCAAAATGAATTATATATAAAATGAATAACTACACACACACACACACACACACACACACACACACACAAACACACACACATATATATATATATATATATATATATATATATATATATATATATATATATATGCGTGCCCTGCGACGATTTGTGCTCGCAGTGGGGGGGGGGAGGTTTCCCACGTACCTAGTAGTGCGCCGACGCTGGGTAGAGGATTACAATTTTTTTTTAGTCTTGGTGTGCAAATGTGTTTTCCTGATTCTTTATACCTACGATGAACAGAATATAGCTTTTGTTCTACTAACACTTTCCCTCTGCGATCATCACAATACTATTTTGAAGTTCTCCAATATCGCTGTTCGGCACGGTGCTGACGTCAGTTTCGCACATCTAGCACGCGTTGTGCCGCAGCTGTTTACACGCGGGTACGAGTCCTGCAGTGGGCGACCTTTCGTCGCCAAAGCAAGCCGTGGCGATAGCCGCTAGAACTCTTCTGCTACTATATGAATGAGGCTGTTTATTCGGCCGGCTTTTTATCCGAGTCAGTGAAGGTTAGGCGGCGTTTACACTATATAGTGGTATCCGTAGAAATGCAGCAGTACGCGTGCCTTAAACGAACATTTTACTTTTATGTTATTGCAGAGTAAGAAGATAGTTTCTGCAGCCATAGTTGGCCGGTGTATTCAAGGCTAGGAATCACCTGTAACCTGAGTGAGTGGTGCCTATCCCTAGAGAGTTCATCCAGGAGCGTCAAAGCTGCCTGCTTCATAACATTATAGCGAGTCCGAAGCCCCCGCCGCCGCCGCCACCCTGGTGTCGCCGCTGCTGTTGCGCCGCGCTTTATCGAGCGCTCGTCGAGCCAAGAAGCCGCAGGTGCCCTACTCCGACCTGAATGCTTCTGCAGTGGTTGTGCCTGCTCCAGAGAAGCTCCAATGTAAGGCCGGCCGACCGGCGTGCGGGTTGGTGGGGGTAGCTAGGCGTCGGAGGCGTAACGAAGGAGGGTCGGCGAGGGGGGGGGGGGCAGATGTCCCCGGGCGCCCAGGCCAAGGGGGCGCCAAAAGAAAAATGTTTTTTGCATATTTAAAAGAAAAATTTATGTGAGACTACCAGTCTTGATTCCAGGCATGTCCTTGTTTCAGTGGACTTGACTGATACTGGCAGAGCTAGTTAAGCATATTTACAGACTTAGACCGGGCTGTAGCCTGATGCTCTAGCGGCACATAAGCGACGACATGGAAACACGAGGGGGGCTTCAACCACGCAAATTTGGCTGGCTCTCGCATAGCAGCAAGCACACTGCCGTTCACCCCACGTTCACTCCCACTGTCCGAGTTCCAGCTGCCATCCCCGTCCAGTTCGCGCCCATCCTGCCTGCCACAGGCGGGCGGCGTCGCGTCAAGGGCGAGCCCGGCCTGCTACGCCGCGTCAAGGGCGAGCCGGCGTGCAGTGGCTTAGCGCCGATATAAGCAGCATTTTGCATAATTTCGTGCGATAGTGACTATTGTGTGCCTTTTGACCTGGCTAACATAAAGGGCTTGCGCCTGACCGCACTCGCTCTCCTGGAGCAACGGTCTGCCGGTAGGTGAGTGTAGCTAGCGCTGAGCGTGAGCTGCTGTAAGCCTGCTAGCAAGTCCGCCGGAAGTCACCTGCGTGCGTCAGCCGTAAAATACTGGCTATCGTTGGACTTTAATTAATACGGTTTTGTTGCCAGCGCTGAGCGCAGAATATAAAGCGCCGCGTTTTTATCGTTGGCGTACCGCAAGCTTCAGGTCTCCACACATTGCACGTGGCGTGCCGCTACTCGAACTAGTGAGGAATTCGCGGTTGAGGGAACCGGACCAGCCTACCTATCAGATCTCCTCTCCCACCAGGCTAAGCAGCGTACCGCCGCTTTTCTGAATCTAATCGTTTACCTGTACACCGTAATGTAATGTAATGTAATGTATCTCCGTCAGTAACTCCACAAAGTCATAAAGACCACGTGGGTGTTACGCAGGAGAGTTTTGTATAGCGCACTCACAGCCTAAGCGGCTTTCGGTACGCATTCGGTAGCCAACAGACTTCGTCTCACGCAACAAAGAGAAAGTGGGAAGCATAGCAGAGTCAGGAGAGCAGTTGAGGTAGTGAGTAGCATGAAAGTAGCAGTTCAGGACCGCTGAAAAAGATGTGCCCTAGTCGGCAGTTGGAGAGTAGATGTCGTTGCGTAAGAATTGTGGAAGCGAGTTCCACAGTCTAGGACCTGCAGAGCTAAATCTTCTGTCGCCAACTGTCTTTAAGCGGAGGAATGGGACAGCTAATTTATTGTCCACACAGGACCTGAGGGCGCGAACAGGCTGAAACTGATGCAGCAGCTCAGCTAGGTACGAAGGAGCCAAGCCGTGGCGGGCCTTGTGGGTCAGCGTAAGAACTTTGCTCTGTATCCTTTGCTGAACCGGCAACCATCCTAGCTCTTTCAGCAGAGGTGACACGTGCTCAAACCGCTGGGACATGAAAGACCAGCCTTGCAGCCATATTCATAGTCTGCTGTAGTGGCATAATAGCTTTCTTTGGTAGCCCAGCCAAAACGGAATTACAATAATCAAGCCGAGACAGAACTAAAGAGCTAGTTAAATTTTTTACAAGCCACTGTGGGAGACAGCTTCTAATCTTGGATAGGGATTGGATGTGATGGCTAGCTGTAGAGGCAGTCTTCTGAATGAAGCTTTTGAAATTACAAACCTCAACTCCTTTGGAGACCGAGCCTTTAGTTCGTACGCTCCAAAAGCCTGGAACTCGCTTCCGACGGTCGTCATGACATCACCTGACTTGACGACATTTGAAAACCACGCTAAAGCAGCATCTATTTATCACAGCATTTAGTAGGTCAACTGTGACCCGTCCTTTGTGTGCTTATGGGTGCGGACACTGCATGCTGCCACCAACCGTATTTGCTTGCTGACCATGCGTATGTCACTTCTTACATGTTATGCTTGTTTTCATTGAACATGTTACCACTAACCGTTCGATCACGTCCCCTTGGCAGCAAATGTAAAGTGTATATCTAGAAAGAGATTTGAGTTCTCCGAGGGCGCTATGTCAAATGTATTAACATTATTATTATTATTATTATTATTATTACGGTTACTGTATACGTTTGAACATTTTCGGTCACCCCAATCTATTTTCAAAAGACATGTGAGGGAAAAAGGCAAGTGGTGACCAGCACAGAAAAGGAAAACTCGAGGAGGAGAAGAAAGAAGCGAGAGCTTCGAGTCCAGCAAGAAGGTTCTAGAAAGGTTCTTGAAGAAGGCAAAGCTGAAGAACAGTGAAGGCACAGAACAAACACCAGGAAAATGCTGGCAATCACACTGAGAGAATAAGGAAGAACAGTTTGAGGAGGACGAAAGCGAGCAGGACGGAGACAATGACAAGAACAGGGAAGAGGAGGAAAAAAGTGAAGGCAGAAAGCGTGATGAAACTGGGAGAAACAAATACTCTGCTGGAGGTGAAAGCTTCATGAAAAAAGCTTTGCTCTGTGAAGACGAACACAGTCAACATTGGGATCATAGGAGTGCAAGCACTACCACCAGGGAAAGTGCCTAGACAGAGATTGAGTTCTCTGAGGGCGCTATATCAAATGCATTATTATTATTATTATTATTATTAGGATATGGAATCTACTGCAATTTCCCAAGTGCTGACCCTGAATGATATTGGCTACCTGAAGTGTGACCAAACCTCTGTTTTGCCTGTCATTCTGCAGCCGCTTCGAACTGAACTAATACTACGAGGATCAAGCCCGTTTCAGAACAAAGGTCCGTTTGCTGGAAAAGCTGGTCGAGCCATGAGCACAGACTGGTTCAAGAGGCAACCTGGTAATGGGCATGAAGTTAGAAGGACCGGTCTACTCTTCCTCAAAACAGTCGGCATATGTTGCTTTTGTTTTTTGGTCTTCCCTATGTCCACCCGAAATTTCGATCGTCACTGGAAATAGCAAAAGGGTTTAGCCAGTGTAGGAAACCTGAAGAACTAGTTGCCCCTGAAAATGGCCCTTCTCACCCCCAGGCTTTCACCACATGGAAAGAAGCACAGAGGAAACATCTCTCAAAGGAAGTAGAGTAGACACTGCTGCTGAGGCACAAATCTTATCGAAAAAAACAACGGTAGCAAGAAGTCCCAGAGAGAGTTCTCAGCTGCGTCAAGTTCTTGGTTTCTCAAAACCTGGCATTGCGTGGTCACCAAGGGAGTGTTGGCCTGGCTGGTGAGAAAAACTTTTGAAGCTTCTTGGTACTTCTTCATCGTCTAGCTCAGTATGATCCTCTTCTGCAATCACATCTAGACTATGTCAGAAAGATTCCAAAGTCAGTCTCTTATCTGTCTCCTCAAACCAAATCGAGTTCTTCAGTATACTTGCATCCCCAGTCAAGAGACAAGCTACTCTGTAACATACGGCGAAACAAGTACAGTGGAATTCTTTTTGACTCAACTTCTGATTTCGGCACACCGCGAGCAGATGTCTGAGGTCATTAGATATGTCGATGTTAATTTTTCCAACAAGTAGTCATCATCAAACAGTTTCCTCGGTTTTCATCAAATATACGCCAAAGATGCTGCAGCAAATGAGAGTCTCATCTTGGACGAACTCGAATCTGACGAAATTTGTCCTTGCAAGATTGCAGGTCGCCGTGCTACGACAATGCAGCAGTCATGTCTGGCCACTTGTCAGGTGTTAACAGAAAATACTGTCCAGAAACGGCAAGGCAATTTTTGTAAACTTTTATAACCATAGCTTGAACATGGCAGGAGTTCGGGCTGAAAGTCAAGATTCCGTTGTCATTACCTTTTTTGAACAATAGAGAGCACCTACTTATTCTTTTGAAGATCAACTCTGAGGTGGAAAGAACTGAAGAAAGTTTTAGCCGTCACTGTCGAACGTGACCCCCAACAATTTGGAGTGCACGAGTGGAGGCTGGGAAAGCTATCAATAATGGACTTGACAGCTTTGTAGGTCTTGTGGAGTAACTCTCTGAGGACACAAGCGGAACACTTGAAACAAGAAGGGAAGCTGGCAGTCTCCTACATTGTATTTTGCTTTAACTTTTTGGCTCAGTTGCCATTTTGTGCAACATCTTAAGGAAGATTGACCGCATTCAGAAAAGACACCGGGATCCAAAGATGAACTTCAAAGACGCCACTTGGGACCTACACTCTCTTGAGATAAGTTGTCAAGACTTCGAGAAGACCGGTGCCAATAGTCACTACTAGATGACGAAAGGAGATTGAAGAGTAGGGAATTGCAGTTGTAGGAAGATTCCGCCGAAGGACACAGATGCCTGGAGAACTCTCTCAAGATGTTGGTCTCTCGGCAGATGAGATTTCAAGAATATGGAAGGACAGCATGGACTATCGCCGACAAGAAATTACAACTAGGTTTATCCAGCGCACAGATCTTGATGCTAAATTTGGGTTTTTTTGGGAGTTGAGCAGCTTTTGAAGACACGACCAGACCAAACTGCCAGAAATGTCTAGATCTTGGAGCGTTCTATTGTTCAGTCGTTGATGGAATAGAGTTGTAAAACGAAATATGTGACCGTAAAACGCTTCTTGCCTCACGTAACGACTCGGCATTAAAGACACCCTTGAACTCATATCTTTCATTATCAAGTTACGGAGATGTATTTTCTAATTTGAGAGTTGCCGTGCAAGTTCTTCTCGCCATAGCTGTATTAGTAGCCAGTGGTGAACGTTTCTTTAGCAAGCTGGAGACAATCCTGTCTTATCTAGAAGCGTCAATGGAGCAAGATCGGCTCTTTGATTTGGCCTTATTAAGCATAGAGAAAAAACACTGGAAAGTAGTGACTTTCAAACTGTAATAGATCAGTTTGCAACGTTCAAGGCCAGAAAAATTCACCCAAGTTAAAGCTGCGATAGCTACCTTATACCTGTACTACAATTAATACGACTTTCTCGACTCGATAAGCCTGCTAGCGTGTGCTTTTTGCATTTCACCTGTTATGGAGCTATATTGTAGCACTTTCTCACACACGGACCCAGGGAGGGAGTGTCATTTGTAGCATTCCCCTAGTGCCGAAAGGTCTCACAGTGCCTCCGCTAGGCGTGCAAGCGAACACCCCTCTGGCCCCTACAACGACCGACGACGTGCCAGCCAGCCAGCGCCCTGCGAAACCTGGGAAGCTGGAGGCCGACCTGGGAAGGTGGAGGCGAGAGTCGTGGTGAAGTAAAGTCAAGTTAAAGGTCAGGCGATTCAACAGCCTCGTCTGTACCGTGGCAGAAGAGCCCCGAGGGCTGTCGCCACGCTTGCAGCGGGCAAGCAAGCGAGGATTGTCTGCTACAGGACTCGCTCCTACGGTCGAGCTGCGTCGTAAAGTGCGAGCACCTTATGCCTGGTCCAAGAACGCATCCACGTCGATCGAGCCAGTGGAGGAGCCGGCGGCTGAGCCAGGCTTCAGGGAGGGGGCATTCGCTCCTCCTCTACAGGGGGGGGGGGAGAGACGACCTTGGCATCCCTTTATTCCTAGAGAACAAGTACCAGTCTCTTCGTATGGCTCCGTCTGCGAACCTCGAAGAGGACTACACCACTGTCAAGATGTTGCCGAGTGCCTTGAAATATGGCTACTGTGACTGGTAGGTCATTGAAGACTTCAGCATGGTGACATTCTTGATGGGCCTCTGTGGGGTTTCGCAAAGTTTTCTTTGAAGTTTTCTTTTCTCGTGAAACAGCAGGCACGCTTCCGGCGTACTATCGCAAACGACGCTGGCTACAGCAAACAGAGCTTTCTGTAGCTAAGAGCAACATCTAATGGAAACAGCTGATAGACCATTTCAAGGTCCTGATGCCACCACTACACATCAAGTTAAGCCTCAATTTAAATCCTAGCTGAGTAAACAGCCTCCCTTGTATAGCGACAGAAGAGCCTTTAATGCTATCACCACCGCTTGCAGTGGCGATAAAGAATCGCCCACCGCATGAATCGAACCCACGGCCTCGGGACCGAGGTCGTGAAAGCAACCACCTTACCTAGTGTGCCATCCATTAAAGCAATTCGTCACGCCTCAGTGACAGTGAGTCAGCAGCCACCCAGTAAGTCCAAGACGCCTCTCAACAGCTGCCAGAGGAAAAGGTCCCAGCTGGTATATTTGTTGGACTACGGAAAAAGAGAATCTCGTATATTGGGATGAATTCGCCACGAAGCTGCTGAACGAAAAGGAGAAGGCGGCTCTGAACAGTTTCATTGCAGCAGTTCAGCAGCAGCAGCTTCCTGTCTGGGCGATCGCAGGGAGCAGCCTAAAACAACGAGCAGCTGCTTCAGGCGCATATATATATATATATATATATATATACATACATATATTTCATTAGGATTCATACTAGATTTTGAACGTCGTTTCCGTGGACAGCACAGACGGGTCTAGTCTTGGTGGCTTCCTTGAGAAAACGACTTGCAGTGTAGCTGAAAACCTAGAACACCTACTCTTGTCTGAATCCAATTGAACGGGAACTGCTGCATGTCATCTGAGTTAATAAATGTGAATTTTGATTCACTTGCTGATCTGTCTGACTAATTGCAAACCACACGTTGCGAATTCTGTAAGTTTTCTGCTCGGAAGCAGGTCAATTTCATGCTATTCACAGTCACAGTCACAAAAGTGAAGTGTCTAGGGAATGTTGACCATTTCTATACTTCCGAGGCACGAGCAGTTAGGAAGTAACCAGTACGCGCGAGTGCGCTTAGCATTTCGTGCTATGTCCTGGTTTTTGGCGAATGCAGTGGCAAGTACTGTCAAACCATGGACAAGTGAGCTGTTTGGTTCCCTCGGCTTTCGGTCGCTGGTTGGAGACGCCATATGCACGAAGGTGATCAGCCAACAACGCGGTCTTTCTGGCTGCTGCAAGGCGACGGCCGACGCGTCAATCATTTCTCGAGCTTTAAACTGTATCGTATGACTTGATAATTGAGCCGGTTTGTGCGGTACTCTTTAGAGAACTTTTCCGCAGGAGAGAAGCAAAAGACTCGATGCCAAAACGACTATCCAGAAAAAAGAAGAGAGCTAATATAGGCAGATATATGGATACATAGAGAGAGAGAGAGAGAGAGAGAGGGAGAGAGAGAGAGAGAGAGAGAGAGAGAGAGAGAGAGAGAGAGAGAGAGGGAGAGGGAGAGAGAGAGAGGGAGAGAGAGGGAACATCAGGAAGCAGTATAACAGTGGCTGAGGTTACATCTCAATGCAATTACAGAGAGAGAGAGAGAGAGAGAGAGAGAGAGAGAGAGAGACAAAGAGAGACAGAGACACAGAGACAGAGACACAGGGAGAGAGACACACAGAGACACAGGGAGAGATAGATAGATAGATAAGTAGATAGATAAATAGATAGATAGATAGATAGATATATAGATAGATATATAGATAGATATATAGATAGATAGATAGATAGAATAGATAGAGGATAGAGTGAGAGAGACAGGGATAGAGGAGAGGAGGGAAGGAGATAGAGAAAAGGAGAGAGGGAAAGAGTGAAACAGTAGAGCGGAGATATAGATACATAACTAAATTAGAGATGTTTGTAGATCTATAGATAGATAGGTAGACTGATACTGATAGATAGACAGATAGAGTGATGGAGAGAACGAAAGTCTCGCCACGTCGCACCAGCCAGAGGCCGCGACTCCATTGAAGTTGGGGTGCAAGTTGCTCGTGTAGCGATGCCAGACGGAAAGGTCAAGCGGTGTGTGTGCTTGTGCGCGGTCACGACGGCGGCGATCGTCGCACCCCGCTCTGCCACTTGGACATGGCCGTGGTCATTGACGCGGCTGGCCCATTCAGGCTTTCGGCGTTCTCTTTGCACTGGTCCGAGCGGCCATTCACGCCGCTCTCGTTGCTGGCCGCTAGTGTCGCGTGCATGACCGCTCTTCCATGTTTGCTTTGCTGCCGATGCATTGCCGGCACAATATAGATATGGCGATACCGCTTGACTGACCACGACCCCGCACCACAATAGCGCCCGCCGTAGTGCCCCATTGTCGGTCGAGGGCCGGGGAACAACAGCCGCGGCACCGGCCACCCGCCGGCCAGCCGTAAAGATCCGCGGTCGAGATGTTCGCTCGCTTCCAGCGATCGGCCCCGCGACGACTCCGTCCCCAATAGCCCGACCCAAACCGCGAGCACATTCGAAAGTGTGCAGCCGCGAGCCCCCCCCCCCCCCCCCCCCCCCGGGAGCGCCGGACTGCTGCAGTGGTGGCGTCGCCCGACTGCCATGTCACCGACCGCCAAAATGCCATGTCACTACCAAAGTGCTCAGCCGAAAAGCAGACCGCTATGGCGGCAGCTGCAGCAGCTACGGCTGCTGCAGCCAACTTTGGCCGCCTAGCTCATCGCTCCTAGCTTTCCTCCACGAAGACTCGACAATGGGCAGATGGGTGGGAGGGGGATAATTGGGCATGCGGTCTGGCGCTGGCTGCCCGGTGGCTTTTTCGTCGCGTGCCAATTCCCTCTCCCCACCCCCAGGCTGTTTGCCTCATGCTCGCCGAAACTTTCCATCCTCAGCACATTTCATGCTGCCTTCCAGTACTCGGGACGCTCGCCGGAACTTTTGCACGGCACGACACGATCGCTCGTACTAGCTCGCTGCTTCGGTCGCTCGTGCTAAGGGATTGCACCGAATCTCGGACTGTCCCCGTTCGGGCTTGGGAAGCGATAGCCTACGCTCGGGGTAAACTCGGCCTGAGAGCTCGCTCGTGCGCCTGCAGCAGGCGGCGCTTGGCGACGACGACGCCCGGGTTGGAGTGCCACTGAGTCGACCGCGCGTGGGCGGAGCCGAACCTGACCTCGAAAACTCGGCCGATGCCTCATGTCATTTTGGGCGCCGTCGGCGTGAATCGAGAGATCTCGTTTTAATGGGCGCATATGCTGCAGCACGCTCTGCGATCCGTCGCGACGACGACGACGACGCAGCCTAGCTCGAGTACGACGGACGACGAGAGCCCTAACGGGCTTTATGCGCCGGTCTCGCCGACGACCCAGGCAGTGCTTTTGCTCGGCGGGTCGGCGAGTCGTGCTCCCCCTCCCCGGTACGTTCCTCGCCCGACGGCTGCGCTAGCACCGAGCGCAGCCAGCGAGCGAGCGCAGCCGCGGAGCCGATCCGAAGGCCGCCAGCGCCGCCCGCCGGATCGTGGACCCACCTGCCCCGGACGGACGGTGCGCAGGAAGCCAATGGCGCGCCGCGCAATTCGAGGCCGCTTGACCCGTAGCCCCGGGTGCGACTATCTTTAGTGATCGGCCCTGGAGCAGCTGCGGAGTGGCGGCGGCCCAGATGATGACGGATGCTCGAAGCGCGAGATGGTCGCTTTCTGAGACTGACGGCAACTGCAACGGCGCCTCCGCCACCGCTGCTGCTTCTTCAGCGTCGGCAGGCTCCCGCACCTACCCGGGACGAGACTCGAGCCCGACGGCGCCGGGCAACCTGGCGGCGCGCTCGTCGCCGATGTACTCGGCCGCTGCCTCGCAGCGGCCCGAGCATCCGCCGTGCTCGGCGATAGGCTACGCTACATTGGACCTAAGAAAGAAGAAGCTCGGCAAGTCGAAGCCGGTGCGTACCTACCTATGCTGCGGCGGCGTCCACTGCGCCGCCGCCCCCACCCCACCCCCTGCCGCTGCGCCACCGCCTCGTGGGTTTTCGACGGAGCGGCTGCGGTGGAGTGCGGGTGGAGGGAGGCGGCGACGGCGCCCATACTAGCGCCTGTCGTGGGGCTGCCCGTGGAAGCGTGGGCGCTCGCTCGAGCGCTCAGGTTGCGACAAGTTGCAGCAGCTTACTCGGTGCGGCGCTTCGGCTGCAGCGGCCTGTCGCACGTGGAGAAGGCAACGACTGACGCCTCCCGCCTGCCCGGCGAGGCGGTCAAGGCGCCTTTGCCCTCATCGTCACACACATCGAATGCATCCCCTTTGTGGTGGGCTCACGGCCTTAGGCAGTCGAATTGCGCTGGGTTCTCGGAGGTTTGTGACGCGGCCCCGACGAAGCCTTGAGATCCTGGCCTCGGTGGCCGTGCCGTCGTCCAATGTCGTCCCTTTGAGAAATCTCGCCGAGAAAAATTCTGCTCTTTCTCCTCACGCTCCTCTTCCTCTGCCACGGCTGCCGCTGCTGCCAGCAGCTGCAGCCGAGAGTCGCACTAGCAGAGGGCCGAGAGAATGTGTGTGTGTGTGTGTGTGTGTGTGTGTGTGTGTGTATTTTGTGTGTGTGAGAGAGAGGGAGGGCGATAGAGCACTTCCGGTGTGACAGTCTTATGTGTTCACAGTCGATTGGCACTCCTACCGTGTGCAAATGCAAGGAGTCGTGAGATGCTCAACTGAAATGCAGATAGAGCTCTGTCTGCACTTCTGCCGAGGCTTGGTCCACGATTTTCCAAGTTTTCAGCATTTGTTTTTTGCTGCTTTTTAAGCCCTATTTGGCAGCTACCGATCTGATCTTGCTGTGCCTCCTCCCCTGTCATGCTGGTGGGGGATGACAGGCGACTGGTTCAATTGAGTGTGCTGACTACTGCCCGTGAGCGATGATGCGTGGCTAGATAGTTTCGACAGCATCTGCTTTCGTGTGCATGTGAGTGTGTGTGTGTGTGTGTGTGTGTGTGTGTGTGTGTGTGTGTATGCGTGCGTCTCACCCTCTTTCAACACTCTCTCATCCGTGTTTGTCATCCTCCCTGTCTCTTACCCACTCTCCTTTTCCCAATCTTTTCATGCAAGAACATTTTGTCTTTGCCTTGGGCTCCGTCACTCCATCTTGCTCGTTCTCCTCTCTATACCTCTCTCGGCTCCTTCTAAGAGTAGCAGCCGACCGGACAGAGACAGGGCTTTTCACTTTTTATGCAGATCTCACCCACGAAGGGCTTCCATCGGCAACTGCTGTCACCTAGTGCAGATGCCGAGGGAGGGCGACCACCTGCGCTGCCCAGTAGCTGTATGTCGTCTGGCCGGTCGGCCTATTCCCTGCTAGCATCGATCTTCTCCCGGCTCTTACATGGCACCGTTTTTTAATCGGGCATCCAGCTAGCTCAGACAATCGCTGTCTCGACTCTACGTAGTACAGGTCACTCGGGGCTTGGGGGTGAGGTACTCGGGGCTGGGGGGGTTACTCAGGGCTGGGGTGGGGTACTCGGGGCTGGGGAGTGGGGCAGGTTACTCGGGGGAGGGGGCAGGTCGATGGTCAATCAGCATGATACGAATATCTGCTTGCTTACATCGAAGTGCACCCAGAATGCACCCCGCTGCTGAAGCTGCTGTAGCCATAGCAGCTTCGGCCGATACAGCTACTGCTGCCGGAAGCCCTGTGCCTGCTCACTCCCTGTGCTTGCTCTGCGCTTGCTCGCGTGCAAGCTTGCAGCTACTCTCACTTGTCGGCCGTTTGCCGAGATCCCGGCAGTGTCAGTATATAGTGAATCTATTCAGCAGCGTGCTTTGTTCAGCTCTCCCGAAAAGCGATAAGACACGCAGCCGCCGGCAGCTCGGATCCGGTGGCAACTGAATGAAGGCGTGGCGGTGTTCTACCGTCGTGTGCTAGGCGGCTCGTGTCAGCAACAGCCGCCAGTCAGCTACAGCCGCCCGTCGGCAAAAAGCCACGCCAGCCAGGCTCTCGCCGAGAGCTGCCGGGCAAGCGACTGGCAGTGAAAGCCAGCAAGCAGCAAACGGTGGCACGAGCAGATGCCTCGTCGTCGTCGAGATGCCGACCTTGCTGCTAGGAATGCCTTGCAGAGACGACCCCCACCAGAAGATACCACGAGTTGACTGCTGATGCAGTCTGTCGTGTCTCGATTGTTCCGTGGTTCGTTGGCCCGCCCTCCCCTCCCCCCCCCCCCGTGGCTATACTAGTCGGCTTGGCTACTCAGTCGACGAGCAAAGGGAAAACCGTGATCAATGGAAGTCTTTTGTTATCTTAGCTGGTGTTTGCTCGGGTCTTTAGTGGCTATCTGTACACGATTAAGAGACACAGCCCAGGGCCAGGAGTAAATGGTGTGGCCAGGGCTCCTCCTGGTTCTTTTATGGTCACTTTTTGTCACGTCCTTCGAAGGAGACGACTATCATGCTTTCTCGCTAGCTCGCCCCGGGTGGCGTGCTGGTGGCTGCCACTCTGGTTTGGCAGCCACCCAGTGCTGCCCAGCCGGAAGGGAGGCAGTAAGTGGACCGAGGCTCTGTACCTCAGGCTGCTTCATCCGGTGAGTGCATACAGACAGCATCGAGACCCGATGCAAATGTTACTGATTAAGCAGCTGGATTTGTGGGCTTGTGATTGCAACACTCTAGAATGGTTAGTTTTGGCTCTATCGTTCCTATATGACATAAAGCTCCTAGAAAGAGATTGAGTTCTCTGAGGGCACTTTATCAAGTGCATTATTATTATTATTATCATTATTATGTATGACCCATGAGCGTAGGGCAGAGGGTAGAGAATCCTGGTCACTGTTGGATGCCCTAAATTAACCTTCATTTATTGGCTGCCTCCGGAAAGGTCAAATTGTGACCCCCTCCTCGGCTTAATCCTGGCTAGGCACATGTTTGGACCCTCGGCTGAAGCCGAGAAAATGCATGGATAGCCTCGGGGTTTGAACTGCCACCATACAAGTACTGTATGGGTTGGTTCTGCATAGTTGATGTCAGTACATGTCCAGGCGGTTTGCTTGTCTAGCTAGTCATTTGATAGAACGTGGCATGTTCCAAATCACATGTAGGCAACCAGACACCACTAATGTTTCGTACCGCATGTTGTATTACTAACATGTTGAAGTAACGTTTTGATATGAGTGTACACTGCGTACACCTGTAATTTCTAACTACAGAGCGATTGGAGGCCTCTGCTGTGGGGCTGAATGCAAAGAAAATTTTTTTGTCGGGCCGGGCAGGGGCGAGGGGTATGTGTGGTCGGCAACCATAAAGCATATCAACTATATATATATATATATATATATATATATATATATATATATATATATATATATATATATATATATATATATATATATATACACACACACACACACACACACACACATATATATATATATATATATATATATAGAGCATATATATATATATATACATATATATATATATATATATATATAGAGCATATATATACGTATATATATATATATATATATATGTATAGAGCATATATAGTATATATTATGTCAGCTATTAGCCTGACCTCTTTTGAGCTGACTGTTGTCAGTTCTATGCCCTTCTAGCTTGTAATACCAGAACTCGAAAGCTATCCGAGGATGCACGTACATACGTGATACATGTAGCAGTAATGTGTGCTAGCGTTCGAGTTAGTGGCATTGTATGAGTTCGGTAGTTTGAGTTAGTGCCATTATATTAGAGTGCTTTGAAGAGTGCGCTTTAGCTTCTTGCGTCGGACGATCTGGTGAAGAGGTCTAGATAGCCCTACATGCCAAGTTGGCACTGCTGTCCAAGATCTTGCGTCCAAGAGTTCAAGCGATGTGAACCCCAGGTCTGTGTAGTCATAAGGCTGCCTGCTGCTCCTTGTCTCGACTGTTTGACGGCAAAGAAGCAACTCACAAGTTTCGACGAACTACGAAACTCTTCAGTCAGAGTTACCGTTGTACCCACTGGAACAAGCAACGAGTTTTTATTAATGCCTCATCACTACACAGCTCTATCCGTGTAGGCTGCTACAGGCTGGCGTGTCTAACTTTTGAACTTGGAGCCAAAAAGAAAGAGGCTGCGCTGCTGCACGGACTTCCGTCATCGGCCCATTTTCTAGCCCATTGTCATCAAATATCCGGAATTCAAGTCGATGCACATCGCACACCATTTGGAAACATTACGGACCCATCCTTAGGCTTGAAAGGCTGCTGCCTGATATTTTGCATGATTGCAAAGCATTTTCGGATCACTCAAACTCACGAAAATGGTCAGGTATTCTGCAATAACTGTCCACACTAATACTAGCAGCCATATTAATTGCCCCAAGTTTAGGGTGCCATGTCCAAGTGTGTATATGTTTATTCATTCGGCTATCTGGTGTGACATGTTTGTAAGTTATAGCTGTGCATTATTTATTGGGGTCTATTATGGTCACAAATGGATATTTGTAGGTAGCTTTATACAGTGCCTGAGAAGGCAAAAGGAGTACATGTATGTGCTGTATGTATCACCATAAAAAGGAATATGTAGTTGAAGTGTCAGCAGGATTTTAAAGATAGCCCAATGCCCCAAAAGGATACCGTAGAGCTATCGTAGCCCTTGAGTGAAAAAGACTAGGTGGCTGTCCTCGGAAGTAGAATCCCTCTACTGAACGGACTTACAACGGGCATTACTCTATTTCATTGGGATAATCAGTTTAGCTTTCTAGCTTACGAGAAAGACCATTGCATGTTTCTGAACTGAGCACTGTCGGATCTTGTAGGGTTTCCTGAGCTCGCCTGCCTTTTGTGGCGTCATCTGAGCCTGTGCAATTCCCACAGCATCAGGCATGCTTGGTAGTCGGCTACCCGAGCTCCAAGCATGCAGCACTGCGTGCTTGGCGGGGCTGTCTATTTTTACCGTAATTTCACACATGGCGTTTAATTTAAGAGCACCAATGTTGGGCAAGTTGCGATAGTGCTGTGCTCTATAGCCAGGGCAGCGAGGAGGCTACTTGTCGGTGGGAACTTGGCACGTGATTTTGGGACGAAGCCTCACGGACTGCAAGCTCTCCACTCGCTGCTCGGCTATGGTCTCATCTCGTGGGCCTCGGCCGCCATATTGCCTCGAGCTGCTGCCACCACTGCTGCTGCTGCAGTCCTGCTTCTTCTGTACTCCTTTGACAGGCGATGCCTTTGCCCTTTGCCACCCTCAGGCCTCCCATTAATTTTTCTTTTGCGAATGTGTGCATCACAATGGACGTGTCACTCCGATGAAGCTGTGACAATAGCCTCGGAGAGTCGAAATGATAGAAAATCAACGATGACGTTCAAAGGCAGCCAAGAATTAATCGTTACTGCTGCTGAGAGTGACAGTCCCATCTGTTGGAAACAGATGCTTCCATTAGGGAGAAAAATTGACACCGTGGTCGTGCTAATGTTGGTCATTCTCAGCACGAGGGGACCGTAGTACGTAGATTATCAATGCTGTCAAGGTTCGAATGCCCTTGCTTGCAACTCTGAAGAGGCTTCATTGTTGGCTCTGTTTCAGCTCCGTGCCTGCGAATCATGCTGGCCACAACGATTGGCTGGTCCATGATTTATAGTTGTGATCTCATCCGCTAGGTCGATCTGAGCTGTTTTGCTGCGCCTGTAAGCATGACTAGCAACTGTCTCGAGTCGTCAATCGCCAGTAGTGATCACTGGGCTGGCGTGGATGAGCATTTCGAAGTGGGCTTGTGCGCCTGCGCCAGCAGCTACCGTTCGTGCTGGCTCCTGCTGCTGTAACCCGGTATCAGCATCCACCCACTCGTCCCAGCCACCCCAGCTGCCGTCTCTCCCTCTCTTTCTCTCTCGCTCTCTCCCTTCCTCTTTCTCTGTTTCCCTTCCTGCCCTCTCTCTCTCCCCCTCTCTCCCTCTCTCTCTCTCTCTCTCTCTCTCTCTCTCTCTCTCTCTCTGCGGTCTGTGCAGGCACACGATCGTCGGAGGGGGGATGGAGGAGGCTTCGGCTGAGATGGGGGGGGGGGGTAATGTGTGCACCTCGCTGACACGTGTAACCTTCGACTTACCTTATGCATGCTCCTTGCTTTTGCGCTTGTGCACATGCATGCTACACCTCTATATGTCATCGCTCCGTCATCCACTGAGGCGTCGACTGCGGCAGTGGTGTGTTCACGCAAGCCGTGCTTCGCATCCGTTCGCCAGATGCTGCCGCTGAGCCGCGAGCGACGCAGCTCTGGAGACCTGAGCAGTTCAGCCAGCACCGGCGGCCTCAAGCTGATGTCTCCCGCTGACGAAAGAATGATAGACGAAGCCATCGAGCTGGCCAACCAGTTCGCGCGCACGTCTCTGCAGGTGAACTTAGCGCCTCTCGCGGAGGCCCTACCCGCGCCTCTCGTGCATCCCCGCGGCTCTGGGAATGGCTCCCCTTCTGCAGGAGGATGGGAGGGGCGTGTCGCCTTTCGTTGGTAGCGCTCATGGCTGGGCACTCGCTCTCTGCTCAGCCGTGAGTGTCTGCCAACTCGGCAGCTGCAACGGCTTCCGCCTGCTCTATGGCTCCTTGCAATGGCTTCCACCTCGTTCGTTCTCTTCATTCTCTCCTCTGCTCTATTGCCTCACTCAGTGTGCAGCCGACCGGCTGCACACTGGGTGACTTTTCGGCCGGCTGCCCACATGGCTTCTCGGGTGCACCATGGATCTCGAGTGCAAGCGTCTCTACTCTCTCTCTCTCTCTCTCTCTCTCTCTCTCTCTCTCTCTCTCTCTCTCTCTCTCTCTCTCTCTCTCTCTCTCTCTCTCTCTCACACAGCACACCACGTTCCCAGTGATTGGCCAGCTTCATTGGTGCCAACTCGACACCTGCTCTTGCTGCTCTTGCTGCTCTTGCTGCTCTTGCTGCTCTTGCTGCTCTTGCTGCTCTTGCTGCTCTTGCTGCTCTTGCTGCTCTTGCTGCTCTTGCTGCTCTTGCTGCTCTTGCTGCTCTTGCTGCTGCCTGCTCGTACGGCTCGATCGATGGCGTCATTTCCCAGCGTTGGTGTGCGCTTTGCCGGTTCTCTCGGTGCCCCTCGGTGACCTGCTTCCGACGACGACGGTGTCCCAATTTTTGCAATTTTGTCTCGATGGCCGTCTCTACTCAGCACCGCCATCATCCTAGGGTAGAGGCAGGCAGTGCAGGTTAGTTAAGAATTATTATCATTATTATTACCTATGCAAAGGTAGAGCGCCATTTATCGATCGTACAACTGCTCCCTTATGAGGCACTCAGAGGCAATGTCACGCTCTGCCGATCGCCGCCGGCGCCTGGCGATGCTGCCTCTCTGATGACAGCAGCCGAAGGCTCCCTCAGAAGCAATCTCTTCGCAGCAGCCCGTGCAGTCGAGTGGAGTGCTACTCTCTTCCTTCCCCTACCCTGCTGGGAGACCCCTGGTCAATGATTCAGCCAATCAGAATGTCAGCAGGTCGGGCTGCCCTGGCAGACGGCCACTTCGATCCTTTATCACTTCCCTGTGTTCTCGTGCTGCTGCAGATGCTGGGAATAGCGGGAATGGCGTTCGGTGGGTCTTTGTGATTCGTCTTTCGTGTGCATGTATCTGCTTACACTTTGCCTGCTGCTTTTGGATGTTACCACCAATCGTTTGGTAATGCTTTCTAGACAGCATCTTGCCAATTGCCAATTGCAAAATGCAAATTGCCTAGAAAGAGATTCAGTTGTCTGAGGGCAGTATACAGTGTGTTATTATTATTTTAATGCTAGCAAACAAGTATTAGGTGCTGCCATCCTCGAAGAAAGCTTTTAGCTACGATCCGACTCCCTGCCGATCTAAGGAGTGGTGCACCGTGCTCGCGGGTGTGCGTGCTCGCGGGTGTGCGTGCTCGCGGGTGTGCGTGCTCGCGGGTGTGCGTGCTCGCGGGTGTGCGTGCTCGCGGGTGTGCGTGCTCGCGGGTGTGCGTGCTCGCGGGTGTGCGCTGCTCGCGGGTGTGCGTGCTCGCGGGTGTGTGTGCGTGCGCGCGGGTGTGCGTGCTCGCGGGTGTGCGTGCTCGCGGGTGTGCGTGCTCGCGGGTGTGCGTGCTCGCGGGTGTGCGTGCTCGCGGGTGTGCGTGCTCGCGGGTGTGCATGCGGGCGTGCATGCGGGCGTGCATGCGGGCGTGCATGCGGGCGTGCATGCGGGCGTGCATGCGGGCGTGCATGCGGGCGTGCATGCGGGCGTGCATGCGGGCGTGCATGCGGGCGTGCATGCGGGCGTGCATGCGCGCGTGCATGCGCGCAGTGGCTGGCACGTTGTTAGGGCATCGGTTTCTTTTGCTCGGACCGGCTCAACCCATCATGCCCTCACTACATCTGCAGCTAGCCCAAACCAGCGCTTGACTGTTCAGGCACCCGGCAAGATACCTCGAAGATCTTTGTCCTGCCTTGCTCGCTAGAAGTATATTCTGACTTTATAATAGAACCAAGTGTCCAGTCTGCTAAAGACCTGGCTGTCAGAGCTAGCCTAGGAGATCGAGTTCTTGACAGGTGGACAGGCCAGCATCAGCAAATCCTCCCTGCCTCTGTGTAGTGGACTCGGGATGGCAAAAGCATGCCAGCACGTGATATGAGTTCATTTAAGTATTCATTGCCCCTATAGCACTATGTCTGCCCTTTTTCTATAACAAGACTTATTGATCACAATTTTTCCCAATGCAACTTTTTCAAGCTCTATTTCTTCTTTGCCAGCCTCATTTACTGCTATTTGATGTTCTTGGCCATAATTGGCTTTACTAAGCATTGTTACTATATCGATTGCTCTGGGGTTTTGCTTACCATTGTGTGCAGCCGTATGCTGACCTGTGAGCTCTTCTCTCTCTCCCTCTCCTTTTCTCTACTCTCTCATCCTCCCTGTCTCTCTGTCCTCATCTCTCGTTTTGCATCTTTTCTCTTCCCTTCTCTTCCTCTCTTCTTTAATAATAATTATAATAATATATTTGTGTAACGCCATCAGAGAACTTAATCTCTTTCTTTGCTTGCTTGCTCGGTCACCCGTCTTATCCCTCACGTGTTCTTTCTCTTAGTCTTCCCATCCCTGCCTTCCTTCCTTCGTCTACTCTCCTCTCTCTCTCTCTCTCTCTCTCTCTCTCTCTCTCTCTCTCTCTCTCTCTCTCTCTCTCTCTCTCTCTCTCTCTCTCTCCCTCTTCCTCTCCTCTCTCCCTCTCCTCTCCTCTCTCTCTCCTTCCCTCCCTCCCTTTAATCTCTTTCTGGTTCTCTCTTGATGTTTATTTCAGGCTGAATTCCTGGTATACTGGCTAATAAATGCATTTCGAATCTTGGCCAGGTAGCGATGTCTTTCTTTTATGGCTGTGACATCTGAATCGTTAGCACTCTGCTGGAACCATTCCAAAACATTGCATGTGGCTTATGGTGCTTTTTTTATGTTGCCGGTCAGCATGCATCGGTGATTTATTTTGGCTCTTATCATTGGCATGCACGAGCCTGGGATCGTAATCTCCAGCTGGAATAGGGCTTGACATTTAGTATATATAGTTCATTTCTGGTTTGGTCCAGCGGTTAAGGTGCTTGCCCCGACCAAGGTCTGGCTGAGGTCATGGGGTCGAGCCCCGAGGCATATGTGAAGTGCCTGAATAGAGATTAAGTTCTGTTGGGTGCTATACAAATTAATTATATATATATTTATATATTTGTATTGCGCCCCAAGAGAACTTCTGTGTTCAGGTGCTTCACATATGCCCCGGGGCTCGAGCCCACGACCTCAGCCAGACCTTGGTCGGGGCGAGCACCTTAACCACTGGACCAAGCCAGCTCGGTTCAATAGTATGTGCTACATAGCATCAAAGATCACAGGAGGAACAGGCAGGAAGGGCAGCTGCATACAAGATTTAAATAATCGTGCTGCTTTCGAGTGCAGCTCATAAAAAAGGCAAATGTGTCAGATTACTGTAGCCTATTTGGGGATTGGCACAGTGCTATGCCTTTCCACTGCTGACATCCCAGGAGTGAAGCCTGGCGAAGGATCAGCTCGCCTCGCATGATCAGCACGTATCACACGATCAGTACATTGTAGCAATGTCGTGCAGACTCCATGGACCCGGTGCCTGAAACAAGATCCTTCTGTTATGAGCGGTTTTGGCCCTCGGCAGAGGTGCCAAAGGGAAGTGGCCGGGTGATGGAAACCTGCCCTGGCTAGCCATAGCTGTCTGGAGTGCCTCGCTTTGGGATCGGTCTGTCACAGGGAGCAGCTCGCTAGCTGATCATCAGCGGTTAAACCGGCTCTCAGCCCCTGTCAACTGGACAGACTGCACCTTTTCATTCGGTCTGGCATCCCTCCTTGCTAATGTGGCATGATCATTGTGCTGAGACGTCAGTCTGCCGAAGGGAACTCTTTGAACTGCCGATTGCTTCTCCAGTCTGTGAACTCACGGCTGCTACTCACTCTAATCCCAAGAGTAAGCTTAGGTCGGTAAGCTGTCTGCTCTTCTGAGCCTGAACCATTGAGGTCATCTGGCCCCGAGCCAGATTGTGACTGCCTGCCGGTCCTTTGTTGATTGCTGTAAACTTTATTTATTGCGTGGCTGTGAACTTTTATTTATTAGCTTATTTGCTATGATATTTCCATCGGCTGCTGTGAGCCAGGAGCACAGGCAACATGAAAGGCTTGGTGATATAGCAAGTCCTCAGGTCTGAGCGAGCCTAGCTTCACCTGACGTCCCTGACGTAATAAGGATCATAGTAATCATAATAACAATAATAGTTATCATTATCAGACATTTGCATAGCACCACCGGAGAACACAATCTCTGTCTAGGCACTTATCATATGCTGTAAAGGAAGTATGCCGATATGGTTGGTGATAACACGCCGAGCTGGGTTGGTCCAGCGGTTAATGTGCTCACCCCGACTAAGGTCTGGCAGAGGTCGTAGGCTCGAGCCCTGAGGCATATGTGAAGCGCCTGAATAGAGAGTTAGTTCTCTTGGGGTGCTATACAAATGAATTATAACATGCTGAGTTTCAGCACGTATAAGCACACGAAGGACAATTCACATGGACCCAGCAAATGCTGTGAGGAACTAGTGCATTTTTAGCTTCTTTTTAAACGTCGCAAGTCAGGGGACATCGTGAGGTCAGTTGGGAATGAGTTCCAGGCTTTAGGAGTATGCAGACTTAAGGAATTGTTTGCAAAGCATTTGAGGTTCGTTAGAGGCACAGTTAAACGATTTGAGCCAGAAAAAGTGGGTTGTACGATGCCTGGTCTGATTGTGAAGTAGTTCTGATAGATAGGCTGGAGCAAGAGAATGCAGAGGCAAAAAAATAAGTGACAAAACCGTGAAGTCGATGCGCTGCTTGATGGGGAGTCAGTGCAGGTCGGTGAGGAGTGGTGCAATGGGGCAACTACGACCTTTACGGCAGACAAGCCGAGCTGCTGAGTTTTGCACCAACTGTAAGCACCTTATTGCACAGGAAGGCACCTGCCAATGGTGACTTACACAAACTTTTAAACATTCCTGGAACGTACTTGCTAGGTTTGAAGTTTTGAGATGAAGACTGTTGGTTACCGAATGTGTACCGAAAGCTGCCTAGGCTGTGAGTGCGCTATACAAAACGCATGACACACATGACACCCACATATAGTTTAGTTGGTTTGCCACCCGTTCCAGCATCTTTGAATGAAATGGTGGGAGACAGGCCGGAAGTTGCTCAAGTTCTCCTGGTCTTGTGTTGCGTTCTAAGTGTAGCAACAGCCTTTTTGAAAGATGCAGGTATAAGACCCGAGGATGAGAACACTTATTTTACGTTAGTTGTGCAGGGCGGCAGTTAGTCTGTGCATTTTAGAAGGAGAACTGTAGGTTTATGATCTAGAGGGCAAATAGTAGTCTTGGATCAAGAAATGAACTTCAAAATGTCATAAGTGGCAGGCTTGAAGGTGGGACATGGAAGTGTTGTAAGGAATTGAGGGAGATGAGTCAGTTGACGGTATTACTGAGGGCGAGGGGTCCAGTGGCAAAGTTACCTTGGTGATGGACTCTGATGTTATCTAACAAGCTGCCAAAGGAGCTAGAGAGCGAGCTGCTACATCTTACCACCAAGATCACTTGGTATGGTGCTGACCTGGGAGTGGTTACAGAGGCGGTTGATGGTCGACGTCAGCATTTTTGGATTGTAGATCTGTGCTTTGACTGTTTTTATAGAAACTAGACTTGGCCTCAGCTTGGGTGGATCGGTATGATCTGCAATATGCAATATGCAATAATGTATGCCGGTCGATAGACAAAGCAGTCCTAAACTTGTGTATGATTTCTCAAGCTTGCGCTCAGTAGTCTCAGCTAGTTTAATGCCTGCAGTTAACCATAGGCCATCTGGCCGAGGGCATACAGTGTGCCTAGTCAGAGGAGCAAACTCTTCTAGAACGTCAGCTTGTATCTGGTGTTAGCATCAACCAGTGAGGACAGGTTTGATGGAGGATTGAGCAGCACGAGTGAGGAAGGCATTTTCGTACACATTGCAGACTACATTTTATCTGCTTGTGATCAGATGTGCAGAATTTGGTAATAAAAGGGGGTTGACAACAAATAATCATGGAAGAATATTTGATTGAGTGCTGATCTTGGTTATGACTGGGGCCATGCTCGTTAGCCATGAAAGAAAATGAATCAGCCAGTTTACGAAATTCTGCACTTGAGGGGTCAGTAGAGTTTTCACAATGAATGTTAAAATCACCCAGAACAAGGAATTGACGATTTCTGGCACACAGATTGAAGTGAGATCAGAAAATTCTTCTGATAGCAGTCTGCACCCTTCAAGGAGCAACCAGCACCTCGCATATGCCTGGGTGGTCGATGGTGATAGCAATGGGATCGAAGCCCTTTATTTTGTCGAAGGCCAGTTCCCTGCTGTCTAGCATTGTCCCATGAATATTCTAGAACGACACCTGATTGCATTCAACTCGACTCACAATTCAAGTCTGCATACAGCCTGGTTTGTTTTGATTGAGACAGCCGTCTACGGCCTCTTGTCTCCACAGTGGACAGGTATCTATGACCCTTGCATACGACAGAATGAGACATGCAGACAGTATCAATGTTTCTAAAATTTCGGACTAGGGGTGCACTGTCTTTGCCGTGGCCTTTGGATGCACAGGTAACCTATAGTTGGGCCGTTCTCGATCAACTCAAGATTGGTACTACCTCAGGAGTATTTACTCTCATGAGTACCGACAGAAGTATTACCGGAGCCGCCTATAATGGCCGCCGAACCCAAAAAGTTCTGGTTCTCATATAAAAAACGTTATTTTAGCCTGCTTTAATCATGCTCAGTATATCAAATAAGCTTACGTATTTTGTAAGCAAAGTTGTTGCTCAAGTATGTTAATTGTTAGTCCTAAAATGAAATTACATCGCTGCAATAATCAATAACTTGTCTCAGCCACTCCGGCATACGAACCAGGCCTTCTCAAACATCTTGCCTTATCATTTTCCAGATGTCCGGCAAACTTGTGAAAAGTGATTCTTGAGATGTGGTACGATCAGCTGAGCTCTGAGCCTTCTGTCCACTTCACCCCAGAGACAGTCAGTATGATACAGGTCTGAAGATTGGCTCTGCCACAAAGTGTAGTTGGAAAGTTATTGAGCACCCATAACCGAATACTTAGGCTCACTGTCCTGTTTGAAAAGAAAATGATCTCCACGGAGGCTCATTTTTCTAGGTGCTGCAAAGCCTTTCGAATAGTTGTGTGCGTGCGTGATGAGTGTGTAAGGGCTGCCGGATTGGTACACGAGGGATGCGGGAAAGGGCTAGATGATCTCTCTACACCGGCAGCCACCTAGGCTTGGCCGGCATGGTTTCTGCCAATAAACTACTTGGTGTTGGAGCCAGGAGAGGTATTGCTCAGTCGCGCTACCCAGCCTGACGACAGGTCGTCAGGAGGGCTGTCACACGGCACATGAATACTGTTCCTAATGTACGTTTAGGCCCAGTGTGTGCCACGGTAAGCACCGAGCTTCAGCCGAGTGTCACTGGGGAGCCGACATTAGCAGGCAGGCAGGCAGGCAGGAAGATTGCAGCATGGAAGAGCTATACTGAATGCAGCATGAATGAGGAGCCACCACTTACCGCAAATATGGGGAGAGGGCAGGAATGCTAGCATGAGCAGTTCATGAGCAGATCATGAGCAGATCTAGATCCCAGTGGTTAAGGTGCTCGCCCCGACCAAGGTCGGGCCGAGGTCGCGGGCTCAAGTCCCATAGCGCATGTGAAGCATCTGATTAGAGGTTAAGTTCTCTTTGAGCACTATATAGTGAATTACACACACACACACACACACACACACACACACACACACACACACACACACACACACACACACACACACACACACACACACACACGTATAAACTGTTATACTGTAGTTGGGTGACAGAGGTTTAGGTCTGGCAGCCAGTCAGCTGCCAGACCCAGCTGCTGCAGCAAAGACGAGCGCGATAGACTTTTGCACCCTGGCGTTCAAACGCGAGGCTGGTCGTAGTCAAGTGCCAGGGTCGCCAAACCTCGCCTCAGCATCTCCTTTTCTCACGGGCCGATGCATCCATGTCTCTGGTGGCCGACAGCCAAGCTGGGCGATCTCCTCTGCCACTCTGATGATCACAGGTAGTGAGTGGCTGAGGAGCCAGTGGGGGAGGAGCCAGTGGCTCCTCAGCCACGTGCCCCTCTCGTATTGCCGGGAAGTGACCTGGGAAGCCTCAGACCCCAATTGCTAGGCTTTCGACCGTCACCAATGACAAAATGACGTCATTTCACTCGACGCCCAATCTGCGAGCTGGTGTCGAATATGCGCCACGATTTATAATTTTCCCTTTCTTGTGGCCCCCAAGCTCTCATGTCTTGCTTCTTGCTGGTCGGAGCCCGGAGCTCCCGGAGGAAAATCCTGGCTCTCCCCCTCCCCGCCTGTGGCCACGGCCACTCGTGAAAAACCGTGAACCTCAGGCTGATATCAGATAGTGAGTAGACAGACAGAACTGCCCGACAGAATACCGAAATATAGCTAGTAGCAGAGAGTGACCACCCCAGCAGCAGCCGAAGTCTTGACTGTCGTCTCTATGCTTCCAGCATGAAGCTACTACCATGCACCACTCTCACCATGCAACATCGGGCACATGCTCTGCGACATGCCGGCTAAATTCATCTTCTGTTTTCATAGCCTGGGGATGCATGGTTTATGTCACCCTCTGCAGCTGTGCCAGCTGGCAGAAAAGCATGTAGATCGGTCAAAAAGCCGCCTTCGGCGGTTTCCTGTCAGTCAAGGAATTCATTACAGCCCCTCTTTTGCCAGCGAAAATTGGCAGCAGCTTGAATGGCCGGTGTCGCATTTTGCACGGGGGGGGGGAAGACTGGCGGTTGCCAGTACCCGGTGCAGCCTGCAGCGGTGAGAGCCTGCTGCTGCAATTGGTGACGACGCTTCTTTCAAGCCGCCCGAAGCAGCAGCTCCACTGTTGGCGACGAGCCCACCTCGGCAGCTGAATGCTATCAGCCAGCGCAATCGTTGCCCTTGCGGCAGTGGTGGCTGCCACCAAAGCAGAAGCCGCAGCTGCCGGCGGCTGTCAGCTCTAGTCCGCCACGACCAGATCGTGACGAGATCGGCAGCCACAGTAGGATGCCGAGCCGAGAGCACCCCAGGTTAGCGACTTCCGAAGTAAGGAGCTGGTCCTTGGCCATTTCCGTAGGCCACAGCCAAGTGGATGTGGGCGCCCAAAAAGCAGGGGGCGGCCGTCGCGAATCCGTGGCAACCGAATCGCACTGACTGCGGGAGGCGGCCTCGTTGTCGGGCGGCCTCGGCGGCAGCTGCGGTTGGCCGTCGTCGTTGTGGTGGCAAGCCGACACTGGTATCAGCTCCTGGCCACGTCCCAATCGGGCAGCCGCTGTTGGCTGCACGATTCTTTGCCGCCGCTGCCGCTCGATCAGTGTTTCGAAGCGGCCGAGCTCGCAAGGCAGGGCGCTGGCCGCTGCTGCCGTCCAGTGCCAATCGACGGTCTCGTGTCGGCAGCGGCTGCGTGTGCCGTGCCGTGCCAAGCAAGCTGCCGCCCACCGCACCGATGTAAGGCCTTGAGCGCTGGGCTGGCAGGCGGAGTGGGGTTTGCCATCAGCCGCCGCCACTGAGAGCGGCATTTGCGGCGAGTCGTTGTTCTGGAAGCGGTGCCGCCCACCAGGGCTGCTGTCGCGCGACGAAGAGGAGATCCATTGCATAGCGACTGGACCCCACGCCAGTGGCTGCGAAAGTGCCCGGCCGAGAACTGCTGGCTGCGCCAGTGCGAGCGCTTGGGCTGGAGTGGCATCGAGCGATAAACCGGAAGCGTCTGCCGTCGGCTGCTTCTTGGCAGTCTTTGTTTTGGCGCACGTGCTCAAGCGCTGCTCAAGCTGCAGGCGCCGAGGATCGCTGCCCCGACGAGATTCGCAATCCCAGCCTGGCGCCGACTTGCCTTGCTCGATGCGCCCGACAGTGACCCGCTGGTGCGCATCTACTCTGAATGAGAGCAGCTAGTCTTGTTTCTTTCCTCGCGGGACTCTGCTAAACTGGTTGCTTTGTTTCCTGCTGCAAAACGTGAGATGGGTCTCGTCGAGGCTTTAGCTGGGGCGCTTGCTAGCCACAGAGGGGCGGGGTGGAGGGTGGCTTCGCCTGCTTAGTTGTACGCGACTAGAAAAGGACGAAAGGCTCGAAGCGCAAGAATACCCGCCCGTCGTCTGCGCGAATAGCAAAGAGTGCGTGCAGCCTGCAAGCTTGCATCCTGTCGTGACGATGGGGGGGGGGCTATTGGCAGTCGTTGACAGTCGTGATGCGACAGTGCCGTCAGTCATTCAAGCGGAGACAGCTCACTCAACAGCGATCCTCGAGCAGCAGCAAAAGCACCAGCGCTTCACATGTTTTCGTGAGCACGAGCCTTTGACCACGTATGCAGCTGCAGGCCAACTGCGACAGCCTATCGTGGTGACCCCACTCCCACGTGTTGTTCGTGTCTATCCGCGCACTGTCTCTCTCTCTCCTCTCTCGTCTCTTTCTCTCTCTCTCTCTCTCTCTCTCTCTCTCTCTCTCTCCTCTCTCTCCCTCTCTCTCCTCTCTCTCTCTCTCTGTCTCTCTCTCTCTCTCTCTCCTCTCTCTCTCTCTCTGTCTCTCTCTCTCTCTCTCTCCTCTCTCTCTCTCTCTCTCTCTCTGGAAAGTAACCTCGTGTGATCATCATCCATGATTAGTCATTCTGTGGACCTGGCGCTTTCGACTGGCCCCATTCTGGGGTGGGAGGAGGCGCCGGTTTGTGGCTCCTCGTCGGCGGGCGCCGTAGCTCCGGAGCCCTCCATTTGATGCACCAAAGGTTAGGGTTAGCGCACCAAAGGTAATGCCCACTCCCTGTCGACCTCCTTCTCCTCCTCATAGCCTTGGACGGACCGGAAATTGGCTATCTTCAGCAGCACAGTCTGCCTGACATCCTTTCGGCTACCTGCGACTGGCAGTCTCCCCCTCCCAGCAGCGGCTGCACTGCTGCAGCCACCTGTCTCTCTGCCTCTCAGTTGCTGCGGAAGCAAGCGCGAGCAGGCAGCGCAGCGCAGACGAACGTCGTTGCAGTCGCAGGAGCCTCCGGACGGAGATCATGGCGGCGGCGCTTGCACCAAGTCCAGGAGCAAGTTCCTTCTTAAGTTTCCTCTTCGGAAGCCGAGTCCGCAGGTCGAGAAGAAGTCATTCGCCGACGGCCTGGCCGACAAGACCACGGCGGCCATCGCTCAGCTGCTCTCGCCGGAATCGGAGGAAGCCTACTACGAGCTGGTGGCCAAGGGCTCGTCGCCGCCGCCGTCACAGTCGCCGGCGGCCGTGGCTGGCAGCCTCAGTGGGACCTCGGCAGCAGCAGCCGGAGGTGGCGCCAGCGGCAGCGGAGCGAGGTTGCTGTTTGCTCGATCCAAGAGCCTGATGGGAAGCGACCATCCGGTATGCAGCAGCCACCGCAGCAATGGCAGAAACCGGGCAAGCTTGCCCCTCGTGCCTCGTGCCTACTCGTGCCCATTCGAAGCAGTGGCAGCCGTGCCCGGCATAGGCATAGGCAGATGATTCGTGGCAGGTGCAGCATGAAATGTGCGCTCTGGTGTTTCCGAGTAATACACAGGTGTGTGTGCACATGTGTGTGTATACAATTCATTCGTACGGCACCTCAAGAAAACTTAAAATCTCTATTCGGGGGGGGGGGGGCTTCTCATATGCCACGGGGCTCGAGACCCCAATCTCGGCCATCAAATACATTCGCCTTGACCTCGGTCTGGGCAAGCACCTTATCCACTGGGTCAAACCAGTGTTGTGATACCCTTAACATTCCTTTGGTTACGTGTGCCACAAAGGGAAAGTATTTTGTCGACTCTTAGCCGACCTTGCAGTGTCTGATTGGCTGTTGTGATTGCTCTAGAGTGTAAAGAGGGCGACCATGAGCAAAGCGAGCATGCCACAATGCCACTCCACCTGATACCGTGGCCTAACGACGAAATGAAAGTACGATTCCTTTTTGTCTTACTTTTGGCGCACAGGCATCCTCGAGCACGCACAGACACTCACACACACTGCCATTCAATGTGAGGGCGAAAGTCAAAATCAAAAACGTCCAGCAGATTTGTGGAAAACCAAAGGTACAAATACCCTATAGACTAGTAAATAGTAAAGGCCAAATGTTTCTCTAACTAAAACCAAACGAGGCCGACAAAGTCTGATTGCCCCGATGGGTAAAACCAGGAAAACGTTCTGACGTCGTCGAGGAAGAGAGTGATTTTGTGGATCAGTGACTGCCAAGGGGATGAGCCCTAATGAGTTGAGGGCGAGACACTTATATACAGGCGGAGTGCAGGCTGGGTTTTGAGGCTGAGGATCGATCATCGTTAGCCCCTTACCATTAGTGTCACCTCCTCACTGTGCTCTCCTAATTAATTAGGAATTATAAATTAATTATTAATTAACAATAATTTTTAATCCAATTAATTAATTGATTAATTATAATAATTAATAATAATAACCTACTAATGCTCGTGTTTATAAACAAGTTTATGTCCAAGGTGTGTAGATACTAACATTGACTGGGCAGTTTGAATTTTTTTGACAATTTTCTGGTAAACAAAATTGAGAGCCTTTTCATTTTTTGGGGCTGTGTTTTTTCGACCTCATCGTATATTTAAGTAATGGTCTGTAAGCCGAAAATTAAATCCGCCTGCTTGACTTCGGACTATGTAAGAATGGTTCCATTTCCAGGCCGTGCATGTGTACAGGTTTGGTGTGTGCATGCATTCCAAATGTTCATTAGTTTACATGCCACATACTCTGCGTATGTAGCATACGTTGGAAAGTTCACCTGCAGACTGTGCCTTTAGGTCTTATGCTTCCAAAGCCTGGAGCTCACTTCTGACTGTCGTCACGATATCCCCTGACTTGACCAAGTTTAAAAAGAAGCAAAAAATGCAACACGTCTATTTATCACAGCATTTAGTGGGTTCGTGTCATTAGTCCTTTGTGTGTTTATGCTGACACTGTGTGCATGTTGCCACTAGCCATATTTGCATGCTGACCCTGTGCATGTCACCCCTAACCATGTTATGCTTGTTGTCATTGAGCATGCTACCATTAACGATTCGATCGTGCTTCCTTTGCAGCAAATTTAAAGTGCCTAGCAAGAGATTAAGCTCTCTGAGGGCACTATACAAATGTATTGTTAGTGTTCTTATTATTATTATATACCTTACGTGCAAGCAAACATATACACGTATGTTTTAGCAATCGCGGCCTGCTGCTGCTGCTGTCCCGCGTTAGCTGTTACTCAGCAACTAGAACTCAGCCCAACGAATGACGATGCGTTCGTGATTTTCTTCTTACAGCAGATATGCTTTTTGTACGGCCTATGCTGTCGCTGATGCAAGTCACTCCTAACTCCCTCGTCTGGCCCACGCATGCACCCCTCCCCCTCAGGTTGCTTAGCTGTTTGCTTGTCTGCTGGCCTTGTTCCTGTGGACGGTTGCTTGCACTGACATGGAGGCTGGGCCAGGCTGGGCCAGGCTGGCTGGCTGGCTGGCTGGCTGCTGACTGCACCGTCCTACTTTGCTGGGATGTCGGCGCATGTCGCTCGCGGGATGAGAGTCACGCCTCCAGGTTTGAGCGCGGCAGCTCGTGTTTGCTCGGTTGGCTGCTCGTGCACAGCTTGCTGCTGGCTGGCAAGTGAGCGACGTTCGACGGGTTCGATGCTGACTTTGCCGCCGCCGCATGTGCTGTTCCCTCACCCCTGGCAGCTGCCTTCTGGCCACAGCCGAACTCAAAGAGCGCTCTCGCCCGGGTACTAGCTAGCGCTCTCCTAAGGGCTTAGCAGCTGTACGCCAGGAAGTGCTCGTTGCTCATTCATCATAGGTATAGCTTCCTGGGTGTGGAAAACCGGCGTCAATCAGCGATGATCCCACTATGATCCCTTAGAATGCAAGCCGGTGACCAAATGCGGCCTCTCGAGGGAGTGGCCGCTGGCTGGCAGCAATGTCGGAAATCGGACATTGAGGGGCATTGAGAAAGTAGTCGATATTTCTGTTTCGACGACACCTTGCTCTTCTTCTCGAGGCAGAGATGTTTCTCGAGCAGAAGTTAGTTGCCTTTTTTTGTAACTAGGTCATGTGCTGTCGCCAGCAGAAATCGGCAGCAGACCAGCAGATTAACTTCGGTAGACCTCTGCTTCCTCGTACCCCCTCTTGGCGGGTGCATCCTGCACGCGCGGAATCTCTGGGCTTGCGCCACCGGCTGGCCTCGGCTGAGCAGCTCTGGCCGATGAAAGACGATGCTCTCTCTTTCTCTCTCTCTCTCTCTCTCTCTCTCTCTCTCTCTCTCTCTCTCTCTCTCTCTCTCTCTCTCTCGAGCTGTGACGAAGGATGTGCAGCACCCTTTCATCCCCCCTTTCCGCCGGCGGCAGACGGTTCCCAGTCTTCCCAGCATTCATCTGCCTGCTTGTGCTGGGCATCAGCTTGGCTGAATCAGCTTGATCTCCAGCTGCACTGGCCTGCTTCGGCTGCTGTCGTGCCGGCGATCCTGGTCCTTGGCTGGTGAAATCACGGTGCAGTGGTGGCCTCTTGAAATTGGCTGCGTTTTAATTGGAGCTCCTTGGCTCGGCCGAGGCTTGGTGGTGCCATCTGAGAGCCGGGAGGGGCCTCCTCATTCACTCTCTCAATGGCCCTCAATAACCCGGCGATCGGCTTCCCTGCGGCTTACAGCTCGAGTGACATGTTTCCCGGTCCAGCCCCTCCCCCTCGAGTGCCGGCCATTTAGCTGGCTCGACCCTTTTTTCCTGTCGCCGTCCGGATGCTCCTCATGCGATAAATTACCACCGGAAGCCTGTCAGCAGCGCCACCTTTCCAATCACTGCTGCCAGCTCCCTTGTTCCGGTATTTGTCGTGCTGTCAAGCAGCTTGGATGTCGATGCTTCTGCTTAGGTCTCGGTAGCACCTCAGCTTCCGGCCGGTGTGCCATCGACAGCAATCAAAGCAAGAGTGATCCGGCAATCGAGCAGTCCCGCCACGACCACTTTTGGCACCCAGCAGCAGCAGCAGCAGCTTGCGCTGCAGGCACAGCATCAGCAGCAGCAACCAGATGACGGCCAGGCAAGGCAGAGAGTCCCAGCGCAGATCTCCCTCTTTCTCTCCCTCTCTCTCACTTTTTCTCACGTACTTTCTCTCCTCCCTCCCCTCGTCCTCTCTCTCTCTCTCTCTCTCTCTCTCTCTCTCTCTCTCTCTCTCTCTCTCTCTCCTCCCTCTCCGGCTCCTCTCTATCTCTCCCCTCTCTCTCCGTGCTTTGCCTGTCGGCCTGGTTGTGCATAGGCTGTGCTCCTTGGTCGTTCCAAGAGCTCCTTGGCATCAATCTAATTATCGAACCCCTGCCCTAGGGCTGACTACGATTACTTGATCATTCGGGTGTGCTAAACCCTTAGACATGTCAGTTGAAAAATGTGCTCTCATCTGTTAATATAGAAAAATTGGAGAAACTTTGCTGCAGTCGCACTGACGGTTGCTAGTCTAGGCAAGAGGTGCACACATGCAGGTGCCGAAAACTCTGTTTAACGGCATGCACGTAGAGAGAATCTTTATTTGCGTACGTGCACCAGCGGGTAGCTAAGAAAATCGCCCAGAGAGAGAGAGACAGAGAGAGAGAGAGAGAGAGAGAGAGAGAGAGAGAGAGAGACAGAGACAGGTGCTTCACGAAGAAACGGCTGCAAACATCACGCGAACTAGATGGTCGGTCTCAGCTCCACATGCATCCATTGTAGGACCAGCAACATCCAGGGTCATCACTTTCAGGCTTAATCTGCTGGGCAACCTTTCCATGATTAATGCTCGGTCGTCATTGGGGTCTCTGCATCGTTAGCCATGTGTGTCATGACGACATTTACCACTGCTGAAGAAACTGCTTGTGGCTCATTTGGACAAACTGCCGGCATATGACGAAATTCTCACTTTGACTGTAATTCCTACATGGAGTGGCTTGCTGCTGCACCGTGAGCCTCGTGGTGCCCTTCAGTCGTCTCACGGCTACAAATGAACTCTTGCTCAAAGTGTGATGTTGACTGGTACTTTGCTCACCTTGTCCTACGCTTCGGAGCTTTTTCCGCCACCTTTTGCGTAGCTCTGTCCATCTGCAGGTGGCCGTGCTGCCATTGGCTACTCTCTGCCACTTACTCCTTACTACACTAACTCTTTAATCGTTTTTTCTACTCAACCTGTCCCCTCGGTCTTTGCTTTGTTGTGTGAGATTTGGCTGTCTTGGCCACAAATTGGTCGTGCGTGTCGATGTATTTGTATAGCGCCCTAGGAGAACTTACTCTATCCACGGGCTTCACATATGCCACGGGGCTCGAGCCCACGAACTCAGTCATCAAATACATTAATCTTGGCTTTGGTCGAGGCGAGCACCTTGACTACTGGGCTAACCAGCGGGGTGACATGATGTGTGTGCGCTGGGTACAGGGGTTTCTGGACGAACTGTCATATTGAGCTTTGAGGTTTACTTGGTCATTTTCCGGTGCAGTACGGGTATTTCCACGTGTAACTCTACAAACACTAACCTGATGGCAGAGTGTGGGGTGGTGCGTTTTGTATGGTGCAGTCAGAGCCAAAATTACTTTCAATGTGCATACGAGCCAGCAGGCTTCATCTCATGCAAAACAGGACGTGCAAAGCCTAGCCGAGCTAGGAGGGCAGTCGAGGAAGTGAGTAGCATTGAAGTAGCAGGACGGCTGGAAATTACGTGCCCGGGTTGGTATCATGAGAGGAGCTGATTTCGCAAGAATTTTTGGAGTGAATCCCACGGTCTAGTGTCCGTAAAGAAAAAAGTGTTTTGCCCTCAATAGCCCTCGAGTGTAAGAAGGGACTAGTTAATGAGTTTTCATGAGAGTGCCGAAGAGCACGGGATGGTGAAATTAGCTCATCAATTCAGCTAGGTATACATGTTTAGCAGGCCTTGTCGGTCAAAGTAAAATATTTGTTTTGTGTCCAATGATCAAGCTGGAGCCATCACAGCTCCTTTAGCAAAGGACACGACTGAAAATCGTGTGTTTGAGGTCCAATCTCGTCATTCTACTTAGCACCAGTTTCGGAGGCTTAATGGTTTTTATCAGCAACCCAGCCACTGTTATGTTGCAACTGTCTGTCGCAGAGAGAGAGAGAGAGAGAGAGAGAGAGAGAGAGAGAGAGAGAGAGAGAGAGAGAGAGAGAGAGAGAGAGAGAGAGAGAGAGAGAGAGAGAGCAGTAGTCTCTAGCTGTGGGGGGAGCTCGAACTCGATGACTCACCCTGCCGGTCTTATGAATGATAAAATAGTATATTAAAATAATAATTACATATTAATAGTCCTCTGAGTCAGACAGTCTTCAAAAAGTCACTAAGACCTAATAACAATAATTCACTTGATAAAGCGCCCTCAGAGAACTTAATCTCTCTCTAGGCGCTTTACATTTGCTGCAAAGTGAAATGCAATTGAATGGTAAGTAAAATCATGCTTGAAAAACAAACAAAATGAATAATACGGTTAGGGGTGACATGCACAGGGTCAGCATGCAAATGTGGTTAGTGGCAGCATGCACAGTGTCAGCACGCATAAGCACATCAAGGACGAATCACAGGGACCCGCTAAATGCTGTCCTAAATAGGTGTTTTTAGGTTCCTTTTAAATGTGGTCAGGTCGGGGGATGTTCTGACGCAGGTCGGGAGGGAGTTCCAGGCTGTGGATTTTATTACCTAAGATGTGGCAGCTCAATAGGGGGAGGGACTGGTGGCACTATCTAGGACCGAATGTCTGCTCGGCGTTCAGTTTATCGATCGCCCCCCCCCCCCCGATTCTGAGGGCCTGAATACCTTCAGCTGGATGGCGCATTGCCCCAGCAAAGCAGGCATTTCGCATTGCCCCAGCAAAGCAGGCATTTCGCTGCGAATGCAGGGGGGGGGGTACGTGTGCACCGGCAGTTCTGGCAGCAGCACTTCTGCCATGTTTCTCGCTGCACCTTGCACAGCACCTTGTGACAGCTGCCGATCCGAAGAGCCGATTTCCAAAAGTCTGCTCCTATTTGGGAAAGGACTGTTGCAGATCTCTCGTCTTTCTGCTTCCTTTTTGATTTGCCAATCTGAAAATGGACAAAGCGGGGTGCTGCCTTGCTTTGCTGACAAGGTTAACACTGACCTATGCTGAAGATCCGTGCACGGCACGCGCAGGTGCTTCGCCAATCGGCTACGCCTTGCCTTATCACTGGCCGCCGCCTCGGCCTTCATCTTTCCTTGCACGTGCATTCCATTCGAGTTTGCTGCAGGCAGAGCGATCGGAGGTTACGCGCCGATGTCACAGACGTGTGCTGCCGCATGCTGAGCTGGCGTCGTGCGCTCGTGACTCGCTGCAGATGCGACTGTGGCCGGCCATGCAGCAGCACTCGGCACCGAAGCCCGCGACGCTCAGAAGGAGCCAGTCCTCGGCCACCCCTGCTGCTGCTGCTGCTGCTGCTGACGATCGGCTTCGGCCGAGCTCGGCGGCAGGTCAAAGCTGGGCGGCAGCTCGCCGTCCGCGCCACCTGGCTGTTGTCTGTGATCGCGGCGGTGCTCTCGGCGCAGCTGCGGCCGCTGACGATGAGGGCATCTTGACCGACGACCTCAGTGACCTGCCATCGTCTCCGCCGCCACCAGTTCCGCTGGCGCCGTCGTCGAGTGCCTACGCAGGCATAGGTCGGTGGAGGATTGTGCCTCTTGTGACTTGTGCTTCGCAATAGCCTACCTGTCTCCACTGAATGCCTGGGACTAGGGATGCCTGTTGCCTGGGTTACCGTCGGCGAATGAATGGCGGTCACTCGATTGATGGGGGGGGGGTGTGTGGACTTGTGAATTTCATCTGGGTTGCCGAACACCATAGGAATATTTCGGGATCGTTTTTGCACCAGAGTAGGTGCATCAGATTTCTGCGCTGAACAGTGCAAGGAGTGCTGCTGATTAATAGAGATCTTTCCTTGCCCTCTGTCGTGCAGTGGACTGTTGACTGTCATTAACAAGCTGTCGTCTTGCTTTAGTGCAGTTGGTGAAGGCAGTGCTTCACGAGTGAGGAACTGAATAATGCAAATAGCCAATGGCTGGTGGTACATAGAGTATAGCAGGGTCCGCCTGCCCCTAGCTGCCGGCTAAGCAAAGCCTACTCTAGCTAGAGAACAATGATAATAACAGTATTAATAATAATGACATTTGTGTAGCACCTTAAGAGAACTCAATCTCTGTCCAGGCACTTTATGTATTCTGGAAAAAGCTTGTCCACTGGTTAGTACTAACATGCACAGTTTTCTACACAGCACACGGACAGAGAAAATTCGCCCGGACACAGCAAATGCTGCAAGGAACGGGTGGGTTTTTGCTTCTTTGTAAGCTTGTTCAGCTCAGAGTATGTCATGACGTCAGTTGATAGTGAGTTGCAAGCTTCGGAAGCAAACTAATTGAAGGCACGGCCTCCAATGGATTTGAGGCTGGTTAAAAGTACAGCTAAACGGTTTGAATCTGAGGTGTAGCTGATATGAAGCAAAGCATAATTTGGAAGTATTTCCGCTAGATAAGCTAGAGAAAGAGATTGAAGGGATCTAAAACTGAGTAACAAGACCTTGAAATAGACTCACTGCTTGAACCTCATCGTGACTATTATCCAATGGTACATCATGTTTTCATTTTGGTGTAGTGTCGGCTTCTAGAAGTGGCTATTTCCGAGGTGATGCGCCATCAGCAAAGCCGTACTCCTACCAAGCAAACATCGTGCCGCCCACTACCGCAGCTCCAGAGAAGTATTTTTTTTCTTACCTACTTACACTATAGTGCCACAGTAGCTCCTCCTTGTCTTCGGCATCGGCCTGTTCTGTATTCGGGAGTGAGCTGCAATTTAAGAGGCTGACTGGAAGAGCTTAATATTCTTCTCAGCGGCTAGATGCTTCTTTTTATTTATTTTTTCTATTTTCACCTAATAATAATAACACTATTTTGTTGTTAATCATTTAGGGAACCAACTCTCTTTCTAGGTGCTATACATACGCTGTAAAGGAAGCATGTCAATATGGCTTGTGACAGTAGGCCAGTGTCAGCATGCATAAGCACGTGTGCTGCATGTCAGCATGCATAAGCACACAAGGGGCAATTAACATGGATCCAGCGAACGCTGTGATAAAAGGGTGCGTTTTTGGCTCATTTTTCAAGTTATCAAGTCAGGGGATGTCCTGACGTTGGTCGGGAGTGAGTTCCGGGCTTTGGGAACGTACCGACTAAAGTCGCACAAGTCTCCAAAGGATTTGAGGTTGGTTCGAGGCAAGCTGAACGACTTGAGTCAGCAGAGCAGGTGGTCGGATGCCAAGCCTGATTTGAGATTTCTGATAGGCAGGCAGGCAGGCTCGAGCAAGTGAATGAAGATACTAAAAACGAGTGGGCAAAACCTTGAAGCTGATTGGGAGCCAGTGCAGCTTGACGAGGGAAGGCTGTGTGGCCTCACTGGTGTGGCCTCACTGGTTCCGTTATAGCGTTTTAGTCGCGATTGAATGTTAAACTATGATCGAAGTGTCCATGGTCTAGCTGCAGCTGAGCCCAGCTGACAATGCTGATACTCACAATAGCTTCTCTGCGCATTCAGCCGAAAAAGCTCCCAGAGCTACTGCCATGCAATTAAAAAAAGCCTAGTTCCCCTAAGCTCCTTGTATTTGTTACCTTCGTTTAAGAGGCTAGGCCTTTGCTCGGCTGGGTCTTAGCCCAGCTACAAGGTGCTCGTGCTTAATGACCTCGGATATGGGTTCGAGTACTGCAGCAGGTATTTTTTTCTTACTGCAAGCTGGGTGGTGGTTGATCGTGCTTCTTTCGCAGCAAATGCAAAGTGCATAGAAAGAGATTGAGTTCTCTGAGGGTGCTATATCAATGTATTATTATGGTTATTATTATCATTATTATTATTATTATTATTATTATTGTCTCCTGCCCCTATGTACCGAATGCTATTGAATCAGCTTATCTTGACTTTTTCTTGTATCACTACGATGCACTGTCGCATCATGCTGCTGCTGCTCCTACATTGCCACTTATGACTTCACTTTGACTGTGACTTCTTTGTATTCGTAAGTCTGAGCTTGCATAGTAGCTGGCAAAAATAGGAGCTCGACTCTCGTGGTCAGAGGTTGCATTGCTAACCCCTGACTTCATAGCTAATTCTACCTACAAAATGCAGCTCGAGTCGCATGACTCGGAAATGCTGCTGTCTGCACTCGTGCCTCAGAGGTGGGTCTGCGTAACGAGTCCGCACAAAAAGACAATCGCTGGCAATGGGGCTGATGATAGGCTCACTGAGATCAGCCTTTGGAGTCTTGCTGAACTACCCACTGCTTGTGGCATTGCCCCTCTGAGTCCTTGTGAGTTTTTCTTGTCTTTCTTCTGCCTCTGCCTTACCTACCCTCGATGTCCTTCTTTGGCCTGGCCAGTATTGCCTTACTAGCTGTGCCTTTCCCCGGTTCCTTTTTGTTTCTTCCGTGTCACGTTGGAGTCTAGCATGCATCAGCGCTCAGCTAGAAAACGCCTCCGTCTGACTTGGCAGCGGAGTCAGCGACCACGTGCTCCGACGAGGCAGCAGCTCTTCGAGTGGCTCTGCGCTGCGTGCGACCAGCACGAGGCCACCGGAAGCGTTTTGCTGCCTAAAGGAGCTGCTCTCGTGCTTCCCTGTAGGGCTGTACAACAATCTGGACCCCTTCTGGCGGCACGAGATGCGCCTGGACTTCGAGGCTGACGAAGAGATCACGAGTATGCAGGGCCGATACAAGACGAGATCGGAGGATCACGTGAGCTACGAGGAGCTGCTCGAGTTTGCGCCCAGCGTCACAGAGCACGACCGAGATGTCATCAGAGTCATGCAGAAAGTTCTAGGGCGAGAGGTACAGCTGCTCGTGCGCTGCACCACTGCTCGCCGCCACATTGCTGCTATTGCCGCTATTGCCGCTCTCGCTGCTGCCGCCACCGCTGCTACTGCTGCTCCTGCGGTTCGCACGAAGGAGATGTGGAACGTCGGCTCGATATAGTCGCCTTTTCGCGCTGCCAGGTGACAGAGAGCGAGTGTCACAGGGCGCTTCGCGAGACGCACGGCGACGTGCTGAACGCCATCAAGTTCGTAAAGCTGGTGCAGCTGTGGCGGCAGCTGCAGGCCGCTGTCGATGGGTTCGCCGGCGCCAGCGTCGCCCAGTGCAAGGAGGCGCTGATGCACTGTGACTGGGACGTTGCCCGCGCGGCCAGGCACGTCGCCGTGAGCTTCGCACCCGGCGGAGCCAGCTTTGCATCGACAGCGGCTCGGCGACATGGCGACTGGTTCGGAAGTGGCACAGGAGCTGCCGCTGCCTTGCCCGGAGCTCGCGAGCCGCCGCCCAAGCGGGCCGCCCACCGGACCCTGTCCTGCCAGCCGCTCGCCTGGTCAGGCACGTGAGCGGCTGATAGCCGGATGCAGTTGTGCATGGGGACTGCTTCGAACCACTCACTGCTCATTGGCTGGACTGTCGTAAAACCGCTCTCTGCTCATTGGCTAGCCCATTGGCTGGCGCTGGCCGTCGGATGAGGCTTGGCTCCGGCGGTTTCTCGCGAGACGCCCGGCTTCCATCTGGCCGCAATCGAGCGAGCTGCTGGCGAGTCGGCAGGTGGCGCCACCCTGCCGAAGCTTGACCGACGAGTGAGCCGAGACGCTGCTGCTTCGGAGGCGTTCTTGCTGCGTCTGCAGCTCGCCGTTCCGGTGCCTCGTGGCGGCGGCAGCGCGAAGGTCCGTAGGCCCCGTGATGTGTCTTTCCCTCTCCTGGTGCTCTCCAAGCCGGTGCGTTTGCCGGACGGCTGCTCTTTCGTCGTTCTCGGGCGGTTCCGCCCACTCACGGGCCTAGTCACTAGAGAATGTTGCTCGCAAGATGGTAGAGCAGAGCTTCCTCTGCTGCCACTGTGGGTACCTCTTTGGAGCGCTGGGTACCCCGAAAGACCCACGATGCAGCCTTTATGCAGCTCAACGAGTGAGTCGGTGCAGCATCGTCGTAACTTATTCTTTGGCCGATCTGGAATGGGCGCTTTTCCTGAGCTCAGCTCACATCGAAACGTGTTCGATGCCAACGGTGTCGCTGGCCAGCAAAAAATGTAGCGAATCATGTGCTGCCTCATAGCAGTGAGCATTCTTTACAGGGCGGTTCTGTGAGGCCAACAAGTGAGATCTGCTACAGATTTTGCCTCGGGGCTTTGGTTGTTTGCTCAGCATTGGCTCGCAATACCGGACTTTGTGTCAGTGAGCAATACCGGACTTTGTGTCAGTGAATGTGCATGCATTTCGCAAGGAACAAATGCTATATATATGTGTGTGTGTATGACGATGCTCTGTAGGAACTCGTTCTTTTACGTTAACTTTAATAAAGCACTGTATATGTGCGCATGCGAGACCATATGGAGCTGGTCCAACCTGCCGAACACGTGCACAAGATCACTTGTGGCAAGGTCAGGCTGCATGAGCTGTTGCAGTGCTTTTCTAACTGCGAGGAAAGGACTGCGTCTTGATGGTCGAACCTGGACTTCCAGGCAAAAGTATAAGCAAGCGTCCAACGTGTCTGCGGTTCCAACCAGGCTGCTCGTAGCAGAGCTTTCGGTATTGCTTTGTCTCTTTCGGCATTGCTTGCCTCTTGTTTGGTGAGCTGCCATGCATCATCATACACCGATCTGAATGACCTTACAAGCCTTTACCGGCAACGTGCTAATTTGGATCGACGAGTTCAGTCATTGTAAAACACCGTTGTTGATCGCCAGATTCGCACCATCGAAGAAATATATCCCGTGCAGCCTTGCTCACGACTAACCATCATTTCAGTTGATATCTTATAGGTCACATTGAAAGTGTCTCAGTGCTCGACCAGAAATTTCTGCTGTCTCAAATTGTACGGATAAGAGAGAGACCACGTGTGCGAAGTGCAGAACAAAGGTGATCTACTAAAGGTGAAAGGTGATTAACTACCAAAACTGTCCAGCTGCTGTCCTTCCGAAATATTAACTAAGTGACATAGGGCCGTCATTAATGAGAGCCGACACTTGAACCCTAGATATTTCTCGTGCAGAAAATGGCAATGCAGGGGTTCACAACGATAGCTTATCGAACACCGTCAAAAGTGTGGATAGAGAGCGTCAGGATTGCTATTTCTTGCTTAGTGAAAGAATAATGACCGTCTTTTATGACACTACTACCCCGAGATTATCGCAGAGTGGGCTCAAAGCTGGGTTCAAGTCCCTTATTATTATCGCACATTTTAATTAGCCTTTCTCGATATATGGCCCCACAAGATGCAGCTTTGGAAATCGCAGTCCCCTGATTCCTTCTTAAGTAATTGCTAACTGCATGCTACTAAAGGCAGTTTATGAGTCTAGTGCATGGTTATTCTAGAGTGGGCTCACCATGAATATCAAGGTTGCAGCCGCGGCTAAGACCGGATTGGATTTCATGTGGCTTTCTGGATCTAACATGATGACACATGATGGTACTTTTGTAACAAAAAGGAGCATGCAATCACCGTCCAACTTGAGAGAAATTAAATGAGGTAACATACAAATCCTCGTCATTTTCGGTGAACGGTTAGTAAAAGCCGTTGACATCCGATTAATAGCTAAGAGCATTATGCACTGCCTGTGCAATCAGACCCTTACAGTTGGTACATAATTCTGCAGCTAGGCACCTGCACTGGCTCCCAATCGAGTAGCAAATCGACTTAAAGGTTCTGTCACTCACTTCGTTCTGCCTCTGGCCTTCCTATTAGAAATTCGACCCAACGAGGCTAGGTTCTTACCTCCAGCTTTTTTTGAATCAAATCGCTTAGCTGTACCACTCGAACTAGCCTCAGATCCTTTATGGAGATAGTGCCTTTATGCTCCCGAAGCCTAGGACTCACTCTCGACTGACGTCACGACATTTAAAAAGAATTTAAAAACGTGTTTTTCTTAACATTCGGTGGGTCCTCGTATTTGGTTCTTTTGTGTGCTCATGCACTGACATTGTGCATGTTACCACTAACCATTTGATCGTGCATCCTTTACAGCATATGTAAAGTGCCTAGGAAGAGTAAGTTCTCCGAGGGCGCTATACAAATATATTACTATTACAATATATTTCCTTTTGTAACTTCAGTCATAAAGACCAGGAGAGTTTTGTATAGCACACTCACAGCCCAAGCGGCTTTCGGTAGCCAACAGACTTCGTCTCACGTAACAAAGAGGTAGTGGGAAGCATAACAGAGTCGCAGAGAGCAGTTGAGGTAGTGAGTAGCATGGAAGTAGCAGCTCAGGACCACTGAAAAGGATTTGACATAGTCGGCAGTAGGAGAGTAGTTGGCGTTGCACAAGAACTGCGTGTATTTGCAAGGTTGGTTGGGCCTTTTTTCGTATGCCACGTTAATGCGACAAATAACTTCAAAGCCATACTAGGCAGACGATGAGCGATCTCGTCTGCCATTCGTACCGTAGGTGAGACAAACGCGACTTCAATTTCGTACCATCTACACATTGTAACTCTTATTAAGCCTTAATTGAGTCATTTGAGTTAAGATTTGCATATCTGCTGTATAACGCTGGAACCTGGAAGCTGACATAAATTATTGCCTATTTCATGACCTTAAACGACGTTTCACACGACGCCGTGGTGAGTAAACGGCTCGTGGCAGTAGTAAACTAAGGACAGTGCACGTCCGATCACCGTCTAAGATTCACTATTTTGGCACCAGAAATAATGAGCAATAGATAGCACATGAACAATAATAGTCGTGGCAGGGTGTCATAAAGAGGACAGCTATTCTTAGACGGCAATTAATGCATGTGCAAATAAAGGACATATGCACAATAGTGCTTAGTCTGTAAGGTGCTTGCACTTCATGACGCAGGTCGTTGGCTGCTGTAAGTAATACTTTATTGCCGACTGCAGGCCAGGAGACCCATGACGTTATTTGGAAACTTCATAGCTCGATAATGTAAATAATAATCGCATGTGATGTTACCCATTCCACCAATAATGGTAATGCAATTTTGTATCTCCGTCTTTGAGTCTGTTCGTCCAATTTTGTATCCACAAAGCCATAATGACTATGTTGGTGTTAAGCAGGAGAGTTGAGTATGGTGCAATCACAGCCTAAGCGACTTAAAATCTATCTCATTTGTATAGTACCCATTGAGAATAGGATCTCTTCTTAGTTACTTAAATACTCTGTTAATGCTAGTGAGTATTATCACACAAAAGGCAATCCACAATAAACCAGCAAATTCAATAAGGAACTAGGTGGTTCCTATGACCTCGTGACGACAGTCGGGAGTTAGATCCTGGCATTGGGAGCATACGAGCTAAAGGCTCGGTCTCACGGCAAGGATTAAGATTGGTTTGAGGAACAGCTAACGAGTTAAAAGGGCAAATCGAATAATGCCTAGCCTGATAGCATCGCCATCACACTATTAAGACCCAGCGGTCTGAATGGGGTAGCCTTTTTAAACAATCGGCTTTAGTACTTTGTTTTCAAGCTAGTAGTTTAGAGCTCTAGTCAAAGTATGTAGAAAAAGCTATGGAGGCCAATGAGCTGTCAAATTGAAAGGAAGCAACTTCAAGATGTGATCTAAAATTTGATATTCAGCGCCTGATTATACACTTCAGAATAAACCCAACCTGATTTATTCCTATTTTGAGACTACTGCCAAGCATGTACGAATTCGGCATAGCTACCTAGCACCATGATTTCTTAAGCCAGTTTGTTAAGGTCAACGACAGGATAGTCACATAGCTTGGGAGGTGGGATTTAAGCACAAAATATGTTGTTACAATAAATACTTGTATTTCTGCTGGATCGGCTGAATTACAGGAGGTGCTGTATGTCCTGCTCTAGGAAGCAGCTTATGTCAGGCTTCTCCATTTCCTCTTCTGCAGCACATGCGAATGTGCTTAACAGGATGGCTACTGGATAACACCTGCTCAGCCACTTCTGCCTGCCGACATCTCTTCAGTCATTCTATGGGGTTTAACCAAGGATCAAACAGCTTCAAGGCAGTAAGTACCAACATTTAATAAACATCATCGAAGCAAGCACAAATCACAATTAATTGAGGCAATGGGTATTCTTATCACCCAATGCAGCTTATCCACTGGGCTTTCGTCAGACAGGCCCGGGAAGTTTCTTGTCTTTTTCCCCAACCTGCAACAAACCAGCAGCTTACAAATAGAACCAATTCCCACGGTAAACGTCGACATCTGCTAGGGACTGTAGCTCAGTGAGATAGCTCTTAAACGACATCAGAAGCAGAACTGGAATGTAGTTCTCGACAGTGGTCTTATACGTTTTAGCAACACGTGCGAAGTATTTTTCTCACCTATTTTGTTTTCTAGCCCTCTATCTCACTGGGGTCATATCGATCAGGCAAGCGAGGACTTATAAGGTCGAATAAATGTGTCGATCAAAAGCCTCCAATATTCGAAGACTCGGCCATCAACCTGCAAGCAAAGCACACCGTAAGTCCTGGGTGCACAACGGTGCAATTGCTAGCGACACAAGCGGCCACTCAGATGTCATTGTGTCGTCAAGGCAAAATCAGTAGCAGAACTGGACAGGAGTTATCATCATCGCAGCAGCAAGTGCAAAAAAGCAGCTAACTAATTATAGGTACCAAAATGGAAGCCGGTCACTGAGCAGGCTACTTGATTTGTTCGTTGGTCACAGGCATCAGCGAAACGACGAGGGTGGCCGCTCAACTCGACGCGGCTTGAGGCCCAACCCGGCAGAAAGCCACAGAAATCTGTCGATCAAAAGCCTCAAATTTACGAAGCCTCGGGCATAATTAACCTGCAAGCAAAGCACACCGTAAGTCCAGGGTGCACAACTGCGCAATTGCTAGCGACACAAGCGGCCACTCAGATGTCATTGTGTCGTCAAGGCAAAATCAGTAGCAGAACTGGACAGGAGTTCTCATCATCGCAGCACCAAGTTCGAAAAAGCAGCTAACTAGTTATATGTACCAAAATGGCAGGCGGTCACTGAGCAGGCTACTTGATTTGTTCATTGGTCACAGGCACCAGCGAAACGACGAGGGTGGCCGCTCAACTCGACGCGGCTTGAGGCCCAACCCGGCGGAAAGCCACAGAAATCTGTCGATCAAAAGCCTCAAATTTACGAAGCCTCGGGCATAATTAACCTGCAAGCAAAGCACACCGTAAGTTCTGGGTGCACAACTGCGCAATTGCTAGCGACACAAGTGGCCACTCGGATGTCATTGTGTCGTCAAGGCAAAATCAGTAGCAGAACTGGACAGGAGTTCTCATCATCGCAGCAGTAAGTGCAAAAAAGCAGCTAACTAGTTATAGGTACCAAAATGGAAGCCGGTCACTGAGCAGGCTACTTGATTTGTTCGTTGGTCACAGGCATCAGCGAAACGACGAGGGTGGCCGCTCAACTCGACGCGGCTTGAGGCCCAACCCGGCGGAAAGCCACAGAAATCTGTCGATCAAAAGCCTCAAATTTACGAAGCCTCGGGCATAATTAACCTGCAAGCAAAGCACACCGTAAGTCCAGGGTGCACAACTGCGCAATTGCTAGCGACACAAGCGGCCACTCAGATGTCATTGTGTCGTCAAGGCAAAATCAGTAGCAGAACTGGACAGGAGTTCTCATCATCGCAGCAGTAAGTGCAAAAAAGCAGCTAACTAGTTATAGGTACCAAAATGGAAGCCGGTCACTGAGCAGGCTACTTGATTTGTTCGTTGGTCACAGGCATCAGCGAAACGACGAGGGTGGCCGCTCAACTCGACGCGGCTTGAGGCCCAACCCGGCGGAAAGCCACAGAAATCTGTCGATCAAAAGCCTCAAATTTACGAAGCCTCGGGCATAATTAACCTGCAAGCAAAGCACACCGTGAGTCCAGGGTGCACAACTGCGCAATTGCTAGCGACACAAGTGGCCACTCGGATGTCATTGTGTCGTCAAGGCAAAATCAGTAGCAGAACTGGACAGGAGTTCTCATCATCGCAGCAGTAAGTGCAAAAAAGCAGCTAACTAGTTATAGGTACCAAAATGGAAGCCGGTCACTGAGCAGGCTACTTGATTTGTTCGTTGGTCACAGGCATCAGCGAAACGACGAGGGTGGCCGCTCAACTCGACGCGGCTTGAGGCCCAACCCGGCGGAAAGCCACAGAAATCTGTCGATCAAAAGCCTCAAATTTACGAAGCCTCGGGCATAATTAACCTGCAAGCAAAGCACACCGTGAGTCCAGGGTGCACAACTGCGCAATTGCTAGCGACACAAGTGGCCACTCGGATGTCATTGTGTCGTCAAGGCAAAATCAGTAGCAGAACTGGACAGGAGTTCTCATCATCGCAGCAGCAAGTGCGAAAGCAGCCAACTAGTTGAACGTACCAAAGCAGCAACCGGAGTCATTGCCTGGGCGACTTGAATCATTTAGTTGCAGGCGTCAGCGAAACGACGACGGTGGTCGCTTAACTCCACGCGGCTTAAGCGACACCACACGAGGAAAGCCGTTCATAGCCAACTGAGCCGCCGGCAATATCGCTCTGCATCCACAATGCTGCTTACGGAAGCACACACATCTTTTTAGCACGTTTAGCGAAACCAATTTTCAAAGCAGCTGCACTACCAAGATCCACCGCAATTTCCATCTTCCCCGCGTATTACACGGATTACAGGGAACTAGCAAGCACACACAAGAATCTCCTTAACCAAGCGGAAACGGAAATGATAGATGGAAGGAAGTCGGAACGCGCCTACGCCATTGGAAGAAACTAATTGGCCGAGAGCGAGACAGTTACGCTACATAGATATACGATCAGGCGTGACCTCGTGGCTAGCTTTCGTTTCGCGTCATGGTCTTCCCATCTGATACTGTTTTGGTGCTTGACGGTGGTATGGGCGTAGAACTCACCAGACATCCAGCTTTTATTCGAGGCGACCCTTTGTGGGGTTCAGGAATGGTTTACACACATCCGGATGTCGTCGGGAATGTTCACTTGCACTTTCTACAGGCTGGCGCTAATATAATTGAGACGAACACTTACCAATCCTCAGTGGCCGGTATGTGCAAACAATTCGGAGTCTCGAATGAAAAGGCGCTCGAGATAATCGCCTCCGCTGCAAGTTTGGCGAGAGGAGTAGCCGAGGACTTTCTCAGGACCCAAAAGACGCAGGAGGCGCTAAGCGATGTGCTCAGGTAGGAGTAGAGTGCTGGCCGTGCCTGCACCGCTGTTACCTCTCGCGCTCGTCGTCGAAAGCTGCGACTCGCCGAAGGTGCGGCTGTCAGCGGCGACGTCGGGCGCTCGTCGTCGCCTGGCGGCGCTGCGACTAACCTGGCTGTGTCGTAACTCTATAACCACTTCTGTACAACGCTGAGCGGATTGGTTGACCTCGCTTCCCGCGGATAGTAAATACAAAGGCAGTGGCTGCTCGTCCGGCTTCGGACGGACGCCCGTTTCCTGTACGGGTCCGGACGAGCGCCCTGCGCCGGCACCCGAGGCCTTTCGTTCGCTAGTCGGACATTGTTAACGCGCATCCGGATTGGGTGGCTAGGGGCCGAAGGCGTGAACTCGTTGAATGCTCGCGGAAAAGTCGAGTGAATGAAAACCTAAGCGGAAGGAAGCCTTTCTAAAAAATGTGAATGTTGTAGCGATAGAGCTATCCGAAGGCCAGCAGCCTCTGTCACAGGCCGAGCAGCTGACTGGCAAGCGTTCTCTACCCTCGGTAGACGAAGTGCCTAATGGTTATTAAATGCTAAAAATAAATACGCCAAGCAGTCTTCGGAAACAGCTTTGTACCACAACAGGTGACTCGGGCCTGTCCGACTAAGTATGTGGAGTAGAGTTGGGCCGACACTGTACGAGGATGTTTGGCCACTTTTAGTGCAGACGCCACCGAAGTTTATTTGCTTAGCTGCTCAATCAAATTTGTGCCAGTCTCTTGGTTGGTTATTAAATTTATATAACATTCTGTGCAGGGTTTTTACTCGCGATTTTGCTTCTTTTTTAGAGAATTTCTGGCAATAGAACCAACCGACAGGAGAGCATTTCTATTGCAGCAGGACATTAAAAGTGCATAATTGCACAAGTGGGTTTTGAAACAATGCTCTAAAACAAGTTATGTGGTCTCACACCTTGGCGATGCATTTGTATTAAAAATCCTCCGTGAATCGTCACATTAAGACCCTGGATATTGATGCTGTCCGGAAGAAAAACATTCCCCCCCCCCCCCGTTTTGCAGTCCTTAGACCAACCTGCCTTCATTGGTGGAATGCAACTATACGCTTGCCTACGTTCTGGATAGGTTTGATCCTTTGACTAAGCCTTCAACCAGTCAGCGTCCGGGTTTCTACCGACGTTCAACTAGCTGGAAGTTGAGCTAGCTAGTTTAACGTCTGCATGAAATACAAGAGCGAAAGCTTGAGAAAGCTTGTGAAAAATCTGTACTCAAGGTCTATTATTATTCAGTGCTTCATTCAAATTTAGCAATGCAATTTGGATACTACATCTTTAGCTTACGCCACTCGGCCGACTCGCTTATCTGGACCCCCCTCCATTTCTGTGGCTGCAGGCAAGGGATCACCACAGATGTGGGACCAATTTAGCAAGGTTGACTTGGAGTATTTCGTTTGTGTATTAGGAGGGCCTGCGAGACTGCACCACCTGACTAGGAAACTAGTGGTGTGTCATATCATGCTATATCTCATATTGCTATGTCTCATATCATATCTCTCACTATATTGCTCATATCTTGCATCAGTGGCATACAAATGGAAATACTGCCGGAAGCCGGACGAATAGCCAGGCATGCTGGTCTATGCTGCTCTTACGACCAGTATGCCAACTTTAGAAAATTGGCATCCACGCCAGGACGAGTTGCTGCTACCTTATGCAAATAATAGCAGCATTTTTAGCGAGCCTAGTAATAACTTAATTTCTGCATTAGCACTTTAAGTAGCCTGGGGGAAAAAACATTTCAGGCAGTGGTTAATAATGACATGGACATTTGCAGCAGACGTAAGCACACGAAGGATAGCTCCTGGGTCTTAGCCTAAGGATAAGGTTCTGGTTACAGCCCAGATGAGCTGTTCCATTCCTCTGCTTAAAGACTTTTGGCGACAGACGCTTAAGCTCTGCTCTGCAGGTCCTAGACTGTGGGACTCGCTTTCACAATTCTTACGCAACGACAACTACCCTCCTGCTGCCGACTAAGGGTCATCCTTTTCAGCAGTCCTGAGCTGCTACTTCCATGCTACTCACTACCTCAACTGCTCTCTCGGACTCTGCTATGCTTCCCACTTTCTCTTTGTTGCGTGAGATGAAGTCTGTTGGCTACCGAATGCGTACCGAAAGCCGCTTAGGCTGTGAGTGCGCTATACACAACTCTCCTGCTTAACACCCACATAGACTTTATGGCTTTGGGGAGTTACAGATGGAGGTACATCACATCATCATCAGGTCGTGAGTTCGAGCCCAGCAGTGGGGATCCTTTTATTACCCACTGCAAGCGATGGTGATAGCCGTTAATACCCTTCTGCTGCTATACAAATGAGGCTGTTAAACCAGCCAATCTAAGACGATTCACGTGGATGAAGCATGTGCTTTGAGGAGCATGTTTCTAGTTTTGCTTTTAATGTCGTGAAGTCAGGGGATATCGTGGTGTCAGTCGATAGCAAGTTGATGGCTTTAGAGGCACAGGGCAGTCTTCAAAGGATTTGATGTTGTTTAAAGGCACAGCTAAACGACTCGAGTCCGAGGGGAAGTTGGTTTGACGCGAGGGAGGCCTGAGGACTAAATATTTCAGATACATAAGCCTCGGGGAGATATTGAGGGACTTAAATGCTTGTGACTTGACCTTGAATGGGAGAATGCCTGTTGATAGTCAGCAATTGCAGGTCAGAGAGAAGTGGATTGATGTAACGTGGCAGTTCAGATTCCCACGACAGACAGGCCTAGCTGCTTAGTTTAGCTCCATCCTAGTCCATATATCTGTGAAAGCATGTCAATACTTTTGTAACTCTCTCCTCCCAGATCCATCTGTGTAATAACCTGGCCGTGGTACTCTGATCTAAGCATACCCGAATTTTGGAATGTTATGTAGTTGAAAGTTTTCAGACTTGACTGTGGAGTTTATGAGGTCATCTAGCCAATGGATCTCTATCCACTCACGGTCTCTTCTCTTGAGATCTATCCAAGCTGTAGCCAGGTGGTTATGTTGCTGTAGCCAGGTGGTTATGTTGCATACAGCAACAGGTGAGCCTTTGTGAGTCGTCCTTTGTGTGCATATGCATGCTTACACTGTGCCTGCTGCTTGCAGATGTTACCACCAATCATTTGGTAATGGTTTCTAAACAGTATCTTTTTGTATTATTATTATTATTATTATTATTATTATTATTACTATTATTAACACCGCCACTATCGGAGCCGAGCCGAGACCGATCCCTCCCCCCAAATGCAGCTACATGTTTTGCCATCCTTTGTGCTCGGAGCATTTCTTGTCATGTGAGCTATCATTGGGACAACAGGTTCCTGTGTGTCATGAATGAGTTTCCTGTGCTACACAGATGTAATAATGACAATAATAACAATAATACGTTTGATGTAGTACCATCAGAGAACTCAATCTCTTTCTAGGCACTTAGGTGGGATGCTAACGTAATCTCCCCTGACATGGGTTTAAGGATGACCTCTCCAAGAAGGGACTTTGCCGTCTGCACGGCTGGAGCCATGCCACTTGCCTACTCCTATAATAAGCTAGGCTAGTTGATTCGTCAGTCCGGCACAATTACTGATGTCACGAGTACAAGAGTCCTTAGATAGATAGATAGATATATTGGTTGTATTTATAGTCATATGGCAATGCAATAATGAGTGTAAAAAGTTGGAGATAATATGCTGATTTGCATATCTAGCTGCAACATGCACTTCTCGTAGTTGGAAGTAATATTGAAATGCTAGAACTTCACAGACAATAAACAACGTATAGGGTTGTTCAAAGGGCAGTTATGGCATTCGATGAGCTTGAGCTCTCTGCACTACTATCCCCTTTGTTGTCGCTCGAATTTGCGATTGGCAGCGCTGCCCAGCTTTTGCTTGGACTTATGCTTAGTTGGCTTAATGGAGAGCTACCAGCATGAGCATGACCGATCGGAAGTCGTGCTGCGCCTGCCCTTGATAAGCGACAGGCGTGCATAATCTTCTTCACGTGGCTGTAGTTTTTGCCCACCACTGTGGACCGGTAAATTTTCACTACACTGAGTTGGGAATAGAATATAAGGAAGCAGAATATAAGCTTACTTATGGATGACCTTAACGAGATAAACCAGCAACGAAGCCGCTCAGTGCCATAGTGCCGACGGTCAACAGAAACTCGCATACGGCAAACTCTACTACAGGAAGAGACTGAAGAACAACAATAATAATAACAATAATACACTTGATAAAGCACCCTCAGAAAGCTCAATCTCTGTCTAGGCGCTGTACAAGGAAACTCGATCGAGTTGTGAGTGGTATCGTGCTTGATAAACAACCTGAATAACATGGTTAGGCGTGACATGCGCTGGGTCAGCATGCAAGTGCAGTTAGTGGCAGCATGCAACAGTGTCAACACACATAAGCATACGTTCAGGACTTTCATGATGTCACAGCTCAGCCAGTGAACTTCTCACTTATGACAAGGTCAAAAACAGAAAGAGACCGAAGGTACGATTCGAGCACATCACGACCCAAGTCGTGGAATGGAGTCCTTGCCCGACAGTAGGCCGGGCTCACCGCCAAGGCTGGGCTTACCACCACGTCAGTGGACATTCAGGCCTGCATTGTAATGGAACAGTGAAACAAATTTTCCGTGATTTTTCACCAGCACAAGCATAAGTTTAGTGGTTATTTTAAGAGACGAGAGCTCTGACGTCCCAGGTGCTAAGTGCTGCTGTCCATACGATATCTTGCCGTTCAACTTGTAGCTACTAGAAGCGGCTGCACTCGCTTGTTACCACCCTGAAGTTTTTTCGAATGTAGGTCTGCGGTGGGTTTCTCAGCGTATTGTCACCCGAGTGAATGCGTCCTGCAGAAAAACCTTTTCTGTTTCTCCTTAAGTGTCTTGAAACTCGGGCGTGTCTGTATCCTGTCTTCTTGTAACGTTCATGTCTGCCTTGACGAGAGAAGTGCTGAGCAAAGAAGTGTGCGCCGACGCGTGTGCCCGGTTGGAATTCTGCCGCTCATCTTTCTCCAATGCTGCCAGCTGTGCAGCGTTTAGGCAGCTTCCGTTCCTGACCACCACCGCCCGTTCGATTGCACTTCCGTTGCTCGCCTTTTTTGCTCGTTCGGCAAAGCCCACGGCCTGTCACCCTACTCTGTGCACGCGCTCCGCGTCAGGCACGTCTCGGTTGAGGCATTTGTGCGCCCGTGCTTTGTGCAGCGATGCCCATTGTGCAGCGAGGCCCGTTCTCATCGCCGGAGCCGTGGGACCGTATGGCGCGTGCTTGTGCGACCGCTCCGAGTATCACGGTAACTACGTGGACGCAATGACCGAGGACCAGCTGGTCGACTGGCACAGGCCGCGCGTCGAGGCCCTACTCAAAGGCGGCGTCGACGTCCTCGCCTTCGAGACCATACCGGCTCAGAAGGAGGCCGACGCTCTTGTCAAGCTGCTGCGCGAGTTCCCTTCGGCGAGGGCGTGGATGTCGTTCTGTTGCAAGGTGGGTGTGGGGGCAGAGGCGACGCCGAGCATCGCAACTGCCGCTGCTGCTGCTTGCGAAACGTTTCCGCCGTGTTGCATTCGGCCTGGCTCGGTGGCATTGCTGCTACACGTGGCCACTCGCTAGCTGAAGCGGCTGTGCGTCAGCGATTCCCGGAAGAAAAAGGCCTGCGCGGGCTGCCATAGTTGCCGAGCCTGGCACGGAGCTTAGTGGAGGACCAGGGTTTTTATCTGGTCTGCCTAGAGGTGAGCAGTGCAACATCACTCAGTTCACTGTTGACATTAGTCAAATCTGACTGATGGCAAGGCGGTACATTTCGATTTTGCTGTAGTGCTGAGCTATGCTGTTAATGGTTGCGCTAAGTGCGGAGCAGCAGCGAGGAAGGAGGGGCAGCATCGAGGAGGAATCTATGCTTGTCACTCATCTCACGAACGCAGGCTCGCGAGAACCTCGAGTGGGCTAGTGTTGCGGTTGTAGGCTACAGATTCTTGTAACGAAAAGAAAGTGAAAAGTCGTATCGCTTCATCTTGTGCGATCAGGCCTTGGAACAATACTATTGTTATTGTATTGTCAATTTTCAAAGCTAACAGTAAGTATATTTATATTGTCATAGCAAACATTATTATATACTGTTATCGCAACTGCAAACAATACAGTATATTGTCATTGTCATCGAAGCAAAAGTTTTAAAACTGTGTCTACCAAACACTGCACGAACTGTTGCTGACTGACACGTTCAGTCATGCAATGGGGTGGTGAGACACAGGACTCTTTGGGGAATTGCTCTCAAAACTTTAAAAATTAACTGCCCTGAAGTCCTGCTAATATAAAAATAAATAAATAAATAAATATATAAAAAATATATAAATAAATAAATATATATAAATATATATGTATGTATATATATATATATATATATATATATATATATTGGTGAGGAATCATGTCGATTGGTGAGCGATAGATAACATGCACAGTGTCAGCATGCATAATGAACACATGGACCCTGCAAATGCTGTGAAGAACAGGTGGGTTTTTAGTTTCCTTTTGAATGTCGCCCAGTCGGGGGGGGGGAGGATTTTGTCACGTCAGAAGGGAATGAGTTCCAGACTTTGGTTTACTAGGAGCTGATGGCATGATCTCCAAAGGATCTTAAGGGTGATTAGAGGCCCAGCTAAACGGCTTGAGTCATCAATCAGAAGAGTAGGTTGTACAATTCAAAGCCTGATTAGGAAATATTTCCAATAGGCAGGCTGGGGCAAAGAAAATGTAGCAGAACCTTAAATTTGATGCGCTGGTTGCTGGGGAGCAAGTGCAGGGCGGTGATAAATGGTGTAATTTAGCAGTTACAATGCTCACGACAGACAAGCCCGGCTGCAGAGTTTTTCACTTACTTTTAGAGGCTGGTTGCATTGGCTGGTAGACCTGCAAGTAGTGAGCCATCACTGCTCACTAGGTAAGGTGGTTGCTTTTCACGACCTCGGCCCCGAGGTCGTGGGTTCGAATCCTGCGGTGGGTGATTCTTTATCGCCGCTGCAAGCGGTGGTGACAGCCTTAACGGCTCTTTTGTCGCTATATAAAAGAGGCTGTTGAATCAGCTAGTATTATTATTATTATTATTAGTGAGTTACAGAAGTCGAGACGGGATATCACAAATGCATAGACTAGCTTGGCTGTGATATCCTTGTCTAAGTAGGTCCAAATTATTTGCAATGGTACGTATATGAAGGTGGAGTGGATGGGAAAATGTGAAATGCTCCTTAGTTCTATCTTGGCTAGATTATTGTAATTTCCTTTTGGCTAGGCTACCGAAAAAGGCCACAAGGTCATTCAGCTGACTATGAATGTGGCTGCAAGGCTAGTTTGCAAATCCCAGAGGTTTGACAGCGTGTCTCCTTTGCTAAAAGAGCTAGGATGGCTACCATTGATGAATTGATACAGAGCAAAATTCTTACGCTGACCCACAGGCATGCCACGGCTTGGCTCCTTCGTACCTAGCTGAACTGCTGCACCAGTTTCAGCCTGTTCGCGCCCTCAGGTCCTGTGTGGACAATAAATTAGCTGTTCCATTCCTCCTTTGCTTAAAGACCGTTGGCGACAGAAGCTTTAGCTCTGCAGGTCCTAGACTGTGGAACTCGCTTCCACAATTCTTACGCAACGACATCTACTCTCCAACTGCCGACTAGGGCACATCTTTTTCAGCGGTCCTGAGCTGCTACTTCCATGCTCTCCTCACTACTGCAACTGCTCTCCTGACTCTGCTATGCTTCCCACTTTCTCTTTGTTGCGTGAGACAAAGTCTGTTGGCTACCGAATGCGTACCGAAAGCAGCTTAGGCTGCGAGTGCGCAACACAAAACTCTCCTGCATGACACCCAAACACAGTCTTTGTGGAGTTATGGACGGAGATACATCGCATTGCAGGACGCCGAGCACACGGCTCACGGGGAGCCGCTGCGCGATGCGGCTGCGCGTGCTGCGTCCAGCGATCAGATCCTGCTCGTCGGCGTCAACTGCGTATCTCCGTCGGCCGTGGGCCCGCTGCTTAGCAGCCTCGGCCAGGTGTCTGCGAAAGGGCTCATCGCCTACCCCGACTGGTGCGGCATCAGCGGCGGTGAGCAGCTGGCTGCAGCCTTCTCCATGACACCATCGCTCATCCACTCGTGGCTTGACCTGGGCGCTGCCGTCGTGGGCGGCTGCTGTGGGGCATCAGCCGAGCGCATCGCGCTCGTGCGCGCTGCCGTCGACTGTTTTCGGTCGGGCAAAGCCGGCGTGGCCTCCGGCGAATGAAAGCTTTATCGCCGACATAGCGCGTCGCCATCTGCTCTCGATGGCGGCCACGCCACGGTGTGGCCGTGCTGCTGCTGCTCCTCCTCGCTGGCTGATGCTAGCCACATGCGCCCCTCGTGAGTTGTGCAATGCCTGGCTTGGCAATGGCTGCTCGCATGTAGCCACGGTGGCATTTGTCCGCCGATCTTGTCACTCGATCTTAGGTTAACAAATGAAGTCTTGTCGTTTGATTGACTTGCCACTGCAAGTGTGCCGCCGTGTGCCAGACGAATAGAAATTTTGGTTAATGGCGGCGTGTCTTTGGCCAATAATGTGTCTCGCTCGTGTCACATATTCTGTCTAGCACAGTTATTTATCTCCATACGAGACTCTTTAAAGCTGCATAAGCTAGGTGGGTGTTACACTCGACAGTTTTCGGTAACACATTCAAAGGATAAGCAGCTTTTGGTGTGCCACACGCAAGCCAGCAGGCTTCATCTCACTCCACAAATAGGAGGCATAGCCGAGGTTGGGGAAGCCGGTCGAGGAAGTGAGTAGCATGGAAGTAGCAGAGTGCATGCTGGCTGGAAAGGATGCACCATAGTCGGCAGCAGGAGAGAAGATGCCATTGCGTAAGAATTGTGGTAGTGAGCTCCAGAGTCTAGGACCTGTAGAGGAAAAGCTTGTCATCAACGGTTTTTTAACTGAAAGAAGGAAATAGCTAATTTATCGTCCCAAGGGGACCTGCGGGCACGAGGAGGCTGAAAGTGGTGCAGCACTTCTGTTAGGTACAAGGGACACGATCCGTGGTAGGTCAGAGGCAGATTGCTCTGTATCGGTTGATCAACTGTAAGCCATCGAAACTCCTTGAGCGAAATACGCACGTGACTGCATTCCTTGAATTTATGAACCAGCCTTGCAACGATAACCATCAACTGAAAAGGCTCAATGGCTTTTTCCGCTAGTCCTGCCAATGTTGAATTACTGTTGTTTGAACTAGGGTGCAAGTAAGATCTTTAGCCAGTCACCGTGGTAAGTAGTCCTAAAGCAAGCTGTAAAGGCCGTCTTGTGAATGAAACTTTCTAGTGTCAAAGTCATCAAAGTCGACGCCTAAATTTCTAGCTTTCGATGATCGCATTGCAACACCACGGATTAAGAAACTTTGTTAAACCGCCCATCAGGAATGACAACATTTTGAAGTTTCCAATGACCTCTCAGTCGCGGTCGCCATACTTCAAGGCACTCAGCAACAACTGGACACTGGTTTAGTGCTCTTTGAGGTACACAGAGTGAACCATATGAAGAAACGGGTAGTTGTTCTCGTTATGAGACAGTGGACTTTGAAGCTCCTGGATAAACTGTCTATGAATAGTTGCCAATCATTCGAGTTACATGTGATTCCATTAGCCTCGACTAGACCGACCATATCCTTGCAGAATGACAGCCAATCTTCCCAAGTTGGATACAAGTTTGGAACGCTTTCTTCGGTCCTTTGCTTTCACATTTTTATCCAACAAGCTCCACTCCTTGAGCATAGATGTTGGAAGCTCAACACTGGAGCATTCTATAATAAGATCGTTGAGGTTTTTCTGGGTTAGTAAATATGGAGTTATTATATCTCCTCGGCAGCATATGTGGAATTTGAATCTGGATCTGTAAAATATCGTCCTCGATATCTGATCTTGCTACTCTCTCCTGGAGCTGGCAGATTCCTCTCCGGAGAGTTTGGCACAGGAGCTCGGGGCAGTGAGGTACAGGGGAATGCATGTAGGAATGTGTGGATACATAATGGGAGGCACACTCTTGCCAGATCGACAATAAGAAGGGTGCACCATGCAGAAGTAGCAGTTGCTTGAGTGGTCAGTCGGTTCTCGCCAAATTCTTGAGAAAGCAAACTTCTTGGCTCTCATTTCTCCAGTGTAACAATCTGTAAAAAAAATAAAAAAGTAGCTATAATTAGCTAATTTGCATAATTGGCGTAACATGCCCTCTCATTGTTGAAATTCTGGCTTGTTTAGATAAGGATACCAGATCTAAGTTGGTCGATGTATTTGTGACATCCAGTCTTGACTTCTGTAACTTACTGCTTGCTGGCCTACCGGCATGTGCAATCAGGCGCTTACAGCTTGTGCAAAACACTGCAGCTAGGCTTGTCTGTCGTGAGCGTTGCAGTTGCCACATCACACCACTTCTCGCCGACCTGCACTGGCTACCAGTCAACAACGGATCGACTTCAAGGTTTTGTCGCTCACTTTTAGGTCACTTCATTCTTTGGCTTCTGCCTACCTATCAGATCTACTCCCTCCACTAGGCCAAGCATCGTACCACCCTCTTTTCGGAATCCAACAGTCTACCGATTACTCGAACAAACCTCAAATCCTTTGGAGACCGTGCCTTTAGTTCGTATGCTCCCAAAGCCTGGAACTGGAACTCACTACCGACTTGCATCACGACATCCCCTGACTTGACCACATTTAAAAAGAACTTAAAAAACGTACCTATTGATGACAGCATTTAGTGAGTCCCTGTGATTAATCATTATCAATCATGTGCTTATGAGTGCTGACACTGTGCATGCTGCCACTAACCATACTTGCATGCTGACCCTTTGCATGTCACACCTAACTATGTTATTCATGCTGTTTATCAAACATGATACCACTCACCATTCGATCGCGTTTCCTTTGCAGCAAGTGTAAAGCTAGAAAGAGATTGAGTTCTCCGAGGGCGATATATCAAGTGTATTATTATTATAAATTGGAACATTGAAATGCTAGAACTTTACATGACTATGCACTTAAAACAGTTTGCCTTGGCACCCCAGCAGCTTGGGCTCTCTGCCCTACGACCATCTTTGCTGTCGACCGAAGTGACGACTGGGTTGCCGGTGCTCCTCAGCTTCTGCTTGGACCAGTTGAGTTGTCGTTTTGGAAAATTCCAAGGGTGGGTGGGACCGACCGGAAGTCGTGCTTCGGCTGGCACTGGACAAGCATAGAATCTGCCAGTGATTCTATAGGGGGGGGGGAGGGGGGCATACCGTATAGCAAATATAAATTATATATGCCCAACATGTCCGTGCGTTCCAAACATGCAACTAAATTGTGATTTGCTACCCGGCGCTGATGGAAATGAGCTTTAAGCTTGGCAGTCGGTGGGGCTGGCTTACCAGCTAGGTTAGTGGGCACTCAGGCCAGCCTTTCAAAGCAACGTTGGAAGTTTTTTGATTTTCATGGGTGCAAGCTTCTTTCCGTTTAAACCTGCAGTTTTCGCCCGAACTTGTGGACCGGCAAATTTTCATTGCAATAAATTGGAAATATAATTTGAGCGTGCTGAATGTATGCGCATCTACCGCAGACAATAACGAGAAAAACAAGCGAGAGAAAGCAAGCAAATGCCCTGCTGCTGCTGCCAGAACTGAACAGAAGGTCACAACGTCAAACTCTACGACAGGAAGAGACTGAAGAAGGAGCCCGCGAGCTGCGTGCTGTCACAGCTCAGCAAACGCCTCGCTTAGAACTTGGTCAAAAGCAGAAAGAGACTAAAGGTAAGATTCGAGCACTTCACGAACCAGGTCGTGGTGTGGAGTCCTTGCCTGACAGCAGTTGGCCGGGCTCACCAGCTAGGCTGGGCTGACCACTAGGTCAGTGGACGCTCAGGCCATATTGTAATGCAACGTTGAAATTTCCCGTAATTTTTCACGAGGATAAGCCGGTTACCCATTGTTATTTGGACAGAGTTCTCAGTAGGGGAAACAACATCAAGTTAATGCTGCCGGTAGACCCACGGCCGGTGCTGACTCCACGCTGCATGTCAGATTAGGCTTTACCGAACAATGTGTGTCGCGGCTCTAGACGACAGCTTTCAAGTAACTCCAACATGTCTTCCCACTGCTGTCGATGGCGAAGGTGTAAGCTGATATCCTCGGCGAAGTACAAATTAATAAGATTATCGAGTGTAAACAATTCTCCGGGACGCAGATTAGGACAAAGAAAGCTGCTCCGAACAGTTTCTCAATAAGCTCAGAAAATTCTGTGGAAAGTTTCGTGGCAATAAGTGCTGCCCCACGTGAAAAGATCATAGAAATTGTTGGGGCTCCCAGTGGTTCTTTCTGGTGTTTGGGTACATTCATTGCCCTCGGGTCTTCGCCCAAGAGGTGAAGTGATCTTGCTTAACTACCCATGTCATGGGCTCGAGTTCGGCAGTGGGTGATCCTTTATTGTCCACTGCAAACGGTAATATTAGCTGTTCAGGCTCTTCTGCTGCTATGCAAATGACGCTGTTAAATCAGCTAACCTTTTATAAAAAAAAAACTGCATGCAGTTATGGAGTATGTAGATGTCCAGGAGTTTCTTGGCAGCATTTGCAGGTGCAACCGCCAGTGATAGAGTAATACCAGCATATATAATAACGATCGGTATATATTGCGGAGACTACCACCAATGCCTAGGATGCAGACGCAGAGGCTAACGAAGGTATACTGTGAATTGAGCAGTCGCGGTGTTTGCAGTCATCAATGTTGCGATCGACTAAGGAGCGATCGACTAAGGAGCTGTACGTAGTAGGTTTTAGGCCAACCATTTTAGCCTTCCACTATAAGCCGGTTGCCCGATCGCCGAGGTAATGGGCGGCCAAGCTTGCAAGGCTTGAGCTGCTAACGTGGCTTGAGAGGGGCTCAAAAGATTGCCTCGAGCCTTGCAGCAGCCTCGGGCTCCCAGGTGAGAAGGCGAGGAGAGGCCGGGCTAAAGAGGCCTGCACACCTTTGACTCTGCTGACTGGGGCTGCGACACGTTTTCGTTTTACTTTTTCAGAGAGGTAAAAGTAATGCAGAGCGAATTGCTGGCTTCTGCTTGTGCGGTCGAACTGCCAAGCCAACGGATTTAGTATTCTACCTCAGTCGCCTGGCTCAGACCAGCGAGCGACAAAGGCAAAGCGCTTTCTCTCTGGACGGCAGCGAATTTCTTACTAAGGTATTAGCTCACCACCAATCCATTACTCTTGCAGAGAAAGTGCCAGGTGAAACATTTCAACATTTCAGAACAAAACTTGAGGTAGCTGTCCACTTCGCATCGTACTCGACCGTCGAGCCTGTTCTCGCGCCACCAAGTACACACGAACATGCCTGAGTCATAAGTCGAATCTGCTTACTGTTTACCCATCACAGACGTTGCTCATTATAGTGACGTGTGATCGGAGATGCCTCGTGGCTCACTTCATTAAGTGTGCAATGAAGCACTGCCCACGACTCAATTAAGCCACGGTGCATGCCCGGTCTTAAACTCCACAAAACCGTAATTGACTTGTTAAGCTGGAGCTTCAATTGCTCACCGAAAGGGGCAAGAGGCTTTCGGTGAGCATATGGTAACGAGCAGTCTAAGCAGCAGAGGTGTATCAAGAAGACCAACAAGACCTTTACCGAAAAGAGAGTGCAGGAATGTATCATTTGCTTCTTACACCCAAGTCGGACGAGCTTGCAGCTGACCACTTTATGTGGTTATGCTGAAATGGCAAAAGTAATCTTGTATGGTAAGCAATGGTATCCAGAGATAGTAAGCGATTCCTACCAGCTTTGGCTCTAACCCGGTGAAGTTGTCTGGTTTTTGTTCCGGTAATACTTTGCATGGACTTATGTGCACGATTCAGTACATGTGACTAGCCAGAGGGCCAACTAACCTAACCGGTGGCCACGAGTGTCTTCACGTTTGGTTTGCTATAGCATGCTGGCCTAAGCATGATACTTGTACGCTTCGGCATGCAAGATACCGTGCATGTCACTAACCCTCTGTCATTGATTGTCTTTCGAGTTGTAAAACGCCCGGATAGAGATTTATTTTCTTAGGTCGCTGTACACTAGGTGCATTATTATTATTACTCCGAGGTTTCTGGGGTCAAGGCCAGAAGGATATTACCTGTTGAGCCATAGATAGCACCGATTAACAGCCAGACAGTGGCTCTTTGTGAAGTGTGGCCCTTGCCTTCGGTTCTAGGCTGAGATCGCAAGCAAGTGCTGTAGTTGCATCCTGAAGGGACAGCACAGCAGACCACAGACCCAGGTGTGGTCTAGCATCCAGTCTAAGGTATTGAGAGAACGAGCCTGACGTTCAATTCGCACACTAAGCTTAAGAAATCAGTGGAACGACATCAAGAAGGAAGGGCATCGGTATGCATGCATGGTGAGCCTTGATGGCGCACTAGGTAAGCCGGTTGCTTTTAACGACCTCCGTACCGAGGTCGTGGGTTCAAATCCTGCGGTGGGCAATGCCTTATTGCCACTGCAAGCGGTGGTAAAAGCCATCAAGGCTCTTATGTCACTATGCAAAAGAGGCTGTGAAATCAGCTAGTATTTCTTTTATTCAATTGATGGATATAGCCAATCACATCTGAGCATTAAAGCTTGAGGGAGAGGAGTCCGGTCGGGATATAACTAAGGAAGAGGAGTCTGGTGGGGACGTTACCACGGGGATGGACTCACTGATCTTATTTATCTTGCTGACAAGGAAGCTGAAGAAGCGATCCGGTAGATTGCCACAACAATCACTAGGTCACGTGCCATAGATTGCCACAACAATCACTAGGTCAGGTGCCATAGATTGCCACAACAATCACTAGGTCAGGTGCCAAGCGCAAGTGGTAGATGGTCGACATTAATATTTTTTTAATTATGTATCAGTGATTGGACAATGCTTGTATAGAAGCTGTGCTGAACCTTCGCTAAGAAAGATTTGCGTGATCTGCAGTCGTCCTCGTAGGCCAGCCAATGGACATGTCGGATGGTGTAGGCCAGTCAATATAGCAGCCAGGCATGCCACTTTGTGGGTAGTAATGAATAAATCCGGTCCCCGAGAACATTGTCCGACAAGCAACAGGACTTAACATTGAGCAGGCTAAACACATCAAGGACTTGCTCATATGGTGAAAACCGTGTCTTATATTAGCAGAGAAAATATGATTAAGCAGTCGATGCAAGACAATCAGACGGCTTTCATCAGGCAATGTGATGACCCACTCACACAGCCACATTCAAGCAAGCTGTAAAGTCGTCACAAATCGGTGCAAACATGCTGGTGCTACAAAATCCAAACAGCAGGGTTACATAAGAGGTTCAACATACAGAGGCAAGATTGAAGGTGAGAAACGCAGTGGCAATACGATCTTGCATTCGATAAGTAAGTGAATGTTGCTCTTGTATAACAGCAAGCATAGGCAACAACCAGGGCATGCTGAGTCGAAATTTTAACGTCTGCAAAGCACGATCATCGTGAGACGTGTGTGGGGGGAAGAGTTTGAGCACGGCTAAATCAGAACCCTCACTGCAAGGAATGTGCAGGTCCATTCAAGTTCGACGTGCAGATTATACTAGACCAGCTGCGAGAAAATAAGAAGTAAATGAAAGAATTGGACTCAATTTATGCTGCAATACTAGATGACGCACTGATCGTCTCCACTTGGTGCCTTCTTGGCAGGTTTCCTCTACAACAACGAAATAAGCAGCGTTATAGTGGTTGAACGTTTTTCTCTTTCAAATTCAAGACACAGGGCATGCAGTGAACAAAGAGATTAAATAAACGGTGAACGGACCAACTGCTAAAGCTACTGCAACGTTAAGATCAGGGTCAAAATTTGGCTGCATACAGCTTATGCCAGCAGTCCCACTCTTGAAGCATGGCATGGCTGCTTAGGGTCATTCCACTAGGCAAGACTCTCAGCTGCTGCCGACTGGTTTCCAACTGGGGCTGCTAGGCTAGCAACTAGCAAAAGCAACCGTCGGCTTGCGCCATCGGCTACCTAGCCGGAGTGACTGAAACACTCACGTCGATAAGTCAGTGATGAAAGCGAGCCGAGCTGGACTGGCAAGCAGGTAACATGCACGGCTCTGTAACCGAGATGCACACTCAGATGGTCTCTAGCAAAGTTCTACACGTCTTCCCCACTAGAGGAGAGCGCCATTGTCTCTATACCACCCCAGCACGCATGCGATAGCAGGAGTCTCAGGCTCGGAGGCTTTTGCACTAAATGCTAAGGCAAACCCGAGAGCTCTGCTTTGCAACGTTTGTTTTCACTCTGGTAAGCCTCGAAGCAACCCGTAGACGAGCTGATACCGTATACAAGCATGCTGCCAAATCAGTTTAAGGTGACCGTCCTACCGTGCTCCGATCCCATTATCTACGGTTGCAATGTGTGTTCCTCGTGTCTCTCTCTCTCTCTCTCTCTCTCTCTCTCTCTCTCTCTCTCTCTCTCTCTCTCTCTCTCTCTTTCTCTCTCTCTCTCTCTCTCTCTCGTCCTCACATGCACGCACACAACACAACAGTCGTACAAGAATTAAACAACAGTGTATATTTCACATTGGTCGGTGGGGGAAGACGACACAATCAACTTTCACAGGAAAGACTGCCGGCTACTTTTCGTGGCCCGGTGTAAGGAGTTCTTAGAAACAATTTGCAGGCTGACCCGTCAGCTCTAATACCACCAAAGCAGCACGCTGGGTTGCTCGGCACTTACAGACTTCAGTATATCCTGAAACATCGTCACCAGGCCTGGCGACATATTCGGCAGCGCAATAATTCGGTTGATCTGGTTAAAATGTTGGTTCATACGAGGCTGGAATGGAAAACGGCAGCTCGTCTTCCATTCGAGCACGAGGTCCTCACACAGCAAGTGAAAGGCTTTCGCAAACAGCAGAGCGACTCCATTGGCATCGAGGCACGAGTGCAGGCGAGCCCGGGCGCAATTGCAGGCTGGCGGCCGAGGCAAGGGGGCGCACGCCTCACACACCAGGCCGCTTTGGGTGTCCAGCCGGCGGCCATAGTGAGCGAGAAGCCCGCAGCCGTACTCTAGACACTCGTCGACGCTCTCCTCCTTCAGACAGCGGATGATGCAGTCGTGCAGCACCCACTCATTGACCTCGCCCACATCGAACAGGTGGACGACGAACTGCACCTTGTGAATCAGGATCTTGTGCGCAGCGACGCTGGCACTGGAGGCGGTGCCGGCAGCCTTCAGATCGAGCTCGAGCTTGATTCGATCCTGGAGAATCCTTTTGTATGTAATCGTCTTGCCTGGCAGCTTGCAATTGGCAGCAGCAGGAAGCTGAAATCGGAGTGAGATCGGTTATCACTAGATGCGAAGGCGGCAAGAGGCCGCGATCCTGTGGCCTCCGACAGGACTTCTTGCAGCGCTGCTGTCGGTCGGGTGCCTCTGGAGGTAGCTTATCTTGGTTGTCAGAACGCTGAGCATTATCTAACAGGCAACTCAGCCCTCTAGCACCAGTGGTGATGGCATTAGCAGCGCGTCCAGCGACAGCGCAGACAGCGGCTGGGCTGCCGCAAGCGGGCGAGCACCTTGTTCAGGATCAAGCTGACGCGAGCAAGACTTCGAGAAACCTCTGGCCGAGCGCAAGCCTCGTCGAACAACAGTCCGACCACGGCCTCTAGTGCTTTGCTATCGTACTGGGCATCGCCCAGGTACGTCAGGATGGCGGAACCGGCGACGTCAGCAGCTGCAGTGACGTTGCCATCTTCGGTCAGTCCCGCGAGGTGGCCTTTGACGGCCTTCTTCGCGGCTTTCTGAAAAATACGAGCCTGCCGCTGAGCGTGGCCGACTGGCAGCACCGACGACCAAGGAGTGGCCGAATTAAATGAGGGAGTCGCAAAAGCATTGGAGAGAGAGAGAGAGAGAGAGAGAGAGAGTGAAAGTGTTGCAAACGAGCCTTGCTCAAAGACCGCCGAACAGCTTGGGCCGCACTTGGGGCCGCACACAGCCGACCTTGCTGAGCTTCTGCGTGACTTGCACAACAGAACTGGCAGATGGCGAAGGAGATCCTGAACTCCGAACGGATGGCGTGCCTGAGAGAGAATGAAAGGAGATGAGAATACAGCCTAGGTATCACTGGAGTCGCTGACGTGCTATGCGAGCCGAAACAACCAATTAACAGTACGAAGCATCCACTTGGCATCGGAAAACAGGGAGATGCTAGAAAGGTGTGCAGCCATTCGATCGTAATTGCTCTCTTAGAGTGGGCACGCACTCTGGCAGAGGGGATGGTGGGGGGTTGGACAACCAAGATAGGATGTGGAGGCAGAGGATGTGGAGGAAAAAGAGGATTCGGAAGAGAAGGAGAATTCGGAGAAGGAGCAGGAGGAAGAGGAGAAGTAGGAGGACGTGGTGTGTGTGTCTCTCGATTTTCACCAATTAAAGAAAATCGCTCAGCGAAATTCGATGGATCAAGGGTGGAGTGGTGCAGTGTCTGCACGAGACAGTGGCACAAGAGGGGTCAAATCAAGTGTCCCATCCGGAAGGCCGATCCTGGTGATCAGGGGCATGCACCCTTTTGGCACTAAATCACACAGGACAGGCGGCCTGTAGGGCCACCCTGTTGCACGAGGCAGTCGCAGAGAAGTGATGAGGTCCTCCTCCTCCTCCACCTGACAATCGGCGATACTCAAGGAAAGGTCAACATGCCCTCGAGGTGAGTAACCCTACGAAAGTCCTTCAGCAACAGTGTGACAACCAAAAGCCCAGCTGAGACAAGATACCCGATCCCATAAAATCTGCAGCCACATCCACGCGCCTTCCTTTGCGGCAACTTGGGCGAGCGAGCTGGCCAACTGGTCGCCAAGAGCCGAGCAACCCGCCTGCAGGCACAGCGATGCAGCAAAGCTGGTGCGCCCTGCTTCATCACAGCACTACTGCTCGACAGCAGCTCGTGCGGCTCTGCTCGGAGACAAGTAAAGCCTCGTGCTGCTCCTAGCAGTGACAGCTCACGTACAGACATCGTTAAATAAATAAATATTGGCTGATTTAACAGCCTCATTTGTATAGCGGAGGAGGCGCCTTAACAGTTATTGCCACCGCTTGCAGTTGCCAATAAAGGATCGCCCACACTGCATGATTCCAACCAACGACCTCGCTCATGAAGAGCAAGCACCTTAGCTCTATCACGGCCCATTCGCGTTGAGATCACGCCACAAACACAATGCAAGTCAATGCAGGAAAGCTGCTAATGCTAGCAGTCGACATCGGTCGCCAAACGACAGAGCCACACGAGCAAAGCTGTTTGCCGAAAATGAGAGCAGCAAAAACGGGATTCATGCCGAGCAAACATAAAGCCTACAGGTTCGACAGCCAAACGCTGGCCGGCATGAGCCCAAAGTCACGTGCCAGACATGGGGCGGCGGCTTCGGCAGAAAGTCTGCTTCCGAAGAGCTGTCTAGTGTGGCAGCTTAGCGGTCGGCCCTAGCGGCAAGCTGCAGCAGTACGACAGCTGACAGCGCACGTGTGTGCCTGCTTGCTCGCTGCTGGGCTCACCTGGGCTGAGGTGGGCTGCTGTGCCTCCGCTGGCTGCAGCACTTCTCGTATTTCCGGAGCCGGAAGCTTGAGGGCCACCGGGGACGGCTGCGGCAGGCGATGGTGAATGCTTCGTTGTGCCCACGGCCATCGTGCCCGGTACCGGCGGCTGCGGCATTCGAGGTGTCGGCACGGGATAGACAAACGGACCCGGATAGGACAGCATGGCTGGCTGAGGCAGATTCAGTGCTGTATAGGGGTTGACAACCGTCGTCGGTGCCGGCATGCCCGGATAAGAGAAAGACTGAAATGGCGCTTTCGGCACCGTAGACTGGTACGAGAGTGACTGCCTCGCTTCCGGGTATGTCGAAATCTAAAACGCACAGCAGCACTGCTACGGGTCTCAGCCCAGGAAATCGAAACTCACGATCACGATCGAGAGTTCGAGTCCTGCGGTAGGCGATCCTACAGCTGGCAGGACTATAAACCTACAAACATGGTGATAGGCTGTTATGTATCTCCGTCAGTAACTCCACAAAGTCATAAATACCATGTGCGTGTTACGCAGGAGAGTTTTGTATAGCGCACTCACAGCCTAAGCGGCTTTCGGTACGCATTCGGTAGCCAACAGACTTCGTCTCACGCAACAAAGAGAAAGTGGGAAGCATAGCAGAGTCAGGAGAGCAGTTGAGGTAGTGAGTAGCATAGAAGTAGCAGTTCAGGACAGCTGAAAAAGATTTGCCATAGTCGGCTGTGATGACTAGCTGTAGAGGCAGTCTTCTGAATGAAGCTTTTGAAATTGAGGCAGCTGTCGAACACGACACCTAGATTGCGAGCACGTGTTGAAGGTCGCACAATAGCATCACCTATTAGAACAGCAAAGCCTTTTAATCCAGCCACACGCTTAGGGTGTCCTATGAGCAGCAGTTCGGTTTTATCGTCATTTAATTTCAGGAAGTTTTCCGACATCCAGGATCGAATATCGCAAGGCAAGCATTCAGTTTCTCAGTTGCTGCAGCTAATTCCGACGGTTTAAATGACAAATACAACTGAGTATCGTCAGCATAGAAGTGATATCCTATTCCATGGGCCTTAATCACTTTTCCCAGAGATTGTGTATAAATGGAGAACAGCAAGGGACCGAGCACAGACCCTTGAGGGACTCCACAGGTGACCCTTCTCATGTCTGAGACCTGACCCCCACACGACACGGATTGAACACGATCAGACAAGTATGATTTAAACCACGCCAGTGCTTCGTCTGCCAGACCGATCGTTGTTCTCAGTCGTTCAAGCAGAACTTCGTGATCAATGGTGTCGAAGGCAGCAGACAGATCTAGCAGAGCTAGGGCAGTGGCATTCCCGTCGTCGTTGCCACGTAGAATGTCATTGTTAACACGGAGGAGAGCAGTTTCAGTAGAGTGCTGCCTCTTGAACCCTGATTGAAATGTTTCTGACATTCCATTATTTTCAATATGTTCAACTAGCTGCTTAGCAACATTTTTTTCAAGAATCTTTGATAAGAACGGAAGAAGGGAAACTGGACGATAGTTTGCTAGGACCTCTGTGTCCAATCCAGGCTTTTTAAGAATGGGTCTAACGATTGCCGATTTGAAGGACTTGGGGACGACCCCTTTTCCCAAAGAAGCATTAAAAATCTTGGTTATGGCAGGGCTAAGTTGGTCTGCAAGTGAAGACCACAGAGATGAAGGTATAGGGTCTTCAGGAGACGAGCTCTTTTTGCTAGACCTTATTAAGGCAGCGACATCACAGGCAGAAACATCGGAGAACCTTTTAAGAAAGGTCACAGGTTGAGGAACGGCGATTGCTTTGGTCGGAGGGGGCTTAATGGAGGCACGAATGTGCACAATTTTTTCAGTAAAGGCTACAAACTTTTCGGCTAAGCCCTTAATATCTGGGGAGTCAGACCTCACAGCATTGGCCAGTAAATGGTTTACTGTCTTATAAATCTGTTTAGTGTCCGACTGGCAGGAATTCAGTTTTCTAATGAAAAAAGAAGCCCTGGCTTTTTTAAGCTTTCGGGTGTAAACTCGAAGGAAGACTTTAAAATTGACTAGGTCTGCCTCAGACCCCGATTTCTTGAAACGACGTTCCAGCCTGCGCTTAACACGGCACATCTTAAGGAGTTTTTTTGTAAATTGAAAGGAATCTCGACGAATTTGAACACGGATAGAGCGAACGGGAGCATGCTTGTCAAGAGCACTCCTGAGTGTCATGTTCATCGCATCAGTGAGGGTATCGAGGCTGCCGGTCGAGTCTGAATGCAGATCAAGAAGGCCTGCATCACAAACGGATTTCAAAAACTTGTCCATGTCAATGCTTTGTAAGTTACGTCGTTTGGCAAATTCGACATTGCCCTGTACGTACGAGGTAGCAGGAACAGTAAACGAGACCGAACAATGATCAGAGAGTGTCAGTGGGCACACCACAATGTCAGTGGGGAGGACATCCTTAGTGATCACGAGATCTAGAATGTGGCCACCGACGTGGGTGCTATGATTAACGTGTTGGGCCAAACCAAAAGTCTCCAGACATTCAAGAAATGAGCCTGCAGCAATGGTGGCCTGCAGAAGGCTCTGCTGCTGCTACATAAATGAGACCGCCGAATCAGCCTATCTTTTAATCTTTCCTTGTTTTTTCTTTTTACCTTTTTGTCAGTCATCGGCATGGCCAAACAGGTTAAAAAACTCAGAACAGGACGGCACACGACAGGCCGTAGATACTCTACCCCATCCCAAATGGCAGCAGCTGCAAGTCACCACTGATCAAACACTGGAAACAAAGCGCTGGCTGCAAAGGGGGCTGCCTGGGCTTTGCGGTCGTTTAAAGTAGGCTTGTGGACAAGTGGTGAGGAATACAACTCGATGCAGCCGCAGAAGGATCGCATGACACATGCAACAAACACCTCGTGCAACGGTGCGTGGACCGAGGCATGACGCATAAGTGGCCGGAGAAGTAGCAGCTCGGGTAAGACCGCTTACATTAGAGCTAGCCAAAGATTCGGCTTGCTTTTGATTCTGAATCTTGCCGACCTCAACAGGTGCAATCGAAGCTCTCGACAAATCGGCTGGCTCTGCAGCACCTTCAGCACTAAAACAATCGAGACCAGTGATGGCTAAGCCCCTTGTGCAGGACAAGGCAACAAATACCCGACAGAAACATCCCTAAACTGCACATTTTTAAATATTAGTAGTTATAATACAGTTGCATTGCACCCTAAAAGAACCTAATCTCTTTCTAGGCATTTTACATTTACTGCAAAGGAAGCCTGGTCGAATGGTTAGTGACAGCATGTGCAATGACAAAAAACAGAACATGGTTAGAGGTGACATTCACAAGGTCAGCATGCAAATATGGTTAATGGCAGCATGCAGTGTCAGCACCCATAAGCACACAAAGGATGAATCATATGGACCCACTAAACGCTGAGATAAATAGATGTTTTTAGCTTCTTTTTAAATGTAATCAAATCAAGAGGATGTCGTAATGCCAGTCAGAAGTGAGGCCCAGACTTCAGGAGCATAGGAACTAAAGGCACGGTCTCCAAAGGATTTGAAGATCGTGCGAGGTGTAGCTAAACGATTAGATTATAAAAAGCAGGTGGTACGACATTTAGCCTTGTTGGGGAGCAGGTCTGATAGGTAGGCTGAGGCTAAAGAATGAAGGGACCTAAAAGTGAGTGACAGAACATTGAAGCCGATGCGCTGCTTGACTGGGAGCCAGTGCAGGTCGGCGAGAAGTGTTGCGATGTGGCAACTGCGAAGCTCACGACAGATAAGCCTAGCTGCAGAGTTTTGCACCAACTGTAAGCGACTGATTGAACAAGCCGGTAGACCAGCAAGCAGCGAGCTACAGAAGACAAGACAGGATGTCACAAATGAACGGACCAATTTCTATGTAGTATCTCTGTCTAAGCAAACGAATACCACCGCTCCACCATCCAATACACGAGCACATGTACGAGCGTGCATGCTTGCTTGCGCCCACGCCGATCCACGAATGCATGCACATTCGGCATCGGCACACTCTGGAGTGCAGGCCGTCCATCGGCTTCAACGAGCGGCTACTTTTAGCCTCAGCATTAACATTGCTTAGTTCCCATGCTTGCAATGCCAGATGCTCACTGCCGACTGGAACTTCGACATCCCCTCACGTGTTGACATTCTAAAGAAAGCTAAAACCCAGCTTCTCCCCACAGCCTTTGCTGCATCCGTTTGAATTGTCCTTTCTAATAACAATAACAATATTTGATAAAGCGCCCTCAGTGAACTCAATCTCCTTTCTAGGGGCTTTACATTTGCTGCATAGAAAACACGATCGACAGGTGAGTGATATGCTAGATAAACAAAAAGAATAACACGGTTATGGGTTACATGCACAGGGTCAGCATGCAAGTGTGGTTAGTGGAAGCATATAATAGTGTCAGCACGCATAAGAACATACATGACGAATCACAGGGACCCACTAAATGCTCTCATAAATAGGTGGGCTTTGATTTCTTTTTAAATGTGGTCAAGTCAGGGGATGTCGTGATGCAAGTCGGCAGTTAGTTCCAGACTTTGGGAGCATACGAACTAAAGGCACAGTCTCCAAAGGGTTTGAGGTTTGTACAAGGTATAGGTAAACAGTTAGATTCTGAAAAGCGGGTGGTACGATGCTTGGCCTAATGGGGGAGTAGATCTGATAGGAAGGCTGGAGCCAAAGGATGAAGGGACCTACAAGTGAGCGACAAAACCTTGAAGTGGATCTCTTGCTTGACTGGTAGGCAGTGCAGGTCGGCAAGAAGTTGTGTGATGTGGCAACTGCACCGTTCACGACAGACAAGCCTAGCTGCAGTTTTGCAACAGCTGTAAGTGCCTGATTACACATGCCGGTAGGCCAGCAAGCAGTGAGTTACAGAAGTCAAGACGGGATGTCACAAATGCATGGACCTACTTGGATTCGGTGTCTCTATCTAAACAAGCCCAAGTTTTAGCAACGTTATGTAGCTGAATGTAGGCAGACTTGATCGTGGAGCTGATGTGGTCGTCTAACGAAAGGTCACTTTGGAACATGACACCTAGATTTCGAGCAGATTCAGCAGGAGATATGCTGGCAGAGCCAATTTTGAGCATTAGCCTTTCCAATTTCTGAAATACACTTGGTTTGCCCATAACTAGTAAGCTAGTTTTTATCATTTAATTTAGGAAAGTTTGCTGCCATCCATGTGCGGATGCCATCAATGTATGCAGCAAGAGAGTTGAGATAATTTGATGTGCTGGGGGCTGGGAGGGTTCAAAGCAAAGGTAAAGCTGAGTGTCATCCACATAGAAGTAGTAAAAGCCTAGATTGTGCTTGGCAATCGCATCGGCAAGAGGGAGGGTATAAACCATGAAATAAACCGGGCCAGGCATGGTACCTTAAGGTGCCCCACATTTCAGAGATGCCTCGGATGACCTTTGTCCACTCAAGTCAATACTCTGGAGTCTTCCACTGAGATAGGACCTGAACTATTGCAGAGCAGTGCCAGTGCTGCCCAGACAAGACTTTATGCACTTGGGAATACTGAAAATTGCCTTTTACTACCATTTGTCACTTGATATGCTTTCTAACCAACCCATGTGAAGTGCCTAGAGATTTTTTTCTCCTTGGGTGCTATATTGTCATTATTACTATATTACTACTATCTTACGCCGGTGAACATCAAGGGGGAACTTATGGTGCATATTGAAAGCAACGCTGAATTTCAGCTAGTCTAGCATTACCTAGTGTCAGTCAAGTACTCAAACCCACGACTTGGGTCGTGAAGAGCTCACACCTTAACATCAGTTTATTTCTGTAGTTAGCTTTGTAATCAGTGAGATGCTTATTAAGTTTTATATATATATTTATTTGTATAGCGCCCCAAGAGAACTTAATCTTTATTAAGGTGCTTCACATGTGCCTCGGAGCTCGAGCCCACGACCTCTGCCTGGTGAGCCGTGATGGCACACTAGGTAATGTGGTTGCTTTCACGACCACAGTCCCGAGGTTGTGGGTTCGATTCCTGCGGTGGGCGATCCCTTATCGCCACTGCAAGCGGTGGTGATAGCCGTAAAGGCTCTTCTGTCACTATACAAAAAAGCTGTTTAGTCAGCTAGGATTTATTTTATTTGATTTATTCTGCCAGACCTTGGTCGGGCGAGCACCTTAACCACTGGATCAAACCAGCTTGAGCCTATGATGCTCGTAGGCTTCTTCTTGGTCTATTCATATTTTCGAGTTTTGTTGCATGCAACTATTCTGTTGAGCTTTGGAAGAGCACCGATGAGTGGCTTCCTCTATTGTTTGCTTTTTTAGCTCTCATCTGAGATAGTTACTCGCATATTCTCTCCCTCGGCCTTCTTTTATTTTGGATCAATCGCTCTGATAGACTTGTCCATCCACAATGGCAGCAGGAAACCATAGTTTTTCTATGAAAACTGCAGTCAGTTATGCTATTCAGACACATTGAAGTTAACAGTCCTTTGAAGCTCTCCTGGTTAATATTGATTTTAAGTCAGGAATCGTCAAAGCATATACTTGGACACTGGTATAGGCAGATGTCCACATGGAGGGTCCCTGCAAAACTTACTATACAGCATAATAGGACTCACGTATGTGCACCCCAGATTACGTTGATCATTATCATCTTCAGCTTTCTCTCACATCTTAGACGCTAACTTTTAGTCTTTAACTAGTCTCCAAGCTAAAATACATGCATTCGCTTCGTTGCACACAGGTTGCTAGCACTTAAGCTGTTGGTAATCTAAGATAAACTCGGCAATGCAACACCGAAGTTGGCACGCGGGACTTACTAACGAGAATACAAGCATCGTCGACTAAATGGAAATCGTTTCCCAGCACTTCTGTTCTGTTCTGTTCTGTTCTGCGGCATGGGGAACAATCACAATCAGGCCAACTCGAGTCACGTGTCCCACGTTCGCCTGGTCGACCGCTCGTCGTGTGGCTAGCTCTTCGGTGCTGCTCACGGGGAGCGGCAGCCCACCAAACATTGTGGCTGCCACAGCGAGCCGAGCTGCCGTGGCACGCCGACGCGAGCAGTATCGATAGCTAGCTCTTCGCGGCTGCTCCCAGGGCACGCCCCCCCCCCGATATTGCGGCGGCCCATTGACGTCGTCGCTTACCTTGGCAGCAGCTTGAGCTCGGTGCCCAGCTCTTCTGCGGAGCTCACGTAGAAATACTTCTTTAGCTGCGCTAAAAAGTCGCTGCCGCTGCTGAACACAAACTTCTCTTTCGCGAGAGCGGCCTTGCGAAGCCACGGCGACGCCAGCAGGTCGCCCAGCCGCCTCTCTGCTGCTGCAAAGCTGGCGACGACGGCGATGTCGGACCGGTGCGAGATCAGCTCGCCGACCTCGATGAGCTGCCTCTGGCATTCGCTCTGCGACCGGTCGACGCTCTCCGCGAACTCGTCGGCCTTCGCTTCCCAGGCGACCGCGCGTCTCTGTACGTTACGCACGGCGCCGTCGTAGGCCGACTGCAGGGCGGCGTGTGCGCCGGCCCTGCGCTGTTCGAGCGAGCGCAGGCAGGCCGCCGTATGCTCTCGCATGTCGGCGCGGTACGTCTCGGCGTCGCTGCCAGCTCTGGCGGCGCGGCCCACGTACGTGCCGGCCCGCGACGCCAGCTGCGTGAGCGAGCTGCGAGCACCGCCGGCTGCGCTCGCGATCGACTTGTGGTCGTGCTGCTTGCAGGTGGTCAGCACGCACTGGACGCATATCAGACACGCGCACGACGCGCAGTACAGCTGCACGGCCTCGGACGAGTGGCGGCCGCAACATTTGCCCACTTCGTTTCCCGCAAAGCTGCTGCTGCTGTCGCCGCCGCGCTGGGCAGCGTCCGACGACGTCCGGGACGGCGAAGACGTTGCTCTATTAGCTGGCTCGAGCACCTTCGCCGCCGCGTCCATCAAAGCGACCAGGTAGCTGTTGACAGGCAGGTTTGCAACGCCGGCCGCTCCGCCCGGCTCTGGGATGGTCGTCACTTGTCTGCACGTCGGGCACAGCATTCGGCTCTCGAAGGCGTTGGAGGCTGCGTACTTTTGTACGCACAGACTGCACAGGCTGTGGAAACAGCTCAGGACCTTCGGGTCTTTCAGTCTCTCGAGGCAAATGGGACATTCGAAAATTGGCTGCAAGACCTCCATGGCGGCGGGCCGCCGACGCGCGATCGGGTGGGGAATGCCCTAACTACCGGAAGTGCTCGCCTGGGTTTGAGGGACGTGGCCAGCGAGGCAGTTTGCACTAACTTCTTTCTTTGTCAGCGGACACGAATTCACGAGCTGCGTCTTTTCCCGTTTCGGCAATTTATCTTGAGAAATTTATCTCACGGAAAGTAGCAAATTAACACCATTTTGCTTCAGTATTTTAATTAACGTACACAGAGCTGTTGCTTCCGGCCTCGGCCTTGCTCGCGAGTAGAGAAAAAAGACCACCTGATAGAGCAGCATCATTTATCTAGCGAGTAGATGATGCATGTTGGCCATCACTCCCGTTTTTAGTGGGTTATAAAGAATTGCCTACCGCAGGACTCTAACCCGCTGCCTGGGTCTTCAAGTGCGAGCCCCTTACGTGCCCCTAGGCTAAGACCCAGGTGAATGATGGTTCAGGCTGAGCACGAATGACCTAGTTCGAGATGAGTGGTGCGACGGTAATATTTTAGACGCTCCGTTCGACTTCGCCACCGCTAAAGTCCCAAGCCATAAACAAACATAGCGCTCGTAACCGTGCCAGGGCTGCCGACGCCCCGTGAAGCTGCCCTCGCGAAGTGCGGCTTACGATTCGTGGGTGCAGCACCAAAAAGCGCGCATGCATTCTTACAGCAGCTGAGCGCGGCAGTAGATAAAAAGCACATGCCGTATTCAAATGGGTCCGCGTTTAGCTTGGAACAGGCAATTTGACAGCCAACGAGGGCTATAGGCGTCCAGGAACCGGCTACAGCGTACAGCCACTCCCGTGAAAGCACGAAGCACAACTGACCACTGCACAGCCCAGGGTACAGGTGTCTTTAATTATTACATGTGAAGTCCTTTTCCCATAGGCTGCAATTCATTAACCGCTCCAAATCTCCAGAACTCCAGCGTCAAAATCTGGTTTATTATTTAGGCACGGAGGCACGTTTCACAGGCTTCCGAGTGAGCGAGTGATATCTAGGTAGAGGGAATATAAGAGAAAAAGCGACTTCCGTAGCTTACTCCGGAAGCTTGATGAAACGGTGCACAGGCGACGGCCCACATACACCTGAGCCCGTGCTTCAACAAATGGGCACTTGGTGGACGCTTTTAGTGAGAGAACAATTGTTCGGCAGGTCAAAGACTAGGAATTCACCTCCACAATTCTCGTGCAATGATGACATCTTCTCATTCTCCTTCTACCGTATCTGTCACATTCTACTCTACGGTCCAGCTTTCACTCGCTCCGTGCCATTTAATTCCTCGACTGCGACTCACTCTGCGACCTTTCCTATTCTCTTTGTAGATGAAGGATGGGATGCCGATTTCGAGCCAAAAGCCACGTTAACTTTCAGTACCTTCAGGAAATGCATATACAGTTTCGCTTATCACCAGCTTGGTCTTCATTGCTTCGTAGAACGGGATCACGTCAACCATTTTGCATTCCTAGGTTAGCAGCAGCACACACTCGGACCATCAGCTGAAAAAAAAATTGCCTTAATAACAAACTGCATTTAGGTCACACCAAATGTGCTAGTGCTACCGAAAAATATTGCAACCCCATGTAATTACCGCACATTGCCAACTAAATGACATCTGCGCATAAGCACATACAAGAAAAAAGTCGTACACCTTAACCCGGTAGCCGTCGTACGAACAGCAGGTTTTTGTGAGCGACGGCCATGGCAGCTATCCGTGACAAAATCCTGGCTTGGATCGTGATAGCGTTTGCATTCCCAGCATCAATGTGTAAGATGCACCTAGTCTCCGGTGATACCTACTCGCTTGGTCACCCACTCGATACGTTCTAGCTGTAAAGCAGCTCCTTTTTTCAACTACAGATTCATCATGTTAGGCTGAACTGCTCTTTTAGCTCTCAAAGCACCAACTTCATGGGCCAGCCGTATCGGACCCGACTGTACACTAATAGGGACTGTTTTTTATCAAGAGAAAATATAATGTAACTAGCTTTTGTTGACAACTGCCGGTGGTTCCTTGGCTCGGCTTGCCGCAGCCGGATTCAGGTTTCTTGCCCACGAATGAATACAGCTCATCGAACACACGCTCATTCCTGCTTGACCGGCAAGGCTGAGAATCACATTACTAGTAAGCTATTCGGCCGTTGTCTACGACTTGCAGGTTTTCTGCAACGCAGCTAAAAAAGCCCACTACAAGAGCTTGTTCCTGGCCAACCCATAACCGACTAGTGGATATTCCAGCTGCAGTAAAAGCATATTACTGTTCAACTAGAAATTTGCAGGTAACGTGACCCAATCAACGCCTGCATTTTAGTACATCTCACCAACCGAAATTACATTGTCAGGCAGCATTATTGCAATTGTTGTGCATGCACGGCATCCATGGGCATGTCAGCAACATGAGGTTTGCTTCACAGCAAGCAGACGTCCATCAAGGCATGGCCAAGGCAACGTTCTCGCCGCACGATAAAATGTCTCGTAACATGACGAATAGCAATTATGCATGAACTTGCAAGGCGGTGTAAAGAAACAGTTACACGAGAATAAGATAGCCCCAGCAAGCAGTAGAATGAACGATGCCATAGTCACTACGTTTGCACTGGAAGTCTGGTCGTCCGAAGGAAGTAGCAGCTCAAACAATCCCGTGATAGTTGGCTATTAACGGCTTCACTTCAAGGTTTTGAAAGCCTACAGGTCACAGGACATCAGTGGATGACAATGGGCAATACGACTGCATCAACCTGCACAGATTCAACCCAACTCACCGAGACAATTATTGCAAGTGCTTGGAGCTGACACATTGGGCCATTGTGGCCTTCACGGGATGGTATTGACCACAAACACACAACCTATCATCTATCATAGAGGGTAGCCTTACAATTGAACTGCTCGGATCTTTTCATGGACGAACTCGGCTATCCATGTATGCCACGGGCTCTAAATACAGTCTTGGCAATGACGTCAAGGGCAACGCCACAAGTAAAGCGGCACCATTCGCACAGACAGCGAATGTTTTCCGAGGCAGATCAAGAGTCTATAAAGCAAAACGATCGTTTTCATGTAGGAAGTAAATCGGAACTTCAGTAATCACGTCTCGCGACAGCTAGAAACCAAAGTGAAAGGACTTTATTAGCATCGGCAACAAACGAAAGCCTTGGGTTGGCTGAGCAAACAGCGACTGAAGTGAAACCACTTCTCATGCAGGTGGCACGCGCTTGCACAAATCTGGCCACTGCCTGCACTGCCCGAACGTTACGATGGAGCCGATCCTCACGACTCTAGTTGTGTCCAAACAAATAGTAGGTGATATATAGCTCATACTCTGGCATACCAAGCACGCTGAAAATGTAAAACAAAATCAAATTTGACATGAACGGGAAAACCGAATTGCACAACATGGAAACAAAGGCACCGAACTGACCATTTGTACATACAGCGCTTACTTACATGCAATTGCATAGAAAAAAGCACCAATACCACAATTGCATCCAATGTTTTTCATATCAACGCAGTGCTTGTTGAGTAACTTCGGCTCACAGCAATGGTTGGTCACAAGAAGGCAACCAAAACTACACTATCCACCGTGGAATATGTATTTGCCTTAACAAATGAAGGAATACAAGTGGGCAGACAGTACCACTGGACCTAAAATTGCCCCCACACACGTTGTTTTGCAAATGAGGAGCCATAATAGAGAAAGGTAGCTGGATTTATTATCATCAGAGAGCTCTGAACACAGGTAACATAAAGGCCTCAGTTGCTTTAAATTGATGACATTGGGTACTCAGCTTGCTGCCACAACTTGACCATCACATGTTATGGATTTGGATACAGCTCCTAAATGCCCTAATGCCTGTATCACCGCTCCCACCTTAGCCTTCTACAGGGCAGGTTCGAGTTATTCAGCAGGCAATCTGTTTTGCCAGCTCCTAGTAGCATGGCAGCCACCATGTCTCTTTTGCTGCTATGTAAATGAGGCTGTTGAATCTGTCGACCCTTGAAATTTTAATTTTAATATCCCAAGTATACCTAAAAATAATGCAACCATCTTAAAAAGTTCTATACAGTTGCAGGGCATTTCAAGGTATATAATTTTAACCGAGACTCAACACCTCATGTGAATTGAAGCCCCTCGTGAGCTGTGAGGGCCATGATAGCTCAGAAGGTAAGGTGCTTGCTCTTCACGACTGACTGAGGTCGTCGGTTCACAAATCCTGCAGTGGGCGATCCTTTATTGCCAACTGCAAGCGATGGTGATAGCCGTTAAGGCTCTTCTGCCACTATACAAATGAGGCTCGTAAATCAGCTAGTAGGGCACGCATCCAGCAAATATCTCAGGCTGTGACATGTAGCAACTCGTATCAGGCAGACATCTTCTGCGGCGTTCCGATATTACTAAGGTTCCAACTAATTTAGGCAGAGGTTGGGATTCGTCTCTATGTCCCTCAGCATGGCCAGTTCTCGGTTGTTATGAAGACAGTTTAAAACTGAAAGACATTGGAGACCACTACTGCCATAGATCATTGGCATACCAGGAAACAACCTGGATGTAATGTTAGACCACGTGACCACTTACATTCCGAAGGTCTACGAGGCCTTCCAGCAGAAGGCGCATTCTTATTGGCGTCAAGTAATTGCATCTGACGAGGTCGATATGTTTGAAGTGCTCATCCATTAGTGGCTACAGAATAATAAACTTGAGATATATACAATATGCAGTATATTAAGGCCACGATTGGTCTCGATTAGCTAGAAAATAGCTTAAGCCAGACACTAGATGCAGCCAATCCACAGAACTGAAGCCAGCTTAGAAAACGTGATACAGAATTAGTCGAAATGTACTATTCCACTTCGGCTTACAAAAGTCGACACTATGAAGCATCAACCCAGCCAAACCAAACGGAGCCACCAAACCATGTGATCATAAAAAGTGCAACACGATTCTATAGAAAGAGCGATGAGCTTCTGTAATCGAGCTGATTTAGCCCTGGCTTGGGGAAGTAAAGTATGCCGACGGCACACCAAAACATGCGATGCATGGTTTTCTTCTTCGTTCAATTACATCGACATTGCCTGCTCCTCCAAGGACGAAGTTACATTGCAGATTGCACGATGACAAAACTAACTTACTAGTTATGGGCAAACCCAGTGTGATTCAGAGATTGGAAAGGCTGACACTCAAAATTGGCTCTGCCAGCATATCCTCTGTCGAATCAGCTCGAAATCTAGGTGTCAAAGCGACCTCTCGTTAGACGACCATATTAGCTCCACGGTCAAATCTTCCTATTTTCAGCTTCATAACATTGCTAAAATTCGGGCTTGTTTAGATAAGGATACCACGTCTAAGTTGGTCCATGCATTCGTGACATCTCGTCTAGACTTCTGCAACTCACTGCTTACTGGCCTACCAGCATTTGTGATCAGGCGATTGCAGCTGGTGCAAAACTCAGCAGCTAGGCTTGTCTGTCGTGAGCGTCACAGTTGCCACATTACTCCACTTCTTGCCGACCTGCACTGGCTACCAGTCAAGCAACGGATTGACTTCAAGGTTTTGTCGCTCACTTTTAGGTCCCTTCATTCTATGGCTCTAGCCTATCTCTCCAACATACTCTCCCATCAGGCCAAGCATCGTACCACCCGCTTTTCGGAATCCAACAGTCTAGAAATACCTCGTACAAACCTCAAATCCTTTGGAGACCGTGCATTTAGTTCGTATGCTCCCAAAGCCTGGAACTCCCTCCCGACCAGCGTCAGAACATCCCCTGACCTGACCACATTTAAAAGGAATCTAAAAACACACCTATTTAGGACAGCATTTAGCGGGTCCCTGTGATTCGTCCTTGATGTGCTTATGCGTGCTGACACTGTGCATGCTGCCACTAACCACATTTGCATGCTGACCCTGTGCATGTCACCCCTAACCATGTTATTCATTTTGTTTGTTTTTCAAGCATGATTTTCCTTACCATTTAATTGCATTTCCCTTTGCAGCAAATGTAAAGCGCCTAGAAAGAGATTAAGTTCTCCGAGGGCGCTTTATCAAGTACATTATTATTATTATTATGTCGCACGGAGGGCAGATTATGTACAGTACTTTAGAACCGCCATGTAAGATCTTGCAGTCGCAGACAAACGATCGCACGGAGGGCAGATTATGTACAGTACTTTAGAACCACCATGTAAGATCTTGCAGTCGCAGACAAACGATAAAGTGCCATGTCGGATGCTAAACTGAGATGCAAGAGCAATCGCGAAATAGTTCGTCAGTTCGCCGGCAGAAAATAAAAAACAGCAACGAGGCGGTAGCGACTAAAGCCTCGTATAGACTGAGTTTTGCTTCCAACCAAATCGATTCTTACTTCGGTCTTCTTGTAGGAGGTTTAGACGGCAGTCTTACCCCAAGTCTTGCTTCCTACTCACTCCTCCCACTGAGCATTAGGGACATATGAAATGGCCATCCATGATGCACGTCCCAGTAAATTGGAGTTGGCTGCTGCTGTTTATGCTTTGCCTCAACCAGCACAAAAGAAGCCACCTCAAAATCTGATTTTTGAACTCCGAGCTCAGGGTGTCCCATAAACAGGGACTTGCTTGGAATGCATCGATGAGTTTGCTGGTCAATTCGTCTGCTACTCCTTTCAAAGCAGTGCAGTAGGCATGGCCTAAACAGTGCCTATATAATAGGTCACTTGCAAAGTCTTGCCTGAGAAGTGGCCAGGGAAAAGAACCGGGTTAGTAGCTGGTGAGTCCAGCCTTTCCTAAGTCTCGGACTGCCCCCACCATATTTGTGACGTTTAGACCGAAGGCTCGAGTAGGTATGAAACGGGTAGGAAGCAAGACTCACCGGTCTAAACCAGACTTTAATGGCCGAGTGGGCATCTCAAGCGACAGCCGAGTGCGTGTGATTGCCCAATCGCCCGTCGGTACTGGATGGGACAGGTGACATGCTCAGCCAAAATTCCGGCGAGTCTAGCCAAGCCAAACGTCATGCACCAGTGTCTAAACCTGCCGAACAGCCTGAACAGCGTGCCTGCGCCGGTACGTCGCAGGGGGGCTGCGCGTGCTGCCTACGAGTGCTGGAAGCACGCCAAGAAGGTGCAAACATGCCAAGAAGGTGCAAGCACGCCAAGAAAGTAAGGACACACCGAGCAAGTACCCTGAGCGAGCTGGCCGAGCAGCATAAGGGAAGAGGCACGATGTAGGCGGCTTCATCACGGCAGCAACGGCTCGCCTGCAGAGAGCTCAGGCCCACGCTGTGCCTCACCTTCGTGTGAGGCAGGTCGAGCCGTCGGCCGTGCATGGCCAGGATGCTGGCCGCGCAGTCAAGGTCGTCGTCGCTGCCGACGCTGCCGTCGGCTGAGTAGTCGAGCGCGGCCGGCGAAGTGAGCAGGCTGGCCAAGCAGTCGTGCAGCAGCGAGTCGCCGGCGACCAGCAGGTCGGCCACGTGCAGCTGCACGACGAGGCGAGCGACGAAGCACAGCCGACGGCGCTGCGGCTCGTATCCCTGCCGCTCGACGCCTCCTCGGTCGTCGTGGCCACAGCAGCCCGAGGCGCCGGCATCGCCTGCCGCGCAGTCGGCGGCAGAGCCAACACGCGGCCAGGTGAGCGCATGGTAGCAGGCGGAAGTGAGCTCGGCCTTGAAGCTTCCGGCAGCAGCAGCCGCCCGCTGACCTCGGCCGGCCACGTTGCGCACGAGCTGCAAAGAAGGAGAACGACGACGACGACGACGAGCAAGCTAAGTCGATTAGTCCACGTGAGCCGAGCCGATAGGAGCGGCGGCCAGAGCTTACCACCGTGCTCTCACCTCCAGCACGGCGCGGCAGAGCTGAACGATTGGGTGAGTGACGTTCGGCCTCCGAAGCGCCTCGTCCACGAGATGCTCGGCGGCCGCACCCAGCTCGGGAGCGCTGGCGCCTCGCAGTGCCGCCAGCGCTCGCTTCTGCACGGCAGCCTGATTGCAGTGCGAACCCAGCACAGACAGGCAGCAGCGGAAGTCGTGCATGGACACACGCTGCTACGGAAGAAGACGCGAGACTGGTCGCTACTGCTGCTACTGCTGCTGCCTGACAGCGCTCGCGAACAAAGTGTTCGGGGAGTGGCACGCAGTCACGACGAGACGAATATTCAAAGCGATCTGCACAGCGTCGAAGTCTATTCAGTCCAGCTCGTGCGAGCGGCGCATTCGAAAGAGACAGTCTGCTAATCATGAGAAACCGAGCCGAGAACGGCAAACGACGACTCTCAGCAATTGCACAGCTGCAGACGCGCCAGACCAAAGCAGCTAGTTAGAAAAAGCAGGTGATCAAACGCACACAGGTATCTCCAAAATGCTAAGTGTCAGCTAGAGATGCATCTCCTCTGCTCAGCTTTCCCGAGATTCGGTCCTGCATCTTTTCTGTTCCAGTGTGGTTTTCGTGCTCCCATGTACGCAATTCAGTCCAAGTGCACGTTACTAACCAGGGCTCCGACTAACCAACCGGCGGCCCTGAGTAACTTCGTAGACTGAGTGTGCTTTTGCATGCTGACCTAATTATGGTCTAATTATCTAATGATGATACCGTGGATGTTATAACTCCTTGGTTGCAGGTTGGTCTTGCAGCATGCTGTAACCTACCAGGATATAGAGATTTGATTCTGTTACGATGCCGTACAAAGGACTTATATTACTATTATTATGCATAATGCACAGGGAGGTATATCGAGCTAGCAGCCACTACACACGACCTGTCAAAGAGGAGCAACCAATTGTGATCCGAGGCACACTACCGAGCTCCCTCGAAATCCGAGCTCCCTCGAAATTAATCGAAATAAGCACCACACGTACAAGTGGTTACTGGGACAGCGGGCTCATGCTGCTCAAAGGCAGATTTTCTTGCCGGCATTACAGTGTGAACGCCAGAACGTTTTAGACACCTTCACACACGCACACACCCACCCACACACACACCCACACGCGCACACACACACACACACACACACACACACACACACACACACACACACCCACCCACACACACACACACACACACACACACACACACACCACACACACACACAACACACACACACACACACACACACACACACACACACACACGGCGCTCACTCAAGAAAATGCAAATACTGCTGGCCATTCCAAAGGCGCACGATACAGTGCGTGCATGCACACCCGAAAAGTAGTGTCAAAACTAAGCCCAAGGCAGGTGCAATGCTAAAGCAGTTTCGTTTTCTAGGTCAATGTAGAAAAGGCCAACTGGTGATGCTTACTGGGAGCCGCGTGGGCATACCAAGTCGTCGTGCCTTGCCTCTGTTGTTTGCTGATGAATACAGGCACGGATCCACACTGCGCTAGAGGACTCGTGTGTACATGTGTCAGAACTTGCAAATGAGTACATTGGGCTGAACCATCAGCCGGATTGTAGAGTGCCAAACACCGGAGGGAGGGAGGGAGGGAGGGAGGGAGGGGAGGGAGGGAGGGAGGGGAGGGAGGGAAGCGAACCCTCCTCCTGCCACTGCTGTTGCAGTAGAAAAAAGCAAGCTGTCGATCCATCATCAGCAGTTGAAGCGCCGGATGCAATCGAATGAAGCAGAGGAAACAGTTGCTCCAATGAAAGTAAAGGTCGGATGATTCAACCGTCTCATTTATATATCGACAGAAGAGCCTCTGTGGGTTTCACCACGCATGCGACCAGGACAATCAGAAACTGCCTGCTGCATGACTCAAACTCATGGGGTGTGAAGTGCAAGCGCCTTATCACCAACTCACCCATTTCGCCAGACACGGCGCTGTGCTTACCTGTGGTGGTGGAGCGATGTAGGAGAGTAGCGACGAAACCACTGCACCCACTGTAGACTGCAGATCAGTACCCGAAACACCGGCGGTTTGTAGAAGCTTGCTGCCTTCATCTGTAGCCAAACGTCCAGCATGTGTCATCGATAAAACGAATGCCAAGAAAATGGAAATGCCGGAAACTTCGCACTTGTCAAGGCTCCGGAAAGTGCCGACACTGGTGGAGGCCATGCTAACCCGATTGGGTTCCTTGACGATCTTCCTTATAGCGCATGTAAAGTGCCTATAGATAGATCTAGTTCTCCGAGAGCGCTGTACAGAAGTTGTATTATTGTGATCATTATCTCGAAGCAGCATGCTCAAGCTCTGTCTGGTAGCAAGGTTTCATAACACAAGCGTGCCTGATGGCTTCCCATTAAAAAGCACATCGACTCAAAGGTTTAGAGTCAATCCCTTGTAGGTCTGCCCCGTCATTCTCTTGGCACAGTCGTTACCTAGGCGATATCCTCACTCACTGCCAGGGCTTCCCCTCGTACCACCAGCTCCTCTGGCTCCGATCGTTTAGCTGTCCTCTAGCCTACCTAAAATCCTTCCCTTAACCAAATCCTTCGGAGACCGTGAAGAGCAGCTCCTCTGCACCCAAAGCCCAGTATATCACTACCGATAGGCACCATACATCCCTAGAGTTAATAAAGCCTAAAGCAGAGCTGACAAAATCTGCAAGTTCTTCACAGCAGTTGCTGAGCCTATGTGACTCTTCCTCTCTATGTGCTCTGATGCATGCTGCGATGGTGCATGTCATCGTCACTCATCAGCTCCTCACACGCCTCCTTTCCAGCCAACATGAAGTGGGCAGAGACAGATTAAGTGATCTCAGGGCGAATCACGAACGCATTATTGTTATCTTTGTTATCTTTAATTAAGAGGGTCAGTATTGCCATGTGAGAAAATTGATTACGTGAGCTCGATTGTGAACAACAAAAGAGAAGCTTATGGTGGCTGCTGCAACTACCGGCACCATTGACATCAACGCTCTAGTCATTGACGAACGTAGCAATCACAGCAAGACAGGTAGTGCGTGGCTCATTGGCTCAGATCTGTCGTGGATGAAGGGCAGGCAACGATAGTTACCACAGTCAGGGCTTTTCTTACCTGCTAAGTCGGGGATGCTATGCATTGGGTAGCAGATAGTTCCTCTTGCAGCATTCGCCCAGCTGGCCTAAGTGCAACAAAAGTTTCGCAGTCACTAGCAACACATCGAGCAGTAGACAGCAACAGGCTGAGCATTCAGCAGCAGGCATACCATCCAACTACAGAGGCCAGTTAACTTGGCATATTACTATAAGAAAAAAGCATTGACAAGTGTGACTGACGGTGTATAAGCCATGCATACTTTACACGGGTGAATCACGAGAAAGTTCAAGTTGGACCCATCCAACAGTTGCACACACCCGCATGCACGCAAAAACACGTGCACACACACGCCCGCATGCCCGCAAACACACATGCGCGCACACGCACACGTGCACACACACCGACACACGTGCACACACACACACACACACACACACACGCACATACGCACGCACACACACATACACACACTCAATCTACAGGCAAGCAACAAGCACTGCACATACGTTCTCAGTTCATGGGGGCTCTGCTAGGCGACTCAAAACTTTGCACAGCGTCTTTACCACTGGCTAGAAGGGGTCACTGGGCGTGATGTTTTCGATTAACAGTAGTATGCTCAATCCTGCTGCCCTCGTTATCGCACTCAAATTCCAGCCTCGTAACACTCTCAGCATTGTTCTCAACAGACTGCTGGTTAACAGTGACATTTTAGTTACATATTTTGAACTTTTTGCTTCTGATATCGAAAAACCTCTCCGTTGAGGGAATCCACGCTCAAGGCTCCATGTTGAAATGCTGCAATATATAAGCTGCTAATACTACCTCACGAATTCCTTGAAATGAGCACACATTCTGAATTCACAATAGTTGTGTACACTGCAGTTCTGCAAGCATCAGGGTGATTACTCTTTCCAGGCCCAATTTTCGGCAGAGGAAGCAGCTACTTCAGCAATCAAGCACAATCAACTGTGGTCAGTAATTCCGTAATCTGGCGAATATAGAAATCCACGTTTCACGTATAATATTCACCAATTTTGTCACGAGCAATGAGACTAGCACAAGACGGCTGCTAAGGGTCCTCAGCAGTCATCCAACATTCCCTGATATCAAATGTTAAAAACACGGTATAGCGACTTCCACGTCCGGATTGCCCAAAAGTCTGGCACACATGAAAGGGAACCTCGGCTATGCACAGGGGCTCCGGCGAAGAACATGAGGGCTCGAGATGTCCCGGAAGCCAATCGGGAAGTTGTACGTAGTAGGTTTTAGCCAACCATTTTAGCCTTCCACTATAAGCCGGTTGCCCGATCGCCGAGGTAATGGGCGGCCAAGCTTGCAAGGCTTGAGCTGCTAACGTGGCTTGAGAGGGGCTCAAAAGATTGCCTCGAGCCTTGCAGCAGCCTCGGCCTCCCAGGTGAGAAGGTGAGGAGAGGCCGGGCTAAAGAGGCCTGCACACCTTTGACTCTGCTGACTGGGGCTGCGACACGTTTTTGTTTTATTTTTTAGAGAGGTTTAAGGGTCTGTCGGTGATGTACCTTCGGCCGGAAGCTGACGGCTCGGTTTTAAATTTCAAAATACACAGCGAACAGAGGCTGGCTCCTGCGGGGGACTGAATGCTGAAAAAGAATTTTCTTCAAGAAGGGGGCGATCACGCAACTTCTGGATTACCGATTCGGTGCTCATATCAAGACTACTTTTCTTCCAGTGTTCAACACAGCTCTATAAAGCCGCAGCTTTAACTTGTCACTGCATGTGCTCCCACCGGATCCCGGCGTATTGCTCGAGTGACTGTGCAAACTTATAATTGCAAATTTTGCTGCCATTTGCAACCATTACGCCTGCTGTGTGGTTGGCGACCAAAGTGAGTCGGCTGCTTGACTCGGGTCCAGGCAAGCAAGGGGAACAACCACGAGCTGTCTGCCACCGAGTCCTTGTCAAATGGCAGTCCATGAATGGCTAAATGTGCATGTGTGGCCCTTAGCCGATGATGCAAGAAAACCAGTAATTTCACGGGACTGAACGAATAACCAGTAGAGGGTTCCGCCAGGCTTGGAGCAGAGCCACCAAGGCAGCCCGGACGGCCTCGGCCACTTTCGAGCAAGACTCTTCAAGAATAAATGAATAAGACTCTTTTGAACCAGGTCTACAAGAGTTGGTATGTGCGTTAATTGTAGCAGGTCGTGCAAGCAACGTTGCAGTGTGGCTACGCAAGCTGTGCGAATTCGATGGGCTATTTTATGATGCTCATGGAGTGCTCACAGCCTCTGTTTCCTGTTGACGACCGGATTGTTTTGATAAAAGTGACCAGAAGTACTGCGAGTATTGGCAGTTGCTTCTCGATAAAATAGCTAAAATGAGGAAGCTTACAAGACCACTTGCACTTGGCTTGCTTCAAATAAATTGGGCATCGATGGATGGAAGCACGCTCTGCGCTCGGCTTGCTTAGCAGGTGACCCGAGAAACTGATGACTTGACATCACCGGCAATGGCATGACGTTATGTATGCTCAAGGTCAAGGTTTAGCCATCCAGCAAAAAAATCCTGGCTATGGTGCTGCTACCCTATGACTGTCAACCCTTTGCCAGACTAGGCACACGCTCGGGGTATTAGACTGTTGCTAGCAATGAAAGGAGCATGCTGCAACAGGTCAATGATCACTGGACTCAGGCACTGCTCGGCACATGATCTTATACACCTAATCAACGATCAAGCAGGCTAGATGCACACACACAGAGCGCCTGATAGAGACAGTCGTTTGCACGGCGGCAAGTGTACCAAAAAGCCATCACATCACGGCACTCCAAGTAGCTCGATTTGTTAGTGCGCCGTGTACTAGCATTGAATAGGCCGATCGCAGCCAAGCTGCTAATTGCACCCTGCTCTCGGATCAAAAGGCCCGGGAGTGGGACAGTTCTATTCGTGTCGCTGCTCAGAAATGACATTTAGCCAAAAACCCTATGCACTACACTTCGGTTTCGGTCCAAGGTTAAATAGTAATTGAATATTAGCTGTTTTAGAGGCTTTTTTGTATAGCAGCAGAGCGGCTATCCCCCATCGATTGCAGTTGGCAGTAAAGGAACGCCCACTGTAGGACTCGAACCTTCGACCTCGGTCGTGAAGAGCGAGCATCTTACCTTCTGGGCTATCATGGGCCAGTGTTTTGGCAATATAAAAACCAACATGAGCATACTATCTCGGCTTATTCTTTCACATGCATGCCAAATCATCCACTGCAAGTAGACAGTTGCTACTAGTAAACAATCATTAATCATGGATCAGCTTCATCACACGAACTGCCGGGAGTTAAGTTGCAAAGGAGGGAGCTGAAACGAGCATCAATATTGTAGTAAGTGCAGAAGCTGCATCTTCCAGCCTATCCTTGGCATAGAGTGAGTATCTGCCTAAGGCTGGCCTGCAGACCACAGTACGACATAATAATAATAATAATAATAATAATACACATGACAAAGCGCCCTCAGAGAACTCAATCTCTTTCTAGGGGCTTTACATTTGCTGCAAAGGAAACACGATCGAATGGTGAGTGGTATCATGTTTGATAAACAACATGAATAACATAGTTAGGTTTGATAAACAACATGCACAGGGTCAGCATGCAAGTGTAGTTAGTGGCAGCAAGCACAGTGTCAGCACACATAGACATGGGTAGAGTGTCTCTTCTTGTTTTGCTCGATCTTTCGGCAGCTTTTGATACCATCGATCACAAAGTACTTCTAGAGCGCCTCTCATCTCGCCTGGGCATCACTGGCACTGCTCTGCAGTGGTTCAGGTCCTATCTCAGTGGGAGACTCCAGAGTGTTGATGTGAATGGACAAAGATCATCTGAAGTACCTCTAAAATATGGAGTACCTCAGGGCTCTGTGCTAGGTCCGGTCCTTTTCACCGTCTATACTCTCCCTCTCGCTGATGTGATTGCCAAGCACAATCTAGGCTTTCACTTCTATGCGGATGACACTCAGTTGTACCTTTGCTTTGATCCCTCCCAGCCTTCGAGCACCTCAAATTCTCTCAACTCACTTGCTGCATGCATTGATGACATCCGATCATGGATGGCAGCAAATTTTCTAAAAACTAAACGATGATAAAACTAACTTACTAGTTATGGGCAAACCTAGTGTTATTCAGAAATTGGAAAGGCTGACTTTCAAAATTGGCTCTGCCAGCATATCTCCAGTTGCATCAGCTCGAAATCTAGGTGTCATATTCCAAAGCGACCTCTCGTTAGACGACCACATCAGCTCCACAGTCAAATCAGCCTATTTTCAGCTTCATAACATTGCTAAAATTAGGGCTTGTTTAGATAAGGATACCACGTCCAAGTTGGTCCATGCATTCGTGACATCTCGTCTCGACTTCTGCAACTCACTGCTTACTGGCCTACCAGCATGTGCGATCAGGCGATTGCAGCTGGTGCAAAACTCTGCAGCTAGGCTTGTCTGCCGTGAGCGTCGCAGTTGCCACATTACTCCACTTCTCGCCGACCTGCACTGGTTACCAGTCAAGCAACGGATTGACTTCAAGGTTTTGTCGCTCACTTTTAGGTCTCTTCATTCTATGGCTCCAGCCTATCTTTCAGAGATACTACCCCATCAGGCAAAGCATCGTACCACTCGCTTTTCGGAATCCAACAGTCTAGAAATACCTCGTACAAACCTTAAATCCTTTGGAGACCGTGCATTTAGCTCGTATGCTCCCACAGCCTGGAACTCCCTCCCGACCTGCATCAGAACATCCCCTGACCTGACCACATTTAAAAGAAACTTAAAAACATTCCTATTTAGGACAGCATTTAGTGGGTCCTTGTGATTCGTCCTCGATGTGCTTATGCGTGCTGACACTGTTCATGCTGCCACTAACCACATTTGCATGCTGACCCAGTGCATGTCACCCCTAACCATGTTATTCATTTTGTTTGTTTTTCAAGCATGATTTTACTTACTATTCTATTGCGTATCACTTTGCAGCAAATGTAAAGCGCCTAGAAAGAGATTAAGTTCTCTGAGGGCGCTTTATCAAGTGCAATATTATTATTATTATTATTATTACATAAGCAAATAAAGGACGAATCACAGGGACCCACTAATGCTGTCGTAAATAGGAGTGCTTTTATGTTCTTTTTAAATGTGGTCAAGTCAGGCGATGTCGTGACTGAAGTCGGGAGTGAGTTCCAGGCTTTAGGAGCATACGAATTAAATGCACGGTCTCCGAAGGATTTGAGGTTTGTACGAGGTATCGGTAAACAGTTGGATTTCGAAAAGCAGGTGGTATGATGCTTGGCCTGGTGGGGCAGTGGATCTGATAGGTAGGCTGGAGCCAAGGAATGAAGGAACGTAAAAGTGAGCGACAAAACCTTGAAGGCGATGCCTACGGGGTATGGGGTACCTCAAGGATCAGTCTTGGGCTCACTCTTTTCACTATCTATTATCTCCCAGGCGGCCGGTGACATCACCAAACACGATCTTTGGCTTTCTTTTCTATGCTGACGAAATTCAGCTCTACTTATCCTGCGACCATTTTGAGACTCGCTAGGCACTCGAATCATTTAATCCCCTTGCAGCATGCATCGTGACATTGCAACTTGGATGGACTTCCTGAAGCCTAACGACGACAAGATCAACATAATAGCTATGCATAAGCCTAGTGTCACAAGGAGACCTCACCCTCAAAATTGGTTCATCTAGCATCTCTCCACTGACATTTTCTTGTGATATGGGGGTGCTATTATAAAACAATTAGTCATTGAATGAGCACATTACCTTCACTGTTAAGTTAGCTTACTTTCAGCTGAGGAATATTTCCAAAATCAGGGCCTACTCAGACAAGTGTACAACAGCAAAGCTAGTTTACACGTTTGAGACACTGTGCCGCAATCATTGCAATTCTCTTCATTCAGGACTACCGGCCTGTTCCCTTAATCATCCATAACTGTTTCAAAACTCAGCAGCTCGTCCGGTTCATCGTCAACGTGTAGCTGCCATATCTCAACACTCATGCTTGAATGTCACTGTTCCTATCAAGCATCGAGCCGACTTCAAGATCCGCTCTCTGGCTTACACGTCACTTACTGACTTCCACCAGACTACCACCTTGCTCTTCCAGTGAGCTCTCTTACCACCCGATCCTCAGCTTCCACTCGTCTCGCAGTTTCTTGTACTAAATAGAAATGTTTGGTGATCACGCTTTCAGTTCATATGCAACGACAGTCAGGAACTTGATTCTGTCACCACCAGCAATGACTTTACATCATTCAAGTCTCAGCTAAAAACGTACGTATTCTGCATATCTTTCATTGCACCTAAGCAAACTTGCCCACGATTCAGTGCATTCTACTAACAAGGGGTCCCATTAACCGGTGGCTCTGGGTGTATTCTTGCACGTTTTAGCATGCTAGTGTAAGCATGACAACACACACACATCTTATTAACCCTCAGTTATTGTTTCTTTTGCAGTAAATGCTACTGGATAGATTTAACTCTCTTGAGGCTATTACAACCGACCTAATACTGCTATTGTTACTATTTTTATTATCCCACGTTATTATTAACTGCTGCATGCTCATTTCAACAATGGGTAATGAACTCAAGAGCTGTGCATGCAAACAGCTCCACTGTCAGTTCTTAATAAGCATGCATGCAGCATGCACACACACACACACACAAACATATTTTTCTTTTTACAATATAAAAAAATTGCCGGCCGTCAATCACTGGTGTACGACAGTTTTTGGTCACTTCTGCAACCTACTACTAACTGCATACGCAGAGTGCTGCCGACATCCTCCAATCACATATGCCACATGCTTACCCTGCCGGTGGCTAGCTGGTCAGCATCAGTGCCACAGGAAATGGTGCGTGGCTGCTGACCGACTTGCTGAGCACTGGCAAGGCTCAGGGGCCTGGAAGCAACATGCAGAAAAAGCATTTAAAAAGCCAGAGCCTTCCATGACAAACCCCTCTAGACACATCCAATGAATGAATCGTAACGTTAAAGCAGTGGCATGAATGCACAATGTGGAAATGAATGCAACACGAGAGAAAGGAAAAGGTCATTGCAGCAACGACTGTGAATCTGAAATCTCAACACGTGCAAGCCAGTAACACAAGTCTAGGGAAAACGAGGACCCTTATAAAGTTAAAAGTGGGAAATTGAATATGGGAGTCAAGGATCAAATCGCCAGATTGTCAACAAAGGCAGTGGAAGCAGTCGACAAAGGCATGATGACTGAGAGCTTCCGGTGAGTTGAAGAGAAAGGTCTGCTGCACGCTCTTCGCCCTGACCTTAGCCTCACTACACGGAAATAAGCATACACACAATACATACCTGCATCTAGCCATCGCAATGCATCTGATGCATCTTGATCATCAGATGCATCTGGTCATCGCGTGCCACACTATCTATTCGCCAGAATGCTGCTGGCGCCGGATGCAAAGATACTTTTCCCTTAATGCTACTTACCCCTCAACTCCAGCATTGCACATGAGAATGAGGTTGCAATGTAAGCAACGATAACAAAGTGACGAGGCTTAAACACCGAGGGGTGCTTCAATGACCGTGTATTCGTCTGACGCTTGCAGCATACGGCTGTTATTCCCTCTGTCCACGTTTCAACTGCCCTTGCCACAAGCTGCATCTCTGCGGCCTGCACCCAGGCCAAAGAGATGACAGACCTTTGTGCATTCAACACATATGGCTCACCAGCCTGAGCTTTACTAGCTACATGCAATTTTGGTGACTGCAATTTGCTCGCCTGGGTTCCTAACGATTCTGTGAGCTACGAAAGTGCTGCTAGCCACGAAAGTGCCGTGTCCACTAGCTACAGAGCAAGGTAGATGCAATGATCAACGAATGATGATGAGAAAACCCAGGAGACTCGACAGGAGTTGCAACGAGCACAGCAGGGGCACGAGGAGTGGCCCTGGCTATGCTACGACCACGGCAGCATGCTCACAGGCAAGTTGGGGCAGTGAAAGATGAGGTCTAAATTCCTGTTAAGAGGCAAGCGCACACGCAATCTAATCTGTAGCAGCAGAAGCAAATACCAACAAGGATGATAAGAACGATTGTCACATGCTGCTGGATTTGGCAATACTAGTTTATAAAGATAAATTAGACAGTAAAAGAGCACCATAGAGATGTAACTGCATAATCTGGACTCAAACGAGGAAGAGTGGTGGTGGTGGTGCACTATACTCACGCTATCACAGAAACAGCACCTCGGGCTTCCGGGTTGTGACCAGCTTTATAGCCTGACTGCAAACGTGCATCTACAAGCCAGCAAACCTTCTCAGCAGGGTCCGACTAATGCTGTTCGAAAGTGCAAAAACCAAGCCACTGAACACCACAACGAACGAACCACACCGAAAGCACGGCTGCCACATCGACAGACATAGAATAGCAAGACATATCGGTCAAAAGGATTGCACAGCTCAGAAAAGCGGTTCGGTGAGCTCATGCGAAAGTTGGCACCGGCTGAAAGCTGCAAACTAGGCGCGACACATTGCTCCAACATTTTGCTTAAAGACGTGTGGTACTGGACAGGGTGCAAAAACAACCAGCCGCATTCTGGATTACTGTAACGATCCACTGAGAGCTGCTTCCACTACCACCACCACCACCCCCCACACCTGTGTGCTGACACTGCGCATGCTGCCACTAACCATATTTGCATGCTGACCCCCCCCTACCCCGTGCATGTCACCCTCTAACCTTGTTATGCTTGCTGTCATTGAGCATGCTACCACTAACCATTTGATCATGCTGCCTTTGCAGCATATATAAAGTGCATAGAAAGAGATTTATCTATTTATAATTTATCTGAGGAATGTATTATTATTATTATTATTACTCACAGCACTGCTCGACTTGACGAGCATGGGTCAGAGGCCATTCCACAACTAAGCTAGGATTTTTAAAACAAATTTTCGTTGCAGATGCTTCGGTGGAGATCCGTGGTTTTAGTTGGCAACTGATTATGCAATAGTGAGGCCACCACATGTTCAAACCTTGGTGTGAAAACCACCGAAATGTTTCTTAAGTTATTCAGAAGACTATTTGCACACACGCTTACCCTCGGATTTCCTAAATTATGAGCTCCACGGCGCACAGGTTAGCTCTGTAAACGAGCAGATTCCCAGCAGTAACAATAGCAATTCTACATCGTTCACAATGTTTTCAGTAGGAACACACTTGCCTTCGACATGGATGACAGATTGGTCTTCAAATCTCGAAAATGTAGCCTTCCATCCCCACGACTGATGGAAATGGCCTCTGGTCGAACGAGGGACACTGCTCGGTAGGGTATCGGCAACCTATTGTAAAGCGCTCTTAACTCTCGGTGCTCGGCTGCTCCTACTATAAGAAGAGGCCGATCGCTAGGGGCACGGGGCAGTTCAACGGTTCTGTGTCACTCAGCTTGAACCACTGCCCCCCATCGCTCAGCAGTAAAAGGTCATCTGATACACACAAGCCCAAAAGCACGTCAAAACTATGCAGCTAGGCTTGTCTGTTGTGAGTTGAAGTGAGTCATAATTTAGCCCTGTTTCCCTTCTTCCTTTCTTGTCAAAGATTCTTGAAAAAATTGTTGCTAAGCAGCTGGTTGAACATATTGAAAAGAATGAAATGTCAGAAACATTTCAATCAGGATTCAAGAGGCAGCACTCCATTGAAACTGCTCTCCTCCGTTTTAACAATGACAGTCTACGTGGTAATGACGACGGGAATGTCACTGCCCTAGCTCTGCTAGATCTGTCTGCTGCCTTCGACACCATTGATCACGATGTTCTGCTTGAACGATTGAGAACAACGATCGGTCTGGCAGAATTTAAATCGGGGTCCAATCGGTAGCACTCAATAGAAACTGCTCTCTTCCATGTAAGCAATGACATCATATCGAGCAACGATGATGTGAATGCCACTGCCCTAGCCCTGCTAGATCTATCAGCTGCCTACATTCTTTGATGCCATTGATAACGATATCCTACTAGAACGACTGAGAACGACGATTGGTGTGGCAGACGAAGCACTGGCGTGGTTTAAATCGTACTTGTCTGGTCGTGTTAAATCCGTGTCGTGTGGGGGTCAGGTCTCACATACAAGAAGGGTCACCTGTGGAGTCTCTCAAGGGTCTGTACTTGGTCCCTTGCTGTTCTCCATTTATACACAGCCTCTGGGAAAAGTGATTAAGGCCCATGGAATAGGATATCACTTTTATGCTGACGATACTCAGTTGTGTTTGTCATTCAAACCGTCGGAATCTGCTGCAGCAACTGATAACTGAATCCTTGCCTTGCCGATATTCGATCCTGGATGTCAGTAAGCTTCCTGAAATTAAATGACCGAAACCGAAAACTATAAAACCGAACTACTGCTCATAGGACACCCTAAGCATATGGCTGGATTAAAAGGCTTTGCTCTTTTAATAGGTGATGCTGTTCCACGTGCTCGAAATTTAGGTGTCGTTTTCAACAACTGCCTCAATTTTAAAAGCTTCATTCAGAAGACTGCCTCTACAGCTAGCCATTACGTCCGATCCCTATCCAAGATTAGGAGCTGTCTTCCACAGTGGCTTGCAAAAAAAATTAACTAGCTCCTTAGTTCTGTCTCGGCTTGATTATTGCAATTCCCTATTGGCTGGGGTACCAAAAAAGCGATTAGGCCACTGCAACTGACTATGAATATGGCTGCAAGACTAGTCTTCAAGTCCCAGAAGTTTGAGCACGTGTCTCCTTTGCTAAAGAGCTAAGATGGATGCCGGTTGACCAACGGATACAGAGCAAGGTTCTTACACTGACCCACAAGGCCCACTACGGCTTGGCTCCTTCGTACCTAGCTGAACTGCTGCATCAGTTTCAGCCTGTTTGTGCCCTCAGGTCCTGTGTGGACAATAAATCAACTGTCCCATTCCTCCGCTTAAAGACAGTTGGCGACAGAAGCTTTAGCTCTGCAGGTCCTAGACTGTGGAACTTGCTTCCACAATTCTTACGAAACAACAACTATTCTCCTGCTGCCGATTATGGCACATCCTTTTCAGTGGTCCTGAGCTGCTACTTCTATGCTACTCACTACCTCAACTGCTCTCCTGACTCTGCTATGCTTCCCACTTTCTCTTTGTTGCGTGAGACGAAGTCTGCTGGCTACCGAATGCGTACCGAAAGCCGCTTAGGCTGTGAGTGCACTATACAAAACTCTCCTGCGTAACACCCACATGGTCTTTATGACTTTGTGGAGCTACAGACGGAGATGCATTACATTGCATTACATTACATTACATTACATTACATTACCACGTCCCACCACTTCTCACCGACCTGCACGGGCTTCTAATCAAGCAGTGCATCGACTTCAAAGTTCTGTCACTCACTTTTATATCCCTTCATTTTCTGACTCCAGCCTACCTATCAGAAGTAGTCCCCCCACCAGGCTACGCATCGAGCCACCTGCTTTTTTGACAGAAATCGTTTAGCTATACCTTGTATGAACATCAATTCTTGGGAGACCATCCCTTTAGTTTCTATGTTTCCAAACCCTCGAACTCACTCCAAACAGACGTCATGACATCCCTTGACTTGAAAAAATTTAAAAAAGCTTAAAATGCACCAGTTTATCACAGCATTTAGTGGGTCCTTGTGATTTGTCCTTTGCGTGCTACCACTAACCATGTTTAGCATGTTGAAACCGTGCCTCTCAATTTCTCTGCCGCAGTTGCCGAGTAAAGAATAGAAAATTTGAAATATAAGTGGAGCACAATAATCACTTCTCGTCAGAGTATCCACTCACCTGCAAGGAAGCAGGAGGCTCTGGTAGCACAGCGAACACGACTGACAGCTTCAAATTCACTCCAGCTTCAAAGGCTTGGGGCACAGCTCGGCTACCACCCTGCCTTGCTGCCTGCGCTGCTGGGACGGCAGTCAGCACGTGATGAAGACCGGCCACTCATGCTGCATGCTCTCCCTAGACTAATCTACTAGGCATCAACTACACTCACATTAAGGCCTTTGGTTAGCAATCGCTCTACAGCTCTCGGTCTCTGGAACTAGCAGCCACTATCTCACACAACAACAATAGTAATACTAATCATAATCGCTGTAAGTCTTTTTATAGCACCCTAAGAGAACTGTATTCACGTGTTTTACAGCCTCTCTGCAAGAGGAGCCACAACCAATAATTAACGGCAAGCCAGGTAGCCAGCTCGGGCAAGCGGTTCGTAAGAAGGCACTTAGGCATAGCCACTAGTAAATAGGACACCTGGCAAGTTACATGGTCTCAACCATGCACAGGTAAGCAAAGCACACAGGATAAAAGATAATCTCACCAGGGGGCCGTACAAAAGCATGTCTGCCCCTGCCATTAGTCAGACGTACACAGTTTCGTTAACCCCAAACCTCACCAGCAGGACACTTTATTCTGTCAGAGCAAAGGCAGTGTTGAACAGGCAGGTTTTAGCCGATTTTTTTAATTTCGTCAAATCAGGAGCCGACGTGTCGCAGGCGGGTAGTGAGCTCCAAGCTTAGGCTTAGGGAGCATAATGACTGGAGTAATGGTCTTAGAGGGATTTGAAGTCAGTCAGAGGAGCACACGGCAGATCAACCCGAGTCAAAAGAGCAGCGTTTCGACAGGAAGCCTGAGGGCAAGCTAATTCAGATTGGCAGGCTTGAGTAAGACAACTTGGAGGCCTACCTATCGCCAGTCTGCTGCTGCTGCTTGGCAGCCCCTTAAAAAATTGGTATTCTCATCAGCTGCGCTATCTCATAACTACCACTAGCGCTTTCATGGAAATGGTGCTTCGTAATACAGAAGCGCCTGGCTTGTAGTCTCTGGGATAACCACAGCTGAGGGGAATCAAAGTCTGCCATCATCAAGTGGGCGCTCATGGAAGGTATCACAATCACTTCCCGTGTACAGACCAGGTAAGCGGTGCATTGAAGTGTGTGGATGAGTTGCTTACATGGTATGAGATGGTTTTCAAGTTCAGCAAGAGCTGCTCGTTGATTTTTGAAAGGCACAGGGTGGAGACATCGCGTTTTTTGTTGGAGAAGGGCACATACCAGTAGTGAGTGAACATTCTGTTAAACACCTCGAGAGAGGTTACTAGGCAACTCCGACTGATATGTTTCGTGGGAGAGAGATTAGCAGGCAGGCAGGCTCACCCTCCCCCCCAGCCATTGACACATGGGGTCTACCAGGGAAATATAAAGAGTGCTGCTACAAGTTCAGTCTACTTTCATGATTATCGTGGTACCTCTTGACTTGTGACTTTCCGTTGAGCCCGGTGAAGCGAATCGAGCATAAAGTAAGCTGTCATATTCGAAAGTGGCAACGTACACAGAGAAGTCTGAACACAAACGAATTGTGTGTATCTTTAAAAACTATGTCTCACAACTAATCTCTGGTTAAGGTCTACAAAGCTGGAAAGGTTAGAATGCAAGGAAATGTAACGGTAATGCTTACAAAAGGATAACTAATAGGAAAGGTAATGCTTACAGATTCTCGGGACAGTATCATCAGAAGCCTCAATGCCCCGATCTGGGCATTGGGAGCAACTGGAGAGTCAAAGCTACTGTATAAGAGCTTTCATTTTGTTTGTTTTTTCAAGCACGATTTTACTTACCATTCAATTGCATTTCACTTTACAGCAAATGTAAAGCACCTAGAGAGAGATTAAGTTCTCTGAGGGCACTTTATCAAGTGAATTATTATTATTATTATTATTATAACCAGTCCGGGCAATGAAAGACCTCATCAGGCAGAGCAATCTCGGCAGGACAGGCTAGGCTAGGGCTTGTACTACAGAAGAACTATGCTGACTTTTCCGGGGCAAGAAGCTTGCAGCAGTAATGGAGGAGACAAATGCAGCAAATGTAAAGCGCCTAGAGACAGATTAAGTTCTCTGAGGGCGCTTTATCGAGTGCATTATTATTATTAGTAAGGGAAGTTAAGGAAGAAAGATGCCGTGCAAATTGTCAGTGCACCCGTTGCAACAAGGTCGCTGGACAACTTGGGAATCGGCTTTACCTATCGGAGCACACGTACCGAAAGCCGCTTAGGCTGTGAGTGGGCTATACAAAACTCTCCTGCGTAACACCCACGTGGTCTTTATGACTTTGTAGAGTTACAGACGGAGATACATTACATTGGCCGACCTAGGATGCAATGGAACCAGTCCTGCAGGCCTCTTACTTCGGGCTGCATGTTACAATTGCCAAAACCGTACAATTCAGAACTGGTGTGAACTACGTACAGATGACACGTATTTGAAGTGTACTGTGGTCGGATCATTGGAGCACATTCTATCAGGCTGTAAGGAATCATTAGGCATGCACATGTGGAGACACCATCAGGTGCTAGCATCCTGAAGAAGCTGGTGATGGAAGCCTACAAAATTGAACACGAGGAAAGAATGGGGGATAGTAAGAATGGTTGCACAGAACGAACGAGGCATACGATGGCCTCTCTTAAGTGCTATTCACGATAGCAATGATTGATTTGCAAAGTGTGGTCTGTTGAATAAACGGCTCAATGGTGTGGGAGAGTGGCTGATGGTGGGGCTCAAATATGTGGGAGAGTGGCTGATGGTGGCAGGCAGTCGTCCAGGGTAGCCGGTCGATCAGGGCTTCAGGGCCGGCCGAGGTGAGGGGCACTGCTGCTAATTAGGCCAAAACTCAGCTGGAAGCCTCGGCTTCCAACTTATGACTGGGCAAGCTGAACAGGACTCCGGTCAGTAGGAGGTTTGCTATATGTCTTTACCTTCTTTCTCCTAGAATATGGACGAATGACATAATCTTGAAGCCGATTTGCTGTTTGACAGGTAGCGAGTGCTGATTGTTGAGCAATGGTGTACTGTGGCTGTTGCGACAGCTACGAAAGATTCGGCAAGCGGCCGATTTTGCACCAACTGCAATCGTCTTATTACACATCAGAATGACCTGCAAGTAGGTAGTTAAAGAAGTCTAGTCGAGATGTCACGAATGTATGAACCAACTTGGCAGTGGTGTCCTTATCTAAGCAAGCCCAAAATTTTCGGATTGCTACGTAGGTGAAAGTAGGCATACTATTCACATGCTCATCCAGTGAAGAGTCATTTTGGAAGAGGACACCCAGATTCTGAGCAGTCTATACGAAATATGCTGATAGAGGCAATATAGTGAGCTAAGCATTCCAATATCTGCGTAAAACTTTGTTTGCCCATAATAAGTATATTGGTAATGCCATCGTTCAGTTTTAGAAACCTTTTGACATCCAAGTGCGAATGTCAGCATGGGACATGATACTAAGCAGCTGCGAGTCATGAGAGATGCTGAAAGGCAGTGAAGGATCAAAGTAGAAGTGCAGCCGTGAGTCGCCTGTGTACAAATGAAAGCCAAGCCTAGATTGTGCTTGGCGAGTACATCGGCAAGAGGGAGCCCACAAACTATGAAAAGAAGTCGACCTACAACGGATCCCTGGGGACCACATACATAAAATCTTGCCGTATGATCGTTTTCCACTGACAACCACTCTCGGAATTATCCGACTGAGATACGACTTGAGCCATTGCAACACAGTACCGGTGAAGGTTCGATTATTGTAAAGCTGCATTTACATAGTAGACGGTAGATCAGCCTTAGCGGCTATCATCCTGCTCGAAGAGGACAATAAAGAATTGCCTACTACTGTAGGACTCAGACCCGCGACCGTCGTGAAGTGCAAGTGCCTTACCCTTAGGCTAAGCCCCCTGCCAGTAATGCCTAGGCGAGACGACAGGTACTCAATAGTGAATTGGTGATCAAGGGTTCCATAGTGCACACCTTTCCCATTTCTGTATACAGGGTGATACCCAGTCTATGCGATGCCGAGCTTGGTATGCAGTGTCTATTACACACACCAAAGCTACAGGCGATAGCATAGCTGGAGTACGAGTAGAACATCCTGAAGGAGTACAGTATAATGTGGTCGGCAAAGAGCTTGATTGGCCAGGATTGGTGTGGCAGGGCACGGTCAAATAGTGGCCTTAGCCTCAGGTTTTGTCCCAGCATCTTTCAAAGATGCTATTGTCAGGCCACTAATCGAGAAGTCGACACTAGACCAAGAGAATTTAACTAACCCCCCTCCAGCCTCCCTACTGCCGTTCCCATAAAAGACAATCGAACGAGTAGTGGCAGACCAATTACTTAATCCAAACTTCAAACCTGGCAAGCAAGCTTCAACCAGGTTTTAGAGAAAATCTCTCCCCGAGATAGTTAGCACTAACGGCTGCTGCACATTACAAACCTTTATTTTCTACAGAGAATATAAGCACTCACCATCAAGTGTGCAGCTTGCTTCCTCGACGGGATCAAGCTGACCTAGTGAAAAAAGTGAGCTTCTAGTTTGCGACTGCTTCTAGTTTGTGCTCGTGACCACCGGCTTTCTAGTTGATGTAAAATGTGCCTGCCGTGTGACACCGTCGGCAGCAAGTTGTTTTGCTGACTTGAGGTGGTGGAAAACGTGAGCAATCTTCCCCGTGTCGCTGGACAGAGCAATATAATAAATGTATAGCTGAGTGCACCTTATTAATGTGGTGGCCATCGTAAGTATCATCTGGATGTAGCGTTTACTTTTACCAGTAATGATAGGCTGTGCACATTGGCGTGGGCACCACGTGAGTTTTTCCTCCATCGAATGGATCTCACGTATGACTGGCTCTCTTTGGTCATTCCAACTTGAAATGTATGCGTGCTGACACTGTGCATGCTGCTACTAACCATGTGTGCATGCTGACCCCCGTCATGTCACCCCCTAACCATGTTATGCTCGCTGTCATTTAGCATGCTACCGCTAACTAACTATTCGATAGTGCTTCCTTTGCAGCAAATGTAAAGTGCCTAGAAAAAGATTGAGTTCTCTGAGGGGGCTATATCAAATGTATTATTATTATTATTATCAATTGTCTGGATTATCATGCACTGTATTGATGCATCGTACCTCTCAAATCAACAAGCTATGCAGTATCGACAATCTATACATTTCTACCGAAAGATGGCATGTGCTCATTGTCGTTTTTATAAAGAATTTAGACACAATATTCACTGTGACAGTACAAACTGTAGTGGAATGACATAGGAACTAGGAACTGCAGTCGGATGACAGAGCAAATACTTTAGCAACCGGCATGACTGGATCACAATATGCTAGAAGAGTTAGGCCTTACTACTTTAAAAAAAATACTATTACTGACCAGCTCACGTGGGGCGTGGATAGGAAATACATTTCATTTAAGTAGCTAGCCTCTTAAGACTTAACGTCTTAAGACTTATTGCTCCGTATACCTATGGGTCTCTTATCAACGAGGGTGCTCTGCAAGCAGTTAGGGATTTGAAACACAGCCCATAAGACACGCTATCGCGTTACAAGAATGGACACTTCTCAGAAATGTCTTGATCTCTCCACTGAGAAACAACATTTTTACACAGGTGAGCCCTACATACCCATGAAAAACGATGACCGCCACAAGAATAGCCAGAGCGACTTACCACCATTGGATTGATTCTGTTGTCTCTCGGGAAAATTGTTTTGCAAACGTCGAGATATATCTTGGAGTGGCTCCAATAGATGGTGAGTGCAAGTAGACTTTTGGCACTCTTGGCAGACGAGACCAGTGCACGTAGCGCAGTAGAATTCCACTGGAAGAGCTGAGCCACACGCACAAGACGCCACGCCAGCGGCGCGAGCTAAGGACGAAGAGCCGATGGACGGTGACTGTTCGCACTCCGTTCGATTGATAATATTAGCTACTGCGATAACGAAGCTGTTTACTGGCAACCTTGCGGCTCCCTCCACACCTCCTGGGGAGGGCAAGGGGGTGATTTGTCGACAAACAGGGCAGGCGATTGAGTCTTTGAAACGGTGCAACTTGACATAATCAATCGTGCAAGGTCCACATAAACTATGCGCACAGAACAGAGCTTTTGGCGATGTAAACGTATCCATACAAATGGGACATTCTATCACCTGCTTGAGATCAGTCATGCGCGGACCCACATCCATTGCTGCGCTAATGGATAACCTTGACCTCGATTAGTGGTCATTTGATTGGCTGTGCTTCAGTGAGTCGGTGCGAAGGGAGACTGGGACGCGTAGACTCCTGCGTTCGTTTATGGTTAGCCTGTTGACCCTCGGAGTGCTTAGAAAAATCTATTGTAAGGCCTGCCGATGGCACAAACGATGAGTTACCTATTTCGTTTCGCTGCTTTCGCCGGTAGGAACGCAGATCAAGCAGCATACTAATCAATAAGACATCGCCGCTGCTACCACGCTCAGCCACGTCAGGAGAGCTCGCTTTCCTACCATATGAATGGAAATATATATATAAATTTATATAATGCATTTATTTATATATTCAACCTGCTGGCACATAATCTTTGAGAACCCAAGGCAATCAACACAAATCTCAAGCATGGCAACGCTTTACAAAAATCAATGCCAGACCATATTTTCAAAGGTAGGATTCATAGGATAAAAATTACTGTTGCACATTGTGACTGCTGCCAACTTAGTAAGCCTAATAGGTGTGGAAGACATTGTAAATCAGTTAGGTTGTTCTACGGTTGTTAACGGGTTCGGAAACAGTTGAGGTTTTTGAAGAGAAGTTTTTGGTAGTATCTTCAGAAGGAGGAGGCACACACCCCTGTGACTGAGAAGAGAGATGATGTAGCTACACTTAGGGGTAATATGGCGATGACTGCATTTTCGCAGGCGAATGAGCGGCGTAAATACAGAAGTTTTGAGATGGTCGCTGGCGTTGGGTAAGCTGCTCCGTTCAAGAAGTAAGAGAGAGAGGAGAGTATAGCATCTCACACAGGCTGGCGGACTCGTAGAGAATGGAGTGGGCGGTGATTGGGTCACGTGCACCGAGCGGCGATTCGTCGGCCCGAGCTGGCAGCTGCACTGGGCGAGGCAGCGGTGCCGTGGCGGTCAAAGTTGCGGGATCGTCACCTGGAGTCATTCGAGGTCACGTGCAGCAACTCGATCGAGTCGCACCGAGGCGCCGACAAGAAGGCATCGAATGAAGAATTTGTGGATGTGATTTCTAGATATCTAAAAATCTATTTCAATGACTGCATTTGGCACTTCAGGAATGATCCCGGTTTGAGACATCCAATTCAACTCAATCGCTGACGTAGGCCAAACTTGGTTTGAGACTATACACGAAATAGGTAGTGCAGCTAGAGTGAGAAACTAGCCAGCTAGGTTTCCTAAGGGAAAAGAGCTTTGGAACCGAATAAAACTGCTCCAGAAGTATTTGCAAACACCCGAGACACCACAACAATGAAGAACTGTATGCAAGTATTAAGAAGTTTCCATTAAGATTTAGAGAAGACGATGATTTTAGTCTACAAATTTAAAAAACTGATAAAGTTGAGACACGGAAAATATTTGAAAAGAATTTTTTAATTCCTTGTAAATCAGAAAACCTTATTGGGTTGTTTTCCTATCTACCGCATTGTCGATTCGCTGCACTGTTTCATCAATGCCAGGCTTATGATTGTGCTTTTTCAAAATATCCTGCTTCAAATTCTTTATGATTTCTGAGAAAATGCCAACACGACTGCTGAGATACTTTTTTTTAGGAGGAGACTTGGTGTCTAATGCAAATCATACTTCGCAGTACAGAGACGGTGCTGAAAACTAATATTCTTCGATGATGGTGGTTGTATCTAAAGTTATAAATAGCATCGGATGATGCATAACAAGTTAATAATGATATTATTAAAAAATTTAATATATAGCGCCCTCAGAGAACTAAATCTTTTTCTATGCACTTTACATTTGCTGCAAAGGAAGCGCGATCGAATGGTTAGTGGTATCGTGCTCAATAAACAACAAGAATAACACGGCTGCGGGTGACATACATATGGTCAGCATGCAAGCATATGATATCTGTAACGCCTAATATGTTTTATTTTCTCTCTCTTGTTTTGTCCACTATAATAAGTAATACTGGTGCAATGGTGACTAAAGGGGTGTTGTTTCATGTCTAAGGGGCTTTAATAATGTTAAAGCCGTATTTATAGTTTATCAAACAGATTTACTAGGCTCTAACGACGAACATATTTGATTTACGATTAAAGAATTCTGCTTCGCGGAAATTCACTTTTTGTGGTAAAGTCTGGAACTGATTAACCGCGAAAAACAAGGGATGACTGTACATATATAAATTATGCATATATATATATAAGAACCTATTGGCGGGAACCCGGATCCTCAAAAGAACTCGGGTCTCGCAAGAACTCCCTAACGCCGCGAATAATAGTCAGATAGATCTCGTTAGTTATAGGGCTCAATCGTCTTCTTTTGATCAATAAATCTATACCGCGATTAGTTCATTTTTTATTCTCTACTCGTTTGCTCAGAAAGACAGCCGTGAGGTCTGGCCAGGCTGTAGAGCGTGGGGGGGGGGTTCTTCGGGTGCCCGGGCTTCGTCTTCAGCGTTTCGACATCAACCGCGTTTTTTCTCCGCGAACTCCAGTATGGCGCCGTGAGCGGATTCGGAAACTGCTTTAGCGTTCTCCATTTTTAAAATGACAGGTATAACTGAACATGAGGTTTTTCTATGATTTTGACTACTTTCTAAAAAATAATTAATTCACTTTGAGCATGGGGCCTTTAACACGTTACCCACCGGGGAACCGTGTAAGGCTAATGTGACAATGAAATTACGAGCCTACGGCGGTGCTAGAGTAAAGTACGCGCTTCCTTGGTTAAAAAAAGTCCAATAAGCGCTGTATTGATACTGGACACGAAATGCGTCGTGTTTATAGTAAAAGAGTTTGGTTCAGAAGCCGCTAAGGTGAATTTGTAATACTACGTCATGTGATCATCGAGAAGTGAATCTAAGACTTCCGCGGACCAGAGGCAAGACTCATACAAACCGAGCCATTTTCAATTTCGGCCAAAAGTGCTTAGCTGATTTAATAGCCTCATCTGTATAGAGGCAGAAGAGCCTTTACGGCTATCACTACCGCTTGCAGTGGGCGATCAGGAATCGCCCACTGCATGACTCGAACCCACGACCTGGGTCGTTGAAGAGCGAGCACCTTACCTCCTGGGCTAAGACCCAGTGGTCAACCGTGTAGCCATAATTTTCATCAAATTATGGCATACCCACTGGTGCTATTTTGTATTATACTGAATGACGAAGGCATTTAAAATATTTATTTAGTATGGTGCCTCGCCGTTTGGATGCGGTTTTCAAGAATAACGACACCGTAGCCAAAAGGGAGACGATCATGAAGAATGTGCTCACCAACTCATGTTGACTCCGTGTATGCTGTCAATAACCATACGTTATTGCTTCCTTTACAGCAAATGTAAAGTGCTTAGAAAGAGATTCAATTTTTTGAGAGCTCCGTACATATTTATTATTATTATTATTACCCGGGAGCAAAGTACGGGCAAAAGTTCGGTAGCAGGTCTCGCAGCCATTTTCCCTTCAGGGACGACTTGCACTGCATCTATGGCTCGCTTCTAAGCGCCCTCTAACGCCCGTACAGTGAGAAGATTGTGCGGAGAGATTGAGCCGAATTGCAGCAGGCCAGGAGAAGTGTTCGAGGTCGCAGAGATTAAGCAGTAGCTGTTCCTAGTTAAAATTCTAGTTTAAATTGTTAAAACTTTCCCATAGTAACTCAGCTGCTCCATTGTCTAAGCTGAGCGGTCGTGGAGTAACTCGCAGAGTTCACAGGGTAGAAGGACTGAGTCTTGGGCGCAGCGTTCAGTTTTGACCTCCTCGTCACAGAGCTACTTAAGCTGGCAGGTTATGTGTATCCGAATTCGACCAGCCGATTGATCTAGTCGTTACGGTGCCGCCGAGACAGTCTGAATAATACAGCCCGGTCTTCCGAGTAGCGTCTACGATTTGTACGCAGGAGCCGCTCTGCCCGAGATCGTGCCGCGATCGCGTCCTGAAGAGGTGCGAAGCAGCGATATCTGACCTTGGATTGCTTGGCTGGCAACTAAACTCGTCCCAAAATCGGGCCAGACACTCACTCGCGAGACGACGCCGACGCACGATAGTCGTCGCAGATTAGCGCTTTGCCGACAGCAACCGATTCGCGCTCCATTTCGCCTCGGCAGCGATCAAGTGTCGCGATAAAATCATGCCCGGGTGACCACGAGTGTCTCCGGGAGTGTACTCCGTCGGATGGAGTTTGGAGCGGTGGAGTAGGCGGTGCGAATTCCGAGCGCTAAGATCGTCGGCAGATTGCGCTCCCACAAATGGAGCAGCTGTAAATGATGGCTAGTACTGAGAAAATGCCGTAGCGGCTTGGGCGTACTAATGCCTTTCGGCTGCGCGCGAAGCACTCGCTCATAACGGTGCTAGTCAATGCTGACGTGCGACGCATCTGCTACTACGGCGTCGTCGTTTGTTCATAGAACCACCTCACTTCCTGCTATGGACGCAGCGCCTGTGGCAGGCTCCTAGCCGGCTACTAAAATTGGTCGCCGGCGTCTGTTTATGTTTACGTTACGTTAAGAAAATACTAGCTGATTAAACAGCCTCTTTTTGTATAGCGGAAGAAGAGCCTTTACGGCTATCACCACCGCTTGCAGTGGCGATAAAGGATCGCCCACCGCAGGATTTGAACCCACGACCTCGGGGCCAAGGTCGTAAAATGCAACCGCCTTACCTAGTGAGCCGTTATATCGACACATTTAGATATATGTTTTTAGTTTAGGGTTTATGATTTATTGTGTAGTGCTTAGGGGATGTAAGTTTTTTGGATGTACGTTTTAGGGTATAGTGGGGATTGTGCATATTTTTGCTTTGAGATTTTGGATTTATGTTTTAGCGTTTAGTGTTGAGGTTTAAGGGGGAAAATATTAGCAGAAAGGATATCTCAAAACGGGTTTATTTATCGTAAATATAAACAGGCACTGGCGACCAATTTTAGTAGCCGGCTACGGCCACAGTGCCCGGCACAGTAAGTGAGCAGGCCATAAAAAAACGACGCCGAATTAGCAGCGGCGCAGAATACCGGTGAAGGCTGAGCCTCTAATCATGGCTTGTGACTTGTAGGGGCAGCCCTAATACTTACAGGCATTCCGACGGCAGTTGAGCGAGGCAGCATTAAAGAGCGCCCGTACGTTAATGTGACAAGCCCAAGCTTCCGAAGCTTTGAGCTGCCTTGCTTGACAGCGACGGAGGAGCGCGTGCGCGTGCCGCGTCCAGCGAGAGCAGCCATAGCGAACGATTCACGATTCGACTCCTTCGGAGAACCACTCAACCACTTCCTCTTTGCTCAAATCTTTAGGTGCAACAGACTGTCTAGTGCAGGCGTCGCACTATTGATCTCACCCGACGGTAGATTATGGTACTATCAGCCGCAGAGCCTTATAATTCAAGAACCGCGAATGATATCTAGGCGCGTGCACATAATCTGGCCGTTGTACGCGTCAAAGTTTCACTGGGTATTTCGTGCACGACTTCGTCGCGAAGCTGCGGCACCTCGTTCTCACGCTGCTGCTTCTGCGATGCGACAAAGGGAAAAAACAACTTGAATAAAGGGAAAACTTGGAGCAGACTTAGAGAAAGATGTCGGGATAAACCGAAAGCAGCGGCATCACGGATAGCGGCGTTTTCCACTTAAATGATAGTGACCGAATCCTCGGCCGGAACTAGGAAGACCTAAAGACCTCGAACGGGTATCATATATGGCTGCATCCAATAGTCCTGAAGTCGGTATTAGCCTCTGCAGTCAAAACCAGCTGTTCTAGAAAGATTAGACGCCAAGTTCCAAACCGGCAGCTCAATAGCAGCTTTGTCACCGATTAACTTCTGTACAGTGCACGCACCATTACAAACGCACTATACTGGCTGCTGCAGTCGAGTCCTCTGGCAAAAACCCAGCAATCGCGAGGCCTTGCTATTTGCATGTGGCCCGGTGGTGTTTATAGCCACTTTATCCCTGCCTCGGCCAGTTTAGGCCCAAGCTTAATCGCATTGTGGCCAGTTTATGGCCCTGCTCTGCCGCGGGTTTTTGGATCGTGCCGGTTTGTGCGGAAATGGTTTATAAGGCTGAGTCGCAGCCTTCGGAGGCGGGGCAGTTCGAAGCCGGCGAAGGGGATGACGGCTGCGGTCGGGAGCGCCATAGGCTCCCGACCGTATTCTGCCGACGCGTATTCTCGCGGGATTTTCCGGGAATTTCGCGGGATATTCCGACGCGTATTCTCGCGGGAGCCTATGGCGCTCCCGCGAGAATACGCGTCTCAGCGAGTCCGCTCTGGTGTTCTGCTTGGTGTCGCATGCGTGCTGTTGCAAGGGCATTAAACTAAAGGTCGTGGCGGTGATAGTCCTTGCAGACGCGCGACAGATACAGACGGAGCTGACGCCGCCGCCAGTCGGCACGTCTAGCGAGTTGCAGTTGCTTCAGCGATTCGCGCCGATATTCCGACGACAGCAGAGCTCGGCGGCAGCGATAAAGAGCGCCGTCGCCATAGTTGCCGAGCGAGTTCGTGTCCCCGAGCAGTCGAGTTGAGCGATGGTCACACGAAGACTCGCGTGTACAGCGCCAGCCACAGCCCGAAGTACAACTTACTGGTTCGAAGCCCAATGCACAACTGATTAATTGTTACTGCAGACGTCGAGCCCTTTTATCGACACCCTTTAAAGTATAGATTATGACACGCCGGGTTGCCGTTACTTATTATTCAGGAGCCGCTTATAATCTCTCGGGCGGTCGCAATCTCACTGATTTGTTATGGTTTTGCCCAGGGGTTAAAGTGCTCGCCCTCAACGACTGACGCGAGATCACCGTGCTCACCTTCGCGACCGAGGTCGTAGGCTCGAGCCCCGCGCGGCGCATGTAAAGCGCCTGGATAGAGATTCGGTTCTCTAAGGGCGCCGTACAAATGAATTATGCTACTTTTTATCACGGTTTACTGCCCCTCCTCCTTAAATAAGGGGTCGGTAGTCATTGGCCTATTATAATAATTTAAGAAATCTAACGCAGCCAATATTGCTAGGTGTCAACGTTCGACTTCACCTCCTCGTCGGGCTCTAATATCAACACTACTTGCAAGGATTTTCGCACGCCTTCTTTGCGCCTGTCTTCGTGACCATCTTTTTTCATCGACGTTTCTAACGACAGCCGTCGCAGCATCAAGCTCGACTGCTATTAGTCTTCTGAACCCTTACCTTCTCTGACGCGATTGGGTCGTTAGCACTTCGCGTGGCTGGAGGTAGCCGAGCGCCTGTCGGCTTCAGCATTCTCAGCTGTCTCAGAAAATGCTGGCGGCTTTCTCAAAACTAGAGTGGGCTCAGTGCCCGCAAGACAAGAGGAAGAGCTAAGCTCGACGCGCACGCGCACACGAACCGCTTCGCGAGCGACTTGCCGGTCTTCTTCTCCGCGCGTCGTCTCACCGCCGATACGGCGTCGTGGTCTGCCTCATTCAGCTAGACCGCCTGCGGGCCATGCTGGGAAGCATGGCCCGCAGGCGGATTGGTCCAGCGGTCAAGGTGCTCGCCCCGACCTAGGTCTGGCTGAGGTCGTGGGCTTGAGCCCCGAAGCATATGTGAAGCACCTGAATAGAGATTAAGTTCTCTTGGGGTGCTTTACAAATGAATTCTATTTTATATTTATATATCCCTTGGCATGCATACGCCTACTGGCCAAATTTCGAAAGGCGGCGAACAGTTAAGCCTCTGGAAATCGGAGAAGGAAGTCCAATTCATTTGCTTTTACGACGCGCCGATTCAACAACCGTAGCGCGGTCGTAGCCTGACGAAATTGCTTGACTGCAGGCGCGAAAAGATTATGATTACAATGCGTACACGAGCTTCAAATCATATTCTAATAATCGTAGAAGTAGTCAGGTTAATATCGCAAAGGGTAGCACGAACAACGCGCCGGCCGTGGCTCTCCCTACAAGGAGCACGGCCATTACAAAGTCCACGAAGATGCAGAAGGCCAAAGAGTGCAAGCGGCCAGCACAAATAAAGCCGCTCTTCAAACGGCTGGTTCCCGCTCCGCCATTCCTGGTTTCCTCGACCGTTAAGTACCTTGTTCTTTATCGAAGGAACCATCCAGAAATGCACGTCGAAGAGGGCAAGGTCGTAATCCGACATCAAAGGGCGGGCGCAAAAATCAAAGGCCATAATTCAGCGGTTCAACCATAAAGCCACGCGGCTAAGGGCCATATAATGGCTTACGCGCGCACACATGGCCAATAAACACACGTGAGCCACAGCAATCATCTACAGCAAAATCTTCGTATCGAATCGTGGAAACGTACAGCACTCTGGGTAGACGGCATGCAGTCCCCACTGGAAACCACCAAGTATCCCCACACGATAATTAGCCGTATCGTTATATTGCTTACCACTGAAACGGCATTCTCGTGGGTGCGTCACGCAAGAGTTAGTAACAGTCGCAAATGTAATAACAATAATTATTTTTGTACAGTGCCCCAGAGAACTCAATCTCTTTCTAGGCATTTTGTATTTGCTGCAAAGAAGGCACAATCGAAAGGTTTGTTAGCATGCTCAATAATAACAACCATAGCATGGTTAGAGGTGACATGTACAGGGTCAGCATGGAAATATAGTTGAGGGCAGCATGCCCACTGTCAGCACGAATAAGCACAAAAAGGACGAATCACATGGACCCACTACATGTTATGATAAATAGATGAGCTTTTAGTGTTTTTTCAAGTATGGTCATGTCAGGGGATGTTGTGACGCAAGTCAAAGTGTAGACACCATCGCAGCAGAGTATTTAAATAGCCTTGGCCAGCATTGGAGAAACAGTCCGTCTATCATCGCCTGGACAGTTTGCACAGTCTCGAAGCAAGTAACAGCAGTCGCAGGCTCCGCGGTGGCTACAACCGGCGCAAGAGAAGAAAACTACCACTTCGCTCCCCGCATATTTAGTCGAGTACGAAAGGTGAAAGATCTTAGAGCCGCTTTCTCTGTAGCTTCAGCAGCTTTAGCTCGGCATCGCCGCATAAACTATAAACTCGGATAACGATAAACGCAGTTTTGCCGGCGATCAATTTAGAACACCCTCTAGCCTCCAATGCAGCGACCGTAATTTATTTTTAGCTGATTCAACAGCCTCCCTTGTATGGAGACAGAAGAGCCTGAACGGCTGTCGTCGCAGCAAGCAGTTGGCAGTAAAGGATCGAGCCCACTGCTGGATTCGAAGCCGCGAGCTCGATCGCGCGAAGAGCGAGCTCCTCGCCTCCAGGGCTCCCGTCGCGGCGACAGCACTCGTACTCGTCGGCCCGTTCTCGGTCGAAGCATCACGCGTGCACTTTGGCAATTGAACCAAGACGAAGGATTAAAACCTTGGGCGGCGCTTCTCGCGATAATCCGAGACGGTGCTGCTGGCGGAACCGTCCGAGAAAACCATCTGCCCTCGAGTGCGGTGGTGACGGAGCTGCCACGTCATTGCTGTTTGGCGCGATAGATTGAGCGAGTCCAGCGAGCACAGTCAGCATAGCCTGTGCAGGTCATACAAAAGTCTTGTATCCGCCGTGCGATGTATCAGCAGCAGCAGCAGCAGCAATAACAACGGTTCGTTCGACAATGGCCATGCCGTACACAAACGACGTTTCGGCCTATAACTCAAATCAGCTCACATAACTCGGCCAACTCGGGAAGCGAAACTTGCCGCATATTTATTAGGTGCATCAACTTATATGCGGCCTCGGCCCTATGGCGTTGTATGATCGGCTCCTAGCCATTACAATTCAAGAGCCGCGAATGATGAACATCGCTCGCATTCTGGTAGATTTACCTCGCTGCCGTTTCAAGGTGGCACCTCGATGTCGCGCCTCACGCAGAGATCTCGCAGGCAACGCGAATGCCATAACCAAGGGGTCGATAACACTTGTCTGCATGATATCAATTACATGACTTCTTTTGCTATTATTTTCCAAATACACATCGGAAAGGATGAATTATGGTGTGCTTTGTTTTGCTTTTGCGTGTCAGGTTTAATAGGTTTCGTTTATCGAAGGTCAGGTGCACTTCAAAATTGGCTTCAATTAGGTTTACTTTTTGCAGTCACTTGATGATAAAAATGTTGCATGTTACTTTTTGTCGAACAGTTGGCCATATAGTTGGTTGGTAGTTGTTTAAATCTGCGAGCATTCGTGATTTAAAATGCCAAGTAAGTGTAAGAATTATCCGCATATATCCTGCTACATCGGCGTGAGATTCTCAACAAAATAGCAGCGGCTACCGATTACTACATTCATCAAACAGTGCTATAATTCCTACTTTTGATGCAAATTGGGAGATCAGGACAGGACAGGGGCACCGGATATGGTGTGCATGCTGCTTGTAGAAAATTTGAGAAAATGGTTATAAAGGTAAAAGCAAATGCGTGCCATTTAGAGTACCGATGATTTGAAGAGAAAAAACTTACCATGTTCCCGATTGTTATTTCTTCACCACGAACGTGCAGAATTTCTGCAAGAATAGTAAGCATACAATTGAATATCCAAATCTACCATCAGCGATGTGACCTTTATCGAACAGTGATGAGGTGGGAGTGTCTGTTCATCATGTTACACTTGATTATATTATGTATTGACTGACACTGATTCGAGTTTAACTGAAGGTGACTTTGATGACCACTACGATGCTTTTGATATAAAAAAATCAAAACTTAAGTCACATTCTGATATTGTTGACTTTTGACTTAGTTGTTTATTGTTGACTTTTGACTTATTTTTTACTTTATTGTTGACTGTTGACTAGTGAGAGACCTTGACCTGCTCAAAGAGTCGGCTGAATTAATTGGTTCTTGATTAAAAGAGGGGAATTTTCTTGCCCTGGTTACTACATTTTTGTGGTATAGACATCGCGAAAATAGTCTCTTCCGTACTTTTCGATGAATGATTCACAAGTTTATTGCAGGGACGTCGAAGGCCTAGTTAACCAAAAGGAAAAGTTCTGTGATTCAACTGAGTGGAGACTCATCATTCATTTATCAAGCCGCAATTTAAAGGAAGTTTTACTTGACAATAGATACGAACTTTCACCTTTGCCGGTTGCACGTTCTGTACAGACGAAAGGGACTCATGTGAACATGAAAATACTTCTCAATGAAATCAAACATGATCAACACCGGTGGCCGATATGCGGCGATTAGATGTCGGATGACCCCTCTGCTTGGACTTGCTTCTGCTTGTCTGTGGGATAGTCTCGCTGATAGCTGATGCTCTTCATTACCGAAAGAAAGAACGCTCACAGCCAACACATTTTGTGCCTGTGAGTAACCTCCACTGTCCGAGAGCCTCCTCTTGTCGACAGTGAGAAAGTGCTACTTCCTACCTTGCACTTACAGCTTGGACTAATGAAAAACGACGCTAAAGCTCTGAAACAAGAGGGTGATACCTTTAAATACTTACAAGAAAGTTTCCTCAAATTTTTGAGGCAAAGACAAAAGCTGGCATTTCCGTTGGTCTACAGATCAGAGAATTGTTCAAAGACATATATTTTGCATAAAAATGACTGCGTCAAAGTTGCAGGCATGGAATTTATTAATGTCTCTATTAAGTTTTTCGGCAATCACAAATCTGCTGGCTACGCGAGAATCGTTGAGAACACGATTCAACGCTACGCTACACTTGGCAGCATGAGTGTTTCAATACATTTTCTAAACTCGCACCTTAACTATTTCCCACGAAATTTAGGAGCGTTGGACGAGGAAAATGGTAAGGGGTTCCATCAGGACCTATGTGAAATGAAGCGCAGACATCAAGGTCGCTGGAATGTTAACATAGCGGCCGATTACTGCTGGAGTCTGAAGCGCCAGCAATATCCAGCTGCTGAGCAGAAAGCCGAGGACGAGGCAGTTTAAAAACGTACGACTAAATGAAGGAAGACTTATGCCTAAATTATAATTAAGATGATATTGTTAATACAAATAGCTAACAATTTATGTATTGCATACAAAAGTATTGTAAAATGAAAATGCAAATTGCTAAAAGTCTTGACGTGCGGGGTTAAAACAAAGTACAGATTCTGAAAGAGGATCCCAAAATGTACTTGAATCACTTCTTAGATTAAAAAAACTGACCAAAAGTTTTCATTCGCAGGCCAGGGTAATAGTACTAACACCAATGAGAATAACAATAAGAACTAGCCCTCACCCTTAAAAGTCGCGGGAAACGCCTACTCGGCATCGGGAGGCGGGCCTGAGTGTTTGCTGACCTAACCGGTGAGCTTACACGATTTACAAGCAATCCTGCAATTCTCTCCTAATGCATCAAAATCTCTATATCCAGATAAAAGAAAGAAACATTCAAGATGGCTTTTAATAATTTATTTTCCTGCAAACTTGAACTAATTTGTTATTAAAGTGGGCTCGCTGCTTGTTAATTGGATTTGAGTAGCGAATCGACTTTTGTCTTTCACTTTCATACTGTTTCTAACGGTAGTAGCGGCTGCCACGTCCTGAAAGGACTAGGACAGCTTCTAAGACAGCGCTCCCAATCGTTCTAGCCTAAGCCAATACAAGACGAATGCCGGTTAAGCCTCGAGCCTTGGAATCGCGACTATACGACTTGCAGGTGCCAATGCACGCAGGTCTACCGGAAGTAGCGGAGCGTGGCAGCGACGAAGTGCTCCTGCACCTTAAGATATCAACTCCGTATCCACAACGTAGAGAAGTTAATTTGACAGCGACGGTGGTTCACTGGCGTTTCACAGCAGCCATCACCGTATACCAACTCTCGCACGGCTCGATGGCCTAGGGCTCAGAGCAGCTCCAATGCCAATGAGAGCTCATGGAGTGCCAGCTCGTGCCTCGGCCTACTTTAGCTTCCGCTTTTATGCGACCGCGGCGGCTGGCGCACTACATAGACGGCACCGAGCTGTTACCGCAAGATGGCGCAATTGTGTCACGTGGCAAGATGGCGCACTCCTGTCAACCGCCAAGATGGTGCAGCGCTGTTTTCCGCGATGGAACCACTTTGACTCAGCGAAGCGAGTCCGCAGGCAGTGATCTGCTCGTAATTTAGGAACCGCGAATCATGACTATCAGTCATAATTCGGCCCATTGGCATGCCGCCGTTTCAGCATGTACATACATTCAAGACTATGCTTTATCAAGTGCAATATTATTATTATTTTTATACAGTTTGAAAGTCATAATAATACTCATAATCCTAATGCATTTAATAAGTGCCATGAAGAGAACCAAAGCCTTTTGCTACCTATTTCATGTTGACTAAAAAGAAAGCTCATGAGCTGAATAGTAGCGGTAATAACGCCACATTTCTATACCGCTCAAACGAAATTCCGAAACGATTCACATGGACGAAGCACACGGTCTGCTAAACGGGTGGATTTCTTTTAGCTTCCCTTCAACGATCCTGAACTTGCGAGAGACGCTAGAGGCCAGTCGGAGCATAGTATATTTCTTTGTTAGGGCGTCTCGGACACCATCGGCAACCCCGGTACGTTTGACGGGGCCGCCCTGCGCTCGCCGAAGCGCTACTGCGCTTACATTCGGGAGACGCGCCTGCGGTCCGCACGAACACGGACGGATGCGCCCGCCGGTAGCGCCGCCGTACGGTATGCCGGTTAGCCGCTCTACGCCGCCGGCTAAGGACGAGAAAGTTCGCTCAGCTCAGGAAGCGCCTCCGCGGCCGCGGCCGCAGACGCCGCGTCGTCGGAGCCGCGCGGTTCGCCGACAGGTACTATAAGCCGAGCAGCGCGACCCATTAGCTGTCCGCTGCGGCAGCCGCCATGCTGGTGGAGCGCTCGTTAGGCCTGATTTTAGTTCGCGCAGCAATCGCTCGACGATTCTCACTTCCGTGTCCGACGCCTCCTTGTTGTTGTTCTCCGCAGCGCCGATGCAGGGGCCCTGCCGCCGCCGCTGCCATTGCGGCGCGAGAAGCCCAGCGAGCGCTCTGACGTGATGGCGATGACGTGATGGCGGGCGGCTTCAGTTCAGTTCAGTTCCTGTTAGTGCCGCGCGGGCTCGGGCGGCTCTGGCGGATGCTGGCTGAAGGAGTAGGCGGCGCTCTTACCGCTAGCCGCACGCGTGCGCCGCTACGCGCCGTCGTGCGGCGGCGGCCACTCCACTCTCCAGCGAGCGTTCATTTAGCGCTCCGGTCCCCGCCTCGAGGGCGGCGACCGGTAGCTACCGGCCGCGCGGCCGAAAATTTAGGCGAGCGGCGTGCGCGCACGCTGCCCAGCTCCGGCGCTGCTGCCTGGACGCGCCGCGCTGCAGGCGCTCGTGAAGTCGCGTCCGTCGTGCGTGCGGCGGCGGCGACGATCGCAAGCCGCGCTCGGCCGCCGGTAGGCGTCCGTCGCGCGGCGCTCGGCCGCTGGACTAATAATGTTGGCGCTCCGGGCCGCTTAGCGGCGGGTGCCGCCGCCGCCGCCGCTCAGCGGCCAAAATGCACACGGCGGCGGCGGCGGGGCGGGGTCACAACAGCAGGCCACCAGCTGCGCCTCGGCGCGCGTTCTGACGACGCGAACAGCTCCGAGGGACGGCGCCGCGTGCTCTGACTGCTCAGCCGTCGTTCGGGTCGCCGCCGACTAGCAGTCGTCGCACACACTCCTCCGGGTCGCCGCGCAGCGGATGCTGTCGGGACGAGCGGCCCGAAGGAAAGGCGAGTGCGGTTGAAAAACCGGTCGGAAAGGTACGGTTGCGTAAGCAGCGGAAACGCGTCACCGCCGTAGCTCTAGCGAGCGCGAGCGCGCGTTCTCGCGGCCCAGTCGGCGCCTGGGCCGCGAGAACGCGCGCGTGCTGCCACGTCATTCAATTTCCCGCCGCGTTTCCCTCGCACGGGTCAGCTCTCTCGCTCGCACGCGCTCGCGGCCCGCCACTCACGCAAAGATGGCGCTGAGCCCTAAGCTCGCTGCCAGCGCGAGCAGCAGAATAATTACTGGACCGACCTCGTGACCCGTTATAATCGCCCCGCTCTTCACACTCTTCGCCAGTCCGCTGGCAGCCTGTGCGGCGGACGCCGTCCTCTCTTCTCTCTCTCTCTCTGCTCTGCTTTGAAGCAGTCGAACCGACGCTTTTCGACCAGCAACAGCCACGTTGTACCGCTGCTTTATCCGTCACTAATAATAAAATGTAATTCATTTGCATAGCGCCCTAAGAGAACTTAATCTCTATCCAGACGCTTCACAAAGTTGCAGGTCTCGTGCACCCGACTTCGGTCGTCAAATGCATTCACCTTGACCTTTGTCGTTAAAGAACAGCACCTTAAACCCCTGGACCAAGCCAGTACTGAAGAAATAGCACGAGCCATTTTCTTATAAATGCACGTTTCGTTTCTTAGAGTGCTCGAAAGCGCGGCAAGCGAAAAAGACGCCTCCCCGCTACCGCTCCACGACTGCTTGGCCCCGCGCTCCTGAGGGTAAGAGCTTTCCGATGGCATAATTTGCATAGGCGTCGCTGCCATGGCAGACAACTCCTCATGCAGCTATGCTGCGACGCACCGGAATACCCAATGGCTTCCTACATGTTAGTCCTATTGTGTAGGTTGCCTCACTTGGTCGTTTGCTTCACTTGGAGCTCACTGGCACCTATCAAAATTTCACAATTCAAAAATTCACAATTATCAAAATATCTGCCACTGCCGTGCTATTTGTGCGGCGATATTTTGTGCTCACGTAGGTTTGAAATGCCTCACTGAAATGCCTTTGAATGGAGGAAAATAATTCAGTGCTGATGAAAAGATGCGTGATTCGAGGCAAAAGAGAATAAAAAACTTACCGAAACCGCCGCTTAGATTTTTCTATACGGAAGAGCCACGCATCTCTTGAAGACAGGCATGCTGAAATAATCTAGAGTGTAGGCAAAAGAGACAGGGAGAGAGAGAGAGAGAGAGAGAGAGAGAGAGAGAGCTTTGGAACGGATACAGGACGGATGTGATCCTCGACCGAGATCCAGTAATTCACGAGAATTTCGTCATTGTTCAGATCTCGCAGTTGGTAAGCTACGTGCCCCGTCGTTCGCCCGTTGCGAAGCTGATTCATTTGGAGCTTTTGTTCAATCGCAGCTAGATTAGTTCTCCATGCTTCTGAGAGACTAGGGCCGTCGATGCAGCGAAAGCAGCTGCTCAGCGTGGCAATCTGCACCTCACTGAAGCGGCTGCAGCGGCTGCTGCTGCCAAATCTCTCCACTTTGGGCTGGCTGGGTGACAGGGTAGCTCCGATGCAGGCCGCCGCGATGCTGGCTGTGTGAGTAGATGGTGGCTGGTAGAGGGTAGCTGGGTGAGAGGGTAGAGGGTAGCTGGGTGAGAGGGTAGCTCCGATGCAGGCCGCCGCCGCGTCAAGTGTTCGTGGATGCATTTAGAAGAACCAACTTGAGGGCGGCGGCGCATTGACCGACTGAGCGCTCGCAATTGATTCACTTATTTTTGGAAATCATGTCGGTTTTCGCCTGCATTAGCTGAAGGGAGTTTGTCCAGCAGCGCTACTCATTAAGGAAACGCCAGCAACGTCACATCCTGCCAGTGGCTGGCTAGCGCTAAAAGGAGTCGCAATAAGATTATTATCGTTCTCACCATTCTCCTAAATTAAGTAAACTCTCGCAAGAGCTCCTCGCTAAGAACAACTTCGCTAGGAATACGTGCACATCCCGCCGCGTCAGCATGACCAGGATTGGGATTAGTTACATCGCGTCGCCCGGAAACAGCCTCGCAGCCTGGGGACTAGTGCTAAGAGACTAGCAATCATGATTTCAAAACTATAGACAGTCAAAGCTCCGGCAAACTTATCTGTCGTGAGGCTACAGACAAAAGAACTACTGCAAGCTCTGCTACAATAGTAGAGCCTGCAGCAGACGCAGAGTGCTGGTCCAAACGATATATATATATATATATATATATATATTATATATATATACTTAGACTTATGTCTTAATATATATTACAATTAATAATATATATATATATACTTAGATATATATATATACTTAAACTTATGTCTTAATATATATTACAATTGATAATATATATATATAATTCATTTGTATTATATATTATATCTATGTATTATTAATTGTAATATATATTAAGACCTAAGTAAACTTAATCTCTATTATAGCTTCACATATGTCACAGGGCTCTAGCCCACAACCTTGGTTATTGAATACATTTACCTTGACGTCGGTCGTTAAAGGCGAGCCCCTTAACCACTGGGCCAAACCAGCTACGATCCGTTTTCGTAGCCAACACGTCCTTGTGGAATCGAGTGCGGAATCAACCAATCGGGCCTTTTTTTCGAGTCTTGCTTACTGACAATCATTTCAAACCATCCTTTCGAGAATCCGGGCACCGCCCCATCCGCTGCAAAAGTTCGAGTCCGTCTCCTGGCGGTCCCCCTCATCAATAGCTCGTCTCCATCCGGAGCGCTAAAGTATGATATTTATTTATGTAGCAGCAGAAGAACCTTTACGGCTATCGCTGCCGCTCGCAGTAGGCGATAAAGAATCGTCCACTGCAGGACTCAAACCCACGACCTGGGTCGTGAAGAGGTAGCACTTTACCTCCCGGACCAAGACCCGTGATTCATTTTGTATAGCACCGTAAGAGAACTTACAGGCCAAGCCAGCAATAGCGGCTGCCGTCGGCTCCAATTGCAGCCTACCAGTGCACTGGCTTCTCCGTACACGCGCCCCACAGGTTGCCACTCCTCTCGATGAAATATTCCGAACCGCTTTAAATACCCCCTGAGCCGTGATGGCGCACTAGGTAAGGCTTTCACGAACTCTGTCCCGCGGTCGTGGGTTTGATTCCTGCGGTGGGCTATTCTTTATAGCCACTGCAAGCGGTGGTGATAGCCGTAAAGGCTCTTCTGTCGCTATACAAAAAGAGGCTGTTTAATCAGCTAGGATTTATTTATTATTTACCCTGGTCTATCTATCCGACCAGTGTTCATTGACGGTATGTGTGCAACCCCCTCATTGTTAACCTCCTACTATCGGTCCAAATAGATCCACGGCGAAGCAAGGCGGTTGCTTTTCGCTCTATTGGTCCTGAGGCCGTGGGTTCGAATCGTGCCATGGGTGATCCTACATCGCTGCTGCTAGCAGTGGCGATAGCCGTAAAGGCTCTTTTGTCGCTATACAAGAGAGGATGCTGAATCAGCTAGTATTTTTTTCTTTACTTTAAGCGCCAACAAATAGCTCAGTCTATCCGCTCTGTGAGCCCAGCCGACGAGTTCTCGTTAAGAAATATGTCCCTATCAGGACCGTTTCTCGGAAAGCGATAATTTGTACGCCCAGCTTAATTGCAAAAGCTGTCATCCGGTAGCGAAACTCGAGCAGCCGGTGGCCCAAGCTAGCGGCATCTAAGCTTGGCGGCCATCTATAAAGGTCTTGGCAAGCTTGCCGAGGTACCGATCCGTGGCGGGGGGGGGGCGGTGCGGGGGAAGGAAAGGTTCCGGAAGGAGGACTCATTGTAGGCTGATGCGAGTTTCTCGCCGTGAGCCGTGACGGAGCACTACGTACGGCGGTTGGTTGCTTTTCACGACCTCGGTCCCGAGGTCATGGGTTCGAATCCTGCTGTGGGCGATCCTGCTGCAAGCGACGGTGATAGTCGTAAAGGCTCTTCTATCACTATACAAAAGAGGTTTTTGAATCAGCTAGTACAACCGCCCTGCTCGGGCGTAGAGTGGGCGGGAAAGGACGTTCCGACGGGAGATACGGAGCCGACTGAGAATAGTGTCGGCACGCTGGGAACTGCCGAACAGACGAGCCGCCGCCGAGTCCGCACCGGCAGCGCATCCGAGCGCATCCGAGCGCTGTGGTCAAGACGAGGAAACTGGGCCGGACGCTCGGGCGGCGCCAGTCAAGCGTGTAATCTCGGTGTCAGAGGTCAGTCGGCTACGACGACGGCGGCGGCGGTGGGGGGGGGGTCTCGCAGTCCTGCTCTGTCGCCCGAGCAGCTCGGGTCTCGCGTCGGCCGTCGGCGGCGACGTTGGCGTTCGTACCAGCCCGCTGCTCCACCGGATGTACGCGGACCACGCATGTTAGCGCCTCGCGAACGAGCGAACTCCACCGCCACCGTATGGACGGCAGCCAAGGCCAAGGTGAGTGCGTCGGCAGCGGAGCTAGCGGGCGGCGGCAGCGACGCTCCGTTGTTGGGGCCCGCCCTTCAGGCCTGCCGGTTCGTGGCGGAAGCGCGGTCGAGTCAGCGAGAGACGCGAGAGTCGCTCACAATTGCCGGTAACTGCCTGGCGCCCGGTGCTCTGGGCGCAGCCACCGGCTGCTGCTTCGGAGAGGCCCGCCCGCAGCACCCGACGGCGCGGTGCTGCCGAAGCGTAAACAAGCTCGCTCGGCATTGTGTGGCGGCAACTGTGGGAGCGCCGGCGGCATTTCTTTCTCGGCTCGGGCGAGGACACGCGGCGGCCTCACGCTCTGCGCGGTTCGTCGCCGTCCCGCGAGCCGCCAGTTCTGCCAGTTCTTCGTCCTGTGCAGTCGCCGGTTCGGCGGCGTACATCGGCACGTTGGCTCAGGCCGCTGGGGGGCGAGGAGGTGGGCCAGGGAAACGGGTGGCTCTCGGAAGTACGTGCCATGCGCTTCGGCGGCCGCCGGCGACCGGCCTTAGACAGCGCCAGCCTTAGACAGACCGGCTGCTGGTGAGAGCAACGCGCCATGCAATATAACGTATCTCCATCTGTAGCTGTCCGCAAAGCCTCAGAGACTAAGTGGGCGCTACGCTGAGGAGCTTTCTGTAGATCGCTGAAACCCTGAACGGCTTTTGGTACTCATTCGGTGGCCCACAGATTTCATCTCGCGAAGCAAAGAGAACTCGAGGAGTGTCACGAGTGCCTTGGTCGGTCGGTTTAAACGACCGACGCCAGCGATCGATCGGCCGGCGTTGCCGCCTTGTAGAGAGCTCGAGCGGATCGGGTGGATCGGGACGCTCGCTCGCTTGCTCGCACACCTGCTGCCGCCGAAGCAACTCGAGCTCTCGTTCGCGGCAGCTCGGTCGCCGGCGGAGTGGGCTCGCTCGCTCCGCCACCCACTCGAGATGCGTCGCCTCGAGTGGTCGCTCTAAGAAATCGCAGCCGTAGCGAAGCCTCGAAGTGCAGCGCTCGCTTGATACCTCTCTCGCGTGAGAGCTCGAGTGCCCGACCCGGCTTCTTTCGGCGGCGGGCGCAGGCCGCGGGCGCCTTCGAAATTCTCGAGGCAGCGCCGAGGCTAAGCGCCGAGCCGGGCCACGGCCAGCTGCTGGGCAGCCAGCGACTTTTGACGGACGCACTTTTCGGGGTTCGTGAGTGGAGACCGGATTTCGCAGCTGCGGCGTTTTCGCCTCCGCGTAGCCGCAGATGCCGGACGACGCCACGACGACCCTGCCGGTCGTCGTCGGTTGCACCGCGGCTGCGGTGGCCGCGGTCATCGGCCTGCTGGCGCTGCTGCTCTGGTACGTGCGCTCGTGGCGACGGGCAGAGCGGCTCGGCGGCGGCGGTGGCGGCGGCTCGTACGAGCGCGTGCAGAACGACCTGGAGCGAGCCGGTGCACCGATGGCCGGCCGCCTTGCGGACGGCTCCGATTCCGATAAGAAGAAGACGAAATGGAAGGCCCGCATAATCCACAGAGGAACCATGAGGTGAGCGGCGGCTGCTGCCGCGGCTGCTCGCTCTGCCAATGGAGATCTCCTCCGGCTTTCTCAATGCAACGCTGCTGCCGCCACCGCTGCTGCCATCCCAGTTGGCTGCACAGCCGCTTTACCGCCAAAGCATAAAAGTTAGCGATCTCGGCGCCAGCGACGGCGGCACGCTTGCCTCGAGCGATCGCAGCGTGCGCCCTCCGTCGGAGGCGAAGTACTACCTGCGGTCGTGCCCGCCGCCGGCCGGCGTGCCTACAGTCATGCCCACCGCAGGCGGCCCGCTAGCTTCTCGGGCGATGGCAGCGGCTGCGGGCGGCGGCTAGCTACCCTACCGGGCTGGCAGCCCAGGGAGCTCTCGCAGTCTGGCTCGCGGACAAGCGACGCTTGCTCTGCCTGCGATAGGCGAGTCTCGCCTGCTTTCAGCGTGCCTGCGCTGCCGCCGCAGCCGCCGCCGCAGCCGCCGCCGCAGCCGCCGCCGCCGCCCCTGCCGTAGCGTCCAGCCGCCGCCCCTGCCGTAGCGTCTCGCAGCGTCCAGCGACTCGCTGGTCTGCAATTCGCCTCGTCCTCCTCGTCTGTCACAGTTTCCTGCACTCCTCCCGGAAGGAAAAGTCCGAGCTGATTCTACCTGCTGCTCCGGCGGGCATAGCGACGGCCGCAGTGAACCAGCAACTCGGCGCCGCCGGGCAGGTGAGCGCTCGCTGAAAGCCGTCGCTACCGCAGAGGCGCTCGGCGCTGCGCGGTGCTGCACGAAACGCTCGCCACTCTTCCACGCTTCCGCTCGTTCGATCGCTGGGCCCTCCCCCCTGCTGCCACACTGTTCCAGCTTATTTATCTCCCGGTTTCATCCAGTCTTCGCTGCCCTCCCTCGTGCGTCTGGCCAAATGCGTTCATTAGCGTTTGCTTCAGCAACTTTTTCGTAGCGCCTTAAGAGAGTATATAAATCTCTAATCAGGCGCTTTACAGCTCGCTGCAAGAGAACAATAACCAAGGGTTAATGACATGCACGGTTTCGTGCTTACACAAGCAAGCAAAAGCACACAAGTATCATGCTTAGACCAACACGCCAATGCACACAAGATGACACAGCGGGCCAACGGTTAATAGGACCACTTGTTTGTAACAGCCATTGTATCATGGAAAAGCATGCAAAGCGGACAGAAAAAGAAAAGGCGGCGCAGGAAAAGCTGCGAAGAAAAGGCGGGAGCGCAGGGAAAGCTGAGCGGAAGAGGTGTGTCTTTACCTGCTGCAGAGTCAATACACGCGGCAAGGACAGAAGCCGGAAGTGAAGCGGTGTCGCATACGCGTGAACTTGTTTGGCTGTCGAACTCTCGTCCAAGCCGGTCCTAATACTGGCAATGTTCCTTGGCGGAAAGTGGGCCGACTGGACTGTTGATGCAATGTACTCATTCAATGACAAGCCGGTTTTGGAACATCGTGAGTCCAGTTTTCTCGGGCAGCAGTTACTGGAGTCTTGGTTACTGGAGTCTTCCGTCTTGATGAAACGATCTTGAGGGTGAGGTCTTCCAATTTTTGGAGAAACCGAAGCTTTCCCTTAACTACTAGGCTGGTCTTATCGTCATTATGCTTCAGGCCAACCAAGTGCGAATGTCAGCGAGGCAGCGTGCATGGGATTCGAGTCGAATGCAGAGCAACGCCAAGAAGGGCAAAGGCTAGGGAGAGCTGAGTGCCGTCGAGTCATCGAAATAAAAGTGTAAGGTTTACGTTTGGCGAGGACGTGTGTCAGTGGGAGTGCATGGATAGCTGGCCTGAGACCGAACCGTGAGGTACCCCTCATTGTAAGAGCTCCCCGGATGGCCGACAGTCATTTAAATCCGCACGCTGACATCTCATACTGAGGTAGGGCATAGCCCAGTTTATCGCCGTGCCGATGATGCCATGGCGTTTCGAGAGGCATTCCAAACGGCTGTGGTTGCCAATCGTCTGAGATGCTGCAAAGAGATCTGGCAGAACTAGCACAGAGGTCTCACCGCGATCCATACTGTTCAGAAGGTCATTACAAATCCGCACCGGAGCATTTTCTGGAGAATGGATACCTCTGAATCCCTTGCGGAACTCTCCAGCAAGATATGACAATCTAACGTAACCATATAGCTGCTGGGCCACCCATTCCTTCAAGTGTGAATCAGGTCTTGGTGAAGCTAGATCAAGTCTTGAATAGGAATGAAAGAAGAGAAACTAGACAGAAGTGAACGAAGTTCTCATGATCTAGGGTAGGCTTTTTAATATGAGCACCAGGGACTTCACCTGCTACCATGGAAATATTTACAGTATTTTATATGATCTGCAGCAATAGGTCTATGCATCTCACAAGGAGAACTGCTGGGACGGTGTCAAAAGAACTAGCGATCTGGTTAGCCTGAGAGATTTATTTAGCGATGAGTTGCATAGAGACAGGCGTGAAGGAGGAGAGAAAAGAAGAGCTGGGCTATGGCGATGAGCGAGTCAACGAATCAGCCAGCGGGAAAGCGCATGGGCAGAGCGCCAAGCTAAATCGGTCGAGGAGCCATCGAGGAGCAGTCGCATCTTCTCGCGAAATGACGAATGCAACGGCTGGACGGGGTCTGACTCTGGTAAAAACGCCTCGTGCGGAACGGAGAAAATGTCTCCGCTGCGCTGCAAGCGAAGGCATATGCAAGTGGGGGAACGCTTATCCACTCATGCGTCGCCTCGTCGCAGCAGACGTGTGACCATGGTCGAGTTGGCCGGGGCGAGAGCCGCTCGCTCGCCCCGCGCGTGAGCGTTCGGAGGGCGAGCGTCTCGGGACTCAACGATGCAAGAAGTGGGGGGTTCGGAGCTCAGCAAGCAAATCTCCACGCCTCGAGGCTCGTCTGATCAGCAGCTTTCCCGTTACTTATTCATGCGTTACGTGCTCCAATATTCCACGGCCAGAACGGGTGGGACCGTACGGGCGCGTGTGGTTTGAGCAGCGACGGATTCTCCGAGTCGACTGCTGATCGATTGATGCTAATGGAGGCGTTCAAACCTCGGAAGCGCTCAGACGCCGGTCCGCGAAATAGCCGGTCTTCGGTGGCGCAGGGTGACACCACAGCGGGCGGTGACCACCGGTGAAGGCCGGTGGTGGCCAGAGGCTGACCGCTAGCTGCTAATCTCCGAGCGGCTTACTGGGGCATTTTGGGTTTAGATGGTATACGCCGCCCGCGGAGTCGAGATTGAGCTGATCCATCCGCTGTGACCCGTTCACCTGCTCCAAGGAAAAGAGAAACTCTTGCCGGGTTGCACCTACCTACGCGAATTCAGGCCACAGCTTGCTCAGCTTGCTCGACTTGCTCCGACTGTCGCATCGGTACTGCGGGGAGCCGCCTGGTTGCGGTCAGTGACAAATGGCCAGCTACAAATCCCACAGCTGACCGAGACTCGATGGTCGAAACGTCTGGGTCGTACTCGTTTGGACTTACCTATTGACCTCGGAGCGGCCCCCTTTAGTTCGTGTGTGCGGCTGACCTGTCAGCTGCTGGCCGTGCAGGCAACTGTGGTCGCATGCTTGGCTAGGAAAATGGTCGCAAAGCGTTGTCAGCGGTGCCTACGCCTGCCTCCATGGAATCGGCATCCCCGTCGAGCCCGCATGTGCCCACACCCATCGAAAAGAGCGCCCATAAATACCCGTATGTCCGAACCGCTATGTGAGCGCCCACAGATGCCCCTGCTATTTCGCTGCCGGGTCCCTCGCTGGCTGCAAGGAAGGGATTTTTTAAAAGGAAAGGGGGCTGAGCCGACTGCCAGCTTCTGCAATGCTTCAGGTCTGCACGAGTCACTCGAGTGCTGGACTGTGTCGAACTCCAAGGCGAGAGCATTCACATCCTGACCCCTCCCACACTGCATTGGACAGCTCACTGCAAGCAGTCTTCGGGCTCATTCACGAACTCGCCGGCGCATATACGTGTGAGTGAACTCAATCCAAATAAGATACTGTGCCAATTTTTAAAGCATGAAGGATAATAATTAAATATAATTACATGAACGGAGCAGCATTTTTGTAGAAGACTAAAGAGTGTACGAGTTTAATTCATTTGTGTACCACCCTAAGAGAACTTAATCTCTACTTAGGCGCTTCGCATATGCCACGGGGCTCGAGCACGACCTTGGTATTCAAATACATTCACCTTGGCCGACCTTGGTTGAGGCTAGCATCCTAACTGCTGGGCCAAACCACGGCGGCTCAAGCTAGTACTTGAGTTCATCAAAGTACTTCCTGAGGCTTTAGCATCGCTAGTTGATGAGCCTGTCTTCAATTGCATTTCCACAGTCTATTAGACTCGCTATAAAAATAGCTGTCTCTAAAATGCAATTTGCTGATAATCACAGTTACAAATTTAAGCATCGCCAAGAAGGCGCTGTACGCTTGCCTAGGCAGAATGGTTGGCCTGCAACGTCACTGCACGATTCTTTGTATTGCGTCCCTCCCTCCAGGGGTAATTGCTTAGGCCAAGCACTTCTTGGCTTGTATTCTTCCAATGCTCTCCTTTTTTGACGGACGATAAACCAGGGTCAAAGAGAGCTTGTTGTCATAGCTACCACAGCACATACGTGCTTTTCTGACTCGTCAGCTCCGATTTAGTGTCCTTCGGACCGAGTTACCACAATATACGCGTGAGGCTTCTGACTCCTGACCCGATAATCATATCTCCTAAGCTATTGTGCACTTTCATTCCTTTGCAGCAAATATAAAGTACCTAGAAAGAGATCGAGTTCTCTGAGGGCGTAATATCAACTGTGTTATTATTATTATTTCGCTGCGATATGTCATTTAGCCTGGCCGCTTGAAGTAATCCTTTGATCTGACAGTAGGTATCGAATCAGGCCCGGACAGAGAGATTGGCCGGGACTAGGGAAATCGAGCCACGTGACGCAGAAACCGCAAACTATAGACCAACGTCCAGCGAGCTGCGTTTGGCTACGTTTACGATCTGAAGTCCCGCTTTCCGAGACAAAATAGCGTGTGCGTGCTGGTATTGTCGAGATTTAAACCCGAGAATCCGATAAGAGAGGCGAACGCTTCACAAATTGAAACGTACGACGGATGCATTCGATTAAGGCCACCGCCGCCTCAAAGGGGAGCACCGCGGGTGCCATTTCATTTAAGGCTCAGTCCGTCTGTGAGATAAACTAGATAACAACCTTGGGGTTCTTTTTGCACTGTATCAGCTGCCTGCTGGCGCCTCCTTGAAAGTAAACAATCGAATGGTTGCTGTTGGAGCTGTACGAATAAAAAAATGTACACACTGTACGTACCTGTACATACAGAGTGCTTAGCATTAGTATAAAACATTTACAATCTTCATAAGCATCCTGTAAGTGCTGTCTATGTACGTGGATTTCTTACACGAAGTTTGTTTTGCCGGGTACACAGTGCACAGTCTCATTGAACGCGCGCGTTCGCAGTTATAAAGCAGTCAGTATTCTCTTTTTCCTAGCCGTAGTCGCTCGTAGCCGCTGACAAATAAAATAAATAGGTGCACTCGTGGCATGACCGTTCACGTGAACTGTCCCGTTGCGTGCACACAAACTCTCTCTCTCTCTCTCTCTCTCTCTCTCTCTCTCTCTCTCTCTCTCTCTATATATATATATATATATATAATTGCATTGAAAAGTTGTCTGACGGGGTACATACAAAATGGTTCATTTTCATATATACACACATATATATATATGTATATATATATATATATATATATATATATATATATATATATATATATATATATATATATATATATATATATATATATATATATATATATATATATATATATATATATATATATATAATCCGGTGACTAGCTACGCTTGTCTTGGTCTCTTGCAGCACCGAAAGCCTATCAACGTGCGGCGATAGGGCCAACAGGCTAAGAGCAGGCTAAAAATCTACGTTATATAATATACGAATATACAATATAAAATATAGAACGCCTAAATTCGCCAGATTCCGTTTCCGCTGCACACGCTATTACCGCGCCGCGCGCTGGACCTAGGCCCCTAGGATCAATTTCCTCGTTCGCCCGCACGCGCGCAGTCGCCATTCCTAGTCGCCGTTTAGCATAGTCCCTCCATCGTGGGACGCAAATGACTCACCCAAATTAGCACTCCTCGTCGACCTCGAGAGGGACACTCCCGATAAGCGTCGGGTCTCGATGTCGCCGGGCGCAAACGCTTCGTTCCCCTTGAATGGGCGCCGGCTGCTCGTCAATCTTTAGCGGCTTTAGCTAGCGTTCGACTACTGAGGTTATGCGGGTCAAGCTGGGCGCGTGAGGAGCCCGGATCGAGGGCAGAGAGCTTTGCCCAATCGGAAGCTGGTGGAGAATCGTCGTGCACAGCGAGCCGACTGCCTTGGCTATGCGCAGCGGCGACGTGCGCGATTTTCGGCTAAAAGCTCATGCTAGGCTTGTTTGCGCAAGCGCACACGACAGAAGGCCGGATTGAGAACAAGGCTGTTGATTAATAATAATGCACTTGCAATTGCAATGCAGGAGAAGCCTCGCAGTAACGAGCCGCTATACTGGCTGGCACGACCTAGAAACCGGACGCAGCCGGTCGGCTTTTTTCCACCGGAAGAGGCCAGTGGCTCGGCATGTCCAGCGGACTGGACAACCCGAATCACTCTCTTCCATTTCCCGAAAGTCCTCCCTTCCCTGGTTTGGTTTCCACCACAGGCTCAAAGATAAGAAGTCGGCAATTAGCAGCGTCTGCGATTTCCATACGCATATTTTTAAGGTGCACAAGGATGACAAGATGCTGAAATGCAACGCGGCAAAGCGTTTTTGTCGAATTGTCACCGAAATTTTGACCGATTCTGCACGGTGCTGAATATAACCCACGTCGAAGCGCCGCTTCGGCCTTGCACATTGTTCTCGGAGACCGCACGCACCCGCACGTTGCCCGCTGTTTGCCAGTTGTTTTCTTATCGTATTTACTCCTATCTACATAGCTGCTGCTTGCGGATGCTACCGTGTCAATCATTTGTTAATCATTTCCCGTGCAACACCTGTAGAGTGCCTAGAAGGAGATTCACTTCTCCGTACACTTGTATTATTACTATTTTTATAATCATCATCGTTCGCTCATTTCACTCTGCATTTTCATACGCGTGGGCGTTACTCGGCCACTGGCAGGCGGTAGCTGCTCAGCCCAGATCCCGGCGTAGATCTTCCTGCAATGTTCGATCCAATCCAAGTAACCCTGATGTGTCTGCTGACGAATGGTTGCTGTTGGAGCTGTACGAAAAAAAAATTTACATACTGTACGTACCTGTACATACAGAGTGCTTAGCATTAGTATAAAACATTTACAATCTTCATGCACTTCAATCTTCATGCACAATTCTTCACTGCACTTATTACAACTTAACGGCTGCGTTACGTCTTTTTTCGAGCAGTCGAACGCGCAAGACTTCCATTCGCACAGCGTGGCTGTCGGCTGCAAATCGCAGGAAGCCACGAGCTAGGGAGCTAGTGGGCCGACCCTAGTCTAGGCGAGTACATAAGTTAGTGAATGGCTCGCTGTTCTTTAGTGGACGTCGCAGCCGGACGAGGCCAGTGCGTCCAGCTGGCTCAGCAGCCTATAATTACCTTTGCTTCGCGTCGCATTTTTGGAGGGCAATTTGGGCGTCTGAATCGGAAATGCACCCCCAGCTGATCTTTACGGGCTAAAACGCTTGATGTCAAATCGTCTGAGCACAAACTTCAGACAAGCTGAGATGGAGAATGTAGCCCCACGAATCTGTCCCAGAGTTATCTGCCCACGAGTTCGATCGGTGAGCCGTGATGGCGCTCACACGGTAAGGTGGTTGCTTTTCACGACATCGGTCCCGAGGTCGTGGGTTCGAATCCTGCCGTGGGCGATCCTTTATTGCCAACTGCAGGTGACGGGGATAGTCGTAAAGGCTCTTCTGTCGCTGTTCAAAAGAGGCTGTTTTCTTCGAACGACTAAACTAAACTGCCAAGTATATACCAGCACTCGCCGCCCGCCTGCTGCCGAATGCAATGGTCTCCTCCAGCCGCCGGGCTAGGCCTGCCGAATGCAATGGCCGCCGGGCTAGGCCTGCTAGGTCAACTCGGTGCTTTGTCTTCGTTTTAAGTAGCTGCTCAGCCGGACAGGCTCGGGAGCAGCAGCACCCTAGAGTCTGCTATACAATTAGGGCTCCGGATATCTATGATTCCGTATTCCGTTACCAATCGATGATTAGGGCAAGCACGGTTTCGAGCATTCTTATTTTCTTCGCTGGTTTGGCCCAGCGGTTAAGGTGCTCGCCCCGGGGACCAAGGTCGGACCGAGGTCGTTAGCTCGAGCCCCGTGGCATATGTGAAGCGCCGGAATAGAGATTAAGTTCTCTTATGACGCTATAAAAAGGAATTATATATCCTGAACGGATGGCGGCGCATTATGAACGCCGTCCGACGTTCGCTGAGTTGTAGGGTGCTGCGGTAGCAGGCGTACAGACAGTCAACGGCACGTTCGGCGTAGACGTCAGCCTTTATCGAAGCCTCGTCAACAACGTCCGCCTGGATGCTCTCGACGAGGAAGACCGAAAGCCGCTCGGCGAAGACAGGGGCCTCGGCGACCTGACGTACGCCCTGAAGTACGACTTGGAGAACCAGAACCTGGAGGTTCGCGCTGTGAAAGCCAACGGTCTGCTGGCCAAGGATATAAGCGGCACCTCTGACCCGTACGTCAAGGTCTTGATAACACCGGGTAGCAAGAAGTACTGCCTAGAGTCGAAGATAAAAATGAAGACGCTGAATCCTGTGTGGAAAGAGACGTTCTACTTCGAGGGTACGCTCGAGCCAAGTCTTCCCACCATGCCAATCTCGCTCAGCCTGCTGCTGTCGCTTGCATCATCTCTTGCCTGCGACACCCAGATCCCCGACTGGCTGCGTGTCCCTTGACAGGCTGAGCGCCCTACTTCCACGAAGCCGACCTTAGTTTAGTTAAGTTAGTAGTAGATAAAGGGTTAGTAGTGAATGGGTGAATGTGGCTTCATTATTGTGTACCTTGCAGTGATGACACTATTTATCCCGAGCCTTCCAGTGAGCCTTCAGTGATGTCTGCAGGGATGGTAACGTCCGGCTATTAACACTTAGGGTGTGGATGAGATATCTCAAGCAGTTCACAGGAGCAGCGGCTCCCAGATTAGTTGGTTCAACTTAGGTGAAACCAGGACTAAGATTTTTGGAGGTCATAGGATCAACCCCGTCTCTCTCTGTGTCTCTGTCTGTCTGTCTGTCTGTCTCTGTCTGTCTGTCTTGTCTGTCTGTCTTGTCTGTCTGTCTTGTCTGTCTTGTCTCTCTCTCCCTGTCTCTTGAAAGTTTGGTAATCCATTAATCCATTCATTTGGTAATCTTTCGTTGTCTTCCTTTGCAGCATGCGAGCAGTGCACAGGAAGAGATTTTATTCAATTGGGGGCCTATTATATTACATCATTACTAGGTAGTTGCGAATAATCGCGTTGATACGATATTCAATACGAAAACTAAAGACGATGCATATCGTCGTGTAGCTTCGAAATGACCCTCCGACTGGCAGACTGTCACTGAAACAGACTTTCCCTGTCAGGCTCTAAATTGTATCCCTACTAATAAGAGAGAATCTCGAAAGATGCAATTAAATTACCAGCATTCCACAATATTTCATAATGCAATGCACAAGTGTTTAATTTCACCTACGGAGTATTTACTCTGCTTTTTGACATGACAGCTGTACGATCGATCGTAGCGATACTATAAATATAAAAAGGTCAAAACGTAAGAGTGACATCGGCGACTTGTGTTTACAGACGGAGTCGCGTTCAAAATTATTTAGGTTGATTATTTACGTAAATCCGGCCGAAGTCACGTGGCCGCACATCCAGCAGCAGTCTGAGGCGCGGGTAGCCAGCCGGCCAGCCTCTGGCTCCTCTTTTCGAGGCCGGCTTTCCTTGAGCTCACTAGCTCATTGTCCTCGGGCGGCGATCGAGTAGCGTGTCTCTCCCTACCTCGCATTTAGGGACCAACATGCCCATACGAGCGACGGCTGCAGCCGTCGCTCGTATGGGCATGTTGGTCCCTGGAAGTAGGTCGCCCAGCGATTGAATGCTGTTCACGGTTCGTCTGGGTTGAGATCTCGGGTTCAGCTCAAGCAGATAGAAAAAATTCACTGCTTTCGGACAATGATTCTGAAAGCGAAGGCTTGCTGATTCAGCACCCTCATTTATATGGAGGCAGAAGGACCTCGGTGGTTATCACCCCCACTGGCTGTGGACCATTTAAAAAACTACCTTCTGCAGGAATCGAACCACTGCTGCCCTCGATCGTGAAGCGCCAGCTCCTTAACCTGCCCCGTGACGGCATTGTGGGCCCTCAGAAAGAGACAGCCCTTCATCCCTGCCTGGCGACAGTCACAGCAAACCCTCGCCTTTCTTTGAGGGTGGTGGCACGGCGGCGGGGGGGGGGGGGGGGGCGGGCGGGCGGGTGCTCACGTCTATGTTAACACTGGGTGCCTGCCTTAGGTTTCCCTCTGTCGAAGCTGGAGAGCAAGACGTTGGTGCTGCAGGTGCTCGACTTTGACCGGTTCAGCAAAGATGATCCAATCGGAGAAGTTGAGATAAAGCTATCCGACGTCAACTTGAGCGAACCGGTCGGGTGTCGACGCTATTTGGCACCGTGCCAAGGCGATAGGGTAAGTACAGCTCTCGCCGGCTAGCGACTTTTGGGACTACCCCGCTGCCGGGTGCTGGGTCGGGAGGGGTTCGATCGCCTCTTGAAGTGCCTGGTAGGAGCTGTCGAAAGAAGTGCCTGGTTAAAGCCTCCGCCGGACTTTCAACACAGCTCTGAACACCCTGAGGAGCCTATTAGAGGCCTATAAGCGCTCGGAAGAAGCCCCCGGGGGTTTCGTCGAAGTATGGACCTGAAGCCGCCGTGATCTTATTCGATGGCGAGAAAACTTCGCCGTTGAAATTGATGAGCTGCTAGCTCGGCTGCTAGCAGCCTGTCTTTGAACGATAACTGGTCCGACAACAGCGAGAGCGAGATTCTCCACTCTTAATTTCTGTTCTGAATACTTCCGTTTTCCTCGGGGAGTAAGGCACGCTCTGCTCAGCAAACCGGCAGCATTCATTCTTGTTATCTCATTCATCGGCCGGTTTTTCTGAATGGGGCATGGCGGATATCCGTTGGCGCGTGCTGTTCGATCGCCATTTCGAGCGACAAAGGAAGCCACGAACGTGAAAATGCACAGGGCCCTCCCAGCGTGGCCCCTGGCAGAGAGGTTTAGCTCTGCCTCTTAATTCGAATAGTTTTAATGCTTAAAATTGGAAACAAAGCGTGCTGCCTCACCGAAGCCCCAGCATAATCCGCCGGTGGCAACCAAAAATTTTTCAAGCTACCAAGCCGACCTCTAGCGGAGCCGAGATGTTCTGACGGAGACTGCTCCCACTCCCTGGTGCATTGACCTACTCCATTTTCGCCACCGCCGTGTAGGAGAAAGAGACTCCTATCGGGCCGACGGAAAGAAAAAGCACATTGCCGTGTCTTTGCACGATGCAGATCAGCTTAGCTACCACTCAAAACGTACCCAGCAAGTTTTAAGCCGCTGCTACGATCCAACTGCTCGGCAGATGGGTGAGCACGGCCAGTTCCACACCGGGCAAGGCGCTGGCCAGTTATCTCCACTTGTCACTTTCACAGACTGCGTCCCGGCGGCGGCGTGACTGGCCTCCTCCTACCGTTGGATTGACGCCCAAGTGCCGCCGACGTCGACGGCTGCCACTTGCGATGCTAGCCTGCGGGAGTGCTTGCTTAAAGGCATCGCACAGCAGGCAGAGCGTCGGGCATCTGATCAGGTCACTCGGGCATCTGATCTGGTCACGCGAGCCGGCGTGCACCAGCCCCCCCCCTTCAGAGACAGCAGCACGAGCGCGCCGACACGCCGAGAGATCGGGTGCTCACGCTTTATTCGCCTTGAGTCTGCGGGGCCAATCGGAGCCGCCGGTCGGGGGATTGTCTGCTTGCAGAGAGGCCTCGGAGAGCTGCAGGTTTCACTCTGCTACAACTCAGCCGTCGGCAAGCTAACGGTCGCCATCCTGCAGGCGAGGAATCTCAAGGCAAAAGACGTCAACGGAAGCTCCGGTGAGCGGCCACTCAGCTGGGCACGTTGTGACACTTGCTCGCCGATCTCTTCGTTCTGCTGCTTTTGCTCTCGCCCGCCGCCGCGTGCGGCCGGCGCTGCTCGCTCAGCTCCGGCGTGCACCTGCTCAGGCTCCTTTTAGATCCATACGTCAAGCTGTGGCTCAAGTACCAGGGTGCGAAGGTGGAGAAAAAGAAGACGTCCATCAAGATGAAGACTCTGAATCCGGTCTACAACGAGTCGTTCGCATTCGACGTGCCAGTGGACCGAATCAAAGACACGGGCATACATATCCACGTGATGGACTACGACAAGTGGTCGAGCAACGACCGCATTGGCGAGCTGCTGCTCAGCAGCAAGAGCGGCGATCCAGAGAAGAAGCACTGGAACGAGATGCTCTCCACGCCCAAGCAGCTCGTCACCAACTGGCAGATATTGCGACATATGACGTGACGAGCTCGAGTCAGCCAGCGAACTCACGGCGGTGCCCGAGGCAGTGCCGGACCGACAGGCCGCCTACCCTGCCCAGCCGGGACGCCCATCTCCTCACGCTGCAGCACGCCCGGAGCTGCGGTCGCGGCGGCATCGTGCCGTCGCAGGGCTTTCCTTCCATCTAACGCGGGGGAGGGCACAGCTGACAGACACAGCGAAGCGCATAGTACCGCCCAGGGCGACCGACAGCGGCTCTTCGAGGAGTGACTTTTTGTGTCGCTCCTCGAAGAGCTAAGAAATCATTATTTCGCTCGATCGTTTACATTAAACGCGACCTTATTTATACTCTCCCCACGGGGAATGGCCTCTTTTCCTTCAAGCTGTCCGCTGCCGAGAAGTTCATGTAGCTAGTCGTCGTGCTCGTCGGCACGTTCGTCAGCCATGCATTCATTCGCTGCGGCTTTTGTCCTAGCAAGGCACTCTATAGTAGAGAATAAACGGAGCTAGCCAAGTTGAAAGCATAGCAAGCCATAGTCACAAAGCTCAACTTGGGAAAGCTCAACTTTCGACTTTTAAATTGACAGTTGCACTTTTCCTCACCCTGAACTAGCTAAGGAACAGGTATTTAATCCGGCCGGCAGGTTTTCCACAGGCAGAACTTTCACATTAGCGTTCGACGAATTGTCATTTTCCAGTCGGAAAGAAACGGTCTGCCAGACTAACGACACACTGCTTCCGGTGAGGAGGGCCTGCAGGGTAGTACTAGAGGACTTTCAGGCTAGCGCAGGAGGGGGGCGGGGGCTTAGCGCCGCTGCAGTCGGCTCGGTGCAGGGCGGCAGCAGGGACACTTTGCCCCGAGCCGCTACAAATAGCCAGTCAGAGGCGAGGCAGAGCTCCGAGCTCCTCCCTCTCCATCATTCATGCGGAAGAATCGCCATCCGATAGGACGAGTGACTTGAATGCAAAAGACCTACATACCCTATACGTAAGAGCATATACGTACATATACGTACGAGCGACATCGAGCTAGATAGAGTGCCCAAATATTGGTACATCGATCCTATCTCCCGGCAGCCGAAGATAGCTGTCTTGGGGTTTGTCTCTTCGAAAGAATGTTAAGGCATGAGGCATACACCGGAAGCAATCATAAATCCCGCTTTCGGCACACCTCGATTGCCGATAAGACAAACGTGCAGGCAGCACCCACCGACCGACACTGTGTGCTGCTTCAGGGACGGCTGTTTGAGCACGGTGCTGATCAGCGGGGCGCACCAGCATGGCGGCAGCAGTGCGGAAGCAGCTGATCAGCGGTAGAGTCGCCCCGGGCAGCTCTAGCAGCTCACCAACCTGAAGCTGAAAACTCGGAGCCAACGTGCCAACGTGCAAACGTTCTGTTCGCATGGTGGGGCAGCATTGCCCGTCCCCCCCAGAACCTCGGCATACAAACTTCCAGCTTATCCTGCCGGTATATGATTATTTTTGCAGTTTTGCATCGTAAAAGCTAGTGCATGCCCGACTACATGATGTATTTCACTGGGTCCGACTCGGCGGCCAAGCAGAAACACTGACGGCCAGTTCGCTGTGAATGCTCGCTGCTGGCCGCCGTTTTATTTTGCGGCAAAACTCGATCGGCCAAAACCAATTCAAAGGAGAGTAAAGTGAGATACATGATGGATGGTGAATAGCCGATACTGCTAGGGAAAAGTACGGATCACAGTCGAACGACAGCAGCAGATCAGAGAAAGCATCAATTAGCAAGCGATTAGCTTGCTGGCAGCCCGTCCTAAGCGACCTTCAGTGGACTCTATAACAGTATAAACATACTCAATCGATTCCTCAGTACGTGCATTCTTCACTCCGGAGACATGAATGTCTTTTGATCTAGATTATTGTCCCTGTTGACGGTGGGGAGCAGTGAGATGGCGATCGTACTTGAGCGTACGCTCGTTGGACGGTCTATCGCAGCCAGATCTGCAAGTATGGTTGACTGTAGGGACAAAGGATCGCAGGCTGATTGATCATAGAACAGCAGTGCAGCTTCTAAGCTTCTGTAGCCAAAAGCTAATCCAAAGCACTACTGCTAATGTTAACAGGCTCTAAGCATGAGTTCCCGAGGGCGCTATGACAAATTTTAATAATTGTTACTATTATTAGCCAGAAACGCTAAGCATCGTTAGCTGGGTCTTAGCCCAGCCGTAAGGCACTTCACGACCCAGGACGTGGGTTCGAGCCGTGAAGCGGGCAATTCTGTGTTGCCCACAGCAAGCGGTGGTGATAGCGATTAAGAATCTTCTGCCGCTACATAAATGAGGCTGTTAAATAGCTAACGTCTTCGTTTTGCTCCAGGTCTGTTAATACCTTCATTTTCCCGGTGGTCGGGTGAGGCTATAGCAACTAGATCTCAAAGGCCTTTGTGTTCCTGAGCTCGTGGTCGTTCTATACCAGTTATTGCTAACAGGACCAGTAACTTGCCACCCAAGACCGAGCTGAAAGGGTTGCTCGCGGGGAGAAACTAGCCGTGAGGATGCTTAAAGGCTAATGAAAAACTATCAGTAGTCATAGCAACGAGCTAATCACTTTAAATAAATGAATTTATGTTGAAAATACACAAGAGAAGATGTACAGGACTTCCTGTCTCGGAGATTTGGTTGAATTCGTGCAAGCAACTCGGGCAAAGCAACTGCGAGTACTGTCGGCCCCCCCCCCCCGCCCTTCCAAAGGAGGCCAGCGCTACTTAGGTCTATCTTTTTGGTGGCACTGGCCGTCACCAGCGCCGTCGATGCAATTTCCCAATTCTCTCATTCTGTTAGCTCAGACATCGAAATCGGATGGAAATGATCTGCAGGCGTTAGCGAAGAACCCACTCTTCCCACGCGTGCTTTCCTTCGGATATATTTACCAATAATAGCAATCGTAACAACCCACAGGTTCACCCTTCGAATGAAATAAATATAATTCATTTGTATGGTGCCCTAAGAAAGCTCAATTACTATCAAGGTCCTTTACATATGCCGAAAGGCTCGAGCCCACGACATCAAAGTGCAGCCGCCACTAATACGCAATTGATCGCTGCAGCCGTAAGATATCCGCACAGGTCGTCGCCATTGACACTGACGACCTCACAATGCGAACCCACGGAATGCCTCTCTGCCCTCTTTTTCGATTCGAAAAGAGTGACTAAAAGGCTGAGAGTGGGTGATACGATAGAATGAGTCCTACTCCGGCAAGCAAACGCTCAGACAGGGCAAGCCGCGTCCGAAGGGGCTACCAAGCAGTGCTATGGCAACAGCTGGCAGTAAGTGTGTCGGCACAACAAACACACGCAGCCGCGCTCTTTAGAGAATAGACCGCTTAGCCAGCGTCGTGCCGCTAGCTAGGCCTCACCCAATCCAGCTTTTGTATTCGCTGTCAACACCCGGGCTGCCAGCTAGCCACTCACGCGAGTAATTGCATATGACGTGCTAGCATTTCCAAGCAGGCGGGTGGGTGGTGGCCCAGCCCACTGTCTCTACCTGCCGACTCTCTGACCTCTCGAAGGCCTTTCGAGGAGCGCAATCACGTGCCAGCTGGACGTGCTGGCTCAGTGCATACACGTAGCGCAGCTGCCGCGACAGCTGTGCAGTGCGGCTGCAGCTGAGCTCTCCGAGTGCTCTCTGCCCCGATGGCCTAGGCGAGACCTAGGCTCCTTCTGTAGACCTGAACGGGACTGCTTGCCGATGCCACTTTTCAAGCAGAAAGTAGAGGAATTTGCAACTGAAATCGGCATTTGTATTGGGGAGATACCGGGTCATGTAGCAGACGTGTCAATTTTTGTTCACCAGAGGCCGCTGAGTGTAGTCTTCTAATGGCGTCAAACTCAGATTTCCGATTGCGTAGCATTTTATAAGCTAAAATTTCTCGGAAACTGCAGTGCTTGTCGCCGCCAATGAAAAGAGCGGCTGAGCGGCGATGCAATCCACCAGAAACCTCGGGGAATATCGAAGCGAGCTCAATTCCATTCTACCGCCGGTAAGACGGCGGCAGGGCGACATAACGCGTCGGTTGTAATAGTCGTCTTATCTAGTGTGTCTGTGGCTGTCGGCAGCACGTATAGAATGCTGCCATAGTTTCGTGGGCCTGCGAAGGACGTCGTCGGAGCTCCGACCGTAACAGGATAGCAGGCTAGCAGAGACACAGTGATAGTGATCGTGCACCGAGCAGCGTTGGCATCGGCGGCAGTGCTATCGGCGGCAGTGCTAGGGAGCGCTAGCGATCGTGCACCGAGCAGTGTTGGAATTGGCTGCGCTGGCGAACTAGGGGCGCCCGGTCGCCACGAGCACTAGGTGCAATAACGATCTCATCGCGGTCACGACCCGATTTCGAGCAAGCACGCGCCGTCGCATTCAGAAGAGCTTTTCCATTCAGGAGAGTTAAGGAGTGTTAAGGCAACCGCCAAGCTATGCCAAAGCAAAGCGTAGCTTCTCCTGGCCGTATCGCCCAAGCGATGTGGCGCCATCGGCTACGCGAGGTTCAGTGGCTTGCTAGAAATCCATCGAGTAGGTGGCCGTAGCCAGATGTTTACTGCGCCGAGGTCGGCCAATAGTAGGAGCCCTTCGTGCCCGCGAGAGGTGTAGCCGTGCCAGCTGGCGGCCCTCTTTTATGCCAACACTATGGTTCTGCCTAGTAGCAGAATCGCCACAAACTTTTGAACCAAAAAATAAATAAAAGCAAAGGTCAGCTGATTTAGCGTCGGGCGGAAAAGCAGCAGTGTATACGCCCCCCCGAGAAATACAAAATTGCCTGCTGAAGTATTCGAAGCCAAGACCTGGGTCACGAGCGATGGAAAAATGCTGACCAAGATCAGATAGCGTTATTCGGCTCCCCAGACACCAGTTTAACCTGATTCGAAGCCCTCGGCTGATCGGCTCTCTGTTCTGAAAGCCGTCTGAGTTCCGGAGTTCAACTAGCCTCCTGCGGTGTAGTCGCACAGGCAGAAAGAAAAAGGGACTTAGTTCCCATCGTGGTTCCTCCTGTGAGCCTTCGACCGAGCCCTCCACAACGAGGCCCCGGTAGGCAACTGAAACAATGTGGCTTATCGCATGCTCACCAGTACAAGACCTACTGGTGCTACTTTCTCGGTTTGCAAATAATAGATGGTCACCATTTTCCCAATCGACTACTGCCTTCGTGATTTGTCCAGATTCAGTCAATGTCTAACCAGGTTTAGCTAGTCCAGCTGAACTGGGTGACTGCGGCTAGGCTGTACCTGTTCTCTTAGTATATGCTGATCGACTTGACAGCAATTCCAATTTGAGCGACATCAGTAAGCAGCCAACAACTTTTCAATAAACCACGCAGAGGGATCGGTGTTGGAGATTTTTTCTCGAGGAACAAACCTTATCAGCCACGCTTTGGTACTGCTGCAGGCATGGAGTGCCAAGGCAACGTGGCCATGTAAGCCTCTCAGAATTTGTCGACTTTTTTATTTGCCAGCATGGGCTGTGCCCCAACAGTAGTGATGAAACCCAGCTATCAGTCTCAAGAGGCTACTAAGCCTGACACCAAGACTTTGCAACATCGACATGGATCTACTGCTTATACTGCGAGTATGAAAGTTCTGCGTTGGCAAGCAAAAAATACGCCGGCCTCCGGAACTTAGCACAAACCAGTAAATATGCACGAATTCATGCTATTAAAATTTTCTCAAGCACTCACTTGTCACAATGTCGATCATCCATTTCCACAACAATTTACTGACTAAAAGACCTATGCACAATGCCTGTCGCACAGAAAAATGCACAGACATCGGCAATAATGCGTTCGTCAAGCAGAAATATATGGTCAGGTAACAACATGCCGGAGACGAGAAACTACAACGCGTACTTAGCATACTCCATACAACTACTCCACTGGACACTAATCGTTAGGTATAATACTTCTAGCAGCCACGAGACATCTAGATTTTATTTATATTTTATTTTGGCTGATTTTAACAGCCTTGTTTGTACAGCGGCAGAAGAGCCTTAACGGCTATGACCAAAGCTTGCAACTGGTAATAAAGGGTCGTCGCCACTGCAGGATTCGAACCCACAACCTCGGTCGTGAAGAGCAAGTATCTTACCTCCTGCGCTATCACTGCCCTAGATTGACAAACAGTCAAGCTTGTCACAGCTCAAACAAACGTGAGCTGGTAACCTCTGAAGGCCACCGCACCGAAGGACACAGAGTGACGTGCCGCCCCAGCAATGCATAGCAGCCCCATAGCAGCTGCCGTTGAGTCACAGGAATGTGTAACGGCAGTGTCACAAGAGCGTAAGCTCGATTAATCTCCGAACTTTAGACAGCTTGCCGAGTCCGAGATCTAAGGAGGCCGTCGTGCGTGTCTTACAATACTTAGAGCGTGGACAAATACACTCAGACAGTTTCCGGGCACGATAATGATTAAGCGATGGAATCGATAGGTGGCTGCACGGTACAGGCAAGACGACTGGCGGATATGGAATGCTTGCTAGAGTGATGCCCTGATGACGAGGATGCAGAATCCATATCCGCTCCTGTTAGTGCAGCACGAGACAGAGGTGCTGGGGTTCACGACACGATGCACGGCAGCGAAAGATCAAGTCAGAAGAAACACTTGGGGAAGCACGTTTGCAGAGCATGCAGATAGAGGCTAGCACGATTTGCGAACGTCCAGGTGGATTTTTTTAATCCCCTACAGGAAAAACGTGGGCATAAGTTGATCTCCCTGTGCTCAATGCAGCAGCCTGATCCCATCTGCCGGATCGACGATCGGTCAGATTTCTACAAAGCCAGTGGTCAAGGCAAGGTCTGCTGAGCACAGTGCACAACTGCATGAAACCTTGAGCACACGCAAATCACCAACACCGTGCATTAACAGAGTCGATCAAGAAAAAGTCCAGGCTTTTTCGCTATAAGGCGTTCTTTCCTGATCTGCTGTCACGAAAGGGGTAGCATGCTTGGTGTCAGGTGGGTGCAGACAGGTCCCAGACTCAGGATTAAGCAAGGATGAAGCCAAACGTTGAACTCTCTCGAGGCAGCCAGCTGTAAGGGACCACACTGTCGCTTGGCTAGACCCTACCGGTCGGTCCTACGGGTCAGGGTTCGCTGCCCCATCGGTCCAATACCCACGAATGAGACCACCCATTAAAGCTCAGTGCAAGCCCGGGTACAAGTATTCAGACAGCTGCTGGGCTCTGAAGCTACAACAACACCGGCCAAACGGCAAGCTGGCACTCGAGCGCACTGCCTATTGCTCACAGTCATCGAGAAAACGTGTCGAGGTGGCTAAATGAAATTGACAGAAATTGGAAGGCCATCTTGCTTAACAAAAGACCACCACATATTGACACAGTTTGCAGTAGGCAAAGGCAGATAATCAAAGATGTCAACTCCCCGTGGACAGCAAGCAACTGGTTACCGAGAACGCGCCGGCAGTCGAGGAGACCGAAGGCGGCTCTCGTTCGAGCGTGCCCGAGCACGCTCGAACGGGAGCCGGTCGATTCTTCAGATGCAGCAGCTGCTGCTGAAGCCCATGCGAGGTGCACCGTCGTAAAAGTGCAGGCCGGAGTGGGCCATGCATTCGACATGGTGGGCACAATGGGTCATGGTCGAGACAATTCAGCACGTAGCACAAGTCGCTAGAATTGACCGGAGGAGGGAGCAGACCTTTTCAGAAGCAGCAGCCACTTACAGGACTCTTACAGCGCCGGGCTGGTTGCCAAGCAGCACATGCCCCCTCCAACATGCACCCGTTGGGCAGCAGTCTTCGGAGGGGGGGGGGAGAGGGGGAAGCGAGGGTCCGTCTGGCCCCTCTCCTCCTCCTCCTCTGCCCCCTGCCACAGCGCTGCTCTTCTGCAGCCGATGCCCGGCGCGCGCACCTCTGCCGTCGTCTTCGTCGGCCAGGGCATGACGTCTAAGCACTGTCGGACACGAGTGGCGCCGACCGACGATCTCCGCTCATCTTCAGCAGGTACGTCTTCAGCTGGAAGGGGCCCAGCATCACTCGGAAGCAGCCGCCTCCCTGTTGACCTGTGCCGTCGTGGTCGAGCGGAGCAGCGCTGCCGTCGAGATCATCCTCGAGGCCGTTCGTTCTGCGAAAGTGGGCGAGAGCTTTCGAGGAAATTGCAGACACACATGGCCGCGCACGCACGCACACACACACACACACACACACACACACACACACACACGCACACACACGCACACACACACACACACACACACACAGGGGCTTAACATAAGGCCGACACGTGACTCAAAGCTGGCAACACTAGTGGCAATACATTGACATGGCAAGTAGAGAGTCGACTGTTCAAGCTTGCAGTCTTGACACTTCTTTTCTTTCGATCCAATTCACCAATAGCATAAATCCGAGCTCCTAACCGACCGAAACAACGTCAGACACAGAACTGTGAGTTTTCTTTACTCGAATCAAAGTTCCACACTCCCGAATAGCCCGTCATTAATAAATTAATTGATTAAGGTTGGCTGACTCAACAGCCTCATTTGTCTAGCAGTAAAAAATGCCTTAACGGCTATAACCACCGCTTGCATGCAGTGAGCAATAAAAGATCACCCACTGCAGGGCTCGAACCCACAACCCGGCTTGCGAACAGAGTGCAACTTACCACTGGGCTAAGACCACTCTTACCTTCTCTCCACCTCCATTGTGTTATCTAGTACATTTAACATGCTCCCAACTACAGGCCAGGTTCTTAATCCCTCGTTTTATCTAGTACATGTAATATGCTCCCAACTATAGGCCATGTTCTTAATACTTTCACCATGCCACTACCACACCTCTGCAAAACAAAATAATAAATAAATAATTCTTTTGCATAGCACCCTACGAGAGCCTAATCTCTATTCAGGCGCTTCACATATGCCACGTGGCTCGAGCTTACGACCTCAGGGCGTCAAATACAATCACTTTGACCTTGGCCGGGTGAGCACCTTAATAACTGGGCCAAACCAAAGTTTTTGTGAAAATTACTCGGCAGTGCACAGCGGCTGGGTTCATTAAACCGGAGCTTAATAATTAGAAGTGGGGATTATCAGTCCACTCGCTGAAAAAAGGAATCGACTTATGTTTCACTCCGATAAATTTTAGAACTGGCACACAGCCGTCGAAGTCAGAAGCATGCTGGTCTAAGGGGGGTGGCCATATACATCTCCCGATCCAAGTTGTGCTTCTAAGGTGCTGAAGAGATGCACAAATTAGGGTGACCAAATTCTATTAATAATGACAATAATAATAACTAGAGCTCACTGCCTTCAGACTCGCTTCACTAAGTCATAGTAGAATTATAGTCTTTTACACACGCCACTCTCGGAAGTACTGGTCGCCATCTTGCCACGTGATAAGAGGGAAGGACAGGCGAACTTTCTTGCTTTAATTAGTAGATAGGAATACTACATTTGTATAGCACCATCAGAGAACTTAATCTCTTTCTAGGCACTTTATATAGGCTGTCAAGGAAGCATGACCAAATGATAAGTGATAACATACATAATGGCAACTTAGCATAACATGGTTAGAGGTGACATGCACAGTGCCAACATGCATTAATTTAAATAAGCAGTAATCATGTATGGGATAAACAATGTGTGTGTGAGTTCATTTACTGAACAAGAAAAAACAGCTCAACCAGGATTAGCCCGGGAGGCCACAATCATGCACGACAGCTGCTGCCTAATGCAAAGCATTTTCCAGGAGCTGTCCTGGAGCCGCCGGAGCTGCTGCATTGCAATACGAGCATACAAGAGACCCATCCATAATAGCAGTGACCAGTGCCCTTTACTCAAAGGTGGATGTGGGTTTTAAGCCAACATTACTTGAGCAGGGTGAGTCCTAGTAACAGCAGGTTAGGAGTAATCGATTATGTGGATTAACTTGATTAGAAATAACAAAATAAGGTATTTATTTCCACCACGATAAAGTGCATTTGGCTCTCCATAAGCATGTAAGTGACTGGATTTCAAACAGTACAATAAGCACCACCCAGTCATTGTATATCTGTCCTGTTTCTGCCAAAATCCACGGAACGGGGCATGCCAATTACACGTGACACCACAAATACACAGCGATTGAGTTTGCAGACTAGAAACAAAGGGTCTTCTTGAAGTACTGGCAGATGGGCAGGACACAGCACTAGGCCGAAGAGGATGGTCTGCCACGGTATCCACCATATTGTCAACGATTACGATGTTACGATATCACAGATGACGAGATTTGAGGCAGAGGACTGGCAGCCCTGATGCCAACCTACATGTTTGTGGCTCTTTAGTAATACTAATAATAAATGTCTTTTAAATAGCACTTTAAGAGAACTATATCTCTATTCAGGTACTTTACAACACACTGCACCTTTATCCATCATGAATTTGCAGCCGCTGGCCGGCACCAATATTATTAGAGTAGACAGTATTCAATAACAATAATAATAATGCATTTGATACAGCACCCTCAGAGAACCCAATCTCTTTCTAGGGGCTTGACAATTGCTGCAAAGGAAGGACAATCGAATGGCTGGTGGTAGCATGCACAATAAACAACAAAAATAACATGGCTAGGGGTGACATGCACAGGGTCAGCATGCAAGTATGGTTAGTGGCAGCATGCAAAAGTGTCAACATGCATAAGCACATAAAGGACGAATCACAGGGACCCACTAAATGCTGTCCTAAGTAGATGCGTTTTTGGTTTCTTTTTAAATGTGGCCAAGTCAAGAGATGTCGTGACACAAGCCGGAAATGAGTTCCAGGATTGGGGAGCATACGAACTAAAGGCACGGTCTCCAAAGGATTTGAGATTTGTACAAGTTATACGTAAACCGTTCGATTTCGAAAAGCAAGTGGTACGATGGTTAGCCTAGTGGGTCAGTAGATCTTATAGGTAGGCTGGAGCCAAAAAATGAAAGGACCTAAAATTGAGCGACACAACCTTGAAGTTGTAGTCGTCTAACGAAAAGTCAGTTTGGAACATGACACCTATATTTCGTGCAGACTTAATAGGAGATATGCTGGCAGAGCCGTGTTTGAGCATCAGCCTTTCCAATTTCCGAATCACACTTGGTTTTCCCATAACTAGTAAGTTAGTTTTGTCATCATTTAACTGAACAAATTTGCTGCCATCCATGTGAGGATGTCATCAATACGCGCAGCAAGGAAATTAAGAGAATTCGACGTGCCAGAGGGTTCAAAGCAAAGGCACAACAGAGTGTCATCTGCACAGAAGTAGTAAAAGCCTCGATTGTGCTTGGCAATCACATCGGCAAGAGGGAGGTATACAATGTCAAAAGAATGGGACCAGGCACAAGTCCCTGTGGTACCCCATATTTCAGAGATTCCTCGGATGATCTTTGCCTATTCACATCAATACTTGAGTCTCCCACTGAGATAGAACCTGAACCATTGCAATGCAGTACCAGAGATGCCCAGGCGAGATGAGAGGTGCTTAAGGAGAACTAGGGGATTGCTGACATGAAAAGCTGCCGAAAGATCAAGAAAAACAAGCAGAGATACTCTACCTAAGTGCGCATTCCTAAGTAGGTCGGTATACACCAAAGCAATACCGACTCTATGGAGTGATCAGCTCTAAAACCAGACTAGAACTTGGGTTTAAAGTTTCGATACACGAGTTCAGCTGGTCTGCTGCGACTCTTGCCAGTGTCTGTGATAGGAATGGTATAAGGGAGACTAGGCAAAAGTTGCTCAAGTTCTCTTGGTCTAGTGCTTACCTACCAAGTTCAACAGTTTGCTCCACAAGCCAGCTAGCAAACCAGTAAGTACAGTATATGCTAGGCATGGTCAGTCCTGGTTTGCTCTAACCGAAGTGCCAGCAGAAAGACGATGTTGCTTCCTGAGCCCAAGCAATTCGCATCCAAGGCTACGATGCTGCCCTTGATAGCCATTGGTGCTGCAAACACAGATATGGCGGCTTCTTGCTACTTTGCTACACTTACTCGTGAACTGACGAAAACGGGAGGCCAACAAACACAGTGGCAGAGCACCGACCGCCATGATTTTCATGAATACGCAGGACCACTGAGTCGCTGTCTTCGGCCTACAAGCACAAATACTGCTGAACTTGGCTTGTAGTCTAGTTTGCCATTTAAACCATCGGAATCTGCTGCAGCAACTTACAAACTAAATGCTTGCCTTGCAGACATTTGATCCTTAATCGTGGCAAATTTCCTTAAACTGAACTATGATAAACTGAACTGCTACTCATAGGACACCCCAAGGGTGTGGCTGGACTAGACGACTTTGCTCTTCTAATAGGTGATGCTGTTGTGTGACCGGCACAGTGTGCTTGGATTTAGGTGTCGTCATTGACAACTGCCTAAATTTTGAAACTTTTATTAGGAAGACTGCCTCAACAGCTAGCCATCACGTCCAATCCCTATCTAAGATTAAGGACTGTCTACCAGAGTGACTTGCAAAACACACACAACGACATATATTCCCCTGCTGACGACTATGATGCATCCTTTCCAGCCATACTGAGTTGCCGCTTCCATGCTACTCACTACCTCAACTGCCCTGTTGACTTAGCTATGTTCCTTACTTTCTCTTTGCTGCTTGAGATGAAGCCTGCCGGCTACCGATATGTACCACAGGCACTCAGGCTTTGAGGGCTATAGAAAACTCTCCTACTTATTCTTTTCGGGCTTTGTGGAGTTACAGGCAGAGGCACATTATATTAAGTAGACAGCACCAAGTGACCGGATTACTACAGCAACTGTCTTCTCTTTCTGGTAAAAAGGAATAAGCCATTTCCTTGATCTCACAAAACTTGACAGGCCACCAAGCATGGCACTATGACCCAACAGTGGTCACATGTTTGTTTTCCCAAACAAAAAATGAGAAGAAGCAAAGCAAGTGCTCTTGTCTCCAGGGATTAGTATGAACGTGAGTCAGTTGCATATGCCATGAATGTCAGTTAGTTGCATATGGTGACTTGCTGAAGAAAGCCTCAAACATGGCTTGATTCCACACGATTAAGCAGGTACAAGAAATCTTTTAACAGGAATTGGGTATACATTTGCATGCACATGACTGCGTGCCTACGTGCAAGTAGGATCATATATGAGCGAGTGAATGCGCCTGCAAGCGTTTGGTGGGTTGGGCAGATTAGACACAGACATAGGCACATGCCAGCTTGTGCATCTGTGAGCATACATGCAGGTGCTCATACATACAATCAATAACTACTTGTGAAACTCGTCTAAAGTAATATAAAATACAAATGAGGCAAACTCATTGATCATATATCCATAGTTAATTGACCACCATATTCGTTTGATGCTGATTTGGGAGTACTGCCGTCTTGCAAGTTCGTAACCTTTTGCTTACAAAGGCCAAATAATGACTGCATAACTAGCATTTACCTTGAAATGATTTTACATAGCTACTAATACAAATTACCCTCTAGTATTGTGGTGCAATACATGGGGGGGGGGTTCAGCAAGATTTATGGAGACCGTGTACAAGGCATATTTGGCTTTTAAAACACACATAGAAACACGTGTCGGTATTTAAGCATGTGCAAGCATGCATGTGCACACACATGCATGCACACATTCACACCCTACCAGCACATACATAGCACATAATTCAATTATTAATACAATTTTTCAGTACGAAAAGAAATTTGCCAAGCAATGCCTGGGCCTTACTAGTCCAAGATTCAAGGGATGCCAATTTCAAATTTGCGTGTCCACAGCGAGTCTACAAGTTTGCAGTCTACACATCTTCTAAGAAGTCACTATGGTGTCACACTGGTGTCCTTGCCTATGGTGTCCTTGCCACACTGGTATGTCACTAACGATAAGTCATTGCTGGATCGGAGCTTTGCATCACTTAAAAGAGTGTATACACGGTTGATCCTGTCACAGTAACACAAGAGCTCCTATGCAGCAGTCAAGCACCAAAGGATAACATGTAGGTAGTCTGCAACGTCACCATGATGCTGGACCAGCAAAAGCAGGCGATAAGCAAATCAATCGTCCATGTGAGAACTAGTAAGATGAAAATGCAAATACTCTCTCTCTCTCTCCACAGCAGGACAAAAAGACTGGAGTTCAGTTCATGCTATGAATGACACAATGGAAGTGGGGACAAAATGATATGATGAGGTCACGTGGCAGTACAGCACAATTCGATTATTTCGCATGACCTTTTGGCACACACCTTCTTAACGGTATCAATGACCACTGCTGGATTGTCGACACCAAAAAAGCTATGTGTGCCAACTGACACGGCCTTGCTACCCAACTTCGAAGGCAAGCGTAGGCACAGCACGGGACTGTTGAGAGAGTAAGCATGCCTTGCAACATCCGCAGCCTGAAAAGAGCCTGCAATGGACACGAAGACCGACAAAAGATGAACAGATAGAATAGCCACATGGTGCTCCCATCCGCAGCAAAAAATCAGGCATCCCTGCTGCTCTGCCATGCATAGCATATAAATACAAAATCATGCATGTACGAGGATGTTCAAGTGAGCACACGAATGCGGCACTGTATGCCCTACGTGAACAATTCACAAAATCAAGGGCAGTCGGATGGTGGAAGCATGACCCGATTGTACATCACGATCTGCTATGCTAAGCTTGCAGCTATGCGACGAGAGTTACGTTTTTGGTTTCAAGCTGCCACAAGTTACAACCGTGATGCAACACAATGCCCCCTACATCGGCCTTCGATTCCCCAAAGATAGCTGATGCGCAGTCATTGAATTCCCTTTAAGGCAGCCTACCTTCGGCTGCTCGTGCTAACAATGCGATATTTTTTGTCACAGCTTTCTGTTCTTTCATACATATATGTATTACTGAAGCCTTGAGCTCAGTCTACTGTGAGCATTCCATTCTATGGTCTTAACAGCTGCCACTGCCTTTTCTCCCCCTGCACGTTCAGGGCTCAATCCCAGACAAGAAGCTCGTTCATACATATGCCAGTCCATTTGCAGCAAGGAATGCACACGCATGAACCAAGAGCGACAGCAATGCACTAACAGGTCAAAGATGTCCAGATACTGGAGGGAGCTCGTGATCGGTATCTAATCATCAGGGTCAAGTGCGTAGTGGATACACACAGAGGCATGGCAAGAATCAATTGCTCAGGCCGAACTAAACCTAAGAGAGCTACAAAAGATCAATTCTGTAGGCAGTGCAGAGAGCCTTAGTTTAAGCCCACTGCTGGAAATGCATCACACGTCTGCTGCTATGCAAAACAATCGCTTGTATAGCTAGTAGGGACCTCGAGTGTCAGTGCTGTATAATGCATAGCACAGGAAGTACACAGCTAAATATGTCAACGGTTAACTCGGGTGGAATGCGTCTCCTGCCTAATCTTACAGGATGGCAGGCTATCTACGGTGCACACAGCAAGAGGGAGTCGGGCATGTGGGTTTGATGATTGTAATCAAGCTTCCATCCGTGGCATAAGGAGCTCGGCAGGCAACGACGACATACGAAATGATGTGCGTTGCATACGAGATGGTAGAGAGACCTGAAACTCGACGGTACTTGCCTGCATGTGGCATCACAGCATAGGAGAACTTGTGGTCACCCATGTCGGCTGTGTCATCAGGGCATTTGGGAGACCTCAACCTGTAGCAAGACAAAACACAAATAGTTTTCTGAAAGTTTCGAAGGCACTGGGCGATTGTTTTGACAGCTTTCAGCACATCATATTTAGCGAAGTACCTCCTGATCAATTAATAGGTAGGCCTACTTTAAGAACAAACATATAGGGTCTCCAGAGGCAGATTTTCATACGAAATGACATCTACAATCCAAGATCTAGTGCACATACACTAACTTAACCAAAGCACGTGCTCTTTTATTTCGTTAGCATTCTTGCACTCAAAAATACCTTGCACTTGGCTATCACTGAAAGTATACTGTGCATAAACAGGTGAAAGCTCGAAGCATAGAATTTCCGAAGATTCTGTAAACTCTTACTAAATGCTAAACAAAGCAGAGACAACAGCTGGGCAGGAATTGCATGAGCAATGCCCTTCATGGCTTTCACTGCACTTTCTTTTACAAAGGCTGGTATATGTTACGCTGGTCGATAGCGTCAAACCCAGGCTTTCGGCATCAAAGTCGGACACTTTTCAGCTGCTCAATTCTAATCGCACGTGGGACCTGGAAAGCACAGCCTACTCAATTGCTTGATGCACGGCTTGATGCATGCCTCGGATCAGGCACCGAGCTCATTTAACAGCCTCTTTAGTATAGCAACAGAAAGCCTTTACGGCTATCACCACGTCTTGCAGAGGCAATGAAGGATCGCCCACTGCAGAATTCGAACCCACGACTTCGGAAACGAGGTCGTGAAAAGCCACCACCTTACCTAGTGTGCCATCACGGCTCACCACAGAATAGGCAGCACTCGTGGAAAAGGTAGCCACTAGCGTGAATGCACAGCGTCGCCACAGAGTGGCAACAACCCGTTAACTACTAATCACAGTAGTTGCAAGTTTCTTGCCAGGCAGCACTTCCCCCTAGCATTCTTCTGACCTGCTCGAACTCAAGGACACATTGTGCTGAGCCCTCGGCCAGGTGAAGGCCACTTATGGTACACCCTTCACACTGCAGCCTGCCCTAAATACTTTGGACCGTTCCACTGCTGTTGGTATTGATCGACTCGAGAATCCCAACCACCAGAACGATTCCAAATAGGGAGATATGTGTCCAGAATGCACGACACTGTAATCCCCCCTCGAATTATGGACTATGAGCTTGGCGGCTTAACCTCGATAATGAACTATGAGCTTTATTATAGACTACGAGCTTGGCAGCTGAACCTTGATAATGAGCTAGGAGCTTTGCCACTGAATTAAAACTGAGCCGCTTACGAAATAGCCCTGATAAGCCGAGGCTTATGAGAAGCAATCCTGATAAGCCGAGGCTTATGAGAAGCAGTCCTGATAAGCCGAGGCTTATGAAATAGCTCTCTCTTCCTGAATAGCCGAGGCTTATGAAATAGCTCTCTCTTCCTGAATAGCCGAGGCTTATGAAATAGCTCTCTCTTCCTGAATAGCCGAGGCTTATGAGAAGCATGATGCATTATTATTTAAGAACAAGAATATTGCATGACTCCCCGCCAAGCTAAGCATCGTACCGCCCGCTTTTCGGAATTGAACTGTTTACCTATTCCTCGTACAAACCTAAAATCCTTAGGAGACCGTGTCTTTAGTTCGTATACTCACTGAGCCTGGAACTCACTCCCGACTTACGTCACGACATCTCCTGACTTGTGCATGCCACCACTAACCATTCGATCGCGCTTCCTTTGCAGCAATTGCAAAGCGCCTAGAAAGAGACTGAATTCTCCGAGGGCGCTTTATCATGTGTTTTATTATTATTATTATTATTAATTATGACATGGCCATATACAAGGCTTGTGCCTGACTGCAGTCGCTTTTCTTGGAGCAAAGGTCAATGGTCTTTCAGTCGGTGAGTCCTAGTGCTGAGCATGAGCTGCTGTAAGTAAGCCTGTTAGCAAGTCGGCTGGAAGTCACCTGTGTTTATCAGCGGAAAAATGCAGGCTATTGTTGGTGCTTTTCCTATGTTGTTACTACTACGATGATGTTACTAGCGCTGCGTGCAGAATATCGTGCGCTGTGTTGTTATCGCCTGCGCATCGGGTCGTTGCACATTGCACGAACTAGTAAGGGTTGCTCGGTTACAACAACACTAATAGACCACACATCAGGCCACAATAGACCTCAACCGTGGTCCTTTGCCTAACCATGTAAGTTGGCTTAGGGCGGCAAGTGCAAGTGGTAGCATGGCGCCCACTTGGTTAGCTAGGCAGGACAATGCAGATAGCACAGCCTTCTGCATTACGAGCATCAACAGTGGGGACTCGCAGTCGCCTGCCAGTCGAGGCACCCTCGGCAGCTAGATGCATTCAAACTCTGCTTGCACTACAGAGCTTACTTTGCTTATTTCGACTGAAGCAAAGATACCTCTGGGTTGGGCTAAATGAACAGGTCAAGTGAGGATCAGCAGGTCAGGATCGGCAGTGTGAGTGCACACACCCCTGACCATGATCTGAGCAGTTCTGCAGAGCCTCAAGAATGGTATTATTTTCGGTCGATCCAATCTCTCCCAGCCGACAGCGAGTGGCCGATTCAACGACGATCCCTGGTTTTCGCCACAATGCACAGAGGACCATTAAAAACGCTCGTGTTCGTCGAGGCAGTTCAACAATAGATGACAAAAGCAAGGGGCGCAGTCTATTCCTATGCACGGACGGGGAGTTTGCAGAGCATGCCGAAGGGCAGTCGCTGGCGATATCTGAGACACGGGCCGACAGCACGTACTCGACGCCGGCAAAGAGCAGACATAAAGATAGAAAGCCGATGGAAGACCAGCAAGAGGCGATTTTTTGCTCACAATTGTGCAATGATCACAGAGGCAGGGTTCGGTTGAAGACCCTCTTACAGGCAGTCAAGAGCACGGTATCGATAAAGCACGAGCTAGATAAAGCACGAGAGGGAGGCACAAATCAAGCACATTCGGCCGACTGCTAGGAATGCAGGCAAAGTGAGAGAGCTCAGCCACTGCAGGCTGGTCAGCCCCAGCAGATTGCTAAAGGGGAGGAAGGGGACAGCTACTAACGAAAAATGCAAAGACACCGGCCAAGGCAATTTGCAGGGCTCAAACTGCCCCAACCTGCAACGATACTTCCGGGACCAAGCTTCACCTGCTCACACCCATTAGGGTGACACTGACAAGAAAAACATGCACCCAAGCACCCACTCTGCATCATTAACGCTGCCACCGGTTATTAAGTACAGCTGATCTGAATGCCGAGCTGCCATCGCGGAAAGCATGCTACAAGGCAGCGGCCGGTGGCTTTGGGAAGCCAGCTCCCTCGGTGGCTTTGGGAAGCCAGCTCCCTCGGTGGCTTTGGGAAGCCAGCTCCCTCGGACCGCACAGCTCTGGATGCCACCCCCACCTCTCACCGCTCCCTTTAGACCTCTTTGTCTTTGATCGCCTCAGTCAGTAAGCTCACACCTAAAGCCTTGCTCAGCATCGAAGAAGAGAGGCTGCTTCCCACAGGCTGTTTACAGGGGAGATCATTGGGAATTGAGGAATCGATTTCAAATGTGGGGGTGCAGCCAAGCTGGTTGGCTTTTGTATTTGCTGCTGGCTGGCTAGTATTTGTGACATCCTGCCAATACCTATCTGCAGTTCACTACTTGTAGATCTTTCTGCCTGTGCAGTAAGTTGCTGGCAGTCCTTGCGAAACTCAGCAGCCAGGCTTGACAGTAAAAAACACCACAAACATTTAAATGCAGAATCGAAAGCGCAAGCAATTTTAATGACAGCAATAGAGACAGCAAGACATCTGAGCTGCATCTCAGCTGCACACAGACGAAGTAAAACTCGGGTCATCTTTTAGCTGGCAAGAACCAGCTGTAAAACTCGGTCACCACAGCCTATCACTGCATATCACTTGCTGTGCGGGGGGGGGGGGGGGGTGTGCAGAAGCCACACAAACGATAGTGTGCCAAGATACGTCGCTTGCTGAGGCTTTGCTCTTTTAACGGGTGATGCTGCTGTGCGACCATCACCACGTGCTCGAAATTTCGGCGTCGCTTTCGACAGCTGCCTAAATTTGAAAAGCTTCATTCAGAAGACAGCTTCTACAGCTAGCCATCACGTCCTATCTCTATCTAAGATTAGGAGCTGTCTTCCACGGTGGCTTGCAAAAGAAATGACATTAGCTCCTTAGTTCTATCTCGGCTAGATTTGTGTAATTCCCTTTTGGCTGGGCTACAGAAAAAAGCGATTAGGCCACTGCAGATGACTATGAACATGGCTGCAAGGCTAGTTTGCAAATCACAGAGGTGTGACCATATATCTCCTTTGCTAAAAGAGCTAGGATGGCTGCCGGTTGATCAACGGATACAGTGCAAAGTTCTTATACTGACCCATAAGGCCCACCAAGGCTTGGCTCCTCCATACCTAGCTGAACCACTGCACCAGTTTCAGCCTCCTCGTGCCCTCAAGTCCTGTATGGACAATAAATTAGCTGATCAATTCCTCCGATTGAAGACCGTTGGCAGCAGAAGCTTTTGCTCTGCAGGTCCTACCTAGACTGTGGAACTTGCTTCCACAATTCTTATGTAACGACAACTACTCTCCTGCTTCCGACTATGGCTCATCCTTTCCAGCAGTCTTGAGCTGCTACTTTCATGCTCTACTCACTACCTCAACTGCTCTCCTGACTCGGCTATGCTTCCCACCTTATCTTTGTTGTGTGAGATGAAATCTGCTGGCCACCGAATGCGTACCGAAAGCCGCTTAGGCTGTGAGTACGGTATACACAACTTTCCTCTGTAACACCCATTTAGTCTTTGTCGAGATACATACATACATCCAGGTCATCCAAGATTTCTCGATTGCATCTAATTCCGGGTTTCAGGTAGCCTTTAGGTGAAAGCAGCTGAGTCAGTTTTGTCAAGATATTAGGTGTGGCAATACTTAATGAAACGAGTCTAAACTATAGAAAAATAATACTTGGCTAGGGCTGCCCCTAGTGATCCTTCAGGTTGGCGGAGGGCTAGCCAATGGATGAATGCCAAGTTAAGGTCAGTCGGGCAGTGTCACATTGAGTCGAGCAGACCGGGGTGCATGTGCATTTTGTAGTTGGGGTGCTTTACTACCTCCTCCCCACAACCTCTCCTCTCCCCTCCCCCACAGGTCTCTGGACCCAGAGTTTTGTCGAACACTGCTTTACCAGCCAGTTTCATGCGATGCACAGTCAAAGCGCTCGCAGTCAGCTACATTGCCGATCCTGACCTTTGGTCAGCTAAGCCCACCGGTACAGCGCTTGCAGCAATCGGCATTTCGTGCTTGGCCAATCATCGATTCAAAAGCAGACACAGAAGCTGCAAGGTGCATCTCACTCGGGCAGCAGGCACAAATGCACAAAAGAATGCCAGCCATTGAAATGCATCATAGCCGGAAGAACGGGTTTCATGCGGCGGCGGCAACAAAGCATGTAGCCAATGCAGCGGCAGCTACGGTGAGCTGGGCGAGCATTGCGTCGCTTCTCTGGGTGCAGAGGCGCACAAGTGTATACATTGGAGCAGCAGACTGATGGCTATGCCTGGTGACCCTTGTCATCGAACCGAGGCTGCCACGCATCAGGTTGGCTGCGCTTTGAGACGGAAGCCGGTATTTGGCTTGGACGCCATTGTGAACTCCGGCAGCTGTTACAGCAGTGTGACACGCGACAGTGCTGCCATCCATTTAACAGCACACGCTTGGGCTTGAGGGGCTCAGCATGCCTCATACTGCAGGAACGAGCAAGCAGCTGAAATGAGTTTACTCATCACTCATTGTGCCACAGGCCTCAGCACACATTTGGCACATTTTGAGAGAAGCAGACAATACTTAACGATACTCCCATCAACAACGGTAATAGTAATTATAATACACTTGTTTAGCACCCTCAGAGAGCCCAACCTTTTTCTAGGCACTTCACATAAGTTGTAATGGAAGTATGATCAAATGGTTAGTGGTAACATGCACAGCATCAACAAACACACTATGTTTAGAGGTAACAAGCACAATGTCAGCCCACATAAGCACACATAGCACAAGTCACGAGTATCCACCAAATTCTGCAAGAAACATTTGCGTTATTAGTTTATTAGTAAATCTCAAGTCAGGGATGTCGTGATGTCAGTCGGGAGTGAAGTCTGGGCTTTGGCAGCATACGAACTAAAGGCACGGTCTCTAAAGGATTTGAGGTTCCTACGAGGTATAGCTAAACGGTCTGATTTAGAAAAGCAGGTAGTACGATGCCTCGCATGGTGGGGAGTAGTTCTGACAGGTAGACTGTGGCCAGACAATGAAAGGACCTACAAGTCAAGGAAAGATCCTTGAAGCCAATGCGCTGCCCGACTGGGACCCAGTGCAGGTTGGCTGGTGATGTGATGTGGCGTCACACGAAGTTACAGCCAAGCACAACACGCCTGCTTAGGCTAACTCTAGAAAAGCGTTTATCGACTCGGCAGAAGTCAGAACTCACAATGACAGCCGTATGACGTTTCCATGAGTTGCACACCCGTATTTGGAGTCGTTGAGAAGAGCAAAGCCATAGTCGTATTCGGAGATGTCGACCCATTTGTGGCCGCACACCTACAGCAGGAATGCCCGGGAACAGTACAAGAAAGATCCACAGCTCGGCAGCATGCCCTGCAGCACTTCGGGTTGTCCCACGGCGCCAGTGCAGACACGCGCATGCACACACACTAGCTGCTGCCGGGCGGCATGTCGGCAAGGTGTCTTGCTGGACCCGAGGGCACTGCCAGGTGACTCGAGCCACGAGGAAATGCCCCGGCAGCGGTTGCCCTCCACCAACTGCAGACGTTGAGCAACGTTGTTGTGCAGACGTTAAGCGGGGATGCGGCACAATGCGACAGCAGACTAGAGGCACGGCTGGCCGGTGCACCAAGAATGCTGGGCAATTATCCAGCACGACTTTTGTTAGAAATCAAAGGCTACAAATGACAAATCCTTGATCCAGTGCACCGCCTTTTTTTGACACTTGGTCGTCCAGTGGAGAAAGAGAGGCATCTCATGGTAAGCTCGATCGGTGGCCAAAAAAACACTAAGCCTATCGCTGTTCATAGTGGAATGCAGGCCAGCTTGTGGCTGCACTTCAGCAAGTGACACAACGATGAACTTCAGCAAGTGACACCGCAAGCCGGATTCCGTCGAAGGCAGCACCGGCACCAAGGTGCTGCTGCCATCAAGTGACTTAGATCAGAGAGAGAGAGAGAGAGAGAGAGAGAGAGAGAGAGAGAGAGAGAGAGAGAGAGAGAGAGAGAGAGAGAGAGAGAGAGAGAGAGAGAGAGAGAGAGAGAGTGAGAGAGAGTGAGAGAGAGTGAGAGATAATAGAGCAGGTGCCGGGGAGCTCAAGAGCTGCTTTTGCCGCCAAAAGAAGACAGGGACCTCGGAGCAGGACTTTCGAGAACTCATCGACAGCAAATGAGGACGGAAAGCACGCACACGCATGCACAGGCGATCGAGCATCGGGAGGTGCCTGCTGCGAGCCGTGCCAGTACGGTGGCACACAGTAATGCTGGGGGCGGCGGCGACACAGCCAGAGAAGCGGCTCACCTCGAACTTTGCCGAGTCCCAGCTCGTGTTGAAGTGCGTTGGCCGCTGAATGTGGCCGAACTGTATGTCGTACGTCGCATAGGCTGAGCGTACGCTCGTCGGGAATTCGACTTTGAGAAACTTGCGATTCTCTTGCCAATGGACCTGCCCGCAGATTGATCAGGCCCCGAGATTAATGCTATAGAGCTATGCAAAAATATTTTGGTCCGACACAACGAACCATCGAGCAGTGCGACACTGGTGGCAGGCTCGACAATTACCAAGACAGCAACCGCACTTTCGCTGTGGATGCCAAGAGGCTATCGCTCAAGCGATCAAGGATTGGTACGTTTAAACCTCTACTCACAGGCCTCGAAGATACGTCTCACAGGAAAACATAAAGATGCTGCTCGGATGTCAAGCTCGAGGACGAGGCAAGCATCTAAGCATGTGCAAAGCATGCAGCCAGCAGAGGGCAAGCAGGAACCACCAAACAAAACAATGGACTACTCGTCAGACACCATAATTTGTCATCGAAGATACCTTTGCCCGTGCTGAGCACAAGGCGACTGTTGGGTTTGCTGCAGGCATTCTCCGCATATGGACAACTCTTTACACTCAACTGCAGCGCAGCCTGTTTAAGTGAAGTCCACACTGGCTACGCAAACCTGGCAGCACTAAGCCAAAATACAGTTTTCGAGTATGCCATAAAGTAGAGGTAGACTGATTTACGAGGGCATCGGTACAGGTGCCTTAGGTGCAATCACCCCTCACCTGTGATAACCCCTCACCTGCGATCACCCCCTCACCTGCAATCACCCCCTCACCTGCAATCACCCCCTCACCTGCAATCACTCCCTACTGGGAGTGGGCAATAAAGAATTGCTTGCATCAGCACTCAAATCCACGCCGACCTAACGAGTGAACTGTGAGCACCTTACCCGTTGGCTAAGACCAAGGGTCCAAGTCTATATGCTCGCTAATGCTTGCTGCTGAGCAAGTCTACACACACCCGCATCATTAACGACCATTAGTGCAGTGCCGCAATAGGCCTCTTACTTGCGAGTCGAAGAGCACGTAGGGAGTGCCGGCGCTGAGTGAGACCAACTGCTTGACAAAGCTTCTCTCGCTCAACTGTACGACAAACTGTAAAGACAGGTAGCAAGCTGCAAATTACTCTAGAGTATGACACGTGGCTGGCTGCAGAAGCACACAGACTACAGCAGGCAGATGAAGCACCTAGCAGCCACAGCAGCAGCACAAGCACATGGCAGCATCAGCAGCAGCAGCACGGGTCAACAGTGGGTAGGCATGCAGGCAGCAGCAGGCCTACCCCCCCCCTCTGCATAGCACACTCGCCGCTGGTATCGGGCTCTGCTCGACTCTCTGCGGCTGTGCGGGCGCCTGGTCTCGCAAGGCTCGGGGCTCACTCGAAAAGCTCGGAGCTCACTCACTGTCAATGTCACCCGCTGCATGCTGATGTGTCCAGCCTAGGAATCCCAAGGTGATATTTAGTCGTACTGCCGGTTTGATAGGACGGTGTAGAGCAAACCTCAAAATCTTGTGTGCGCGTCTTGTTAAACAGCAAATGACTCTCGGGAACACTCGTACTAAGCAGTGCTCAGCAACGTTTGGTATTTCCAAATGGCATGCAGATGTTAATTCTAACAGGAACTGTCGTCTGCAACCAAACCGAACTCTGCGCTCCGATAGGCTAGCGTCTTGACTTGTGCCTAGCAGCAGAAATGCTTTGCTCTGATCTGCCAGTGCCCCGGCTCACGTCAAGCAACAGGGACGCCGAGCTCCGATCTTCAGGCTAGCGGCAAGGCGGAAAGTAGATGGAGAAACAATCACTATATTCCACCGATCCACGGTTGATTAACTTTGCCCGCCAGCTACCTCATTACCGGTGAACACTGCGTATACATGCACACGTGCGCACCGAAAGAAGGTGAGGATTGCAGCCCTCTTTGGGTCGACTGGAAGTCAGTCCAGGCTCATCCCCCTTGGCGACCAATTTCGTAATCTGGGAACGACTAAGCATGAGCGGCATAACTCGATAATGACTTTGGTAATAACAGGGGCTTGACTCCCAAGGTACATTAGGAGGCTCCGTGGGCTGAAAACTCTGGCCAACTTATTAGATCAGACCAACATCTTTAGCCTAAGAAAAATTCCGATAGCCCCCTGCCCCCTCTTGACATAACTATTCTAATAATAATAATAATAATAATAACAAGACATTTGTCTAGTGCCCTCATAGAACCCAATCTCTTTCTAGGTACTTTAAATAAGTTACTTGCACACTTGCACCACATCTAGCTGCAGATATGTTTGCCTTTGAAGCAGAAATACTCGCTGTCACAGGGCTAGGCCACAAGCAACTTCTAAGCCCAAGGTTCTCCGAGCAACTAACAGCAGACTCATCGTGAGAGCTTGCGAGACTAGGTGACGCACGGAGTCGGAGCGCAACTGGCAGTGTATAGCTGCTGCCAGGCCTCACCTCGAAGCTGCACCGGCAAGGACCTGTGCTGATTATCTTGACCGGGGAAGATACCACGTGCACTTCTTTCCTGCATGTAAACAATCACCCAGCCATCGGTGATCCCACTGCGACCTGGTCGCAGCCCACAAGGCAGCAAGCAGTGCGCAGTCACTCACCGTGTCTCAAGGTGATAGTCCATGACGTCCCAGGCATCCCAGTACAAAGGAATGTCGTCAAACAAAACAAACTGGTTGCCCAGCTGTCCGGCAGCCATTGCATTCCTGTATAGTTCGATAGCCGTGGCAGTGCAAGCAGCGTGCATCCAAAGCAAGTCAGGCAAATAAGAAGGCACTGAAAGGCATGACGTGGGGTGCAGACTCTCGAGCCACCCGCGAACCTCGCACTACCTACCCATTTATGGCATCCATTACCAAGCAGAAACAAAAGGACAGGCAAAGCACCAAACAATAAATATTGGCAGACTCACAAAATGCGAGCAGCCTAGTTTCTGGACAAGAATTCGATGGCAACAAGAGAGTGGTATATAGTAACACCCTCTTGATGAGGTATATAAAAGACTGATGTTACCAAAAGCAGAAACGTTGCTATTTATATAAACTGTATGGCTGTGGGTAGCAAAAGACAAGGCACCTGCATCTGAAAAAAGAAAATACCCATAACAATGGTATTTTAGCCATCTTCGCATCCCCCACTTGTCAAACATTATTGGATAGAGGTCAGGGTAAGGGGAAGGGCAGATAGGTAGCCAGGAACTCACTGAGATGGGCGGAACTTTGACCCTGCCAAAACCAGCCAATCAGAGCAAGCAGTGTGCTCCTTGGGCTTCACATTTCATGGGCTGCAGCCTACCACACCCTCAATAAGACCCCGAGAGGCCCGGCAGCAACTGCAGCACTAAATGCACATACCTGAAGTTGGGCTAAGGGCTAACGGAATGAAGAAACGAATACTGCCTTCGAGGTCATCACCGGTGTTAACAATCGTTTATTTTGATAGTGGCATATATAGAGGCTGCTTTACACATATGCATTCGTAGTCCAAAACTGCTAACTTCCGGGAGCTCTTTTATGTGCCACGGCGTGTGCACTCACTTAGTGCCTCCCACAGCAGCAGCAGCAGCAGCAGCAGCAGCAGCAGCAGCAGCAGCAGCAGCAGCAGCAGCAGCAGCAGCAGCAGCAGCAGCAGCAGCAGCAGCAGCAGCAGCAGCAGCAGCAGCAGCAGCAGCAGCAGCAGCAGCAGCAGCAGCAGCAGCAGCAGCAGCAGCAGCAGCAGCAGCAGCAGCAGCAGCAGCAGCAGCAGCAGCAGCAGCAGCAGCAGCAGCAGCAGCAGCAGCAGCAGCAGCAGCAGCAGCAGCAGCAGCAGCAGCAGCAGCAGCAGCAGCAGCAGCAGCAGCAGCAAAGCCGTCAATGGATCACGACATGTACCTGCTACTCTCAACAGCTGACAGATTAGGCATCAAGATGTCGGTATCAGTCGTAAATCAACATGACCAAAGCCTTGAGTAGGGCCCACCATATACAAGGTAACCCCCCCATCCGGCTGATGTAATCGATACGAGTAGGTCTATCTCTTCCCATGGCATAATTCTTATGATCTCATTCTGATCTTTGAAGATGAGAAAATACTGGGCCGACCATATGGCCTGCTGATAACATTCTTGGGACTCCCTTCAGGTCTCAGTTTGCCCTCAATGCCATGTAGAAACCACTCTGGTCATGGCTGACATTAACTGACCAGCAAAAAGTCTACTCTAGTCGGCTATGAACACGAGACCACTAAGTCCAGAATCTGTTATGCTAACCAGCAAGCTACTAAAGCACCTAACAGATTTTCAGAGATTACCTAATACTGTTGGCGCCACAAGGATTGCAATAATTTCGATTAGGCAAACACGCTTCTAAACGTACTGCTACTGTCCAGAAAACGCTTCACGTTGAGCCTAGCTAGCCATTGTTATAAGGAGTTAGCTTAAACAGCACAACACAATCAGTGCTTTCATGTACGTCAATCATTTGCTTTAACAGCATTGTGACGATTCACTCCTGGCTAAGTCCTGCAAATGCGTGGTACACAGTGCCCATGCTGAGATACCTCAAATCGATTTTTTCATCTAGCAATGGTACCCTGATTTATAGCCAAATCAAAGTAAGAAGCATTAACCACCATTAGACATGATGTGAGCAAATGAAAGCTAGCACTCATGTCACACACTTATCGTCTGATTCTATTATCCTATAAACATGAGGGCCATGATCGTTTTGCAACTCTTAAAACAATATACAATAGTGTCTAACACGGAGTGCAGCATGGGATTACAAAAAGGTAAAATCTATTGTATCACCTATCATTACAGCAACTCATGAGCATGCTAATCTCTCTCTGTATTCTTCTGTTAATCCCAAACTCTCTGCATGTCTCCCTCCTCTTTATTTCTATAATCATATTACTAATTATCAATACCTTTTGCATAGAACCCCAAGAGAAATTAATCTCTACCCAGGTGCTTTGCAACTTGTTGCAAGAGTAGCAATAACCAGTATCATTAAAAAGCAGGGTATCTTGTTTAGGCGAGCATGTCCAAGCATACAAAAGACTCAACTGCCACTGGTTAGTAGGACTCAAATTAGTAACACTCACGCGAGCATTCACAAGTAATGCAAAACCACACAAAAAGACAATTCTGTCGGACAGAGGGGTGAGGAGCAGCTAGCTTTTCAGCTTCTGCTTGAATTTTATAAAATCAGGAGATTACGTGATGTCAGTCGGTAGAGAGCTCCACGCTTTGGGAGTGTAGTAAGTAAAAACATAGTCTCCGAGGGATTACACGATAGTTGTAGGCACAAGTAATCGACCAGAAGCGCAGGTGGTGCAACGAGGGGGCTGATGCGAAACTAATACATATAGATGCAAGAGAAGGCCGGAGAAAAGAGAATGGAGGGATCTAAATGCATGCAAATGTATATATATATATATATATATATATATATATATATATATATACACACATACACTTAAATAAAAAAGTATTAGGACAGTCTAGATTTGCTCGATTAGCAGCTTTTCATAGGCCCGTAGTGGACTGGACAGGGGATGTAGGTTCTGTCTGCTAACTCCTGGATGCCCAAGTCCACATGATTTGCAACCATAATAAGACAAGTTGTGAACTGTATAACCACAATTCCTTTAAAAATGGCAGATTTGCCACGAGTCTCGAGAAACAACGCTATAACAGTTTATGCACGGAACCATAAGGCTGCACACGAACCAGAATCTCGCAGCTAACGAACTATTTATTTTGCCGGGAAAAGGCAACCAGTCACGCAAAAGGTTGACGAATTGTTAAGCTTCTCGAGAGGTAAAATTATGGCACTGTAAAAGGCTGGACAATCAATTGCTACAACTCTATCAATACCCAAGAGCACGATTGCTTACAACGTGAGGAAGGTAGTGAAGACGAGGAACCCTATACATTCTTCTCGGTAGGGCAGCCCCGGACTACCACTAAGCGGGAAAACACCATCCTATAGTTTGAGGTGTTAGCGGACCATTTTGCTTTGGCATAAGCTCAGACTCAAAGTCTGAGAGCATTGTCTGGAAAGCAAGTTAGCCGTGATGCTGTTCGATTAAATGAGGCTGGTCTGCATTTTCAAGCTGCAAAGAGGAAATTACTTCTGGCCGAAAAGAATATGGCAAGCCGCTTACAGTGGGCCTAGGCTCGGATCCACTGGAGTGCCAAAGATTGGGGTAAAGTTGTATGGGGTGACGAAAGCGAGCTCGAGCTCTTTTCGAACTGCAAGATAAGGCTTTACATGAGTAAGCAAAAGCAACGAAGCAAACGGCATCGAAGTCCTTCAGCGTTTACCAGGCATCATGATCCAAGACGTTTATTTAAACCTTCTTTAGAACCTAGGACTCTCAAGTTCGATAGCCCATCGTGAACCGGATTATATTTTCCAACACGACAGCGACCCAAAAAACTGCCTCCACATTTAAGAATTTTTTATAACAATTCGGTTACCCTCCAGTACCAGTTATGGACTGGCTGACTCGGTCTCCCGACGTTAACCCACTCGAGCATTTGTGCGATGAGGACGAACGGTTAAGGTAACTGGCCGTCTGCTGTAGCAAATCCAGTAATTGGCTTCTTAAAAACTCACAATCAGCCTGGGATGGCATGATGGCCGATGCTTGCATGCGTATGATTAGCTCTTTGCCTGAGCGTGTCTGACAGGTCGTTGCAAATAAGGAAGGTGCAACTTCATATTCCCTCATAATCTGATAATTGCAAACAGTTGCTTTTTCTAAATGCAACCAGTGCTCATACTTTTGGTGACAGCAACGTTCAATTTTTATGCAAATGCATGCGAGTAGGCCGGTGTCATGGCGGATACCACAGCCGTCCTAATACTTTCGTGTTTGAGCGCATATATACAGCGCATGTATGCATATATAAGATATATACAGGCTCGTTTTCTCTATCTTGATCTCTCTCTCCATTCCTCTACCTTGATAAATTTCTCTTCATCTCCCTTCTCTCGTTTTGCCTTCTCTCTTTGTTCGTCTGCTTTTGTTCATCATTTCCTCTTCTATCCCTCTATGCCAGGCTCTCGTGTGTGTGTGCACCAGCATATGAATAATAGACAAACAGTGCAGAGACTGGTACGGATACGGACACAAACCAAGACAGGTTAAAAAGAGAGCAAGAAAAAGAGAGAGAGCGCTAGAAATAGTGGCAGAGCGCCAGAGACAGTGACAGAGATAGACAAACATAGAAGAGACAGAGGGAAAGAGTATGAGCATTAGTGTATCTCAATGTGGGTCTCTCTGTCTCTCTCTCTGTCTCTCTCTGTCTGTCTGTCTCTCTCTCTGTCTGTCTGTCTCTCTCTCTCTGTCTGTCTCTCTCTCCCTCTCTCTCATTCACCACATTCTTTTCTTTCATTCACCACATTCTTTTTTGCTCATCTCGCTTACTACAATATACGAATTTCTAATTGTGGTCAGAGTAAGGAAGAGGTATTCCAAGTTAAGGTACAGCAGCAAGTCTTTTGACAACAATTGGCAAGTGTAAGAAGCATTAACTCTTGCACTTGCATTAAGTTGTTCACAAATAGAGAAGCTAAGTACTCTTGGCTCACGGTCTCACCATTTACAAAGCAGAGAAAGAAATACGGCGCTGATAAATGATGAAAACGCATTCACGGTCAGAAAATAAGAAGCCTACTGGTCATACCTAAGTATCCCCTTGCGATTTAATGAAACTATTCGCCCGGTAGAATCAAAGCGAGCGGTGACGATTCCATTCTGTAAAACAATGTCTCCATTCTCCTAAAACAAGCAGCATCGTATAAAAATAGCAACAAAATAAGACAGGCTAAGCCTAATGTTGCACTCCTGGCTAAAGAATAAAGTTATTGAAATCGTGCAAGAACACTGGTCTAATGGAAAGCGATTGTGGGACCGGGGTATCGGAAGAAGCAGTAATAGAACAGAGGCTGATTTTGGTTGGTTTTGCTGCTGGGCTTCCTCCCAAAATGCATCCTGTGAGATCCTGTCACCCACACTTTAACATGTGCACAGCCACAGTTTGGCCTAAAATCACCTATGGCTGCTTACCATAGCTGCTTGATAGAATGACCTTTTGATCTGCCATTCAGATTGCCATCGTGCCCCCATGAGTCAAAAAGGCACTGTACAGTGCCCGGTTCGGTGCTGCGTCAATCGATCGATCGTCGTCATAGAAAGCCTACCACTAGCAGGATTTTTGAATGGGGCATCAGGGGCAAATAACCAAGGACACTAACCACTTGATCACAATGGAGGTCCCTGAGGACTTCTAATCCTAAAGGGATGTAATCGTTTGAAGTAGTAGGCTTTCAAGCAGCCACAGCAGAGGCAAGTGTTATAGCATGCAATCAAACGAACAACCAAACGTTACGAGTAATTCGACCAAGACAGTGCTGCTGCAAAGCAGCTGGCTTTATACCCAACAAGTGATATCTCACATACGAGATGGTGCAGTGAGAAAGAGCAGAGCTCGAAACAGGGGCCAACATACTCTGGAGAGCAGAATGCAAGAAGACAAAGAACATACTAGCACCAAGAAGTGTAGCAAGCTTCCGAGCACAGCTCAAGCTTAAGTAGTTGTTCGACTGCTCTGCAATAGCTCGCCACACACCATTTCTGTAATGGTGCTGGGGTGAGGCATGGCACTAGCTGTTGGAAAGCACACCACAGAAGCTCCTTCGACAAAGCCCATGCTTGGCACGTCGACGGGTAGCAGCATTCCACCGCTGGTAGTATTTTGGATCAGGTTCGAACCAGGAAAGCTGAAAAGGACAGGCAACATCCAGTAGTCAGAGGCAGCACGGTCATACGCAGTACATGGAGCCCAGCCAAGGTAACTGTCATGTGAAGCCCAATTCGGCACATACTTGCCAAGACTTCTCAGCTCAACCACATCCGGTTCTGTCAGCTCGACTACTTCACTCCTCGGCCAGGAGAGGCTATTCCAAAATACAATCGTCTTGTTTCCAGATGACAAGTCCTGCATGCCGACTGATGGCTAAAAGAAATATATATAAGGTCTCCTGATGACAAAACAGGCGTAACAATCAAGGACTTTGAACATAGCACACCTGCACATAGGCGAACTGACTGCAAGTGGCACAACAGGGATGCTGCATTTTCCTAAATGTGGGTGTACTAAGAAGTCAGTCATCAATACAGCAACGCACACGAAGAAGTTATGCAATTGAGTGCAAGATTTTGCTAGACGACAAATTCCAGTCAAATCCTGGTGCGCCTATGTAAAAGTAAATCACAGCAGAAGTATATTGGCGACTAGTTAAAAGATGCACCCCAAGAAATCAGCCACTATGACTTGCAAGCAATTACGCACATCGTACTGAATTTGCTTCGGATACTTTATAAGATAATTACATCACAGAATAATTAGCTTACCCAGTGTATTCACTAATTATGCAACAAACTTCAGAGCTAGCAATAACAATCGTATATGTGCTACTTGGATCGTGCACATACACTCATGTGAGTTTTTACGACCGCTCAACATGAATACAGAAACTGCAAATCACATGGAGGTTTTTCAAGAGCTTATGCTGTTAGCCTTAGAGGCTGACTTCTACAGAGAGCAAGATACTTTTGCATTAGAAACAACGACAGAGAATGTCATACAAAGCATGTCATGCTAAGGCACTGACTTGATCACTTTTGCTTCTCATATTTGAGCTGATGGCTGCAGCAGAGGCCTTGATTACTTCATCCCCAGTCGCGAGTATGTCGTCATGATGTTCTCTTGCATCGGCGTACACCTTCAGGCATAATAAGTTGAGAACTAGATCACACAAGACTCAATAGGCAGGCTGGCCATAATCTGAATAAACACTGCCTGCCAAATACCACTGTTATGGAGCCAGTCAATTTCTAAGATATTGGACCAAAAATGGAGAGAGCTAACACTCCCACAGACAAGCACTAAATTAGAGGATGCCATGTCCACGTCCTTACTGTGCAACCCATGCAGAACCGATGCTCTGGATGGAGTGCACTTTAATATTGGCCACAACCACTACAGAAAGTGCCATATCGACATCAACACATAGAATACAGTGATCTTGATAAAGATGTTCCTTTCTTCATCGATCGCCCTCCAACTGGTTCTCTATCCTCTCGTATTCTTGCCTTCTTTGTCTCTTGTCTTCATAAGCTAGCTAGTTCCTCTTTGTCTGTCTGTCTCTCTCTCACACATTCCCCTCTCTCTCTCCCCTCGGTTATTTTGCCTCTCCACTCTTACCTCTTTTTTCTTTCTCACTCCTTCTAGCTCTCTCCCTGGCTCTATCTCCCTTGTGTATACTAATAAAATGCAATCTGTCTGTTTCTCACTGGTGCTCTCTCTCTCCTTTCTCTCTCTCTCTCTCTCTCTCTCTCTCTTTCTCATGTGCTCTGTCTCATTTGCTCTCTCTATCTCTTTCTCTCTTTGCTCACTTCACTTATCTCTTTCCACTACTATTAGACTATTACTAAGGTCGTGATTGCTATTACGGCCCACACAGATGCCAACGACTAGCTTCCAGAAATATGGCTACCGAAGAATTACTACTAAATACGGGCAAAATATACATTTGAATTCACTAAACGCTGCTGTTAGATAGAGTTCACTTTTTCTGGCTGATCCTTGGTACTGCTGCTTTGCAAATTAATGGGACCTACTGATATCCCCAACTCATGCAAAACTCTTGCAGCTGGGCGTGCCCGAACAAACTTACAAAAGGGATGATTAGGAAGCCGACGAAAGGCTTAGCAGTGACACAATGTGGAATCTCTAATGAGGAATCCATCTTCTACAGTAGCACTGCTGACAAATCTCTTATACTAGGTTAGCCACATCCAGAAGCACCGACCAAGAAAGGGCTTCCTACGCAATCTGGGAGAGCCCACTCGTCACAACTTCTGATTATATGGCAATCTCACTTTCGTGTACAACATTGCTATTCGGCAAGAGATTGGTTGTTTCTTAATTGAGACAAACAGGATCGACATAAGTGGGATAGCAGCCATGGGTATTGTGGTACCTACAAAGGTATCAATATCAAGAAGAACCAGAAAGCATGAAGCTGTTCAAAGGGTTGCAGAACTGTAGCCAGAATTGAGTCATGGCTACTACTACAGCTACTTGCCAACGTTGGCCACAACCAATCATTCCGATCCTTGCATCTAGATACATCACGGCTACCAGGTCAGGCCGCGGCTACCAGGTCAGGCCGCTGCTACCAGGTCAGGCCATTTAGGCTGCAACAAAAAAGGCCCAAACAAACTCTTTCCCCCTCCCAGCAGCAAGAATGGCCTACATAAAAAATTATCTATGCGTGAACCCTGCCAAAGCTTGGGCAGTACAAATTAAGCCACCGATCAACAGCAAATTCATATGAACAAGTACTTAGAATAATGTCAGCTGATACACATAGGCAGCAGATAGGCTGCATCTCGAACCTCACCATAGTAATCGACGATCCTGGCAAGACATCATGAAACTGGTTTAGCAGCAACAGTTTCCACAAGCGAGTCAGAGTGTCAGATGGATAGACATATCCACTGGGCCTTGATTGCGATTGTCTTCGGCATATTTCAAGGCTGTAAGCAACCGTCGCCAGGAGCTCTGCATTGTGCAGCATCGTTTCGCACTGTCGGTTGTTCTTTTTTATCTGAAAGTGATGAAGATCAGACTTGATGCTTAGCAGCGAGGTCATTTATTGGAGCACACCATTTCAAAAACAAATGTAGACTCGACAGGTATAAAAACCACAATCCCGATGAACAACATTGCTGGCCACTCTCTAATACGGAGGCTGTAAGGTGCTTTGCAATCGGATAGCAAATGGAATACAACTTGAACGGTGATGCTACTACTGCTGCCGCAGAGACAGATACCAGAACTGCAGCACTGGTGATTAAACACGTCTATGTCCTGGTGCAAAAGACTGCCGAGCGAGTGACCCAGAACGAGGCTAACATTGCATCATCGGTCCTGATATCAGGGTAAAGCTACTTAGCAGTTGCAACTAGTTCCAAACAATAGAGTCAGAATAGGCCTTTATGAAAACAAACTTGGTCATGTATATAGGCTGGTGAAGTTGTCGCCCTTATCTCCAGCCATGTGGGAGATGCTGTAGTAGGATGGTTCAACTACTGCTGAACACTCCTATTAACGACAGTGAAAGCTACCTGTTTGGTCAAAAGACAATTTACAACAAATCGATCAGCACGTCACTAAATGTATAACCTAGTGGTAAAAAACTCCCTGCCATTACCTCGACCAAAGCTATAAATTCTAAACTTCAGTACCCACGTTGCAACCGGTTCAAACAAATAGTGTCATGTTTGATCGGCACTGGGAGATTTCAGTATTCAACCTGGCCACTTCCACCATGCATTGCCTAGCAGATACATATACACTAAAGATTGGAAGCTAATATCGAGTGAGAGAGAGAGATTAAAGAGAGAGATATTCACCTAGCCATCACGGCTTAGTATGATTACAACGGATATACTAAGAACACATTGCATTGCCATCGGTCAGTTTATTAAACAAGAAATGTGAAGTTGGATTTGCATGATCCTACTGCACACACGACCCCAGCAATAGTGGACATGACATTTCTTTGTTAGCAACAATACGATGCTACTAAAGCCTGAAACAGCTAAGGAATACGTCCTGCACGCTAACACAATGCACGTACCTAGTGCTAGACCTAGCAGCCATGAAACCAACATGGCAGAGCCATGCCTCGTAGCATGCCCAACGAATTGTAAAAGCGCTCGCGCATGCGCGCACACACGCGCACACACACTACGCACGTACAGTTATGTGCCTTTTGTGCAACTGCATAACATTCTGGCCATACACGTGCACATACATGTCCTCTCCATCATGCTATTTCGGTGCTGAGGGGGGGAAGAGGTACTTCTGTCTGGGCTGCACTGAGGTGTTTTGCCTCGTATCGTAAGGGGTCTCTGCTTTGCAAACTTTGTGCAGCAGCACCACATTCCCCTAGGGCAGCAACTCCCGTGCCACAACCGATACACCATATGGTAAACACGCTGCTCGAAGGCAACCCGTGAAGCAGACGTCCGGAGCTCAGACTCCTTCGGGGGCTGCTCAGCCCTAATTACATTGCAGTACAGCTCCAAGCAACGGCTGCACCAAGAGTCTTGACAGCAAACATGGACCAGAAACAGGAAACCAAGGAGGTCCACATGCAATCAAGATACAGGTACCTGTTTACTCTGTCAGGCTCAGGTCGTTGATACGATTAATGAATTCGACAGAACTCGTTTAGTGGACTCTTTCTTTCCGGTTTACAAAACTAAATGTACTGTTGAGTGCACACGAAGAGCACGTGCAAAGAACCCCTCTCGCTACTCACGAGGCAACTTAAATATGAAAATGCTACGCAGAACACTACGACGGTCGGCAAGAGAGACAATACAAATTATATTCCAAACAATTAAATAGTACAAGCTGATCACCTGTCTTTGGCTTTCGAGCAAGCCTCTGCTAGAGGTTTCTCCAGTTCTAACACCAGAAACTCGCAATATCAAAGTCATGTGGGAGCAGCAAAGCTAGGAACAGCAACACAGCACACTTGCCAAGCAAGACAGGTGGCAAAGTATGCGCTAAAGTCTTAGCAGCATCCAGTTTGTCTCACAAATGGCTACTATTCACATAGCAACAAGCCGGGGCTTGACTCGGCCGATTGTGATGTCTTTGGGAGGATCTAATGTTAAGTTCGTGAGCAGTTTTAATTCAATGGGGCTCAGGTCCTTGCTGCGCGCGTGTGTGTATGTATGTGTTTTGCTGCAAAGTGTGTGAGAACTCTACGCTCTAGTCACTGCGTAGCGACATAGGCACAAGAGGTAAGTATCGAGTGCAGCCAGTGGTGGCAGTTGAAAAACGCGCACTAACAGTTGCCTCAAGAACGATGAAGTGACAGTAAAAAATACACAATCCAAATCGAAACAGAAAATAGAAACAGCTAGCCACATTGCTTAAAGCCAGCCAGAAAAACTGCATCAAAGATGGCAGAAGAAAGCAGAAATAAACTCGTAACTGTCAACACACAGCCAATTGAATGCAAATTCCACTGAAACAAGACGAGAGATGAAGAGAAGGCTAGTGGCCTATGCATTGCATATTAGCTAACAGGAGTGCAAAGCTCGAAAAATGGCATCCGTAGAGCGATCTGAAGAATGAAGATTCAGCATTGACACTGTACCAGCCTGAAATCCATGCATCCACAAATCAAGACATAATCTCAAATGTAGATGAGCTTTATAAAAGAAACCCCAAAACACTTGACAGTAGGATTCGTATGCTGAAGCAACATTTACGGCAAATGATGCATGCCACCACCTCCATCTGCCTAACATATGCAAACAAATGTGCAGTTAACCTGTGTGGTGGTGTCAAGAGGTTAGGAAACACTAGCAGCCTTTGAAGAAAATTGTTAGATAGCATAGTCAGAACATGGCAGAGCATGATCTGGTGGATATGCAAAGTATTCCTCTTTAAAAAATGTATCTTGACGACAGTATCTGGAACTTCTTCGGGATTGGTCAAGGTTTGAGGCATCTGGTATTTCGCATGTATAGATGTAGGACAGATATAGTTCGAGATCATGTAAGAAATCAATGGTGAAGTTAGAGACAGAAACCATCCCCGACATTTTCTTATGAAATATAGTCTTGTACAAGTATTTAAAACCGTCAGGCAGGTTCTAGTGGTGCTCTGCATCGGAGCAACTTCCAAAAATATGTCAGCGAGGCGACCGCCGTGCGAGGGCAGCTCGTCAGCATCGTGTCTACTTAGCATTAGCGAAAGAACTCGGGGGTCCAGACTGGTGAATGCAAGCGATTGTAGCAACGACGGGCCTTTAAGCCGTACAACCGACAGTGTCAACAAGTTCATGCATATGAAACAGCCTGAACCACAAAAGGCGCTCAGGGACACGCCGGGAAGGGCCTCAGAGCACGCATTCTGACCATGAAACGTCTCCTCGGGCTGCGCTGCCAGCATTTGTACCAAAGGCCCCTTCTTCGCCTGCTTCGCTGCGGGCCTCTGCTGCTGGGTTGGTGGCAAGAGAGGAGGAATCACCACTGCTGCCACTGCCCGTGTGGGAAATCAGCCGTGCTTAACTCAAGTCTTAGAGGCACGGCAACGGCTATTAGCATGCCACTTGTCATAAGGCTGACAACAGAGGAGTAGCAGCTCAGCCAATTAACCTTGAGCCGTTTCCTAGTCCCCAGTCAGCCGGCCAGCTGGCCACCTCGGCTGGCTAGCCCAGTCTGAAGACAGAAGAAAGTGAGCTCGAGCAGAAAAGAAAAAGAAAAGCCGGAGAAAAAAATCGAGCGAAGCAGGGCCGAGGACACAGTTTTCGGCGGGAAAGAAGATGGCGGCCTGCTGACCTCGGCCTGGCTAGTGTACGTTCCGTTGTGCAGTTCGAGGTAGAGTTCACCGACCCATTTACAAAGGTTCTGATGGTCGTGCTGCTCGACTTGCTCGAAGTAGCGGTCCGGTGTGCTGAACTCGACTCTGAGGCAAAAACAATAACGAAGCCGCATAGAGAAGCAACAACTTTGTTTACTGCAGAGAGTGAGGCAAACGAGAAAGATGAGACCCCGGAGACGTCAAAATTGTTTAACAATGCAAGTGGCAAATCAGGTGGCAAATGCTTACCTTGGCAGGCCGTCCACATCCTGAAGTCTCAATAGGTTCTCGACCATTTCTTCCCTATAAAAAAGACTCCAAGCATGTATCTGAATCAGCGGTCCTACTGACAGCAAGTGTCTTCTTGACTGCTTTTGCTTGTCTAAGCATGACACCTTGCAACTGCAGCAAGTTGTAAGCACTGCATATATGTACTTTGTACAGTGCCCAAAGAGAACTTAATCTCTATCCAGACGCTTCACATACGCAGCAGGGCTCGAGCCCACGACCTCAGTCGTCAAAGGTGAGCGCCTGGCCCCTGTGCCAAGTCAGGACTGATAGAGATTTTGGTCTCTTACGGTGCAATAGAAACGACTTATTATTATTATTATTATTATCATTATGACTAGGATGACATGTGAGTAGCATGCCGCCAAAAAGATAAACGATGCACCCACTCCTAGCTGGCTCACACGAATAGGGTATTGAATCCTACAGCTGCATTGGTAGACCTCAACGTCCTCATGGCCGTGGGACAGCAAAGGCGATGCTAACCTGCAGGCCTGCCAGTCTATGCAATAAGAAGCTTGGACATGCTGGAAAACTCGGCAGCTCGGCTTATCAGTCACAAATGCCGAAACTGCCACACTATACTACCTCTGTCTGTCTCTATCTGTCTGTCTGTCTCTCTATCTCTGACATGCACTAGCTATCCAAGCAGCACATCGAGTTCAAGGTCACTCACTTGTAGACCCATCCATTCCCTTGCTCCAACTTGCTTATTAGAGATAATACTTACGCACGTCTTTGCACCACCCGCTTCTAATAATAATAATACTACATCTGTATAGCACCTTCATAGAACTGAATCTCTTTCTAGGCAAATTCTGAACTCTCATCTGACTCAGGTTCGTTTATAGTGAGTGTAGCCAACCTTAAATCCTTGGGGGCAATGCCTTCGATTCTTATGCACCTGAAACCTGGAACTCTCTCAACCGCCAACTGAAATCCTGAAGTCCCCCAAATTGACAACATTTACATTTACATTAAAAACCCACCCGTTCCTCAAAGTAAATGCTTCACCCGTGCAAATCGTCCTTCAAATGCTAAATTACCATCAAGAAAACGTGCCCACTATTGTCGCTAGCACTGACAGAGCCAGTGTACAGAAGGGGAAGGGGGCATTTGCCTTCCTCTCTCCTACAGGGGGCACCGACTTGCGCAGCCCTCTATTCCAATGCTGCCTCCCCCCCCCCGTCTGTCACCAACGACGAAATTATGTTTTAATTTCACTCGACGAGCAGACTCCGAATTCGTGTCGAATGAGTGCTATGACTTTGAGCTACAACTTTTCATTAATTGCAGGTCTAGGCCCTGCCTACAACCCACACCAGGCCAAGCATCGTACCACCCGCTTTTCGGAATCCAACAGTCTACCAATACCTCGTACAAACCTCAAATCCTTTGGAGACCGCGCATTTAGTTCGTATGCTCCCAAAGCCTGGAACTCCCTCCCGACCTGCGTCAGAACATCCCCTGACCTGACCACATTTAAAAAGAACTTTAAAACACCTATTTAGGACAGCATTTAGTAGGTCCCTGTGATTCGTCTTTGATGCGCTTATGCGTGCTGACACTGTACATGCTGCCACTAACCACATTTGCATGCTGACCTTGTGCATGTCACCCCTAACCATGTTATTCATTTTGTTTGTTTATCAAGCATGATATTACTCACCATTCAATTGCATTTGCCTTTGCAGCAAATGTAAAGCGCCTAGAGAGAGATTGAGTTCACTGGGGGCGCTTTATCAAGTGCATTATTATTATTATTATTACAAAAACTTGCTAGTCTTGGCCTCTATATAAAAATCTTCACTGGTCTGTTGAGATGCTTCCTTTCCAACTTAAATGAAGTACCTAGACCGAGATTTAATTCTTTAAAGGTGTCATTAAAATTCTTGGTAACTGCAAAGAACAGGCAAACAGCACCAACTGTGGTACTACAAAGCAAGGCTGCATGCAATCGGTGCTGTCACCTTGTACTATTAAACAAGGCTTCTAACAGAAATCGCTTTACCACCAGAACGAAATAAGCTGAGGCATACTATTCACTTTCCCAGACAGTTAGCCTCTACTAGTCTGCCTTCACGGTTGCCTAATCTATTCTGCCAGAGGAACTAGAATGATATGGCTCACTGCCTCTCACTGGAGCAGCTCAAGTAATAGGTGCCATCGGCCCGAAAGGCTGAATCTTGCCGGAGCACGCCTCACCAAGCATTGCTACTGCCCAACACAGCGCCCTTTGCACATACACCTAGTCAGTGCTGCACTCAAATAAGAAACGACACCTCCCCCTACCATTCTGCAAACGGCCATAGCCACACGGGGCCATGCAGACAATGCGAATGAAGGCGGTCTGCAAAAAGTGAAGTCCCCTCGAGAGGCCATCATAAGTCGACACAGTTTACATCTAAGTGATATGGCGATGTTGCTTTGTACCCACTGGCCACGTGCCAGCACTCCACGAGGACAGACGAAGGAGCCCAGAGGAGGCATGCACAGGCATGCACCGAGCAAGCCCTTGGGTCAGGGTGCAGATCAAGTGCGCGGCTGGCATACAGGGACGCATGCGCACAGGCACGTCCGCTTTAAAGCACGCTCGGAGCTCGTGTACAGCAAGTCAAGCTACTCACGTCGGACCCTGGCCACCATCCCCGTGACCGAAAAGATACATGCTGCAGTTGCTGCGACCTTTGTCGCGGAAGTTGCTGACTGTGAAGATCAGCTGGAAAGAAGAGGCACTGGGTGCTATCGCGGGATGCTCACACCTATCCTGATGCTGCTGCCACATTCACTGTCAAAGGTCAAGGGGGCCTGCAGCAGCGAGCTGTGATACAGGGACATTGGTGGAGAATGCACGGTTTGTCCGTATAGGGTAGCCACAAGCCGGGATGATTTTGGCAGCACTGTGCTACTTCTCCTTACAATTAACAGCACTGCCTGGGCTGCAAATAATATAGAGAAGAAATAAAAAGAAAGAAAGAGAGAGAGAGAGATGCCATGCTAGCGCCAGCATTACCATTGTAATGCCACCACTGGCATTACCATTGTAATGCCACTGACTCTTTTTTAGATAGACGAGATAGGTGAGTGCAGTGCAGTGAGGGCAGCACCGTCAGAGGCACCAGGGGCCATCAAAGTCGAGAGTGGCATCATGTGCCTAGCACGACATTCCCGTGGTAGCTCCCAAGCCCTGCACCGCCACACATACACCTACGAACCGGACGAGTGGTGCACTTTCAGGGAGCCAACAGTGTTTCTTTTCTGCTAGATGTCTCAAGGTAGGAAACACACTTAGCTCCACCGTCCGGATAGATAATTCGACGACTCATTAATCAATGCATAGCCGTTCGAACATGCAGCCACCCGCATGTGTGAGGGTAGAGTCAGATCAGCAACCGAGAACAACAAAAATAATTGCAGCTACATTCCATCGACAAGTAATGTAATGTATCTCCGTCAGTAACTTCACAAAGTCATAAAGACCAAGTGGGTGTTACGCAGGAGAGTTTTGTATAGTGCACTCACAGCCTAAGCGGCTTTCGGTACGCATTCGGTAGCCAACAGACTTCGTCTCACGCAACAAAGAGAAAGTGGGAAGCATAGCAGAGTCAGGAGAGCAGTTGAGGTAGTGAGTAGCATAGAAGTAGCAGTTCAGGACCGCTGAAAAAGATGTGCCACAGTCGGCAGTTGGAGAGTAGTTGTCGTTGCGTAAGACACATGCAGCTGTACAGGATGCTTGCAGCAAGTCCTGGAAAATCGGGCGAGGCCCATGACAAGCCAGTTCGAGATAGACCGAGAGCCAGTCAGCAGGGTCAGTTGAGGAATTGAATAAACATGCAGCCTCACGAAGATCCCCTGCTGCCGATGCCACTGGCCAATGTAGAGGACCCCAAGCTAAGGTACAGACTTGGAAACCAGCCGGCTGTGCAAGAGCCATTCACGACCACGATTCTAGTCGGGAAGGGGAGTGTTGGGAAACAGATGAGAGAGCTAGATCGGTGGATAACGAGAGGGAGAGTCTGACTGATTGTAAGAGAGGCAGAGAGAGAGAGAGAGAGAGAGAGAGAGAGAGAGAGAGAGAGAGAAGGGAGGGAGGGAGGGAGAGGGAGAGAAAGAGAGCGTGTGAAAAGAGACCCGGGCAGTTAAATTCGATTACACAACTGACTAATCACAAAAGAAATTTCTTTTAACTACCTGTGCTAGTGTTACCAACTACATTCACTGCAGACACCGAGCAATCGCTGGCTTAAGGAGGAAGAATGAACACAAAAGGCTGGCAACATCACAGGAGCTGAGGCAATGCCTGCTGTGAGCAGCCGGCCTAGCCTTAAAGATGGCAATCGAAAGTGTACCGGCAGGTCAAGGATGCCTGCAAAAGCTGCAGCATGCCGAATTCATTATTCTTGAAGGCAACGGTGAATGCCTTTATCGGCAAAAGCAACACCAGCACGTTCCACCGCTCGCATGAGGCAGCGCCTCATCACCGATGCCGCTTATTCGCATTGGAGTCTGTCAAGCCAATGCCAAAGATGCAGGCAAAGGTGCAATCAGCAGTGGGCCACCGAAATAATCACATGAAGCGCCACCCGGGGGAGTGCTGGGAAACTAATTGTGGTCTTGAGTAGGCATCAAGGACCAGTTGTAAGTACGAAAATTAATAAGAAAAAACAGTTTGCTTAAGGGCAGCTATTAGAGTGAGCTCATTCCAAATGCCGGCGCTAATTTAATCAGATTACCGATGCAGACAATCATGGACACAGAGCAAGAGCTCGACAAGAAACAGCGCCCTCACATCAAGCAAGCACTGCCGTCTAACGACCGAAAGACAACAAGGAAAGGCCTGCACGCAAACTTGAATGTAGCAGTCAGCATGGCAAGTCATGCGACTTGAAGTCGGCGAAGCGAGAGCAGCTGTGGCGGTACGGTGTGGCAGTGGCATGCACTCGCTAGTGCTAGCGCAGTCGTTAGTCACTGCCGGCTGGGTTGGTTAAGCCACTCACCTCCTCCACCTTGCCACTCATAGTATACGAGTCGCCCGGTGGAAAGTGAGCCAATACTCCGGTGCCGTCGATCCCCTCCCAGATAAATGTGTGGTGCTGCAAGCAAACGACAAGAGGATGCTGCTAAGAAAAGATGACAAAAGACTGAGCGGAAAATTGAAAGGCTGCAGTGATTTCAGAACGAATTTTAATAGACGGTCAGCAGCAGCTATCAATAATAGAGAGCCGAGGACAAAACGGGTCAAGGTAGGCAACTGCAAAATTTAAAAAAAAAGTAATAGCCACACCCAGAAGAGTGAGCACAAGCAAAATGCAGCCTGAAGAGCAAGCAGGTCAACTCGTCAGGACACAACAGACATGGAGAGGAGTCGTCCCACTCGGGGATTCAGCCAAGGGGAGAGAGGCCATTGCCCTTGAGGGGATGAGGCATCAATCACATCACAGATGAAAGGCCACGCTTGGCATAAGAGGAACCGGCAAGCTGTCTCGGCACATGAACCTTTTGCATTGGTGTAAGGATGAAAGGTCCAGTGGCCCTTCTTCGGAGCATCTATGAGGCGCGCCGGGATTGAAGCGGTCTACGCATATAAGCTCGAACATTCGGGCTAAAAAGTGTAGGCAAACGCACGATGAGTTGCAAGCACTTGACCGTTTACGATAGTTTCTCTAGTTTCTTTGTCAGTAAGACAGACCCAATCAGAGAGCCCGGCAGCAAGATGACATCCCCTTCCTGGAGTCTTTAACCTCCAATTCTTACCGAATGTCCACCCACAAACACGACTTTGCTGCCCTTTTGTCAAAGTTTTGTCAAAGTTTGTTAAGTCTAAGAAGACTTAATAGCCCTCTAGACCTCACATACCTTCTATTCACCATCTGATATGCATAGATTTTCTGCTGCACTGCATGACTAACATTGTACATCTGTCCATTGCGCCAGGTTCTGTCCTAGCATCTTTTGAAAAGGTTCTTGTTCGGCCACTCAGATGTATTAAGAAGTCGTCAGTAAACCAGGAAAGGTTAAGTAACTACTGTCAAATCTTCCCACTGTTGTTCTACTATATTTTACTATAAAAAGACACTGGAACGAATACTGTCAGAGCAGTTTAACCCTTATATGCAAACTTCAAACCTAGCAAGTAAGTTCCACGTGGGTTGTGAAGAAAATTCCGGCACCGAGTCGCCAGTGCTGAGAGTGTATGTATAACAAGCTTCTCGACAATGCTGAGGCGTCGAGTAGAGTCACCCTGCTAGTTCTGCTGGAGCTCACTCGGCAGCTTTTGATATAATTGATCAACAAAGTGTACTTTATCCCACCGTTGTGTCGCCTAGGCATCACAGGCGCCGTGTCACAGTGATATAGGTCGTATCTCAGTGGGAGAGTAAAGAGAGCAGATGTCAATGGCCGACGGCCATCCAGGTAGTCTTTTAAGTATTGCGTGGCCCAGGGTTTCGTTTCAAGTTGACTTCTGTTCACAATTTAAGCCCCTCCTTTAGTCGACACGAACGGCAAACACAATCGAGCCTTTTAATTTGCAGGCTGATGACATGCAGCTGTACTTTCGCTTTTATCCTTCCCAGCCTTCCAATATCTCAAACTCTCTCAGTTCCTTCATGGTATGTATTGCTGACATTGGCATTTGGATGGCAGATAGACTGCTCAAATTGAATGACAATAGTACGAAATTATAAATTATGGGCAAACCAAGTATAACTCTGAAATGAGAAAGCCTGATACTGCACATCGGCTCGAACAACGTATCTCATGAAGCCTCTGCGCAGAATCTAAATGTCCTCTTCCAAATAACTTTTCACTAGATGAGCACGTCAGCTCCACAGTTAAGTCTGCCATCTAGGACCTATGTAAGACTGCAAAAAATTCGGGCTTCTTCCGATAAGGGCATCTCAGCCAAACCAACTAATACATTCGTAAATATGACTAGAAGTCTAACTTGGTACTTGCAGATCTTCCTGCATGCGCAATAAGACACAGTTGGTGAAAAACTCTGCAGCAAGACTTTTCTGTTGTAAACGTTGCAACTGCCACAACACTGCTTTCTATCAGTCTGCACTGGCAGCCCATAAAGTAGCGTATCGACTACAAAATTTTGTCACACATGTTTAGCTCCTTCCATTCTCTTGCTCTGGCCTACCTATCGGAAGTAGTTTCACATCAGGCGTCCCGTGGCACTACCTACTCTGCTGACTCTGACAGGTTACCTTTGAATCTTTACCAAACTTCAAATCACTCGGAGACCGTGCCCTGAGTTACAATGCCCCCAAAGCCTTGAGATCGACTGGCATCATGCCACCTGATTTAATAGCATTAAAAAAGAAGCTAAAACTTGTTTAAAAAAAAAACTTGTTCTAAAGCCTGTTCCTCGAAGTCCTGTTCCCTTGCTCCTTCAGAGTGAACTATCCTTGGTGTGCCTGTGTGTGCTCTGGATCTGTGCTCTGGATCTGTGCTCTGGATCTGTGCACGTTGCGACTACAGGCAAGAGCAACATTCTTTTCTATAGCACCATAGAAAACTTGTCCTTTTTTCTTGTGTGTTTTGAGTGCTTACCTATGCACGAATTCGCTACATGATACTACCCTGGGGTCCTACTAAATAATGGTCATGCATGTCTTCCTGTGTACTTTTGCTCTAAGCATGACACCTTTCCAATCATTAACTCTTGGCCATTGGTCATTACTTCTCATTCAGAGAGTTATAAAGCCCCATCCGCATAAAGATACGCTTCTGCTGGGCTGCTATGAAAACAATTTATTATTATAAATTAGCCGAAAGAAAAAAGAAAGAGTGTCATAACTGAAAATTGTGCCTTTTAAGACGGTGTTTCCATAAACCAGAGTAAACAAAAGAAAGCAGCAAGACAATGTGCAAATTGGTCTTTAACTTCGGTTAAAAAATGCTGGCCTTCACATGTTTATAGCACCTTGAAACGACTGAATTGTTAGTTTTTGGAAGTATTCATGCTTGAGTGTTAACGTGAAAACTACGGCGCACCGACCATTTACCCTTATAAACCTCACACTACACTTAGTCAGCATACCTAAGATCAGCAAGTTGACTGCTTTTACGAAGGGACAATTGTGGATGTTGCACAAAATAAGACATAGCAAGGCTGCAATTGCTAATGAATTGCAAATTGGTAGGGCCACAGTGAAGCAACACCTGAAGAGGATTGCTATAACTGGTTCCGCGGATAATACAAAGACTCGACCACCTATGTGCAACTACACCCAAAAAGAGCAGTGATACAGAGCAAAGCTTTAAGGCATCGTTTGGCTTGGGGTGAGCACGTGCTAAATATTATGGGATGCTAGTTGGCTGTAATATGATTTGGTGGCGACTATACGAACAAGGATGTTTTCTCGAATCGCAAAAAAAAGCCACTTCTGTCCATCAAGTACAATGCTGCTCGTTTACAGTGAACTAGTCTGTCAGCACTGGACCAACGAAGACAGGAGCAAAGTCGAACGGAGCGACGAGAGTGAATTCACTATTTTTCGGCTGCTACAAACGTACCCAGTATGCGTGCAGTTGCCCAATGCAGGTTCCGATAATAATGGCCTTTAGATAGTGCAATATGGTGGAAGAGATGTCACAATCAAGGGATGCTTCTCAAGCCATGGACTAGGTAACCTGCATAGGATACCAGGCATCATGATGGAAGACGTTTAGTTATTTATACATGCTCCAGAATGTTCCAGTACCTAGTGCAATGAGGCTTCAAGCGTGTTCAATATTTTTCCACAACACATTTGAGTCAGATTTAGGGCCCATAATGCTAATGGAGTGGCCTAGTCAATCTCCAGACCTGAATCCCATTGACTAACCATTCAATCATGCTTCCTTTGCAGCAAATGTAAAGCACCCAGAAAGAGATTGAGTTCTCTGAGGGCGCTTTATCAAGTGTGTTATTATTATTATTATTATTTCTGAGGTGCGGTGCATGGAAAAATCAGAGCACAAGGTGAGTGTATCACATCTGAAGGCTTGCTTTTCTCACTAATTTACACGACGTTTGGAGAACAATAACGTCAGAAGTTTGAGAACCTTTAGTTCATTTCATGCCTGAGCTACTTATACAGGTACATTGCTAATTGTGGCCGTGCAACTACATTTTAGCACCATTAATTGTTAAATTTTTATAAAAACTCTACATACATGTTACTATGGAGGCATATTTTATATTATTACAGCACATTGCAGTAAGGCTTTCTATATCAAATTTGGAACTTTAAGGGTAAGGTAGCCATTTTAGGTGACCTTGCTGACACTTTGTGAATGGGAGTATGCGTAAATGATACATGTGAACGACTCCAGAGAACGGACCGAATGGATGAAGGTTGTGAGTAGATAATATGTGCACATCTACCTGCTACGCACGAGGGTGCACAGACTTATGCACTCGTAGCAATGGAGGTGGTTGTTTGACTTCAGCTGGGTGTAGAGTATGGGTAAGTTTGGTTGTGTTAGCGCACCTGTATACTGCACATCCTTACAGTGCACAGACAATGAGGCATTACAATATATACAATGAGGTGGAGGCAACTGACAACGATATCGGAGCAACAGAAAAAGAATGCTTTGATGAAAGCATAACCAAATTAGTTGCAGTAACATCGATTGGAACAGCTCGAAAGAACCTCCGGCTCACTCTTGCCTTCGGAAGCCGTGCGCTAGGCCTGTTGTCTGCAAGCAGTCTCACCGGAAACTTGTTGACAAGGCTCCACGATAACTTCTGCGTAAGGAAGTTGCGCATGCCGTAGTGACTCATTATTTGAGGCAGTTGAGCTGAGTAACCGAACGTGTCGGGAAGCCAAAACTGTGCAAACAGAAAAAAAAGACCTCAATTACTCTATCAACAAAGCGCAAAAGAGCATGGGCACAGCAGCAGCAGCAATACCGAAGTCAGTCAGCCCTCAGTGTTAGCAGACCACAGGCACTTGTTCGGCACTAACGAAGATTGCTCACTTGCCCTAGCAAAAAACCAGATGCCGAGTGAGAGCTTACCACAGAAGCCTGCATCCCGAACTCTTTCTTGAAGAAACGCTGCCCATACAGGAATTGCCGGCAGAACGACTCGCCATCGGGGATATAGCCATCCTTCGAATAGATAGATAGAAGAAGCAATCTGGCGCATCTTACCCACTATCAAAGTGACGGCATGCTCTCTGTGTAGTTGCATTTCAAGGCATGGCTTCGATTAACTGACTGATTAGCAGCAGCAACCACAACAAAATTAGCACGAAAGAGCTCAGTCGCCTGCAGATCGAGCTCACTTGGCCCAGCAAGGCAAGGCACAGGCATGCACTTCAGTCGAAGAACTGACCAAGCAGGTCGAAAGGCTCCAAGAAAAAGCGGCTGCAGCCAAAAAGCCCACAAACCCCTACGTTTGCGCTCTTGTCACCGATGGCCTTGAGCAGCTGCCCATTTGCGCAGCAATGACAACTGGACACGATGGATTTTTAAGGAATTTGTAGAGTGCCACAGAAGCCACGCAAAGCGTCCGCCTGTATGCCTGAGCAGCATCGAGCAGAGCAGCATGGGCTAGCAACCCCTGCGTGAATGCAACTGCTACGGGTTGCCATCTGCGCAATTAAACGAGCACTGCACCAGCACGATGGATCGAATTCGAGGCATTCCCGTGAGGTGGTGTGTTCCGGATGCCAAATTAGACGGGTGAAACAGCAAGGGGGGGGAGAGATGACAATATGGGAAGATGGGCAGGAATCTGCCAAGCGGCGCCAGCAACGAATGCTACCGATGGTGAGTGCATATCCAGCGTCGCCAGAGAGGCAATGCAATGTATCTCCATCTGTAACTCCCACAAAGCCGCAATAGACTGATTAGGTAGGTTGCATGCTGCAGAGCGCAATCAAAGCCCGAGTGGCACGAGGTGACCAAAAGATGCCGTCTCACGCAGTAAAGAGAAATTGAAAAGCATAGCTGAGTTATGAGGGCAGTCGAGGAAGTGAGTAGCGTGGAAGTAGCTGCTCCGAACAGTTGGAAATGATAAACAGTCGGCAGCAGGAGAGAAAATGTCGTTGCAGAAGAATTGTGGAAGTGGGTTCTGCTGCCTAGGACCTGCAGAAGAAAAGCTTCTGTTGCAAGAAGTCCTGAGCGAAGGAACGGAACAGCTGGTTTACTGTCCGCAGAGGACCAGATTGGCACGAGGGGGGCTGAAACAAGTTCAGCTGCTCACCTAAGTATGAAGGAGCCAAGCCAAGGCAAGCTTTGTCGGTCAGACTAAAATGTATGTGTAAAGCACATATACAGGTGCAAACAACCACGGCCGTAGCTTTAGCATGTCAAGAAAGCCGGCGTCTGCCCTCCTCTCCCCCAGAAGCCTCTTTTCGAGTGAGCAAGATGTCACACTTGTCTGACTTGCCTGCCAATCAAGACCAATAATTCAGCATTTATAAATATCATGCCGAGTTTCTAGCTAATGCATCGAGCATTTTGTGATGCAAACTAATTATAGGAGGCGAGCAACACTTGCCATGGAATGTATCCTGGTCGACTACCGTTCTGATGTACCAACATGTAGAGCAGGTCAGACCGAGCAAGGATGCTATTACAAGACTTCGATTTTTTTAATTTGACAAACAATCTATGAGCCTTCTTAAGATTCTTCGGTGGGTCTTGATTAAAACTCATCAAAATTTAAATAATTGACAAATTAATGAAGAGAAGCCACAGCAAAAAGAACGGGCAAAACTGCTCAAATGGATCTCAAGAAACCATATGGATGAACTGTTTCTTCAAGAACCCATACTATGAATTAAGAAATAATTGAACAGAATGACATCCACATAAGCTAGTTGGATACAATCAGGCCTAGAGTTGGGAGTGCTGGGGGCCTTAAGCCCCCCCCCCTTGATGGCGGCAGAAAACAGAGTGCCTACAGACTTGCTAAGCATCAAACATGAAACACGTAGCTATGCGGTCTCAAAATGAATATACATAATATTAAAAAAAATCGCCGGTATTGGGAAGTCCTACCCTCACCCCTAAGGAGATGCCCACAGAGAATAGCTTTCACACCACTTGGCTACCCATAATTGCATTCCTGATAAGGGGCTTCCACAGAGAGCTTCCGGTAGCTCTGTAGCATGCCAAGAGCAGCGAGGCAGTATTCGCTTGCTCATAGCCAGGATTCGAGCAAGCACGGCTTCTGTTCTCCGCCCCCTTGCTGCCACAGGCCGTTCTTAACGCCAGCAGCTGCATACTTGGTGATTTTGCACCCTTCAACCTTCTCGAGGGCGTCATCGTTGCTGTCAAATGTCAAATATGGTATGGCTCTGTACGGCATACTCTAGCAGTCCAAGTCTCTTTTTCGCATCTCTCCATCCCTCCCTCTCTCTCTCCCTCTCTACATATCTCTATCTATCTCTCTCTCTCTCTCTAATATATATATATATATATATATATATATATATATACACACCCACACACATATATATATATATATATATATATATATATATATATATATATATATATATATATATATATATATATATATATATATATATATATATGAAAGCAGCCGATGTACTTACATTACATTAGTGGGCTTCACAGAAATGCATGGAGGACTGTGCTCGATACATGCTACAGTAATTAGTCAATGGCGAAGAGCACTGCTAAGCTGGGTCAGTGGATGGTGGGTTGTACTGTAATTGGCTGAAACAAGTAGCCACTTGGTGGAGGGTGCTTCTGCCAATTTGCAAAGGCTGAAAAGGCTGCGATGGTACACATTTGGTGCACACGTTGAGTCAGACTCTAGAAGGGTCAGTGATTCTTTCAGAAGAAGAGATACCACTTCTTAAGTGGAAAAAGAAGAAATATTTTTTAGATGGTCTAAGAGGGTTGTCAGTAGGCTTGGCTTTGGCGCAAAGCTTCCAGATCTCAGTGTGAAGAGGACAAACTCTAAATGCATCTGCCGGGCAGCGCCATTGGCTTGCAGTTTCGGGCCCTTCAGAAACGTCGCATACCCATTTATTTTTGGATGGGACATCAGCTCCTTTCGGTACAACTTCGATGGGCCAAGCTCAACTTCGCGGTGCTTTCTACAGGGAAGAAGCCCATTTTATTTTCAGATCGAGCTAAGAAAACCAGCTTGGCACCTTCGAGGTACTTCGGGCTCTCAAAATGAGACCATTAATTTATTCTTACATTGGGATCTAAACGTGCTTTCGGGCAGCGCACCTTTGGCACTGAGCTTTGCACTCTCCGAAGACAAGGAATGGATATTTTTTCAAATGGGGACTGGAGCGGCTTTACGGCAGCATGTGTACGGCATGTACAGGTGCCTATGCGCCAAGAGCTTGCTAACGGGCCAAGAGGGGAGTTAAAGACGGCAGGCCCCCCCCCCAGCTAAGAACTCCTATTCTGAGTTGGTCTCTTCTGAGAGAATGATTAAAGCCTTCCTGAAGTCCACCAGCTATGGAATTTGCTGGCTAAGAAATTGCTAACTGTTTACTTTTAAAACCAGCTCCATAATCTGGTAAACAACATCGGTATACCAATATAATTAAATATCAATAGAAATATCAATACTGCTATCAGTAGGCATGACCCGTAATATCACTTAGCACACAAGGCATCCTAGCATTCAACTGCGCTGCATCTGATGGCTCTACAATGACACAGCCGTAGGGACAGATAAGCAACACCTTTTCAATAAATTGTTCAGATTCTTAGTAGCTTTCACAACTATGGCTTACCATTGACCACTGATAGCCTTCACAAAAGTTTATTGAAAAAGCTATGGACACTGCCAATCAACTAATAATTCTTTTTTGCTCATCACAGCATAGTTCGAGCCAATTGAATACACACACGCACGCACACAGATATAATATATACACATATATATATATGGGCACGTTTGACAGAAAGTTCGTTCGAGTCAATCGGATATACATATACGGGCATGTTTGAAAGAAAAGGTCTCTTCTTTTGGCTTGCTTAGCCACAAGAACAGGGAACAAACAGGCCATATGCCATCACACTTAAGATTATTTCTGGCCACGCCCACTTACGGTCAAGGATAAGCCCATCCCTGGAAAAATGACTGGCTATGGGTTCAGGTACAAGTTCATTCGACCGCTAGGGTCAATGACGTTTAGTGACCCGGGCTGGCACTCACTGGCAGAGGCTCAACAGGGACGAATAAATATCGATATGCTGAATTTCCAGGCTCTTTTGTGTAGTGGTCATTGTCTAACAGTACAAGGCTGCACTGTGTGCAGACACGGCGCTCAAGAATTAAAGCCAGCTCGTATCTTTGCAGGAGTTTGCAAGACTGCACACACAGCACAGCATACAATTAGCCCACACTTCGAGAATTGGGACTACCCCTTTTACGTGAGCTTGCAAGCAACATATTATACTACTTTGAAGACATCAAAAGCACAAAAACTCGAGCGAGACCGAGCCCTAAGAGAAGTGAGGAGTAGCGCAGTAGCAGACTTTTAGCAGCGGGCATGCGTGCATCCTAGGATAAAATCTCCGGATCGTCTCTAAGCTGGCTTCACCAATGAGGTGCACACAATCAAAGTAGCAGAAAGATAAAAAAAAGAACATTGACAAAGTAGCAGAAAAGTTACAAAACCAGCATTGGCATTTTCTCAAGCATAAAATGCCGACTCGGGAATTATTCCGAGTCACTCAAAAACCAGTGATTCTGATCAGCTAGTTACGTGCGATTTATTGTTAGCATTGACCAAGACTAATATATGCCACAGTATACCCTGCTCACTCCTATCGGACACAGCTTGCCCATTTTTGCAAGTGGCCTCGTGCGGCGACAGCAGCTCTAAGCATGTAACTCACCATCTCCACCCAACTCCCACCGACAGGTATGAATCGACCCTCCTTCACACGGTGACGGATGACTTCATAGAGATCTCTGTAATTGTCCTTCACCCATTCCATCTGCTGTGCCTAAGCAGATCGTACACAACTCAAATTATTCGCGAAAGATCACAAACGTGTGCAAAACGGCTGTCGGATGAGGCATTTTTTGCACGGCGAAGCGCGACTTTGACTGCACAACAGAAAATATTCTCATGTACAACACTTACCTGATATAGTCTTCATGGAACTGCAAAGTTATTGATGCACTTCATGTGCCACTATAACACATTATTTTGTCAAAACTCACCCGAATAGCAAAACTTTTGACTGCTGTTGCTTCTCTTACAATTTTTTGCTTTCCCATTGGAAGGTAGAAGGTAGTCACTTCAGTCTACGGACTTGAGGACATACCTACACCTCTCTGAGAGCCGTTTATTTGTTCTTCCTGCTCCTTTTCTACCTGCTACACCCGACACTCATTTTTTGTTGTTTTTCCCCCTAAAATTCTCTAATATGGCATCAGTCTTGCCTCTGCAAACTGTCCAGAGTAAGAAATTCGGAACCAATTTCCAAAAAGGAAAGACGCCGACTCGATGAGCTCAAAGATCCGGCAACTAAAGTCACAGTGTGCACTGTGCAGTACAATGACTGTACAGAGCGTCACGGAAAGTCCCAAATGTGATCCTTTGCTTAGGCGTACCCTCTTGATCGGCTGATTGGCAGTATTTCTAAAGCTACCGAATGCTCACAGAAACTGCAGCACACAGCACAAAGGGGGGAGGCCATCTGGAAGCCACCGGCTGAAGTGCAAAGCCACTGCGCTGCAGGTCGGCATAATGTGATCTTTCGGTGAAACTAGCCACTCAATAGTCCTTTACCCAATGGCATTCAGAATAACCGAGGCAGCAAAGTACTTTGTTCTGTCCCTGCCTAGCTTGTCTTGCGGTGCTTGTAGTCCAGATCAGATAAGTCATGCGACCTCTGAACCAGAATCCCAGGTTCAAATCCTGTGGTCAACAAGATACCTTAATACATGCCTAATTATGAGCACAGGTTCTGTACTGCCTCTCTTTGGTAGGAGGAAAAGTATTTAATAGCCCAGGTGACAGCTCAAAATTTGCATTTCACATATTCAGCTGTTGGTACAGCCTTATTTCTGTTTATACGCACAGTTTACATGACATGCCGAGCGACGACCAATGGTTAAGTAGCATTACCTCCAATAATGTATGTGTACGTTGGCTAAGGCTCCCGACCATTGTTTGCAGAACGCTCCAAGGGTGGGCACAAGGAAAGCGAAGACAGCAGGACTTGACCTTTAGACCAAGCTCGAGGGACATGCCAGGCTGCTTACTGCCAGCTCCACTCCCATTATCTTCTTATGCTTGGCTACCTCTAAAAAGGTCCAGGCCTGGCCCATCCTCGGTTCAATCCTGACTATGACTCTGCATTTCAACTCCAAAGGCACATACCTGCAAATTTGTCATGATCAAAATCAAAAAGAGTGCAAGGAAAAACGCGTGAGAACAGCAACAAGAAATATTGGTGCGCTGGTCTTTTGGGCTTGATGAACCCCGAAGACACTACCTCAACACGACCAATCGTTGCCCGGGGCCACCTTCGTTGACATGAACTTTGACATGAACACGTGCATATTCTGGCATTCTGAGAATGCACAGCCTCCTAAATGCTGACAGCTGCTCTGGTGACCATCCAGCATATTTTCCAGCTTACTCGCCTGTCATGTCTTGCACTTATTTATGGCCTCTCACCGAATGCAGACAGGCCCACGAGCAATTCATGCAGCTGACACACGCGGAATCTCTGGAGTCAATCTACAGGGCTTTGCACCCACAACTCTGAAGTGGAACAATGCAGGGTTTCATTGAGTACTAGACGAATCCGCAGCTTATACCTGAAGGACATGCATTAGAAATATCGAGCAAATGTCCCATTTGCGTATGACCACCGGGGGAGTATTTGGTTAATGGAGCAAGAGGTTACACCAATCAGGATGGATGCAAGCTCACCAGCATTGATCAGCGCACAGTGGGGCGGGAGCTCGGACACATTGGCACACAGCAGAGATGGCGCCACGACTAGGAGGACAGCGAGGTGAATAAAGAAGCACGTAAAGCAAACAACGCCCTTGCACATCGAGTCACGAATAGCACGATTTTCAAACGCCGCCAATGCTGAAAGCTATCGAGCACGAACAAACCGATGGCAGACACAAATTGCCATGTTGCCACAGCGCCAGCAATGCCACGCTAGCGATCGTTACGTCATACCTGCGAGCATGCAAACGTCAGCTTCGGGTACCTGTCCATGAGATGCAAGACCGAGGCCCAACTTCGAGCGCACTTCCTGATCGTCTCGGCATACGGCCACAGCCAAGCTATGGAAAAAACAAGAGGCAGATGTACTGCATCCTTTGCTTCGTAGCCGTCGATAGGTGCACGATGCAAGTGTCTGCTTCTGCGCTGAGCACAGTGCAGCTGTGCACGGCAAAGCAGCCTATTCTGCGATCATCTTTGGCAGTGGTGAAGAGCACATTTCGTCCACATGCCGGCAAGAGCCCAAGCACCACGATAGTGTGCACACATACATCTAGCTGCACGCGGAGCTGAATCTTCGGGTGCAAGTACCGATGGCAGACAGACAGAGCAAATCAAAGAGATGGAACACTAGCAAGAGTAAACGAGCGAATCGCTTGCGAATGCTCGTATTGGATTCTCTAAAGATAGAAGCAGTTACTTAAGGCACTTCTAGATATGAAGAGACATCCTAATCAGTATAACGTATTGTTCCATTGGAGTCATCCATTTGATCGTGCTACCTTTGCACCAAATGTAAAGTGCCGAGAAAGAGCTTGAGTTCTCTGCGGGTGCTATGTCAAACGTTTTATGATTATTATATCATTATTATTGACCAAATGCATGTACTGTCCCAGTGTAAAACGGATAGAATTTCATACATTCCTGCATTTTTGCAGCACCGAGGAATACAAAGAGTGGCAACATATTCCATGCAGTTCCAAACACACCCAGTTGTGACGAAACATTAAACTGGACATTATTTTGTCGAGCAAAGACGAAGGTACAGTTCCGCCATCAAGTCTTTCCTTCTGGTCTGTCAAGTGGCATTGTTCCATAACGTTGTTCCAGTTTGACTCAGGAGTCTAGCATGTTTTCTAGTCAGCAATTATGAAAACAGATCACAGTGGCTGCTGCTTTTTCAAGATCCTCGTAGGATATCAAATCAACTGACAGCCCGGTGATTTGTTGGCTGCGCAAGCTAAGAATGAGAAGTGGAGCAATGCTGTAATGCCAAAAATCAAGGCTGAAAATAAAGATGCAGATGCCTCAAAATACGAAATGCCCTCTGCTCAAGAAGAGGTCGTTAAGAGCTGCTGCTACTTCAAGCACTACCTACAAGGCACCCATTTGGCTCGTTAAAGCAGCAACTTGCTGCAAAACGAGCCCTTACTTCAAAGGGCGATTAGAGATAGTGTTGCCTCCGGCAGCTGGCTAAGCAGCTGACTCCACGACTGCTCTAGAGCTGACACTCTGTGCAGGTAGGCTCTACTAGCATTGTAGAGTATGGTATAACAATTATAACCATGTTTGCAGACATGCAGATGCTACAACGAGCAGACGCCTGCAACTGCTATAAGAGATGAATGCAAAGAAGAAACTGTCACTCGTACTCAATCAACACGATTTCTATTATCCTAGAATGTAGTCCAAACTCCGATTCTAGAGCTTCCGATATTACAGCATGCACGAAGGGCAGGCGAGGAAGAAAGGAAAAATAGTTCTATTCAATCCTCGGTGGAAAATCTCTCACTGACACACTCTGCACTCAATTAATGCCCTGAGACAATCCAGTATTTCATTTTCTCAGTCTAAGGCAGCAAAAAGCTAATTCCTCATTGCTCGTGCCTTACACATTACCATAGCATCCAGAAAATGTGTTGAGGCACCACAAAGCAGCAGCAAACGAATAAAAACATATTTGGATAAGAACAATGATAGAAGAATGGAACTATTATTTTGGACAGACCTGTATTTCCAACTGTTTTCGAAGATTTAGCCCATACATACGCCGAGCTGGTTTGGCCCAGTGGTTAAGGTGTTAGCCCCACCCAAGGTCTGGCCGAGGTCGTGGGCTCGAGCCCCGTGGCATACGTGAAGCACCTGAATGGAGAGAAGTTCTCTTAGGACGGCATACAAATGAATTATATATACTAAATTAAACAAGCATCACATAATACATGTAGATGCCTATATAGAAGTCGTATTCCGCCACAAATGTTGATGCCCATCTGATGCCGGCAAATAGCTTACGACTTAATATACAGCAGAATACACTATATACTACATATTACACATATGCATATATATATATATATATATATCTTATATATATATATATATATATATAAGAAACATTTATTAAAATATTAGAATGTAGTTTTTTAATAATCTCTCTTACACGCAGCGGCATAGGGTCTGTTAACTTCTTACAAGTCTCAGAGGTAATACTAATGCAGCAGTAGTGAAGCCTGTTAAACAGCTCACCAGAGTTGTAGCATTAGACGGAGCACTGCCCTGCCGAGGCTGTGGGGGTGGGGGGCTACCCCGACTCCCAGTTCAGGAACAAGGGCCTCACGGCTACCGACCCGGAAATGGCTTCAGTGAGCACAAATGCCGAAATGCCGTTAGATCCGAGTGTGCAATGCCGAGGTCCGCCAGGCAGGCTTCTATATCTTGCCACCAGCTGCCCAGGGCGCCGACCACGAAGGGTCTGACCACTGCCGTCCGGTAGCCAGCAGTCAGGAAAGACAAAGAGAAAGTGGGAAGCATAGCAGAGTCAGGAGAACAGTTGAGGTGGCGACTAGTGTGGAAGTAGCAGCTCAGGACCGCTGAAAAAGATGAGCCATAGTCGGCAGTAGAAGCTTTAGCTCTGCAGGTCCTAGACTGTGGAACTTGCTTCCACAATTCTTACGCAACGACAACTACTCTCCTGCTGCCGATTATGGCACATCCTTTTCAGTGGTCCTGAGCTGCTACTTTTATGCTACTCACTACCTCAACTGCTCTCCTGACTCTGCTATGCTTCCCACTTTCTCTTTGCTGCGTGAGACGAAGTCTGTTGGCTACCGAATGCATACCGAAAGCTGCTTCGGCTGTGAGTGCGCTATACAAAACTCTCCAGCATAATACCCACATAGTCTTTATGGCTTTGAGGAGTTACAGACGAAGATACATTAGTTGTCGTTGTGTAAGAAGCTTATCGACCTTTTTTCGGCCCGCCTCCAGCACGGTGTCCTTGCTGCCGTCAAACGCCACCGTTTCGTCGACTATGACCGTGTCGGTGCCGTTAATAATAATAATAATAATAATAATAATATTGCACTTGATAAAGCTCCCTCAGAGAACTTAATCTCTTTCTAGGCGCTTTACATATGCTGCAAAGTGATATGCAATAGAATAGTAAGTAAAATCATGCTTGAAAAACAAACAAAATGAATAATATGGTTAGGGGTGACATGCACAGGGTCAGCATGCAAATGTGGTTAGTGGCAGCATGCACAGTGTCAGCACACATAACGTTGTCGACGACCAGGTCCGGCTTGAGAGGTGGGCCCCGGCAAGGGGAAAGGAAGGCACAACCTGCCGACAGCCGGAAGAGATCCGATTAAGCGACTCATATATGTATATATATGTAAATGTATATGTATATATATACATATATAGGTCGCTTAATCGGATCTCTTCCGGCCACCGTAGGCTCTTGTTTCTCGGCAGGTTGTGCCTTCCTTTCCCCTTGCCGGGGCCCACCTCTCAAGCCGGACCTGGTCGTCGACAACGGCACCGACACGGTCATAGTCGACGAAACGGTGGCGTTTGACGGCAGCAAGGACACCCTGGTGGTGGCAGGCCGAAAAAAGGTCGATAAGCTTCTTACACAACGACAACTAATGTATCTTCGTGTATATGTGTGTGTGTGTGTGTGTGTGTGTGTGTGTGTGTGTGTGTGTGTGTGTGTGTGTGTGTGTGTGTGTGTGTATTAATACTCGCACTATATACTAAGTGAAACCTTAACGTGTTGCACAAATGAAATATTATTTACAGTACAAGTTATTTAATAGCAGATCGGACTTCCATGCTTTTTAATAATCTCTCTTACACGCAGCGGCATAGGGTCTGTTAACTTCTTACAAGTCTCAGAGGTAATACTAATGCAGCAGTAGTGAAGCCTGTTAAACAGCTCACCAGAGTTGTAGCAAGCACTGAATCAGACTTCTAACATTGCTACAACCTATCTTGAAGATACTCTATGTGATTTAGGTCAATTTTTAATCTGGCTGATGAGGATAGGCTGAGCTGCCCAACCAAAATTACAGCGGTTTAAGCCCCCCTATTGCCAAAAATAGCCCCTTAACCCACCACCTCATGTAAGACCCGATAGCCCTTTCCGGATCTCCAGTGCGGGGCTACCGGGCTCAAAGAGAGGCTGTAAATGCTAGCAAGGCGGTGCGACTTCGGCTGTCAGATTCAAATGGTTACTCTGTCGAATGCTCCGCCTTAGCTGATCTCCTTTGGCTCGCAGAGCTGGAGTTCGATTCCAGAACAAGGCTAACATTTCTTGTTAAAAGATGCCAAGGTATTTCTATGAAGGAGATGGCACCAAGGTCTGCTTGGCAGGGCAAACCATTGACGTGCAGCTGGCTTTGTGGTGCATCTACGCAGGGAGATGTCACGCCTGGTAGGGTGCTTGCACTGGCATTTCGTGCTGCACTCCTTTGGAGCACTGCTAGTTCAGAGTCGGTCTCTTGTAGGTGGGGCCCAAGTGGTTCTAAAACACTCAGGCTAATGGATTGCTAGAAAATGCACATTGCTAAATCAGCTCTATAGGCTGCTAACAGCAACGACCTACGGTTACTAACCCTAACAAGGGTCCTTGACAGGAATCACTTAATCCTTGCTGCACAGGACATAGCAAAATTTTGCAACAAAAACTTAGTGCCTATGGCTCCGAGGCAGGTGGCTGGCTATTGCTGCTAGTAAGGAGGGCGGTCAACTGCAGCTTCGGTCGCATTCAGATGGCTGTTCGGCAGAAGCAGTCGACTGCTTACCTGTATCAATGTGGCAGTGCCCAACGGCATGTACAGAATGCTGAGAGGCACCGTTGCTTTGAGATAGGAATTCAGTGGCCATGCTGTGAGCCCTGCAATCGACGACAGAACTTGGCCTGCTTAGGTATTTGCACGTTTTGCGCACATGCCACCGACTCCACGACAGAAATGATGACAACAGAAACGTGGCTGTAAGAAAGAAATAAGATGCATGATGATGAAGATGGTGAAAGCAGTAGCTAGCCTGCAACTGCTAGCTGCAGCTGCAAGAGCAGCAAACAATGAACGGTACGGCACGGCTAGTGGGAGAGGACAAGGCTATCACTTGGTTAGGGCTGCCCCCCATGCCTGCTCACTTGTCATATGCAGTGGCACCTTCGGCTTGCATCATGTTGACGATGTGATTTCCTACGTAAAGAGCTTCCATTCCTCGACTGCTGCTTTCTCCGAGGTGCTGCAGACGTTGAGAAGAGAGAGGGAGAGAGAGCGCAAACGTCAACAGCATACAAGGAAAGTTACGACTTTTACTCTGTGGGTGGGTCCACATAGCAATCTTTGGCGGGGGGGGGGGGGGGGAGCATCAAGTGCAGCGTGTTGGGCGGACATGCCGATTGCTGGCTCTATGCGAATCTGTCGTTGTACCCGACTGATCTATCGACAAGAACAAAACAGTGAGGGGATTCATGCCAGAGCCTGATTACGGGTAGCAGAATTGGCAAGGTGAACAGCAGTCACGCCCACTTGCCTTCGACATATCGTGCAAGATGTTGAGGTCCAGCATCAGCTTATGAACACGGGCATCCCTCGCTGTGATGTGGCACAGGTTTAGAGCATAGCGCCTGTTAGCATCAGGAGGAGCTATGAAGTGAGTACTGCCGGCACCACACAAGGTATTGCATGCCATCTCAACGTAGAAAATTCGACTGCAAAAGAGTAGTCCACAAATATCACGGGTCTGCTGTGGAACAGCAGCCCAATAATGTAAACCACACAATCGAATGCTCGATGTAGGCACCGCTCCTGCTGTTACCTCAGCCGGTCATCACCAGACAAACATGAAGACAACAAGTAGGTCTCCCTAAGTCCGTCGGCACCACTGAACCCCTACAACACGAAATATGTGCGAACAAACCGTGCAACTGCAGCTGAAAGCTCTCCTGATGGTACACTCACCGTTAGAATCCTTCCATCTTCCCACAGCATAGCCTCGGAGCCTGAGTTCCATACAAAAAGAACCTCTTCTCCAATCCATGTCGTCGGTACGACTACCTCCACACGAAACCAGTGTGTCGCCCACCTTCAGTGTCCAGAAAGGCACGAATGCATTACAATATTAAAATGGAAAACAGAATGAGTGATCCACGTTAGTGCCCATCCTCTCGCTCATGCCCAAAGCAAAACTGATGCTAGCTTATGCATTATTCAATCTCGTAACCGACCAGCATTTAAAAGAGAAGGATCGATCGAAAAGATTCAAGTACGTACAGATCGATTGGCCACTACAGCTCTTTACCTACTACGTGGAAGGAAATAGCAAGCACCATCAATTATGCCAGCAGCCTGTCTGTAATGTAGGCCATCAACCAAACCCCTGTGGCATAGGCGATGGGCCACGAGCAGGCACAGAGAAACCCTAAGGTTCAAACTAAACACTATCGCCCACATGCCATGTGAGACAAGCATAGATTAGAATTGAAGAGAAAATTAAAATCATGCCCGGGAGAAGTGCATGCAGCAAACAGTAGCCAACTATCCTTGGCCAATTTGATGAAACGACCCGATGACATGCACCCAAGGATCTGAGCTCTTTAAGTGGAACAGGCCTCAGAAGAAACTCTAAAAATATAGAGGCCTGTATTTGGCGACGTTGAAATCACGGTGCAGAGGTTCAATGAGGATTGATTCCCCTTTAACCGTTCGAGCAGTTCTATAAAGAGCTCCTACAGCCGTGTTTGGCCATTCTGAGGCATGCAGCTTACGCAAGTGGACCACCAGTATACCGTAACTATAAACCACGACCATGGCAAGGCCACACCTATTTAACTGTCCGACGGGCTTCATTTCAACAGCTTTCTGCAGAAACATATTTGCTATATCTATATCATGTGAAACTGTAATTCTGACAGACTGCTGCACTATGCAATCACCCAGCAATGCTTTCAACTAAAATTCAGTAGTGCCTTGTACTGCACAGCTCTCTACACAGTAGCTTGCAGACTCTGGTTTATGATTAACAAAACCTATTCACCAAACTGCATGGCATCAGCTGCTCGCTTCAAAGGAATTGTTCGACAGCAACCTCATACGGCAGCCCATTCCCAAGGGACCAACATAATAGACACACTTCTACCAGTTATCTGCATATTTTATAATACAACGTTTCCGTAACTGCTTAGCTGATGAAATTTAAACAGGCCTACCTCACTGGCTAAGGCTTCAGGGCAGGTCTACAGACTGTATGGGAGCTGCAAATTCTTGCAGCTGCTGCCAATTACGTTTGGCTTTGGAGATGATAATAATATGCTTGCATAGTGCCCTCAGAGAACTTAATCTCTCTGTAGGCACTTTACATATGCCGTAAAGGAAGCACGGCCATATGGTTAGTAATAGCATGCATGATTTCAACAAGGATAACATAGTTAAACGTGACACGCACAGGATCAGCAAGCAAGCATGGTTAGTGGCAGCGTGCACAGTGTCAGTCTGCACACATAATCACACAAAGAACGAATCACAAGGACCAACTAAATGCTGTGATAAATAGATGCGTTTTTAGATTTCTTTAAACATTGACAAGTCAGGGGATGTCGAGAAGATAAAAGTTGCGAGTGATTTTCAAGCTTTGTGAGCATTCAAACTAAAGGCACGGTCTCCAAAGAGTGACACACGTGTGACACCATTATCTTCAGTCTCCCCCAAGTCATAAGAGAAAGGGTATTGCTACAAGACAGCTCACACACGCGGTATAAGCTCTTACTATGTACGTGCAAAGTCACTACATAGGCAGCAAGTCCATTTGGTACAACCAGGTAATCACTAAGGCCACATTTCAATGGCCATTACTCTGCCGGCCTGCTTTCTCGGAGTGACAGTCGTGCTTTAGAGCACTCTCTGTATTTCATCTAAGGCATGTTAAATTGTGAGCATAGGAATCGTAATAGCACAATAATATGTTTCGATACATATCTACAAATGACAAAGTGCAAAGATGACCAGATTTAGAATGACATATAAACTCATCAGCATGGGCATCACTGGCACTGCATTGCAGTGATTCAGGTCCTATTTCAGTGAGAGACTCCAGAATATTGATGTGACTGGACAAAGATCATCCGAGTAACCTCTGAAATATGGGGTACCTCAGGGCTTCGTGCTTGGTCTTGTTCTTTTCACGGTTTATACTCATCCTCTTGCCGATAATTCTATGCGGATGACACTCAGTTGTACCTTTGCTTTGATCACTCCCAGCCCTCCAGCACTATCGAATTCTCTCAACTACCTTGCTGCATGTATTGATGGCATCTGCACATGAATGGCAGAAAATTTTCTTAAATTGAATGATGATAAAACCACTTTATTAGTTATGGGCAAACTAGGTGTGATTCAGAAATTTGGAAAGGCTAATGCTCAAAGTCGGCTCTGCCAGCATATCTCCTGTTGAATCAGATCGGAATCTAGGTGTCATGTTCCAAAGTGACCTTTCATTGAACGACCACATCACCTCCACAGTCAAATATGCCCACTTTCAGCTAAATAACATTGCTACATTCGGGCTTATTTAGACAGGGATACCACATCTAAGTTGGTCCATGAATTTGTGAAATACCATCTTTACTTCTGTAACTCACTGCTTGCTGGTCTACCAGCCTGCGCAATCAGGCGCTTACAGCTGGTGCACAATTCTGCAGCTAGGCTTGTCTGACGTCGTGAGCCTCGTAGTTGCCACATCACACCACTTCTTGCCGACCTGCACTGGCTCCCAGTCAAGCAATGCATCGACTTCAAGGTTATTTCATTCAATTTAAGGTCCCTTCATTTTTTGGCTCCAGCCTACCAATCAGATCTACTCTTCCACCAGGCTAAGCGTCATACCACCTGCTTTTCGGAATGGAACTTTTTACCTATACCTTGTAAATATGAATAAATAAATAAAATTCATTTGTATTGCGCCCTAAGAGAACTTAATCTCTATTCAGGCGATTCACGTATGCCTCCGGCTGGAGCCCACGACTTCCGTGAGAACTTGGTCGGGGTGAGCACCTTAACTGCTGGACCAAACCAGCTCAGCTAACAAACCTCAAATCTTTTGGAGACCCTGCCTTTAGATCGTATGCTGTCAAAGCCTAGAACTCCCTCCCGACTTGAATCACGACATCCCCTGACTTGACCACATTTAAAAAGACACTAAAAACACGCCTATTTATGACAGCATTTATTGGGTCCCTGTAATTTGACCTTAATGTGCCTATGCATTCTGACACTGCATGCTGCCACTAACCATACTTGCATGCTGACCCTGTGAATGTCACCCCTAACCATATTCTTGTTGTTTATTGAGCATGCTACTACTAACCATTCAGTCATGCTTCCTTTGCAGCAACCGTAAAGCACCTAGAAAGAGATTGAGTTCTCCAAGGGTGCTTTATCGAGTGTTATTATTATTATTAAGAACACTGTAGTTCATAATTGCTGAAAATTCTACCATCCAAGCTAACAAAGATGTTAGCATCAAAGTGCATCGATCCTCTAACTGCAGCTCCCATGTTGCTCTCTAGAAATTAATTGGGGCGACTTTCAAGGATCTTCTATTAATCCACTTATTGAAAAGTGAAATCTACTAGGTGCTCTGACTGATTTTGTTTAGTCAGTGGCAGAAGTCGGTTTTACGAATTTTTCCATGCTGATCAGTCGGTTAGGGATCTTCAATTCTATAGTCTAATTCTAACCAATGGATTGAAATTAGCTGCCAATATATATTAGCTGCCAGGATTACCAAAGTAACTTACAGCAGAGTACTTGCCGGGAATAGAGGAAAAAAGAGCAAACTGTACTCCATAAGAAGTTGCTATAACAGGTGATATTTATCCGGTAGCCAGTTATAGGCAGGCGTTAAGAGACTGACACAGACTTACTAAAAATAAAATTCCAAAAGTTGGGCAAACACTCACTTTTTTATATTATCAACAGATATGGTAGATTTTGATCATTGGCTCGAATAAAGATGAGGTCACTTTTATTCACGTGTAGGTGTCTTGTAGGCACATACACACTCGGCAAGCTGGTTCACAGCATCTTTTCCTGCTACAAACTGTGTTATAACTAACAACCACTGCATCATCTAGCATACTGCCGACATTTGCCTCTTTATTTTGCACAACCTGGACCCTTTACAGTGTTAAGATGGTACACAGTTTGCAAGCATTATCTGGCTGCTCACCGACTTCATGCAGCCGTGCTGATTTATAAATAATGTACCAAAGAACAAGCATATCACTGCTAGGACTGCCCTTATTTTCCGATCAATCTCTGTTGGGGCATCTTCATCGGCAATTACAACAATAGCCAATGGCCCAGCCATCTCCCAATTCTCTGCACGACATTTTACCACTCGATCTCTTGCATTGAATATAAGATGGCTGTATAATAAAATAGGTAAATAAATTGCATACACGATAGCTGTATGAGCACGACATGCATATGATGAAGGCAGTAGGAAATTCACTTCAAATCCTATACATGCAGTCTGCACAAGAATGTGCTTCAGTAAAGTACATAGCAAGATGCTCAGAATGCATTCACCCATCACTGTTGCACAATAAAATCGTCAGCTATTGGTCAACGACATGCACTCATGAGGCTTGGATAAGCACTCACGTTGGTCCATATGAGGTTCCAATGGTTGTTTCCGAATAGGATCCACTAACTGCATCAGCATACGAAATCCTGCCTGGTGCAGCATAGTGCAGAAGTGACTTCACAGGCAGCCTCTCTTTGTATAACCTGGCGACGTAATCCATCAGACACACTTAAACTACTAGGAGGCGATAATGATTGCATGCATCAATGAACAGCAGACCATCCGCCTGCAGCGACCGTGCAAAGGGCTTCGCCGAGATGGAGCCAATGATGGACAGACCATGACCCACTTCTTGCCAAAGGCATCCAGTCATGGTAGGTCAGAACAGAGTGTGCTGGGTGGCTTTTCAATGCTACGTGCCCCCTTCGAATCGGTTCGAGTGGTAGAGGAGGGACTAGTGCCCATTGGCCCTCTTCCCTAAACCTAGGCAGTGAGAGCATCAACACTGGCACACTGGGAAGCATCAGGCGACTTCACTTTGAGCTGCCACAGCATCATTGAAAAGAGATGCCCTTGGTGAAACCCTGCGTCTGGCACAGAAACCTAGGCAATAAGAAGAGAGCAACAAGACAGCCGAAATGTCAAGCTTGCACCACTTTGATTACCCCCATGTGCTACCCACCAGCAGGTATGAGTGCCATGCAAAGATCTGCAAAGGTAGGGGTGAATGGAGATTCCATATGCATCAAGATCTAACTGCTGACCACTGGTCTGTCACTGTAAATCCTTGTTGAATCAGCTCACTAAAAATATAAATATAATTCATTTGTATAGCACCCTAAGAGAACTCTCTCTATTCAGGCGCTTCACATATGCCACGGGGTTCGAGCCCACGACCTCGGCCAGACCTTGATCGGGGCACTACGAATAGTAGCAAGTGTTACTACTCCAAACTATACCGATTAGCTAGCTCTGTGTATGCTTGCAAAAACATGTTGGTAAGCACACACATGTGCGTGTGCGCGCACACACACACACACACACACACACACACACATACTCGCCTACCAGTCGCGGCCTTTGCAGGCCTGCCTATCTAAGGATTGTTACAAGCCATAACTGGCAACGACACTTAAGAGATTAAAAAATTTACTCCATTACAGGCTACTTGCAAGGCAGAATTCCACAAGCAGCGTTGTCATTTACGACTACTACTACTTATAATAATAATATAATTCATTTGCATAGCACCTCAAGATAACTTAATCTCTATTCAGGCGCTTCACATATGCCTCGGAGCTCGAGTCCAAGACCTCAGCCAGACCTTGGCTGGGGCGAGCACCTTAACCGCTGGACCATACCAACTCGACAAAGAGATTAGGGGGCTCAGAGCATCTTTAGAAGACTTACGCCTTGAGGCTACGAACTGTCTGAGCACTGCTTGTGAGCCACTGCAAGATGGGTAGCGACAGACATCAATCTCCGGGAGTCCAACCAGACAACTGAACTAAGGAAAATAGGCTGAGGAAACTTAAATCCGTCAAGCGATCGTGCTTCCTTTGCAGCAAATGTAAAGTGCCCAGAAAGAAATTGAGTTCTCTGAGGGCACTACGTCGAATGTATTGTTATTATTATTAAGCATCACTGTATTAGCTGGTCCAGCACCCCTCCCCAGGTCTGCAGAAGTTTTACAAGCGTGAAAACCCATGATTAGGTTATTCAAACTGGTAGTGGGAGAGAAGAGATGCTATGCGCCACGTCAGCTCTGAAACTTTCGACATGGACTTTCGGCTAAGAATGTTTTCGATAACCGCCATCTGACCAGTGCTTTCACAATTTAATAAATATGCAGCTTGATGCAATGTCTTGTAGAATAACTGTAACTCACATACACACGAATACTCACATAACTCACATACACACGAATGCAAGCAAGTACACATACACTCACACACACACACACACACACACACACACACACACACACACACACAAATTTAATAATTCACACACAATTTAATAAATATGCAGCTTGATGCAATGTCTTGTAGCATAACTGTATGACTCCAATGATGGACCAGCACGAACTAGATTAAACATAGTTACACGTGTTGTGTAATACAAATTTATTTAGGGCCAAAATTTAGTCGAATACACTGAGTTCGGGTCCAAATCTGAAAACTATTGAGATGAGAGTCTGTGGTACGTACTGCAGGCTACCCGGTTCAGCCGCCTTCCGATCTGGTGCTCTGCAGGCAATTGTACCCTTCTCCCGACGCCTCTCCAAAACCCTGATATTCGCTAAAAAAAAAAAAAAAAAAAAGTTGAGCATCCTACGCGGCCGGAAAAAATCCTCCGGCCCTAACGGAAGAGCCGGCTCTCCTAGTCAGGAGCTCACCCACATTTCTGCTACATCGAGCCACAAAGCACCAAGTCCTTGGCTCTTCGACGCTACCAACACCCGGCACTCCATAGAAAATTTTTGCCTGAACGCTAGAGGAATCCTTATACGAGACTGTTTGTTCTTTGATTGTCAACTGCAGAGACGCCAATAGAAACTTGTTGCTAACGCTGGTGGAAAGCAAAACACTACAGGCTGCTATTGCTTAATGTCTCCGATAATTAACACGTACGTTAGCGGCAACAACTGGATCACTTCCAACATTTCACAGATGTGTAATTGTGCGCAGCTCGCTTTTATGTCGCTATTCTTCAGCTCATTTCCGTGTCATCTGGTCATAGCTGCTGAGGCAGTAGCTCCCAGTGCCATTGGTTGGACTTTCACGGCTTAGTGCAAAACAGTCGTTGCGGTACATAACCTAGGAGAATGGTTCACTACGCACCATTACTTTCGGCTTCGCAATTGCATAGCTTAATAAAGAGAATGGACCAGAGGGGCGTGTCAAAGACAACGACCATGCGAGAGTTCAAACACGCCCAAGAGGAATGGGAACTCCAGCAACCTGCTAGCCGCTGTACCGGCGAAGCAGAAGTTGGAGGCCTTGGAGAGCCTAGCAAACCATTAGTGGAATTATGGTGCGGAGACGCATATCTCCAGTACGTTTCACTGAGTAGATTCCGTCGGAACTCAAATGAGATAGTACATGGAACAGCGATACCTTTGGGATGGGTTAGGCAAGCGGAATACGCCGCTCGTTATGGCTGTAATGGGGCTGAGTTACCCTTACTTCGAGTGCAAGTTCACGTCGGAAAAATAAACGCTATGGGTAAACTTCTCCAGGCGTTCACGCGTCGTCCTCGCGTGCTTAAACGCAGGCGCCCGGAGGGGCGGTCCCTTCGAAGCTGCGTCCATATTTGTAGCCTTGACCTAACAACGCCAGACCACCCTTGCCTGAATCGAAGCCGAAAACGGTGTGCTTCTAAATTGCTTGTGAACTCAGGCGCTATTTGAAATTGAATAGTCAAGTATACGAATAAAACAAGTACAATTTTTAGTTTCTTCATCTGCTTGCGATTGGACTCGCGGGGATCGGTCGGCAGCGTATATCGCGCCTTCATGGATTTGTTCGACGATCTCCCAGCACCAAGTAGGTTATTTATTTCTCTTTGTAGCTGTCACGTCGAAATATTTGCCTTTAGAACGCACGAGCGTCCATTTCCGTGCTGCGCCCAGCTTTGTGCGTATCTACGTTTCCCAGCCAGCCGTGTAGGTTTGGCACGCGGAGAAAAATTCATTCAGCCTTACGAGACGACAGGACGGAACTGAAACGCTTTTGAGCTCTTGCAGCCTTGCACGACGGCGCATTTCCTCATTTTCAAGTGAGGAGTGCCCAGCTCTTCTTAATCGTGCACTAACTGATGTCGAATGCCTTCGCTCGCCCTGTAGGACGTCCCCAACCAGCGATACGGTGTGAATTCTGTGGATAGCTACAGACTCTTACCGTTCTTTCGGTATCGGCTTTTTCTGCTAAAAGTCTTCGTTTAAAATCATACTTCGGACGGCCTCTTTCGAGTCCGTTCGAGCATGCCGCCCGTCTCCACCCAACCTGAACGTTGTATCTGCAGTTTAAAGGTTTTTGTATTATCTAGTCACGCCTTTCGCTCCAAGTTTTCTAGCTTATGCACGCGTATAAGGCATTAGAGTAGGGCTGTACTAAAGGCTGTTTTATTGTACCACTCTTGTACTGTTCGTGGACGTAGCCGATAAAACTGGCTGGAGACCTCTTTTTCGTAGTTGTGCTTATTTTCCTGTCTGACGTTGCAGCTTCTAAATCGTATCTTTCATTACAGAGCGTATTGGCATCTTGCTGTAGCTCTTAATCTCTATTCTACTTTTTTTGTAACAAATGCTATTGCTTATGAAAGTGCCATTCAGTCCACGTGTGTTGTATTTTCCGGGATAATTTTGTCTTGCAGCAGCAGATGCAGCAGCGGTTACGAACGGAAGCTCTGTGAAGACCAGCGAGAAAGAAAGAGAAGTCGCTGCTCTGCCGGATGCACACTCTTTGAAGCGTAAGAGCATCGATGACGTCCAATGTCCTCCTGTTGATGCTAAGATTAAGAAAAATGGTGGTATGTCCAATTTTCTTCTCGTACTGAACCGGCAGACGAATGCTTTTTGTGTTGATATCCTGTACGCCTGATCTAACGGCTACTCTCTCGTACTTTCTCGTGCTGACCATGCCATGTACGTGTCGGCGAGAAACGATTGGCATGTACCAGGCTTCTGTAAGCTGGGCACACTGCTGCTGCGTGGGCTGCTCTTGCCTGTAGCATTGACATATCTCGTGGTATCATTCCTGCATCCGCATGTGGGAGAATCCACCATGGTCTCTTGCCATATCATGGCGAGCGCTTGTCGGTGCTGCCTGTGTCGCGCAAAGGGCCTGGGCTTTTTTTAGCAGCTTGACCTTTAGGTCATGATTTAGAGTATCGCTTGTTCGATTGAGCTCCCGAAAGAGCAGCCATCTGAGCCATACTTGTCGATGACCGGCAAGGAGCCTCGCCCATGCCGGCCTTCACCTGCCCTTGCCGGCCTTCACCTTTGAGCTTCACCTACTCGTAGGCACTGCAGTTATTAATTTCATCGACAACACCGAGTTGCACCGGCAATGTAGTGTCCCGATGGCTTGCCCACCCTTAATGTGTGTCGTAGCTCGTGTTCAAGAGTGTCATGACAGAGGGATGGGGTAATTTAGTTGATACTTCAATCGCGGTGGGACGTCTTGTTCTATCTCATTATTCAGTCCCATGAAGCTGCACCAGGATCAGGAAAACTTGCTGACTCTGCTGGCTGGGCTCTGCAGGCTCGATACCGGTTCCCAGCATGTGCCGGGCTGTTTGCTGCAGCGGATCATTTGGCTTCAATGCTTGTGAGACCTTTTGTGAGGGCGATGTTGCCTCCTGCCTCTCCTCTTTGCTGCTTTGAGGAGCACAGCAGGCATGCCCAGACCTGGTGTCGAAGATTGGAAACCTGCATTCGGTCACCAGACCGTTTAACGACTCGCATCGTTGTGACACACTACGAATCGGTTTGATTACCGACTGCTCCATCTTTTTCTTGGTGAGACGAAAAATTATGTACAATGCTGGTAGGGGGACTTCGGCTGCTAATAAGACCGCTCGTAAATAAGATCAAAACCGTGAGCATCACGCGATAGCGGTGGAGGATTTTCAAAGACGATCGATTGCGCTGGCGCTAGGTGGCCGCCTCGACACCACCTCCATTGCCGATGTGAGGACAAATAGAGTGGCCGCTTAGTACTTGACTAATTAGACCACTTGGAAGCGCTAGTACTTAAATTCGATAACAATATTGCAGTGAAGGCTCACGGTGCAACTGTTATGATAATCTACCTTCAGGTGAGTACAGTAGTTTAGGCTAAGGGTTGCAGTATAGTCTGTAGTGGGTGGCTGTGCACGTCCTATTTATAGCAGTATTTAATGGGTCCCTGTGATTCATCTTTTATGTGCTTATGTGCCTTGCAAGTCGAAGGTGGTGAACCGAGAAGCAAAACGAGTGGCTTGAAAGGATGCAACTGTCAATCTAGCCTCGATCTGTGCCTTTAAAGATTTCACAGTTATATACTGTGGTACATCAAGTTTCCTTAGTAATGCTTTTGTGGTTGGGTTGCAATTTTCTATTGCAATTTTCCAATTTTCTTTGACAGTCTGCCTTACTCCACCAAAGTGGTAACAGGGACTTCAGTATGTCGAGGCTGCAGTTGGTGACTGCGATTCATCGTTCTTGAGTGTAGTCAGCAGTCAAGCATGTCCGAATTTTTTTTAACTGCCGGCAGCTCGTGCAACCTTCTGTTGTAGACTTGTGTAGCCTGAAAAGCTATTGCTGTGAACGTCAAGGCGAGAGAGAGGAGATGCAGGACGCTCATGTCATCATGGACTCATTCACTAACTTGTTATTGCCTGCTGCAAGTGGCGACAGTGGCTGCATGTAAGAGAAGCTGTTGTCGTTAAGCTCGCCGCGTGTGCTCTTGTGACACTCGAGTTAACTTTGTGAAGCATGCATATTCTACAGCAGCAGCATCGATATTAAGGAAGCTGTGCTGCTGTGCACTTTCAGATTTGGCAATACATCGCTAGTGGCCGTTCAAACTTTGAGATCGCTGCGAGCCATTATCCATTCAAGATCGCTTTGTCGACATTGTGCACGTGCACATATGCTGTGCGTGCGACATTTTTTTGTATTTTGCACTCAATCAGTGTACTTGTGCCAAGTCAGGAGATTGCTAAATATTCGATTTGCTCTGCATTCTGGACTCTATACACCGTGCTTTATGCTCGCTTTGGTTTTTGCAGATTGCGGGCTGCCTACTATGGCGTTTTTGACGGCCATGTGGGTGCACGAGCATCCGCCTATGCTGCCAAACATCTACACGTGAATATTGCTGCCAAATTCCCAAAAGGTTGCCTGGCCTTGTATACGTAACTCAGTCTGCGTTTGCTCAGCCAATATTCCTCTGCGATGGCCCCGTATGCCGAGGTAGCTTTTTCTGCGCATGGCAAAGGGGCACCTGCCTGCAGGTGCTGCACGTGCTGAAATTTGTCAACCGATTCGCTGCAACTTTGTTGTAGGAAATATGGAAATTGTTGAAAGAGACATCAAAAGGTGCATTTTGGAAGCGTACAAGAAGACTGATGAGGATTTCCTAAAGGAAGCAACAAAAACGTAATTCGCCTGTAGTTGCTTATTGCCACACGACTTCAATATTACCGTCTCAAACCAAACGCCTGAACTGCACTGCTCGGCCAACTGAGCAGGACTAAGCAGTATACTCTAAATTATTTGCTTGTGGCGAGTTTTCTCTGGGCTATTGTTTCCTGGTGGTGGTTTGGCCCCTTTGGCAAATTTCCGGCTATGTGTGCTCCTGGATAGGGAGGTGTATATTCTTATGATGCCTGCACTGCTAAAAGGTGCAGGAATGAACCATTTGCTTGAGAAAGCTCACGTGATAGTATGTGTCCGCTAAGGCACGCAAAGCTCATGGCGACTGTCGTCTGGCATGCATGGCAGCTCCTTGTCCTTCTGTAGAGGATTCTGCATGTGCTCGTAACTTTCGTCACAACTGAAGATTTCCAGCTTGGTAATTTACCGTGGTAGAAGAATACAGTTTAGCGACAATGAGGACCGCGTGTAGGGGTGGCTACTGTTTCGATAGGAAGCAGCTACGCCAACACAGCTGGGTGCATGCATCATCTTATCCACTGGCTGCTGCAGGCTATGCCGATTCAATCAGCTCATTCTCATGTCATTCAGCGTCCCTCTGAGCTCACGAAATTGATGAGCTATTACGGCATTGGCTTCCAGTTTCGGCATTCGCAGATGCAACTTCTAAGGCACTGCCTTCCTTCTTTCATGTCCAGCAACCCAACGTCTTGCTGTGGTAGCATTGTTTGAATCCGGCTATCAGATCAGCCTCGGATTTCATTGTTTGCTGCATATGTCTTTTCTGTTGACTCCTCTTTCTAAGTGCCTAGATGCCTTGCTTTTGAGATACCAAGTAGACATGAATGCAGATCCTGTGTTGTCATCAATAGTTGGGTCAGAGTCCCTTAACTTCTCACTGTAACTGAACTAATCATACGGCTGCATTGGAAGCAGGTGAGTGTTTAGGGCTGTAACCAATGGTTCAAGAAATCATCAACTCCTGAGGATAAGATTTAGTCTTATTTTGCCCGGGTGCTGTGATATCTCTTGAGTGTGTCATGGTACTTGACGAATCCCGTTGTTGGATCAGCCACGATTTGATATTATTTTTCGGTGGCTTGCGAGGGCTTTCAGAAATGCATAGGCTATCGTCTTTAACTGCTTGTGGGCCTAGAGGGACAGGTATGTGTGCACATGACACGTTCTGCTGCCAACTCATCCGCTAAAGATGAGCTGTTTTTATTGTTTGGACTGTGAAATGGTGGCAGGCTATTTCAGAGAATTCTGTTCGTTTGCTCGTGAAAGGTGCGCTCTGCTTGGTTGGGGCAATGTGAAGAATCTGGGGGGGGGGTGGGTGGGATCCAGCCTACGCAGCAGTTGACAAGTATGGTTTTACTGCATGTGCACCAGCCTACGTCTAGTTATATTTAATGGCCGTGTCAAGATATTTTAGGTTGCTAATTCAAGATCGAAATATTACATCAAAATCTTTGTTGTCCCTTGTTTTATTTAAGCATTCGCATAAAAAATTATGTTTGGATCATTTTGCATGCTGGATCGTATGTGGGCTTGAGAATGTACAAGTACATGATTTTTTCTAGAAAGCCGTCGTGGAAAGATGGTACTACTGCCACGACTTTGCTGGTGTTGAATAACACCATGTACGTGGCCAACATAGGAGACAGTCGGGTAAGTGCCTGGTTGTGTTCACTTTTGAGTCGAGCTAGTATTGCAACAAAGGATTTTATAAAGCTTCCACTGAAGCTGCAGGATTGTCTTGGCTCTCAAGTGCTGAAAAGAAGGATTAAGATGACACTGCATTTTCGAGAAGCTTTTTCTTTTACTTACACTTAAAACAGCCTACGTAGTGCAACGCAGGGCTGTAATAAGCAAGGGTAATTTTAAAGACATAGCCGGAACTTTCAATACGTGCACCAAAGCATTAATTAGGCCACCTTTTTTGGTAGTCGTTTGATGGCACTGACTGTAGTATGCAGCAATTATAGAGGGCTGTATGCATCTGTCGTATGCCATACTAGTGCCAATCTAAATCGCATCACTGACTGTGAATATCCCACATTTCCTCGATGGTATCTAGTTCACGGTTTAGTTTTCTTTTAGAGTAATTCGGCATAATATAATTTTTTCCCCAATCGTTTCTTCTGTGGGCATTAACGCGTGTGGGCTCACTTGGATTTTGCATTCAGGGCTAGTACCATGATTACTGTATGTTTGTGGTCATTTTTAATAGAAAACATTGACTATAGATGTGCTCTTATATGGTCGGCGTGAAAATGCTTGTCTCTAATGGTTTGGATTAGCACTGTTGGGTGCTGGTGCCTCTCTGTGGGCCTACTTGTAGTTTGTCTGATTCTGAGCCTGCGGTTAGCTAGCAGTGTGCTTTCTTTGATTTTGTTCGTGGTTTCGTTCGTGCATTTAGATGCTTACTTCGGCCATCTATGTGCGCTTGTGTGTGTGTGTGTGCGTGCGCGTGCGTGCGTGCGTGCGTGTGTGTGTGTGTGTGTGTGTGTGTGTGTGTGTGTGTGTGTGTGTGTGTGTGCGCGCGTGTGTGTGCACATGTGTGCACGTGTGTGGTGTCTTGGATTGCTAGTTTATGATTACTCGATTTCTCCCTGGCCGTTTGTGCTGTGCTTTGTCCGGCTTTTTGCCCTGTAAGCTTTTATATGTACTACCAGCTCATTTTCAATAGGCAGTGCTGTGCCGGAAGAGTAAAGGACCGGACGGAGCATCAACGCTGCTGCCGATCGTTCTAACGAAGGACCACTGCCCCACTGACTATGACGAGAGGATGCGAGTCCAGAAGGCTGGCGGGACAGTTCGGTGTGCCCTTTTGCAGCCTTGCTCTGGGGGGGGGTGGTGGTGGTGGGCGGAGGTGCGGCTCGTCCTTTTTTTTCTGTAGAGTGCATGTACCTCGGTCTGGCTCTGCTTGTGCTTCGGTACTTCTGCTTCAACGTACTTCTCGTACCTCAGATGCGTGCTTGACTTTCTGGTCTTCTGTTCCTCTCTTCTCCCTTCTTTTTCCTGCATAGAAACTCGACGCGTACGGCTGCTAGTAACGTAGAGACGTTTCTTCTACGTCGTCCAGGATACAGCTGCAAAACGTAACTCTTTCAGGGAATAAGCTGGCAAGCTCTGCTAGTTTCTAAGCACTGTTTGCTGGCTGTGGTACGTAGCTGGTGCTGGTATCATCCTAGCTTCATTAGAAAATGTGTACAGGCTTCAATTCGCAAGTTCTCGTTTGCTTTCAAACGTGGTCTCTACACCTAGTCCTTGAGCAGACGTTCTGGCCCATTTCCTGCCACAGACAGTTTGCTGGTCTTGTATTGCACTCAATACCCTCATTATAACCTCCCTTCCATTTGCTGCATCGTAGTTCAATACACATAAGGGGGGATCAACTGTGGCAACCTGTCACAAATCTACGTTTACTTCTCGAGGAGACACCTGAGCAATAGGACTGGCAGTGCAACGAAAATCGCATTTGCTCAGTGGTGCAGGAAGAAATAACCGACTCATGAGTGAATGAAAAGACGCAGTGACGAAGATGAAAGGCGTAGTGTGGTGGCTTGGTTTTTCGGTACATTCCTAGGACTTTGTTCTGATCGCCGGCTCCCGTCAACCTTTTGCCTCTTCTTGCCGTTCTTGTCGTCATCTCTTGTGGTGACATCAGAGGGATTATACTAACGTTAATAGATGTACCTGCGAGACATATCCTAGTTTTTATGTTACACAAGCGATTCGTGTGCAAAATTGAATGGTAGGCTCCCCATTATTTGCCCCATGCGATTTCTTCGTGTACCTCCGTGCCATCGTTATTCGTATGGTTTTCTCTTCAAGACACTGTAAGATGCTGTCGCACAGCCAGTGCACCTGCTTTGTAACGAGACTAATTCGCCCGTATGTGACTGACCACTTTGAAAGTAGGTGTTGTCTCTTTCACTCCAGCATATTTAGTTCTGTTCCGTTACGATCGGCTAGTACTAAGCTTAAGTTCTGTTTGATGCCTATCGGCATACAATGCAATATCCAGTTATAAGACATCGCTTCCGAAAAAAGGCACGCGGTTCTTCTTAACTTGTGCATTTGGTGTCATCAGAACCGTGTGCGAATAATGTCTGTTGACGAAGTAGTATGTTATGGTTAGATTAATTGCTGTCCTGGTGTGGCTCAGGGATACGGTGCTTGCCTTTGACGACCGAGATCGTGGGCTCGAGCCCTTCTGCATTTGTGAAGAGTCGGGATAGGCACCAGGTCCTCTTAAGGTGTTGTAGGGATTAATTGTATATAATTGGATTGGTAGTGGGCCTGACGAGCTTTCAGCAAAATCACGATTTACAAAGAAAAATGTGAGATGTCTATGACTATGTGTTTCCGGGATCGCAGTTTTGCTCTTTAGCAAAGTGCATGGTTAGTTTTTTTAGGCTTAAATTGTTATCATTTTGCAATGACCTATTGCTATTGCTGACCATATTCCCAAAGTGTCTACTTGATATATTAGCCACGTAGTTGAGTGAAGTTCAACATTAACGTTTACATGCCATTAGATCAGTACTAATAGTGCATTGAAGACCGGTTGCTGTAAAGTATTTGTGGTGTAACCTATCTTACCTCTTGGTGTCGTGTTTACCTGGTTATCGTAAACAGGAGTAGTCGTTGTACTGGTGAACACTAAGCAGTCCTTCAATGGCTATTTTGGTGCTTGTAGAGATGGCCGTGTTCAAGGTCAGCTGGAAGTTTCAAGGTCTATTGGAGATGGTCCATACAAAACACACGGTGTGGTCTCAATCCCTGATGTGAAGCGCTGTGTTCTGACCGACAATGACAGGTTGTTTGAGAGCTTTCAGTACTGCCAGCAATTCGGATTAGTAGTGTACAGTAACTTTATGTTAGAGATTTTGCTTACGTGAGTGTTTTCTGTACTTATCCAACGATCAATGAGGGTATGTGCGTTAACCTGGTTGACGTGAATTCTATCATGCTTGCCAAGTGCCTCCTCTTAAGAGCCAGGGTCGCTTTAGTGTTAATTATGGCTTTTGAAAGCTGGCAAATGTTTGTCACTTCCAATGTCCAGTCACAAGTGGCGCTGTGCATGCAGGCCAACCTCTCACTGTGTAGTTCGGTTCGTATCCTGCTAAAAGTAGATGCAGACCAATCAGTTTTAAATACTCCAGCTCCATTCAGCTGATAGCATGTGAGGATGCGCGTTTTGATTTAGGAGAAGTGTACTGTTAGCACGGCTTTAGTCCCACCCGATACAATTGAAAGCTCTTTTTAGTGATGGTTTTGCATTGAATTGATCATCCCTCGAGTTGTCTCCCTGCTATCACTGTTGTGAGACTACTTGCCACAGTCACTGTGATAAGGACTGCTAGCTTGCGGCGATTTCAGTCCAAGCCGAACGGACTGACTCGGCAGATCTGCAGGCCTCCGCCATTGTAGAGCCATGCCACCCAACTGTGATGGTGTGTACTAGCCCCGAACCTTCCAAATTATGCGTATTTTTATTTGAGCGATGTATTCTTCTGAACTTTTCTGGCTTGTTTGTTGCTGTTAAAATATTCTTTGGGCTAGGGGTGACTGTTGGTCTCTTGCAATGAGCTGTCATTTTGGCTTATGTTGCTGACCTGTGTACTTATAGTGTGTTTGTTGCTTTTTCTGGATTCTGAAACTTGTGATTCTACTATTGTTATCCTCTTTGATGTGTGGCTTTGATGTGGGCTTGTTTTTAGGTTCATAATTATTGCCTGCGATGGCTTGTGGAAAACTTTCACAAGTGAAGAAGCTGTTGCATTTGTTGATGCACAGCTGCAGGTACACGTAGCTGTGCTGCTGAAAAATTATGCTATGCAGCTTTTGCTTCCGTGTGTGTGCGCTCAAATCACGATACTTTTTGTTTTCATGTATCTGCCATCCCAATCACTTCCGATTGTTGTACTACTTGTAGGAAATACTTGTCCGATTTTGACGTGGGTTACTGTAAATATTTTTGCGCATGAGTTGCTAAATTAAAACTGTTAGTGTTCGGGCTTATTGATTTGTCCCTCCTTCTTTTTAGGCCTACAAAAAGCAATATCACATTCTATACCTCATTCATTTGTCGCTCGTTGTAGCAACAGCTTGCTGTTGGAACTGAAATTCCTGAAGGCAGGTCTATAGATGACTGCAAGTATGAGCAGGCATGTAATCGAATAGTTGCTGAGTCACTGCGAAAGTTAAGTGGAGATAACGTGACAGCTTTGATTGTCATGATCAAGCCACCCATATGATGGCGATTGTCGGCATTGGTCTGTACCGACACTACCAGCTTTGTCAGTTTTGCACTGGTAAAGAACTGTGGCCCCTTGGAGATCGTGTCAATCCATCAGAGGTCAGACTCTTTAGAAAACTTACCAAGTGTCTTCAAATCACCTAATGGCCTGTTTGTTGTCGTGGTACATTAAGGATGCTAGCGATGTTGTGCCGCAGATGACCTTGTTGTGCTGGGATCCCTGTCTGCCCAGTGGATAATGATCATTTTTCGGTAGGATTTTTGACGTGGCTGTAGTTCCGGTCAGAGTATCTACGATGCATGAGAGTTACTTTGTGCTTTTACATGCTTATAGCATCCTTGCACAAAGTCTTTAGTATACTGCTGCAATGTGCACATGTCGCGACCGTTGCTGTTTTGCTTCTGTCGTGCTCCTTTCAATCGTGCTCGAGCACTGGTCATTCCAGATAAATAATGAACCGGCCAAGCTGTTCGTACACATGTGTACTTGCTGAGGATGCTGACGAACCATCCAGGTTGGCATTGCACTGCACTATGCTCATACTGGCGGCCTTTACTGTAGTTGCTGTGCATTCCAGTTCGATATATTGAATCGTAGCTGTTGTACATCGCTTGAAGTCAATGGAAGTCTGTTGTTGACCAAGCAATGAGCACAGCACCGACCAAGCAGGCTATAGTGACGGGTACTGGCCGAGTTCCGCTGGTAGCAGCGTTGCAGCTAAGGCATTCCTGCAATAACAAAGTAACTTAACCTAGCGAACGAAATGAGCCGCTCAGTGTAAAGGCGGGTAAGTTCGAACTACACCCTGTGCAATGCATTACCAGACGAACACAGAAGCCCTGTGCCCAAAAACGTGTGCATCCGGTTCGTGGCTGAAGCAGGGATGCCGTAGGTATTGCACTCATACACCCTCTCAAGGTCACCTCTGGAGTCCTGTACTCCTAAAACAAAAGATTCAGAATAAGTACTTACTAAGCTCGACGTGCTGCTGAATATACCCGTCATGCAACCATCTCGTTTGTATGTCATAAGCTGCTCGAAGGCATTGCTGCCCTACGAAAAACATTCCGACTTAGCACAATTTTTGTTGAGAATTGAGACAAAAAAACAACTGCTATACTATCCCTATGATGTCCGAGACGTCCACCTAGGTATGGCTAATCATTTTCATGCAATTCGATTAATCTCTTATATTGGACATAGGTGCCTGAAACCAGCAGTGACTGGTAAAACACGATGATGTGACAACATTTGAAATTTGTTTTGCTTCTCCTACTAAGTTACTGGCCCATAATTCAGAATAGCATTTCGGAAGCAGGCATCCTTGTGTAGAATGGCATCGGCACAAATGCCGGTGTACGGATTGTACTGGGGTTTCAAAGAACGGGGATAATTTCGAAAAGTATTGCATGTGTATACTATGGCTGAGGAGTTATTAAGACTGGGCTAAATGCTAGCATTACTCACCTACCGTGGCCTCCTGGGCGAAGCTCATGCGTGCCTGTTGCACGTAGCCTGTTTTCCTGCCCGTCCACTGTCTAGGTTTAGTCTGTTGGAGGATGCTTATTGGCCAATACCCCAAAGAAGTACAGATGTGTTCAGTTGGGTCTGTCTTGTCACTGATTAGTCTCTATGGTCGTGAGAACTTACTAAGGGTCGCAGGCCTAAAAGTTAATGCTACCCTAGTCCATGAGTAGGGAAGCAGCATTGTTGATGCGCTTTTATAATTTTGCAATCCTAGGTACTATATCGCTCGATACCCACGACGGGTGAGCCGCCTGTGGTTGTCTGAAGTTGCTGGTGTAAGGTGGTCAGTTACCTAGCAAGACTGCAAGCATGCCCACAATACTGCTCAATTCCTAGGATCTGCTGAACTGGCAGTTTCTCTTAGCCGTCTCAGCTCATTGAGACAGTGAGGCACAGTGTGGTTTTCCCAACAAGTCTGGTGACATGTTTCGAGTTGCTTACTGGGGTGTAGAACTACACTGGAGCGACGGTATGCAAATATCTCTTTAGCAGAAGTTGGCCAACTTACAAAAAAAAACTAGGAAAATATAAGCTGGCGTGACAGGGTGGCGGTTCCTGCCTAAGCCAAACTTATTTTCCAGTTCTTCAATTCTTTACTAGGGCATCTTACGCTCTAGGGTACTTTTCTCAACGGCGTGCAAAGAAGCTTCAGCTATGTCCGATAAGGCGAAAAATTAGAATCACATGATGACCGCTCGAACGATTTATGTATCAGTTTGTTACTATATATGTATGATTTTGTCTAATAGAAGTGATTCGATTTCTCGGTCTCAGCGGAAAGAAAGAATGTCGTCTCCTGATTCTTCGTATCTGTGTCGTTTTTTCAGTAACTTGTCTTCGGTTTTGGTCTGTGTTTCTGTCCTCTACCCTCCTCACTTTCGTTCCCAATGGCTGAGAGTCACTAAGGTACTGCTACCTTTCGGGGGGGGGGGAGGTTGAGGGCACACAGAGGCCTGAAAAATTCATCGGTGAAAGCATTTTAATGGAGCCTGGGATTTCCTTGTGCAGAAAATTGCCCTCACGCCCGAGCTCATATGCACTGTCTGCTGAAGGCGAAGAACATTTGACCTACCTTACCTACTTATTAGCACAGGTGGCAAAACTTCAAGAAAGGGCTCCTTTCATAACATGCCCCGTCCGAGAATTTCTTAACCACCGACTTTTCCCCTTGCTAACAGACCATTTGTCAATACCTAGCCTGACATAGTGTACCTACTAAACCGGCACGCCGGCCAATCGCGGGACATGCTGTTTACACTTACTTGAATGTAAAAGCCTGGCCAAAATGACGGATATTACACCTTCAAACTAGCCTCCGACCGCTTTGAGTGTTGATCGAGATTCGAATGGAAAGCGGTGGGGTGTGAATGAATGTCAGAGCATGTAACGGTGCAAATAATAATGTCCTTTTTATAGCGCCAAAAGAGAACTTGATCTCCATTCATGTGCTTTTCAACTTGCTGCAGGAAAAGCAGTAACTAATAGTCGGACGACAAACAAGGTATCCTGGCAACACTGGCTTCCTGACATAATTCTCACCACACGAGGGCAAGTAGGTCAAAAAGAAAGTTCAGCCGAAGCGAGATACTTCCCACATGCCTCAGTGTCCCAATGGCTGGCCTTTATTCGGGCGCTCTCTGGCTGCTCTGAGTGGGCGATGCCGCTATCCGCGAGGCTCATGCAATGGCTGGCGGCCCTCGTGTGCTTCGCTCCGAAACGGCAGCCGATAAGTCGGTTGGACCACTTACCCAGCATCCTTCCGACGACGGGCAGGGCACCTTTTGAGCTTCGCACACCACCGTTCCAATAGCTGACTCGGGAGACACTTCGCACTTTTGGCACAGCGTTTGATTACTTGCCGGACTCTTTGTCGACATCTGAGACGAGCCTAAAGAATACGTGTAGCAACTGCTTATTCCTGTTGTTTTTCAGCATACTACTAACAAATCGATAGTGCTTTCTTTGCAGCAAATGTGAAGTGCCTAGAGAGAGGTTGAGTTCTTGAGGGTGCTATATCAAGTGTATTATTATTATTATGAACGGTCTTAAGCAGGCTGCTTGCTGAATGCACCAGTCGAGCTCAACGATCGGTGACGGAGGAGCCTAGAAACAGTAGACCATCCAGCCATCCCCGCTTGTGCGAGCTCGGTACTTTGGGTAAGCTGATTTAACAGCCTCATTTATTTAGCAGCAGAAGGGCCTTGCCAGCTTTCACCGCCGCTTGCAGTTGGCAATAAAGGATCGCCCACGGCAGGACTCGAACCCAGACCTGGGTCGTGAAGAGCTAGCACTTTACCACCTGGGCGAAGACCCTGGGGCAAACTGAGAACTGAAGAGCGACTATCTAGGTGTGGTGGGCAGGCTGGCGAATGAGATCATCTGGACCACACTTTCTGTACGAGATGGGACGTTTGCGAGCCTGGCAAGAGGTAGCGAAACTTGATGGCAGGGTTCGGGGGCACGAACGAACGGTCGGCATGTGCACGAAAGGCACGTACCTCCACACCGGCTAAGCAGCACAGCTACCGCCAGCTGAAAAGCCTCAAGGTGAAGCTTCATTCCTCGGCGGCCTAATCGCCGCTACGTGCAGCCCAGCTTTAGGTGGTAAGCCAAGCGGTTCGATTTCCGCTCTCGAACTGCGACTGGCAGCTTCGGTTGACACTGGCTGACGCACGACCCAGCCCGATTGCCGTCGATGTCAATGCTGGCTTCACAATGAGGCTTTGCCCACAGCAGCATTGTCCTAGCTCGTTAACGATCCGGGCGAATTGTTTCACGCAAACACGGTAGCAAACAAAGACGAGTCACGGAAGAGACCATCGGAGCCTTCTTGCTCGTCTTCTGGCCATCGCTGTGCGCTCTCCGTCATTGAAACACGTCGTTTCTCGTACCACTGAAACCGAACGCAAAACCAGAGCCTGCGACATTGTTGTCAATCGCGATCGTACTAGTTAACTTCAGCCAGACGCAGCCCGGGAGTTCGGGAATCGACACCATCGCTGGCCGTGACTCCGACACGCCCCAGCTTAGCAATGAGCTCGCCGGCATCGTGCTGAGTGGGTTGCGTAGGCACGGCTGTCCAAGATCACGAAATGCCGCCATCGGTCATTGTACGGACGGTTGTGATGAAGCTGCAGCTGCAAGTGTTGCTTGCTGAGAAAGGGATAAAAATAATGCCGAGCAAGAGGATAGTGCAGTAACGTGGCGAACGGCCGCTGGGAGAATGAGTGCAAATGGTGAGCGTTTAAGGGGAAGTCAAGAAAATGCAAGCACATTTGGTCCGGCAAAGATTTGTTTGGGGTACCTTTAATAAGACAAACATGCCGGAAATATAATCGGGAATTCTGACAACTTCCACATAAAAGAAAAACTTGTTTAGGAAATCATTTCTAACCCCTAGGTGAGCACGAAGCAACATATCTTCAGACAATAAATTTACGGACTGCTGCATCAAATGCGACTTGCATCCCAACTTGTTAAATCTTGATATATCGAGGTACATATGTGAAGCTTGTTGAGGTGCATTCTTGCGACTTTTATACTGCTTCATTTTCGATGTAGCTTGATGCCTTTTACATTCCATAACTCGGCTAATACTTCACGTATCAGAGTGAAATTGGAAATACGAGTTCAGGTTCTGCTTGTTGACATGCTTCTGGATAAATTTCGGTCGGACAGGTTTTGCCATATACTGTATGTCATCAACCGTCTTGGAGCTTTATTTTCTAAAATCGTGAAAGAAGAGCAAACACTCTAACGCTCAATTGCTCTAACGCCCGTAAGGGAAGTATTGACGTATTAGCTTGAGGCCGATCGAGAGACCCACGGCGTCTTGCCCAGTCTCCCTTCTACCATTCCTATCAAAGACACTGGAACGGGTCGCGGCAGACCAGCTGAACTCGTATATCGAAACCTCACACCTTGCTAGTAAGTTCCAGTCTGGCTTTAGAGCTAATCACTCCACAGAGTCAGCATTGCTTCGGGTATACAACGACCTACTTAGGAATGCAGACATGGGTAGAGTGTCTCTTCTTGTTTTGCTCGATCTTTCGGCAGCTTTTGATACCATCGATCACAAAGTACTTCTAGAGCGCCTCTCATCTCGCCTGGGCATCACTGGCACTGCTCTGCAGTGGTTCAGGTCCTATCTCAGTGGGAGACTCCAGAGTGTTGATGTGAATGGACAAAGATCATCTGAAGTACCTCTAAAATATGGAGTACCTCAGGGCTCTGTGCTAGGTCCGGTCCTTTTCACCGTCTATACTCTCCCTCTCGCTGATGTGATTGCCAAGCACAATCTAGGCTTTCACTTCTATGCGGATGACACTCAGTTGTACCTTTGCTTTGATCCCTCCCAGCCTTCGAGCACCTCAAATTCTCTCAACTCACTTGCTGCATGCATTGATGACATCCGCACATGGATGGCAGCAAATTTTCTAAAACTAAACGATGATAAAACTAACTTACTAGTTATGGGCAAACCTAGTGTTATTCAGAAATTGGAAAGGCTGACTTTCAAAATTGGCTCTGCCAGCATATCTCCAGTTGCATCAGCTCGAAATCTAGGTGTCATATTCCAAAGCGACCTCTCGTTAGACGACCACATCAGCTCCACAGTCAAATCAGCCTATTTTCAGCTTCATAACATTGCTAAAATTAGGGCTTGTTTAGATAAGGATACCACGTCCAAGTTGGTCCATGCATTCGTGACATCTCGTCTCGACTTCTGCAACTCACTGCTTACTGGCCTACCAGCATGTGCGATCAGGCGATTGCAGCTGGTGCAAAACTCTGCAGCTAGGCTTGTCTGCCGTGAGCGTCGCAGTTGCCACATTACTCCACTTCTCGCCGACCTGCACTGGTTACCAGTCAAGCAACGGATTGACTTCAAGGTTTTGTCGCTCACTTTTAGGTCTCTTCATTCTATGGCTCCAGCCTATCTTTCAGAGATACTACCCCATCAGGCAAAGCATCGTACCACTCGCTTTTCGGAATCCAACAGTCTAGAAATACCTCGTACAAACCTTAAATCCTTTGGAGACCGTGCATTTAGCTCGTATGCTCCCACAGCCTGGAACTCCCTCCCGACCTGCATCAGAACATCCCCTGACCTGACCACATTTAAAAGAAACTTAAAAACATTCCTATTTAGGACAGCATTTAGTGGGTCCTTGTGATTCGTCCTCGATGTGCTTATGCGTGCTGACACTGTTCATGCTGCCACTAACCACATTTGCATGCTGACCCAGTGCATGTAACCCCTAACCATGTTATTCATTTTGTTTGTTTTTCAAGCATGATTTTACTTACTATTCTATTGCGTATCACTTTGCAGCAAATGTAAAGCGCCTAGAAAGAGATTAAGTTCTCTGAGGGCGCTTTATCAAGTGCAATATTATTATTATTATTATTATTAGCGATCTTCGGCATCCGGCCGGTGCGGTAGTCAGGGTGGATTTGTCAGGAACCCCATTGACGGCGCTCGTCCCAACCATATCATTTGTATAGCGCCCTAGGAGAACTTGATTTCTATTCAGGCCCTTCGCATATTTCACGGGCTCGAGCCGACGACTTCGGTCATCAAATTCACCTTGACGGCGGCTGCCTTAGCTACGCCGGCGGCTAGTAACCTACTTGTTAGTTATGATCGTCAGCAGCTGCTATCGCTTCATCATCGTATATCAAATGCGTTCCTAGATATTAATGTTGTTGCTAAGATTCATGAATTATGCATTAACAAAAGGAAAGCACCCCGTAGCCGCCACGGTGGCCGGAACCGCCAGCTCAGACGCCGCTCGTTTGGTATTCCTAGCATTGTCTCGAACCGCTCAGCAGGCTCCCCGCATGCATCACTGTAAATCTCTCTAACTTAGTGGTCATCAGGCCTGTTGTAACCCAATCGGCCAGACTTAACGCTTGCCTTTGCAATCCTCGCTCAATGTGCAATAAACCTCTAGTAATAAACGACCTTATTTCTGAAAATGGTATCGACCTGCTCGCCCTAACTGAAACTTGGCTGAAATCGATAAACTGCCCGACAATTAAAGACGCTACTCCATCTGGTTTCTCGTTCTTTCACACCCCTAGATCAATCAAAACTGGAGGTGGAGTTGCTATTATCGTGCGCTCGAAATTCAACTTCAAGCCATTTGCGGTACCCTCGAAGCAGTCTTTTGAATCAATTGTCCTGGTCTCACCCGAAAACAAGCTACCGATAGTGGCAGTAGTCTATCGACCACCAGGTACCAAATCCTCCTTTATCTCAGATTTCTCCGATCTCATTTCGATTCTGTGTGCAAGAAATCGATCCTTCCTCGTTATGGGTGATTTCAACGTTCACTTTGATAACTTATCTGACGCTTTCAGCACCGAATTTCGTGCATTGACTAACTCATTATCTCTTGTGGCTCATGTGCATGGCCCTACCCACATCAAGGGTCACACACTTGACCAAATTTTCTCATATAACTGCACTTTGTCATCACCAATTATCACCAAATCCTGCTTATCTGACCACATGCAGATCTCATTCAATCTACAGTGTGTGCCCACATCCTCCTCTAAAATAACCTGTGAATCGCGAGACCTCAAGACCCTTGACATCGATGCTGTCCGTGCGAGAATATCTGCTTCACCTTTGCTGCTCAGTCCTCCCTCCGATCTGTCATCACTGGTAGATTGCTACAACACGACACTAGCTGACACGCTCGACGAGTTTGCACCTCTGACAAAGCGCACTGTGCGCCCCACCCAAACGGCCTATGGTTTACCACAGACATTAAACTAGCCAAGTCTACTAAACGAAAGCTTGAAAAAACATACCAAAGATCTGGACTGACTTTCCATCGACAGGCATATGAAGACTACTGTATGTCGTACCAATCGATCCTAGCAAAGGCCAAGTCTAGCTTCTATAGAAACATTGTTGAATCACAGATGCACAATCCAAAAATGCTGATGTCGACAATAAACCATCTCCTCAACCGTTCCCAGGTTAGCTCCTTACCTGATGATCCTTGTGATGATCTAGCCGATCGCTTCTCTCGATTCTTTGTGCAGAAGATAGACAAGATCAGGGAATCCATCCCTGCGATGACAACCTTCCCACTAGAATGCTGTTCCTCGGTTCCTGACTGCGCCTCAATGTCTGCATTTAAGCAGGTCACTAGTGATCTAGTCCTAAAGTTTGTATCTCAATCAAAGAAGACAGCAAGTCCACTGGACCCTATTCCCACTGTCCTGCTCCTACGTTGCATTGATCTGCTGCTGCCATGCATAACCAACATCTTTAATATGTCATAAGCCTCAGGTCAGGTCCCAGCACCTTTCAAAAAAGCTGTAGTCAGGCCACTTCTCAAGAAAGCTACACTAGACCAAGAGAACTTAAGCAACTACCGCCCAGTCTCCCTTCTACCATTCCTATCAAAGACACTGGAACGGGTCGTGGCAGACCAGCTGAACTCGTATTACGAAACCTCACACCTTGCTAGTAAGTTCCAGTCTGGCTTTAGAGCTAATCACTCCACAGAGTCAGCATCGCTTCTGGTATACAACGACCTACGTAGGAATGCAGACATGGGTAGAGTGTCTCTTCTTGTTTTGCTCGATCTTTCGGCAGCTTTTGATACCATCGATCACAAAGTACTTCTAGAGCGCCTCTCATCTCGCCTGGGCATCACTGGCACTGTTCTGCAGTGGTTCAGGTCCTATCTCAGTGGGAGACTCCAGAGTATTGACGTGAATGGACAAAGATCATCTGAAGTACCTCTAAAATATGGAGTACCTCAGGGCTCCGTGCTAGGTCCGGTTCTTTTCACGGTTTATACTCTCCCTCTTGCTGATGTGATTGCCAAGCACAATCTAGGCTTTCACTTCTATGCTGATGACACTCAGTTGTACCTTTGCTTTGATCCCTCCCAGCCTTCGAGCACCTCAAATTCTCTCAACTCACTTGCTGCATGCATTGATGACATCCGCACATGGATGGCAGCAATTTTTCTAAAACTAAACGATGATAAAACTAACTTACTAGTTATGGGCAAACCCAGTGTGATTCAGAAATTGGAAAGGCTGACTTTCAAAATTGGCTCTGCCAGCATATCTCCAGTTGAATCAGCTCGAAATCTAGGTGTCATATTCCAAAGCGACCTCTCGTTAGACGACCACATCAGCTCCACAGTCAAATCTGCCTTTTTTCAGCTTCATAACATTGCTAAAATTCAGGCTTGTTTAGATAAGGATACCACGTCCAAGTTGGTCGATGCATTCGTGAAATCCAGTCTCGACTTCTGCAACTCACTGCTTACTGGCCTACCAGCATGTGCGATTAGGCGATTGCAGCTGCTGCAAAGCTCTGCAGCTAGGCTTGTCTGTCGTGAGCGTCACAGTTGCCACATTACTCCACTTCTCGCCGACCTGCACTGGCTACCAGTCAAGCAACGTATTGACTTCAAGGTTTTGTCGCTCACTTTTAGGTCTCTTCATTCTATGGCTCCAGCCTATCTTTCAGTTATACTACCCCATCAGGCCAAGCATCGTACCACCCGCTTTTCGGAATCCAACAGTCTGGAAATACCTCGTACAAACCTTAAATCCTTTGGAGACCGTGCATTCAGCTCGTATGCTCCCAAAGCCTGGAACTCCCTCCCGACCTGCGTCAGAACATCCCATGACCTGACCACATTTAAAAGAAACTTAAAAACACACCTATTTAGGACAGCATTTAGTGGATCCCTGTGATTCGTCCTTGATGTGCTTATGCGTGCTGACACTGTGCATGCTGCCACTAACCACATTTGCATGCTGACCCTGTGCATGTCACCCCTAACCATATTATTCATTTTGTTTGTTTTTCAAGCATGATTTTACTTACCATTCAATTGCATATCACTTTGCAGCAAATGTAAAGCGCCTAGAAAGAGATTAAGTTCCCTGAGGGCGCTTTATCAAGTGCAATATTATTATTATTGACCTCAGTCGATCGAGCACCTTAACCACTGGGCAAAACCAGCATACGCAACAATAGATTCCATAAGCGCATGCTCGACGACAAAGGCACCGTCGACATGGTCTGGTCTGAATCTGATCAGTTCTGGAATTATCATAAAGCAGATGTCTGAGACTACCATACCCGCGGCTTCTGATGGTCACAATGCAGGAACGGCTAATGAACTTTAGCAGCAGTCGTAAAGAAGCCGATCGGGGCTTGATCGAGGCTGATGGCTTGATCGGGGCTTGATCGAGGCTGATGGCTTGATCGGGGCTTGATCGAGGCTGATGGCTTGATCGGGGCTTGATCGAGGCTGATGGCTTGATCGGGGCTGATGGCTTGATCGGGGCTTGATCGAGGCTGATGGCTTGATCGGGGCTGATCGAGGCTGATGGCTTGATCGAGGCTGATCGAGGCTTGATCGAGGCTGATGGCTTGATCGGGGCTTGATCGAGGCTGATGGCTTGATCGGGGCTTGATCGAGGCTGATGGCTTGATCGGGGCTTGATCGAGGCTGATGGCTTGATCGGGGCTTGATCGAGGCTGATGGCTGATCGGGGCTTGATCGAGGCTGATGGCTTGATCGGGGCTGATGGCTTGATCGGGGCTTGATCGAGGCTGATGGCTTGATCGGGGCTTGATCGAGGCTGATGGCTTGATCGGGGCTGATGGCTTGATCGGGGCTTGATCGAGGCTGATGGCTTGATCGGGGCTTGATCGAGGCTGATGGCTTGATCGGGGCTTGATCGAGGCTGATGGCTTGATCGGGGCTTGATCGAGGCTGATGGCTTGATCGGGGCTTGATCGAGGCTGATGGCTTGATCGGGGCTTGATCGAGGCTGATGGCTTGATCGGGGCTTGATCGAGGCTGATGGCTTGATCGGGGCTTGATCGAGGCTGATGGCTTGATCGAGGCTGATGGCTTGATCGGGGCTTGATCGAGGCTGATGGCTTGATCGGGGCTTGATCGGGGCTGATGGCTTGATCGAGGCTTGATCGAGGCTGATGGCTTGATCGGGGCTTGATCGAGGCTGATGGCTTGATCGGGGCTTGATCGAGGCTGATGGCTTGATCGGGGCTTGATCGAGGCTGATGGCTTGATCGGGGCTTGATCGAGGCTGATGGCTTGATCGAGGCTGATGGCTTGATCGGGGCTTGATCGAGGCTGATGGCTTGATCGGGGCTTGATCGGGGCTGATGGCTTGATCGGGGCTTGATCGAGGCTGATGGCTTGATCGGGGCTTGATCGAGGCTGATGGCTTGATCGGGGCTTGATCGAGGCTGATGGCTTGATCGGGGCTTGATCGGGGCTGATGGCTTGATCGGGGCTTGATCGAGGCTGATGGCTTGATCGGGGCTTGATCGAGGCTGATGGCTTGATCGGGGCTTGATCGAGGCTGATGGCTTGATCGAGGCTGATGGCTTGATCGGGGCTTGATCGGGGCTGATGGCTTGATCGGGGCTGATCGAGGCTGATGGCTTGATCGGGGCTGATCGAGGCTGATGGCTTGATCGAGGCTGATCGAGGCTTGATCGAGGCTGATGGCTTTCGTCTCAGTGAAGCTGAAGACACGTTCGTATCTTTAAAGCGTCTATCCAGCAATACAATGTGGCGCAGAGCCGGTATGACTACGTCCAATGATTCTCTTAAATGAGAGCTATGCCCAGTAGAACTTCGGATAACGCATGAAACAATCGAGTGACACGTGAAATGGCCGCGATTGTGTTGTAAACGTGGTTCCGTCGGCGAAACGTCAGCAAACTGAACGATTCTAGTCCTTGCAGGCGCGTGACATGCATTTATCGGCGAAGCCCAAGAAGATTTGGAGCATGGCTAGCACCAATAGGTACAGCACCAATGCACGGACAGTAGCAGAACGCAGAATGGTATGCTGAAGTACGAGAATGAAGGCACCCAAAAGTTAAAGATAATACCTTGAAGTCGATACGCTGCTTGATGGTCGGTGCAGATGGCAGCTGTGACTTCCACAGCAGGAAATTGAGTTGCAGAGCTGTGCACCAACTGCGAGCTTATTGTACAGAAGGAAGCCCTACAGAAACTGAGTTACAGCAGTCCAGACAAGAGGTTGTGCTTTGTTCGCACAGCGGAGAGCCAGCCGATACCCAACACCGACAGTTTATTACCAACGCACGGTGCCCCAGAGCGAACGGCTCCTCTTGGCCCCTACTCTCGCTCGACTCTCCTCGACCCTGGCTGTCCCTTGGCCGACCCCGAAGGTGAATCCACCATCTGTTCACCAGCGGGTTATCGGCCTGTGTCAACGCTGTGCTTTGATTCGCCTTGCACGAAGAACGCCCGTACAGAACCAACACCAACAATGTATTCTACTACTCACAGAGCAGAGGGAGCACGACTTCACTCGCCCCTCTCCCACTCTGGTCCCCTCTCCTCGACTCCAGCTGTGCCTTGGCCGACCCCGATGGTGAATCCACCATCCGTTCACCAACGGGTTATCGGCCTGTGTCAACGCCTCATTAGAAGTCATTTGTCGCGTGCATAAAAACGAAAGCATAGCTTGTGCTTGCCAACTGGATTGGCCTGATGGAGAGTATGAGTTGTGGAAAAGAAGTTAACCTTGGGTTACCCCATACTTTGAAGGCTCCTCGATGACTGCTGCCCATTCACATTTACGCTCGGAAATCTCGCGCTAAGATAGGACCTAAGCCGTTGCAATTCAACGCCACTGATTCAAAGCTGAGATAATAGACGCTTTAGAAGGGTCTGGTGATCAGTAGTGTGTACTGTATTACATTTCGGTCTGTGACTCCACAAAACCACTAGGACTAAGTGAGAGTTACGCAGAGCAGTTTTTCCTTGCAAACTCAAAGCCTGGGCGACAGCACAGAGGGTTACAGGCGTAGAGAGGGTAACAGAAGGTTCCAGGTTACAGAGCACCCGCAGCAGTATAGAACAACTCTCAGCAGCAGCTCGACCAGAGCTCGACCGCTGAGCTTCTGGCAGAGCCTCGGGCGACGCAACTCCAGCCACTATTTCCTGAGCGCAGTTCCCTGAATATCGCATGCCTTCGGCTTTATTATCGCCTAGCCAGAGATTATCACCTAACCGGTTCCGAGCCATAGTAATCCGGGTGCCGCGAATAATATATCGACTGTGGCAATCACGCATACGTTTAGAACCTCAAAATTTCGGTAGTCATCATATGCCGTCTAAACCGGGTAGCTACGAAAATGGAGGGCGAATGTAATACGAAGAGAGAGAAATGACTGGCCGCACTGGCGCGACAGCATAGCTTCACGCACCTCTTCATGTAGAATATTGTTTTAGTTGTGGTTCTCTTTTTTATGGCGCGACCTCTTCGTCGATTGCCTCGGAGCGTAGTCGCACAATAGACGAAACCCGGCTCGACTAGTCACGAGCTGCTCGCTGACAATATTCATGTGCGTGACAGGAAGCACCCTAAGTGCCTACGCAGCACGAAGTATGCTTCATTTTTGAAATCCTTTGCGTGGGGCCGTGCATGCGAGTAGCGGCGCTACGACGCGACGAAGAATGATGAAGATCTACTTATTTATTGTGGATTACGACAACGACTGTATTGGACTTTGGCGAGTAAGCGGCGACGCAGGCGTATGCAGTGTTACAAGTTAGACAGTCGTTTAGGCTGCTCCGGAGCACGAGGGGTGAAAAGAGAGAGATGGAGAGAGAGAGACAGACAGACAGACAGAAACAGAGAGAGGAAGACAGAGAGAGGGAGAGAGAGAGAGACAGTGAGAGAAAGAGAGAGAGAGAGAGAGAGAGGGGAGAGAGAGACAGAGAGAGACAGAGAGAGACAGAGAGAGACAGAGAGAAAGGCAGAGGAGAAGAGAGCGCGTATGCCGGCATATGTGCCCTCTTTTGTATAGCGACAGAAGAGCCTTTATGGCTATCGCCACCGCTTGCAACAGTGTTAAAGAATCACCCGCCCCAGGATTCGAACCCCGACCTCGGGACCGTACTGGCAGAAAGTGTGGTCTGTAGCACCGTGAGGTCACACGACCCGCTCGGCCATTCGCAACCAATCCTGCTGAGTCAGCCGATACGGACAGGTTGCAATTCATCACGCGCTCCCGAGTAGCACGCTCACTGGGTGAACGGAGTGGCGCGAGTCCTGGTGCAGGCAGGACAACGTGACGGCGGGGTCGCGTCTCTAGTTGCACGCCACTGACAGCACTCGGACTCGACCCAGCTGCCCCGCTGACGGCACTCGGCGGTTGAATAAGCACAGTGTAGCTTGGGTTACCGAACTAGACTCAAGCGAACTACATGTAGCAGCGCAGTATACCCTGGGTACGCAGCTTAAGCTCTCTGGGATTCGCGTCAGCTGGGGGGGGGCACGAAAACCGATCTGAGAGCGAACTAAGAGAAGAAATTCTTGGCCTCAGCTGGACGTGTAAAGCGCCATAGAGTCTCGATTCGATGTCGCAAGATTCGATGTCAGCACCGTCCGGGTCGTAGGCGCGATTGAAAGTCAAAATTAGACATCGCCTTCATTTTTGCAGTGTAGTAGAGCCTTACTGGCTTTCGCCCCGCTTTAATTTCCACTGACTAATTAGGTGCCGCCGAGTTAGTATGGCGTTGACAGCGCTCGGTCTCGCAGGGGCGTTGTTGGAGCGTTGAGCGAATCGTTCGCACCAGCACAGCCGTCGCGGTGTCCACCAGCCGCCGCTTGAAATCCTTTTCGTGGAGAGGGCAACCGCCGCAGACAGCAAAATATCGCTACGCGTATCGCCTCCACGACCGCTCCGACGAAGTATCGTCTATCCGAAAGACGGAGGGAACCACTTGGTGCATAGCTCGGGCTTCCGACGAGTACGAATCTCGTAATCGCAAGTTTCCGATGCGCCTCGATCGGCCTCGATTTCGCAAGTCTGAAATCGCGCAGTCGCGCGTCATCTAACCTTTCGAGCGAAAGATGAGCTGCGCAGCGCCAGCTGACGGGCCATTCGTAGGGCGCCTGTCAAGGAAACTACGCTGTCGTGTCGCACTTGCTCGACTCGCGGAGATTTCGCGAGCCGCCGAGTCGCCGGCTCTGAACTTTCGAGCTTATTCGTTTTTTACCGGAAGTTGGTTCCAAGCTGCGTGCGCGCGTAGGTCTTACTCGGTCGCTTCACGGACGTGCCAATCCACGGTGTCTGAACCAAATCTAGCAGCAGCCGCACCCCAAATAGCGCCCGCAGGCATTCAGCCCTTCGTGTACAGTGCGTCTCCTGCACGGTATTTAAACAAACATTTAAGGACTCCTTAAGTGCGAGCAATTGCTTCTCGACTGTGCGATGAGTGATTGATGTGCTAGGATACGCTGAAACGCTGCGGCTGCCGCGGCTAGTCGGCCCTGGTTTATGGCTGCGGCGAGCCTTTATGAACGATTCTTAAAATTATGAGGATTACGAGCCACATGCATCATAACCTGAGGCTTAGATTGCAGATAGATAGCAGAGAAGATACGGATTTATCAGATAATAAGTAAACCTTGGTGAAAAGTAGTTTTCGTTGCGCGACGACTTATATGAATCGAGTCAGACCCTATCGCAAAAGCGCACGCACTTGCTTCTCGGGTTTTCGAAATATTGATTGCTGTCGTGCACTACAGTTTGCTACATGCCTGCATGCATCAGACTGCACCTTTTGCGACTCGCTAGCAGCGCTGCAAGACGCTAATTCTGCTGGCCAAGGGTTGCGCCTTTGTGAAGCCAGGCTGTGTGCTTCCTTTTTTTTTTTATTAAGGTGGTGTAGCCGGCATTTGCAAAATAACTATAAAAAATGTTTTAAACTATTAAACAAGTATTCACGCGAAATGTTCCCTTGCTCCGTGACAATCTCCTCCGACTCCTTGCACCCAGATATTGATCCAGAATATTTCCCGGCTCTTCAGCAAGCTGAAGTACTGATTCTGAATGTTCCCCCTCACTTTCTTCGTCCTTTCCTATCTCCTCATCATTCCCTTCTTTCTCTTCTCGCTGCCGCAGTTTCCCCGCTGCGGCCGTTTTCTCATTCGATGGCATCGGTGGCAGCCAAAAGGCCGGTATACGCGCGAAAGTGCGCCGCTTCTTGGAAAGAACTCGCTCGAGCTTCGCATTGTTAAACGCGACGGCGACTTGCTTCGCTCATTCGCCTGCACGAAATCAGTAATTCTACTTTTCTTAAACACAAAAAATTATTAAAATGCCCTGGAAATCTGGGCGTTTTTAAAAAGACATCTTGAACTACCCATTCTAAAACAAAATTTAAAAAATCTACACTCCACCAGGCCAAGCGCCCGGCACTTGAATCGGGTGCTGTGCAAAAAATCTAGCACTATCTAGCACGCCTGCGAAAACAATGCTTCGACGTCGGCGAGTGCCGATGTATCCGAGGTCGGTGAACGCTTATATTGCACGACCAATGTGCTCGCTATCGTGCGAATTTTATCGTAACGAATTTTCTGTGCACACCAAAGCGGTTAGATTACAACAGAGGCCGACAAAATCCAGCCTTTAGGCCAGATACGGCCCACCTAGTATGCCCCTGGTTATTTATTGTTGGATCCGGCCTAATTGAATTGTCGCGGTTTTCCCCCTATATTATTACTGGTTGCAATTCAATCTGTGACCCGTATCTATTTTTAGAACTGATATCAGGTGCTTGTATCAAACAGAAGCATCTGACCGGGTAGGGACGATAAATGGGTGAGCCGTGAAGGCACACTAGGTAAGGTGGTTGCTTTCACGACCTTGGTCCCAAGGTCGTGGGTTCGATTCCTGCGGTGGGCGATCCTTTCTCGCCACTGCAAGCGGTGGTGATAGCCGTAAAGGCTCTTCTGTCGCTATACAAAAAGAGGCTGTTTAATCAACTAGGATTTATTTATTTATTTATTTATGTCTACCTATATTATTGCCGTTCTCGTCAGCACGTTCGTTGCAACTGCAACTGTTCGTTCCTCCGGTCACGCCCACTCCGTTGGCCTAGTCGAGTGGGCGTGGTTTCTTCTGGCCTAGTGACCTTCTTAATAAAATAAATGAATACTAGCTGATTTAACAGCCTCTTTTGTATAGCGACAGAAGAGCCTCTGCGGTTATCACCATCGCTTGCAGCGGCGATAAAGATTCACACATCGCAGGATTCGAACCACGACTTCGTACAGAGGTCGTGAAAAGCAACCACCTTACCTAGTGTGCCATCATCACGGCTCATTGAACTCCCGAATCGGTCTGGTAGTCCAAAAATTTTGCCGACCCCTGGATTATGACACCGCTTGAGATTATTAGCAGTTCCTGAGCTATAGCAAGAGGTGCTTTGTCAGCGGCACTCTCGGCTTCGAGCCAGGAACATGCGCTTCGTGCTTCGATGTAATGGCTCACTAGGTAAGGTGGTTGCTTTTCACGACATCGGCCCCGAGGTCGTGGGTTCGAATCCTGTGGTGGGCGATCCTTTATCGCCACTGCAAGCGGTGGTGATAGCCGTCGAGGCTCTTCTGTCGCTATACAGAAAGAGGCTGTTAAATCAGCTGGTATTTATTTATTTATTTATTTACGGCTGCGGCTGGTGATGCTCACGCACGCACGCACCTCTCTGTGGCTTGAATGGACTGGTCTACATCAAACGAGGTGGACTTGCTATATTAAGATAGGAGAGCTCCTTATCGCTGCCGTGCTCGCCTACCGTCGGCCGGCGTGTCTGCGTATGTCGAGGCAGAACATCTGCGATGCGTGAGTGGCGCTTTGCTGCTCGCTCTCAATGAGCTGCTGTCGCGCCTCTGAGAGAGAAATGGCGCTCATTGAGTGACCTTGGGACTGTGGCAGTTGGCAGCTGCTACAGTGCATTCGTAAATTTGGTCTTGAAAATGTTGGAAAATTGCTGAGATTCTCCTGCACCCGTCTTGTGCTGCTGCCATTGCTCGTCACTCTTAGGAAAACATTGCATCTGAACCGTGGCTTTCTATTGACAATACATTGGCAATACATTGGCTGAATACATTGGTACATTAGCTGATATAATATTTATATTAGCTTATATTTACCTCATTTGTGTAGCGGCAGAAGAGCCTTAACGGCTATCGCCACCGAGCAGCAGTTGGCAATCAAGGATTGCCCACTGCAGGATTTGAACCCACAACCTCGGTCGTAAGGAGTGAGCACCTTACCTTCTGGGCTCTGACGGCCGTTAACATGAAAACTAAATACTTTGATACGTGAATAAATTGTCTACATTGGCAATGCATCGATACTGAATTAAGGCAAATCCGCCGGTCGCAGAATTCACTGGCTCAAAGCTGAAGCTACTGCCGATGGCTTTGCTAAAGCGTGGGATTCGAGGAAGAATCACTTGCTGAAATGATACGAATTCTGGAGCAGTGCCCCACCCACTTGAGCAACTTGCAGGCTAGTATTGTGTCCAACTTATGGAAATTCAGAGTAAGCGCTCACTTTCTATAGTTTAAGACGTAGAACTAATCACTCAGCAGCATCAAGCAACATTACGTAGCAAAATATAGGCAGATACGTCGTCCACGCAGGTGCATTTCCAGCCGCTCTTATCGCAAGGCCCGACCGGCATAAGCGAACGGTGTAAAGTCGCATCAGTCCTCCGCCGGTAGTACAATAGTGCCGCAGCTATCTTCCTCCTCCACCTACATATAGTCACCGGCCTAGCCATTACCCGCATTAAAAATCCCGCCACATCTAAGCAGCTCTCGCACGCACCATCGAATGGCCATTAACCAGTCAGTCTTTTGCAAGTAAAACGCCAAGATACCATTTAGACACACTCTTGATGACAGTACAGCTGCCCTGACCCGATCACCCGACCCTGAAGGCAGAGAACTCGATCTCTGAAGAAAAGACTAATAATATCTAAATTAAAAGCCACGGCTTTCCAGCACGTGCTGAGAGTAATGCTGAGACTGCTATGAAGCTGGAACCAACAGGTTAATTATGGCAGCAGGAGTGAACGTACTACTGTTAGTCTCGAAGATGTCAACAACGATCAAGTGACCAATGTTTCTTCGGACTAGAAGTAAAAAGTGCATGGACCAGCTTGGCTGTGGTATCCTTGACTACGGTATTTTTACTAGTATAAGTGCCATCTTTTTTCAATTTTTTTGAAAAATAAACTTACGACTTATACACTGCATTAAATACTTGGCACCAGCAGACACAATTAGAAGAGCCAGTATCAAATGTGTTTGTGAATGGGTTTTACATGCTTGGGAGAGCATCAAAAAATATGTCATTGTGAAGTCGTTCAAGAAGACGGGAATTTCAAACATGCTGAATAGAATGAAGAGGATGCAATCTATGAGGAAAGTTACGATTCAGACATTGAAAAAGTTGCAGAAGACTATGGAGATGTTAGCAGTGATACTGGTAACGATTTTCTTGCTAACTGTGATAATTAAAGCAAACTTAAACAAATAACAAATGAGCTATATATTCAGTAATAATAATTTTCGATAAAAACTTTTTCAAAAAATCTTTCCATAAATTTAGGGTGCGACTCATACTTGGGTGAGACTTTTAATCGTAAAAATACGGTAAGCCCGATCATTTTTAATGTTACCGAGCTGAAAATAGTCCGACTTGAGTGTTTTCAAAAAATATATATTAGATATAAAGTGAATTTAAAACTGAAGTGGTCCGGAATTCCCGCAAAATAAGAATGTATAGATTGCTTGAAGCCTTGTCCTCCTGCTGGCTACTCGTTTCAGCCGATTGTATCGCCGTCTGTTAGTGTGAAGTCCACGATTGCGAGTAAATGCGGCTGCTGAGTGCCAAAATAGTGCTCTTGAGTACTTCCAATTGCACGCGAGTCAATTTTTACTGCTTGCAAAGTCGTCGCACATGTATCGTGAGCTATGTATCATGTATCAAACATGTATTAACATGTATCGTGAGCCCATGTGGAGAGCATTGGCATTAGTCGTTAACACCAAGCAAGCACCGGAGCGTGGGATACGTCGTCGCGTGCTCATTTATGCGAAGTCGCGCCAAGCGGAATGACCATTCAGGACTGACGGATGCGAGAGCATTAAGAATGCACGCGTCCGTAGCAGTGACGCGCTAGGGAGGCGATTCTTTGAATTTTCCAGATAATCGCGACCGAGGTTGTGCTGCTTTGTTTTACTTCCTTACATTTATATCACCGGTAAGCCTAAACTCTTACCGTGCAAAAAGACTCATCCGTAACGGGGTGCGAAGGCTAATGATTAATTTCCGTCCGCTGGAGCGCCAAGTTGGTCGTAATTCCAAAGGGTTCTAGTACATTTCGTCACGGCTAATTCACGGTGCCGATGATATGAGTGGCTTGTCTTTGGCTACGAAAATATTAAATACGCATATACGTGCGCAATACGCTCGCGCGTACAGCACGGGGGACAGTCGTATCGCGTTCCATCTAAGAGCGTCTATGGGATACCGCTGCAGCTCACTTTTACCTAAGTCGTTATAGTGTCAACTCAATCCGAATTTTTACCGCGAGGTCATATGCGCTACGGCCAAAAAAAGGTAAGCGATAGAACTTTGAAGTTGATACTTTCCTCGATGGAGCGCCAATTCAGGTTGGTGACTAGCGGTGAAATGTGGCGTTTGTAGCATTCACGACATAAAAGCCAAGCTGCAGAGTGTGAGCACAAGCTGTTAATATAGGCAGACAGACCTGCAAGCAGTACTTACATAAGTCTAGACTGGATACCAGAGATGCATGAACGATGCTTTGTATCGCAGCAATAGCATCAGGTTTACCTATAAGTAATACAATCGGTTCATCCTTTTGAGAAAGTCCACTGCCATCTAAAACAGGTGTCGGTAATTCACGCAGCGAGGAACTACCGACACAGCACAGTTACAGCTGCGCATCGTCTAAATATAAATGAAAGCTGCGGCGGAGCCAGAGGTAAGGGGGAGATTTGCTCCCCTCGTAGGGGGACATCGACCAGGGCCAGCCCTATTCCTGCGCCTTCCTGCCGCCACCCACGACGAAAGCTCCATCCTACTTCTACTCGATGAGCAGCCAACGAGTTCGTGTCAACTAACTTTGCGATTGCGTGCTACAATTAGAGCTCACGATTTGATAGTCTTGCCCATCTATGTGAAAACCTTACGGGTCTTGCCCCCAGATGGAAATCCTGACTGTGCCTCCGAATCAAAGCCTAGATTGCCCTGTGAGATTACATGGGCAAAAAGGGTGAGCTCAAATTGCGAACCTAGACCAGGTTCCTGGGGTATATCATATTTTAAAGGCTCATCTGACGACCATTAGCCGTTGGCTTGTCTTGCTCTCAAATCGCCTCACGAGACGCGACAAACTGCTGCAGTGAAGGGAATGCACGGGCGTGATGCCGTGCGCCTGCGAAGGATTCGCTGAATAATGCCAAACCAGTGCGGCTCAAGTTTTCTACCCCAAGAATTACCGCTCAAGCAACTGCTAGTTGTGCATGGTTGAGCTTACCAAACATTGAACTAGCCAACGCGTGCTTTCCATCATGTAGCCTCGCATTCCTCCCTTCGTCATCTCAGTACCGCACGGCCCTGAACTTCCCGCCCCACTCCTCCGGAGATGGATCCTGGCATCTTCAGGAGAGAGCAGCAAGTCAGCACAGCGACGAAGATTTTGCAGATCCAAATATCAGTTTCGTAGAGGCTGTTAAGGAGAAAAAAACACGCATTTCCAACCAGAAAGACCTCAACGATTTAATCAGAGGCCTTAGTCTTAGCAAGTCCAATGCTAAGCTTCTGACACATACAATCACGGATTGGAACTTGTTGGATGAAAGTGTGAAAGTAGCAGACCAGTAAACGTGTCACCAACGTTTTTCCAAATTATAGAATCAGAAAGATGGGCTGTGGTTTAGAAACGGTGTCGCCAATCCATTCGAGACTATAGGAATCAGGTGTAACCGGAGTGAATCTTTTCTAATAAAGAAACTATTCACCAAAAACTCGTCCAGGAGCGTCAAAGTCGTGCTGCTTCATAATGGTTACACGCACCCGTCTCTGCACACGGATCTGCACTTTCTGCACCTCAGAGTGCCGTACAAGTGCCAAGATTTCGCTGAATGGGGCAAGACGTTGTTGAGTGCCTTACAGTACAGCGGTTATAGCTGATGGATCATTGGAGACATCGAAAAATTTCCTGATGTCTCCAGACTGGTTTCATGAAGCGTTCCACCTTGCTTTCTTTGCCGACACGGGACATCCGGCACACTGGGGAGCACTACCACAGGCAGGCAGAGCCAGGCAGCAGTGGACAGCGTTCTCTGGACAGGTAAGAAGAGCATCGAATGAGAGCCGCAGGTTCGCAACCTTCGCTGCTTGTGCTGCTGCCACCGCTGCACATCAGGCCTCAGGCCTCATTAAGACATTTGTCGAAAATCTAGACAACGAGCCGACAGCTTCCAAGCACCTCCAGCACGTCTTTCCATAGTTGTCGTCGGAGGCCCTAGGTCAAAGCTACCATCTCCGTCGGATACTCGCAAAGAGTGAGCAATTAGGAAATAGCACTTACTACCCAGGGAACCGTGTTACATAACGTAACGGGTCATATTCGTAGCGCCTTAAGAGAAACTAAATCCCTCTACGAAGACGCTCTCCGACCACCGGCTCATCGTCAATAGCTCAGCGCATTACCCAATGCAATCTGGCTGATTGAATTGGCCGACGAGGCTGCTACTTGCCTTTTCATCTGCTGCCGTCTTGTTTACCCGAAGCTCGAGGAACGGGTCGTTGTGCTGGGGGCGCCACTCGTAGCCGCACTCAAACTCTTCGCTATACCTCTTCCAACGGCCAACGCAGCCGATGGGCTCTGTGGGGGGCGGAGGCAATCGTACGACAGGCCGGTGGTGCCTACTTCCGGTGGGACGTAGGTCTCCACGAACTGACCTGAAACTTCGTGCCTGCCATCAACATCGCTCTCCTACATTGGGTAGCCCACGCAGCGTTACCCCTCCTGCACAAATGGCTGATTTTTGTGGTAACGATGATCAAAGGCTATCGACCGCCTCATTAAGGTAGCTCATCCCAGCGGACATTAGGACGTCTGTGCCTGAGCATGGCTCGAAGTGGACACAAGCTCTTAGTTCTCTCAGGCGGCTCGATTCTTAGCCTGGTGGGGAGTAGATCTGGTAGGTAGGATAGAGCCAAAGAATGAATACACCTAAAAGTGAGTGACAAAACCTTGAAGTCGATGCGTTTCTTGACTGGTAACCAGTGCAGCTCGGCTAGAAGTGGTGTGATGTAGCAACTCCGATGCTCACGACAGACAAGCCAAGCTGCAGAGTTTTGCATCATCTGTAAATGCCTGAGTGCACAGGCCGGTAGACCAGCAAGCAGTGAGTTACAGAACTCGAGACGGGATGTCACAAATACACGGACCAATTTAAATGTGGTATCCCTGTCTAAACAAACTTGAATTATATCAATGTTACGCAGCTGAAAGTAGGCAGACTTGACTGGAGCTGATGTGGTGCCTAATAAAAAGTCACTTTGGAGCACGCCACCTAGAATTCGTGCAGATTCGACAGAAGATATGCTGGCAGAGCCGATTTTGAGTGTTAACCTTCCCAATTTCTGAATCACACTTGGCTTGCCCATAACTAGTAATGGCTGCCATCCATGTGCAGATGTCATCAATAGATGCAGCAAGAGAGTTGAGAGAATTTGACGTGCTGGATGGCTGGGAGCGATCAAAGCGAAGGTACAACTGAATGTCATCTGCATAGAGGTGAAAGCCTAGATTGTGCCTGGCAATCACATCGGCAAGAGGAAGAGTATATATAAACCGTGAAATGATTAGGACCAAGCACATATCTCTGAGTTAACTGATACTTCAGAGATTCCTCTCATGTAATTTATCACTGTCTGTAACTCTGAAAAGCCATAAAGACTACGTTGGTGTTATGTAGGAAAGTTTAGTATAGCTCAATAACAACCTAAGCGGCTTTCGGTACGCAGTCGGTAGCCAACAGACTTCATCTCACGAAACAAAGAGAAAGTGGGAGCATAGCAGAGTCAAGAGAGCAGTTGAGGTAGTGAGTAACATGGAAGTAGCAGCTCAGGACCGCCGGTAAGGATGTGCCATAGTCGGCAGCAAGAGAGTAGTTGTCGTTGCGTAAGAATCGTAGAAGTGATCCACAGCCTAGGACCTTCAGAGATAAAGCTTCTGTCGCCAACGGTCTTTAAGTGGAGCAATGGAATAGCTAATGTATTGATCATACAGGACCTGAGGGCACGAGAAGGCTGAAACTGGTGCAGCAGCTCAGCTAAGTATGCAGGAGCCATCCGTGGCGTGCCTTGTGGTTCAGCGAAAGAACTTTGCTCCGTATCCCTTGATCAGCCGGCAGCCATCCTAGCTGTTTTAGCAAAGAAGACGCGTGGTCAAACCTCTGGGATTTGAAAACTAGCATGATTTTTGTCTATTCACATCAATACTCAGGAGTCTCCCACTGAGAAAGGACCTGAACCACTGCAATTCAGTGCCAGTGATGCCCAGGCGAGATGAGAGGCGCTCAAAAAGGACTTAATGATCGATAGTTTCAAAAGGTGCCGAAAAATCGAGCAAAACAAGCAGGGAGACTCTACCCAAGTCTGCACTCCGAAATAGTTTGTTATACACCCAACGTAACGCTGACTCTGTGTAATGATTAGCTCTAAAACCGGAATGAAACTTACTTGCAACGTTTGAAGTTTCAATGTGTGAGTTCAGATGGTCTGCCACGACTCGTTCCAGTTTCTTTGATATGAAAGGTAGAAGGACGACTGGGTGGAAGTTGCACAAGTTCTAGTGTTGCTTTCTTGAGTTGTGGCCTGACTACATCCTTTTTGAAAGTTGCTGGTACAAGACCTGAGGCTAATGACATATTTATGGTGTCAGTTATGAGTGACAGCAGCAGACCAATGCATCGTAGAAGCAGGACAGTGAGAATATGGTCCAGAGGACTAATTGCTTTCTTTTCTTGGGATCTATGATCTTCAGGACAAGATCACTAGTGACCTCCTTGAATGTAAACATTGAAGTGTTGCATGGAATTGCGGGACAGGATTCTGGGCGGGGGGGATGCTGCCATTTTAGGGATGGACTTCCTGATCTCTTCTGCCGCTATTTAAATAAATGAGGCCATTACTCAGCCAACATTCACTTGCACACGGCTATTGGGTGAGCAGCGGCCGTAGCGTTTTCGAATTGAGAAATAAGCACTAAATAGGGTGTGTCGAGCCTCGGTCTCACGCTGACGACTAAGTGATTCGTTTCAACGGACTTGAAACATGCTTGTGCAAGGTAAGCCAGCAAGGTATACAGTTGATCGGGCATCCGAGAGCACCAGTTTTTCTAGTTTATTCGCTTCGTCGTCAATATCTGCAGTGTAGACTCTTTATTTTCATAGTTACAAGACAGAGACTAGAACATGTTCAGGCAGGATTGAACTGTAAATAGTAGTAGCGGGAAAATTATTGGGCTATTGAGGGTAAACTGACCTACGTTCGAGAAAGACTTATACCAGCTCAAATGAAGGGCGGACTGATGGCCACAGCGAAAACGAGAGAGACAAACAGATGGACAGATGGACAGAGACGGAGAGAGACAGAGCCCAAGATAACGAGAGAGAGAGAGAGAGAGAGAAAGAGAGAGAGAGAGAGAGAGAGAGAGAGAGAGAGAGAGAGAGAGAGAAAGAGAGAGAGAGAGAGAGAGAGAGAGAGAGAGAGAGAGATAGAGAGAGTGTGAGAGGGTGTGTGAGAGAGAGAGAATATGACTGTGCTCCCACTCATGCATTCGATCTCGAGTTCGTGCACGCGAGCGTGTACGTGTGCGATCGAGCCAACACCTGCATAGCGAAGGTGTGTGCTAGCTCATACAGACTGGCCGACATCGGTAAAAGTATAAGGCATAAACGTAATAAGTTGACGTCCTTTCTTACTCTTGGAGAGAGCTTTCTGCTATCGTTGTAGGATGTTCGAAATAAGCTAAGATGCCAGAAGTTAAAAGTAAGCATCTCATTATGGTGAAATGAGCGTAGCAGAAGAATATGTAACATCGATGGTCAATAGAACACGTGCCCTTCAAAGAAATCGATGTTGCAGAGTAAGGCGAGAGACGTACATCTGACAGCAATCGGTTGAATTGCGTATTGAGATAATCAGGGTTGCTTAGCGTCGCTAATCAGAGACGACTCGGGTACACGTTGCCTCCGTTAAACGAGTCTCTGGGGCTCGAGCTCATTAACCGTTTACGGTAATCAGCGGCGGACCTATATAAAGACTGGCCAATAAAATGACCAGGCAACCGCCGTCCCTGAAAAGTCAGCATGGGTTCAACACCAGCGGTGCTCTACGCGACGGCGGCGGCAGCAGCAGTGCTCATCGTTCACATGGCGACATACTCAATGGCCGCCGAGGGTGAGTCGAGCAAAGTCACAACGCACGCAGAGCAGCTGGGGCGTTCTGACCGTTTCTCTCCTTCACTGTCTCCGTCTGTCTCCGCCTGTCTCCGTCTGTCTCCGCCTGTCTCCGTCTGTCTCCGTCTGTCTCCGTCTGTCTCCGTCTGTCTCCGTCTGTCTGCATCTGTCTGCATCTGTCTCTGCCTGTCTCTGCCTGTCTCCGCCTGTCTGCGTCTGTCTGCGATTGTCTGCGTCTGTCTGCGTCTGTCTGCGTCTGTCTGCGTCTATCTGCGTCTGTCTGCGTCTGTCTGCGTCTGTCTGCGTCTGTCTGCGTCTGTCTGCATCTGTCTGTGTCTGTCTGCATCTGTCTCTGCCTGTCTCTGCCTGTCTCCGCCTGTCTGCGTCTGTCTGCGATTGTCTGCGTCTGTCTGCGTCTGTCTGCGTGTGTCTGCGTGTGTCTGCGTCTGTCTGCGTGTGTCTGCGTGTGTCTGCGTCTGTCTGCGTCTGTCTGCGTCTGTCTGCGTCTGTCTGCGTCTGTCTGCGTCTGTCTGCGTCTGTCTGCGTCTGTCTGCGTCTGTCTGCGTCTGTCTGCGTCTGTCTGCGTCTGTCTGCGTCTGTCTGCGTCTGTCTGCGTCTGTCTGCGTCTGTCTGCGTCTGTCTGCGTCTGTCTGCGTCTGTCTCTGTCTGTCTCTGTCTGTCTGCCTGTCTGTATCTCTCTCTCTGTCTCTCTCTGTTAGTAGTGTGTATAAAAACGTGCAAGTGACAGTTTATCACTGTGGATCGAGTTCAACCTTGTTCTTATGTCTTACAGTCGGCATTGAACCGTCTTGCCTCTTCATCGGCGACCGCCTCAACAGTACAAGGATTAAAAGCTGGTACGTCGCAAAGTTAAGCATTTTGCGAGATTTTGCGGGCGCCTCTCACGCTCACTATTCCATTCACTATTCCATAACCGAGCGAGGGGGGCTGGAGCTGAGGAGAGAAATTCAAGTGCGAGCTGTCAAAGGCTTTGTGGAAGCAGGTCTGTCTGTGCGTCGAAGGTACTAACTCAACGCTCGTCGACCTTTCTGCACGTTCAGAAGCTCGGGCAAGGTGCCCGAGCACTTGGCCCGATCAGCTTTAGCGGCTTCGTTCAGTCTCCGCTCTCGCCCGCCGCCGCGCTCTGTCAGGCTCCTGTAGCTATTTCCCCACGCTGGCTGGCAGGTCGCGCTTTCTACAGTGCAGGACACCGTTTTGTTGTTGTTGCAACGTGTGCACGAGCGAGGATGTGTCATTCTTACAGCCAGGTCCCCAGCCTTGACCGTTAGCGATCCAACTTATCGGCCTGAAAAAGCGCACCGGGCCATGCCACTGAGCGTCGCTGAGCAAGCACTGCAGAAAGCCGAAAGTATTTAGCGATACGCGTTACCAACCGTTGGTTTCTCGAAGGTTTGAATTATTTCCTTGTTATTGCTAACTTTTGGTCGATAGGGGCACGACGTGGATTGGCTGAGTGAAAGGACAAAGTTAGTTCAGCGACTTCGTCTAGGAGCGTCTGTCTGTGTGTGCGCTTGTAATGCTACGCTTACAACCGATTCTTCGGCTAGCTGGAGAATCGGTGTGTAATTATCCTCGCGTGGGGTGTGGAGCGCATGCTAGTTGCACTTATTTAGCACCGAGCTCACGGAAAACGTTCGGCTGACGAAACTAGGAGGCCGGTCCACCTGCCCGGCTGCCGCTAGCAGGGCTAGATCCTGTGAATTGTCCTCGCGGAACGCGACTCGCTGCCTCGATCGCTGAGTGACTCTCGTTGCCCGCGCTTGCATGTGAGCCGAGCAGGCGAGCCGAGCAGGCGAGCCGAGCAGGCGAGCCGAGCAGGTGAGCCGAGCAGGTGAGCCGAGCAGGTGAGCCGAGCAGGCGAGCCGAGCAGGTGAGCCGAGCAAGGCCGCCGCTTCGGCTGGCCCATAGGCTCGCCTTCGCGAATGGTCCTACGGTGGAGACACTCGGCGCCACTGCTTGCTTAACGCCTTGCCTTTCGCAAGCCTCGGCAGGTTGACAGCAATTAAGCGAAGTGACTTGCATGGCAATGCAACCCGGCGAATGCCCTTATCGATCAAAGCAGGAGCGCTGGGCAGGGCAAAGCCCAAGAGTCCACGGAAAGCATCGCCCGACTTAGCATCGATGCTCGCCGTTATTGGATTTCACCCTAGTGCGGCTGCCTCGTGCAACGAGGCGTGCAGCGGTGTGCGGGCGTGTTGCCGCTGCCAGAGCTGAGCTGACGCGCGATGCAGTCGTCAGTGCCGTCGTCGAGATACCCTACGACCTGCGATGGCGTCGGCGCCTCTTATTTGTATCCGCCGCTCCTCATCCGAACAAAAATTGAAGCCCTTCTTCACTGCACACGCAAGATCCGCAAGTCCTTCGTCAGGCTGCGAGCCACTTAAATTCTCGATCGGAGCCCGTGACGTCGATAGACGCGGAAATGCTCGCGGGGCGGCAACGAAGCGACCGTCTGTCTTAATCAAGCAGCTCGGCCGCCCGCAGGGGCGCTGCTCGAGCGAGTGACAGTTCATGCACGAATACTCACGGCAAAGCGCCTGCAGTGCCACTAGCGAAATACCCACAATCATTGCGAAGTCTTCCGGGAACTGCTCCTCGAGTTTAAGCCTGCGTGTAATCCAACGCACAGCTGCTCGGTACGTCCGGTGTCGACGTTTTAGTCCGAGTGAAAAATGTGTGCAGGTCTCGAATTAATGTTGAGCTGAGCTATATGAATATTGCAAGACTTTAAAAGGGCTTAGCCTTTTGATAAAATTATCAGATACATATAAGCCACAAGCATTCGGCTAAGAGCGAAGATGATACTGCTCTATGCCTATCGATGTCTGCTGCTGTGCAGCTATCGTCCCACGACAAGAAAATGAAACTTGATGACACCAGCTCGTAGTGGGCCGGCGATTTCGCTAAATAGAGTGGGTATTGCATACCATTGAATGCCGTAACAGATAAAAAAAAATAGACTGGCAACGAAGCGTGCCTATCAGCCCTAAATTGCCATTTAGCGTATACCCACGGGCAACCATTGCTAAAGCAAACCGGCCCTACCGACCAATGCCCACTCATTGCTCAGAAGCTCGATTGCCGGACCACCCATACCCACGCCCATACCCACGCCCAGATCGCCTCGTTCTTGCCAGAGACGTTGTCTCGGATCGCGATGCGGAGGCCTCTCGCCGCCGTCAGCCGGCTTCTTCTTCAGCTCGCGCTCGACCGTGGTGGTGTCGACGTTTATCACGATTCGGAGATATTTGGCAATTGCGATTTGAACTTTGAAAGCCCGCCGTCCCGATCCCGATGCTGACGCCCGAATCTGGTGGACCGGACCGAAACTTGGCCGAAAACTCTTTCGCAAAACTAAGCCTTTGACTCGGCAAGATCTGCGAGCTGGCTCTGGCCTTTGAACTGCTAAAGGCACCTTAAGTGAGATTTTTATAAGGCAGGCCAATACCCACCCTCGCCCACCCATATGATCACAGACGCCACCCACGCCCACCCAGTACCAATGAGTATGGGTGGGCGTGGGTATGCGTATGGGTACCCAGTTGAGGGCTCTGCTGTGCCTATGTTTCAAAAAAGCTAGCAATAGCACGCTCTCACAGGCTCTTCATTCGACGCAATACATCAGCCGGAAAGCATTTGTCTTGGATGACCGATTTGGCTAGGCTAGAGGTGGACTACTCGCTCTCCCTGTCACTCTGGTAGTGAGTACTAAGAGACACGCCCAGTCCGGATCTGAGAGCGCATCGGGCGCATCTGGTAAGCATTGGCTGCCGAAAAGCTCGCTGCGAGTAGAACGCGGTCCTAGCTAAATGGGAGGGTTACTTTTGAGCACGGGGCACTCCGGAATCCTCATGTTTACGCGACTTTGAAAGGTCGCTGCACCTCGCATTAGGAGAAACCCCGAGTCTTCTCGTAGTTTGCAGCCGATATTAGTCAGCGGTTTAGCTGCTCCAGACAGCAGACTGGCGATTTCTTTAATTGGCCTAGCTCAAGGCGGGCAGCTTGTACGAATGCGAACTAGTTCTTGCAATATTTCTGAAGAGATAAGTTGGTTGCTATTGACCGAGGCTCGAAGTGCCTGCTACCCACTGGTGATTGTTAGCTGATTTATCAGCCTCATTTGTATAGTTGCTATCACCACCTCTTGCAGTGTGCAATAACGGATTGCGCAGACTCAAACCTACGACCTGGGTTGTGAAGAGCGAGGACCTGCAACGCAGGTGCTTATTGGAGCATCCCCTTGAAAAAGCCACGGCCGGCTCATTAAAAACTGTTAGTCGAGGTTGCTTCGCTACAGAGCGGCTCGCATTTTTTTGGAACTGCCGGTGCAATCAGTCAAGGGATACAGTATCTGATCCAACTTTAGCGATAGCATACGTCTGTTTTTTTAATTTTGCGTGACTTTTGAAAATTGGCCGTATCGATAGCATAATAATAATAATTATACATTCGTACAGCGCTCTGAGAAAACTGAATCTCTCTGTAGGCGTTTAAGATAGATACTGTGTAGAAAGATTACCAGATAATAGATGGTAACATCCGCAAGCAGCAGGCACATTGTAAGCAGCCATATGCACACGAAGGACGAATCACAAAGCCTCACTAGACGATGTAACAGACAGGAGTTTTAGCTTCTTTTTAAATGTCATAAATATCGTCAAGTCAGAAGACGTTATGACGTTCGTCAGGAGTGAGCTTCAGGCTTTGAGAGTACACGAACTTAAGGCATTGTCTCCAAAGGCTTGGAGCTTCGTACGAGGTACAGCTAAACGACTCGAGTCAGAATCGAGCGGGTTGTTCGATTCTTCGCCGAAGTGGGGTAGTAGTTCCGATAGGTAATGGCTGGGGCCGGAGAATGAAGGGACCTAAAAGTAAGTGACAGAACCTTGAAATCGCTATGCTGCGTGACTGGGAACCAGTGAAAGTCGGCGAGAAGGAGTGTGACGTGACAAATTCGACGCTAACATGACACCTTGAATTCGTGCAGATGCAACGGGAGATTTGCTGGCAGAGCCAATTTCGAGCCTTAGGTTTCCAAACTTTTGAATCACGCTCGCATTGCCCATAAGCAGTAAGTTGGTTTTATTGTCGTTCAATTTAAGAAAGTTTGCTTCCATCCGTGTGCGAATATCATCAATATATGCTGCCCGGTAAATGAGAGAATTCGACGTGCTGGAGGGCTATGAAGGATCAAAGTACAGATACAACTGAGTGTCGTCTGCATAGAAGTGAATGCCTAGAGGGTGTCTGGCAATCACATCAGCAAAAGAGAGATTATAAACCGTGAAACCGGACCGAGCGTAGAGCCCTGAGGTACAGCGTAATTCAGTGCGATCCTCGCACGATCCTTGTCTTTTCACATCAACGCTCAGCATTTTTCCATTGAGACCTGGACCTGAACCATTGCAGTGCAGTGCCAGCGATACCCGTGAGAGCTGTGGGACGCTCAAGAAGGATTTTGTGATCAATAGTATCGAACGCTACCGATAGATCAATCAGAACAAGTATAGATACTTTACCTAAGTCTGCATTTCTGAAACAATCGTTATACTCCCTAGGCAATACTGACTCTGTGAAGTGACTAACTCTAAGCGAAGAGTGGAACTTACGTGCTAGGTTTGAAGTCTCAATGTAAGAGTTCAGTTAACCTGCCACAACTCGTTCCAGTGTCTTTGATAGGTACAGGAGACTGGACGGAAGCTGTTCAAGTTCTCTAGCATGGCTGTTCGTATCGCATTGATGGGACCTTGGATTCCCAGGTTCTAACCTCTCACTGGCGTTCGAACTTTTGGCATGTCAGTTGAAATCATTATTGACCCCGATCTGTTGTGCTTACCTGTGGCGAGATGGAAACCTTAAGTGAGAACCAGTTATGTTATTATATGTCCACGAGGTCGACGCAGTGCAGCCTGTATGATCAGGGCCGTATACAATAGTTTATTTTAATCTGTATCGAATTTTCCTGCATGTTCATAAGAGATATTGCAAGGTTAGGTAATACGTGAAATTCTCAAGTGAAAGCCCCGTTGCTCTTATCTACTAAAATCCATGGGCGTGGATGCTCACGATGCACTGGGCCGTGATAGTGGAGGAAGTAAGTGCTCGCTCTTCACGACTTAGGTCTTGAGTTCAAATCCTGCAGTGGGCGATCCTTTATTGCCAACTGCAATTGGTAGTGTTAGCCGTACTGCCGCTACACCGCTTCTGCCGCTAACGAGGCTGTTAAATCAGCTGATACTTTTTTAATTCGTAGCACAGACTTAAAAAATCTGCTCATACACACGTAGAGCCTTACTAGCAGGATCAGTTTGTCATGCTTGTCCGATCGCTGTCACGAGGCTCCTCTCGTGCAAGCTGCACCGTGTGATAGGAACCACATGATACGCCCACGAATCAACACTGCAGAGCTGCCAGTGGCCTCTGAATTGACGTCAGCTGCCGACAGCTGCCAGTGCCCATTGCGGTGTCATCTCACTTTCTCGGTGTTGAACGTATGCTGCCTTCACTTTCTTTTCACTTCTATTCTGATTATTATTCGGCCGCTCAGTCAGGCGAGGGCTCTTTGTCGATGCTGCGAAGCTGCGGCTTCAGCTTCAGTCGCATTCAGATCTATCGATTACGATGCATATTGAACCGGAGCTCTTTTTTTGCAGCATTAAAACAATATCGATTCTGGCCTGGTTACAGAAGAACAAGCAGCCAAGCTGCATCCAGCGAATGTCTCGCTGCGACCCAAATCGGCAGTACCGCGGTGGTGGTGGTGGCAGCAGCTCGCAGTGTTGCAGCAGCTTCGTCTGCAGGTGTCGCTTGCTGGTGCCGGTGTGTCGCTGCATGGTCTAATGGACAGCCGGCCGCAATAAGACGACTAGTGCTCTGGGCGGTCCGCAGGCTTCACCATTCGAGCTCAAAAAGTGCTTCTTGTGCTCGAGAACTACTCCACACGGCAGGCAGATAGAGATAAATAGATAGAGAGAGAGAGAGAGAGAGAGAGACAGACAGACAGACAGACAGACAGACAGAGACAGAGACAGAGACAGAGACAGAGACAGAGACAGAGACAGAGACAGAGACAGAGACAGGCAGAGAGAGAGAGAGAGAGAGAGAGAGAGAGAGAGAGAGAGAGAGTGAGAGAGAGAGGGGGAGAGGGAGCAATCAAGCAAGGTCTTAGGAGTCTGAGAGTGTCTACTTTCTAGATGCTCAGCCCACCCTTGCCGAATGTCCACCCAAAGATCTCTCGTGGACTCGGCACGTGAAAGGTCAGAACAGAGTTGTCAGCGGCCAACGAGCGACGACAGCTAATGAGCGACGTTTCGACGAGACAGGAGCCTACTCAGCTGCACGTGAGATTAAACAGTAGCCTCAACATGCCGGCTGCAGGCTCAGCCCGATAATGAGTCGCTTCGCGTCGAGCTCCTCGCTCAGAAACTGACCGATGGTCGACGGTCGTCTTTTATTATGTTGCAATCAGCTGATCAGCGCAAATTAGTTATCACAGAAAGTGGGAGTACTCAAAATGCAGACTGCTGGGCAGCAGCAGCTGGGTATGTTGCTGTTTTATGTATCGCCGATGCCGATGAGACAGGGCATTGGCTCTAACGAAGACAAACAGACCTCAGGGTCTTCAGGAATGAAACAAAGCAACGAATCCCTGGTTAGTCGACCGTCATGTCGGGGCGCACAGCAGGCGGCGCACACGGGAATCAGGGAAATCGACACAATTGATGCTTCATTCAGCAGTCGGTGGCCACGACGCGGGCAGCTATGTGCAGCTTCGGCAAGCAGCCAGCCGCACACTCGCAGTAGCCAGACGGGGTGGTAGCGGGGCAGGGCGCCTGCTGCTGAGCATGCAAGCACGGGAGAGTGTTTTGGTAAGCAGTCCACGTGGCTCTTGCGAGACCGAGTTGACCGTGTCCACATCGCCCTCTGACGAGGTAGAAAATCTCTCGGTCAAGCGCACCCTAGCAATCGTCCAAACTCGGCTTCTACTGATGCTTCTTGCTCGATTCGGCTCCGACAGAGTCTAGACGATGATGCAAGCCTGCGATCCGGGTTGTGGTCCGGGTTGTGGTCCGGGTTGTGATCCGGGTTGTGAGCGTGCTGCTGCGACGCCTGCCGAGGCACCATTGCCGTTGGTCTGTCCGGATATGATCATCTCGATATCGGCAAGCTGCAATTGATGAAAGAAATGACCTACATGTCTACAGTGCAAGACATTTCTTACAGTTACGACACATTGACAGAATCGTCTCTAACATCAACACCAGAGTTAGACATTCAAAGGTGGAATTCAATAGCCTTGAGGTGCAGCATGAGTGTGCAACATGTACAATGTTGCTGAGCACCTCAATTTTTTCAGCTTAACGATCGTAGCTGCAGAACTAGATCACACTATATTTGTTGATAAGTTAATTTGTTTATAACTTCAAATACAAGGCACTCGCAGGCATACTTGCACAGGTGGCTGAAGACAGTCGACAGAAAACCTTTTAGGCATCACGACTTCACTCGCTTTTTAAATGTTCGCATGAGTAAAACTAAACGATAAGGAGACAATGCTCAAACACTCACGTTCATACTACAGACGTGTGTTATTTTGCCTGCTGCTCCAGGTCAGCTCTTAAGACACTTGCATTCGGCGGCACCCTAGGCAGCGAGTTCAATTAGCTGCTGCTGGTGCTGCTACGAGGTGCATCTTTCCTGTGTCAGGGCAAGCACCGCAAAGAGGTGCAAGGGCTCGAACTACACTAAAGAAAATCCAGCTGCTGGCTCTGCCATTGCTCTCAAATTTGCTCTCAAGTCCTGCCAGGAAAGGCTTGTGATGGAGTGGCACTCTAAATACAACTGCCACCAACGACAAATACAAACGACCCTGCATCTATGGGGGCTAGGCAGGGCACTCGGCCACGGAGAGGGCTAGCAACTGCAAGGATAACTGCACGGCTTATGTAATAATTATTGTATCTTTGCTCCGATGACACTGCTCCGATGAGCTGCCCTTCCCAGCTATGCTCTACGTCTTCTCTCTCTCTCTCTCTCTCTCTCCCCTCTATTTCTCTCTCTCTCTCCCTCTTTCTCAATCTTCCCCCCCCTCTCTCTCTCTCTCTCTCTCTCTCTCTCTCTCTCTCTCTTTCTTTGCTGGACCGACCAACATTGCTGGACCGCCCGCGATACAATGGAAACAGGTGAAGATAAGGAAGCCCTCGAAGCCGTACAAATGCGTACACATCGTTGAGGCATACACGGTTAATGCATCGCACCTCTAGGCGCTAAGTGAGGAGACGCTGCTATTTTCTACCGACACTTTAGTGCCCGCACTTGGAGCGGCCACTGGCATATAATAATAATAATAATAATAAACAGAATAATACGATTGATATAGTGCCCTCAGAGAGCTCAGTCTCTTTCTAGGGACTTTGGTTGCAAAGAAAGCACGATTGAATGGTTATTGGTAGCATGCTCAATAAACTACAAGAATAACATGGTTAGGGTGACATGCATGCACGTATGGTCGATGGCAGCATGCAACAGTGTCAGCACGCATAAGCACATAAAGGTCAAGTCCCAGGGACCCACTAAGCACTGCGATAAATAGATGCGTTTTTAGTTTTTTTTTAAATGTAGACAAGTCAGGAGATGTGACGAAAGTTGGGAGTGTGTTCCAAGCGTTGTGAGTATATTAACTAAAGGCAGGGTCTCCAAAGGATCTTGAGCTTTGTACGAGGTATAGGTAAAAATTAGATTCAGAAAAGCAGGTGGCATAATGCTTAGCCTGGTGGGGGGAGTAGATCTGATAGGTAGGCTGGAGTTAAAAACTGAAGGGACCTGAAAGTTGAGTGACAAATCCTTGAAGTCGATGCACTGCTTGACTGGGAACCAATACAGGTCGGCAAGAAATGGTATGATGGGGCATCTGACATGCTCACGACAGACAAGCCTAGCTGCAGAGTTTTGCACCAGCTGCAAGTGCCTCATTGCACAGGCGGGTAGACCAGCAAGCCGTGAGTTACAGAAGTCGAGACGGGATGTCACAAATACTTGGACCAATTTAGATGCGGTATCGCTGTCTAAACAAGCTTGAATTTTAGTATTGTTATGCAGCTGAAAGTAGGCAGACTTGACTGTGAAGGTGATGTAGTCGTCTAATGAAAGGTCACTTTGGAACAACTAGATTTCGAGCCGATTCAACAGGAGATATGCTGGCAGAGCCGATTTTGAGCGTTAGCCTTTCTAATTTAGGAATCAGACTTGGTTTACGCATAACTAGTAAGTTAGTGTTATCATCATTCAATTTAAGAAAGTTTGCTGCCATACGTGACGTCATCAATACATGCAGCAAGGGAGTTGAGAGAATTCGACGTGCTGGAGGGATGGGAGGAATCAAAGCAAAGGATACACCTGAGTGTCCTCCGAATAGACGGGAAAGCCTAGATTGAGCCTGGCAATCACATCGGCAAAAGAGAGAGTATAAACCGTGAAAAGAACCGGACCAAGCACCGATCCCTGAGGTACCCCATATTTCAGAGGTTCCTTGGATAATCTTTGTCCATTCACATCAATACTCCGGAGACTTCCACCGAGATATGACCTGAACCATTGCTATGCAGTAGCAGTGATGCCCAGGCGAGATGAGTGGCATAGCACCGAATGACACCAGGCTAGTACGTTCATGCTGAGGTACATTTACAAGCGCATTCACTGCATTTGCCATATCAGAGGACGTTGGCTGTCAGGGGTGTGATGAGCTCGTATGCCGATTACTAGTGGGTGATGTGTATGCAAAGTTTAATTTTTACGAGACGAGATGAGCTCTTCACAGCTCATCAGGTGACCTTGGGCTGAGGTAGTTTATTAACGAGCAGTGGCACTCAACTAGCAAACCACTAGGCACATGAACGGCGCCAGTAACAAATGTCAGCCTAAGTTGGCTGACGACGGATCGAGAGTCTGCGTTTCTAGCTGCATGCCGAGGACAATGTGCACAGCTTGTAGAGAAACGGCAGCAACGGATTGCGGTAGCCGTTTCGAAGCTTGTGCTCTGCTCAATCACGTCAGTGCGCCCGGCGGTAGTGGCGGCTGCTTCTGCTCTAGTAACATACTTCCGTCAACGTACGAGAGCAAAGGCAAAATACCTCAAGATACGTCGAGCGATCCCAAAGGTGCCACATCGGAGAGCTAATAGAGACCTAACTGCACTGCTTCGAGAGTAGGAAGATAATAACAGTTGCAACTCGCAACTAGGGCATGATGGACAGAGGGTGAGTAACGACGACTCTAAAAAGTTGCCACTCGATTTGCCATCGAGTGGCAAGTCGACCCCGCGTTCAAAAGTAACTGAGCATCAGCTTCAGTTCGTTCACGAGCTGCAACAGTGAGCAAAAGCTGCTTCTGCTGCTGTCAGCCTGATTATTACCTTTATGCTGTCCTGACCGGAGTTCTGGGAGGCCGCCAGCAGGTTTTGAAGATAGATCTGCAACAGACAAACCGATTGACCAGTGCTCCCTCCACCTAGCAAGATGGATTCTATAGCATGGCCAGGGCTTAGGGCTCCTGGTCCAGTAGCATCAACGACCGTGATGGCAGCAGCAGCAGTTTCGGCGGGCAGCAGCGGCTGACGGCTGCAAGCACACTAACCAGCTTGTACTCGGCGTCTCTCAATCGAATTCGCTCAGCAGTGGACTCGGCGGCCTGCAAAATAAAAGGAAAAGCTAGCAAGTCAGGCCACCAAGAGATGAGCTGTGTGGGGGGGGGAGGGGAGGAAAGCCTGCTGCAGCGGCAGGCAAAGACTCGATGTCACGGCTCCTGTGCAGCTAACGCACCGAGTTGGCTTCGGTGATGGTTGCTTTCTTCTTGGCAGCTTCCAGCTCAGCACCCAGCCTGGTTTCCACCCCAGCCTGAAGCAATTAGCAGCAACAGCATGGCAGCGGCACCGCACTTCTGTCGGCAGCATGGCGGCGGCGGCAGCAGCAAAGCCACCGGCAAGACAATTGGATGACGAGCAAGGAAGCTTCTCACGGTCAGACTTCTATGCGAGAGCCCTGTATAGTACGTCAGTTCGTTCTAGCTTAAACCTTACCGACAAACGCTTCTCTAGCAAAGACCTCTGGAGGGCGGCGCCAACTGCCGTCGCGATGAAGCAAGATAAATTGTTCGCCGAAACTATGGGGCATCAATAGTATGTGGATCGAAACTAATCGAAACAGTGGAAACTAAGAGCGTGCGAATCCGCACGCGAGCACAAACACTCGCACTCATGCACATACACGCCGAAACTCACGCCCGTGCGCTCTTACTACGGTTTTGCCATTGGTGCCGACGACATTCTGAGGCAAGGTAGTGAGAACGTTATTCGATTGCAGGTGGTGCTGACCGGTTCGCATGTTACCAGCCACAGCCAGTACACTAAGAGCACTCTAAGCACGGAACGTTCGAGTGCAGCAAGCTGTACCGGCATAAGTGCCCAGAGCAGCCACTAGTGCATAGGCTCAAACCAACCGTCAGATTGGCGAGGCGCAGCCGAACACGAGGACTGCCGGAGCTCGCCATCCTTCAGCAGGAGGAAGGAAGCAGAGGGAGGGAGCCATCGCTTCACCAGTCAAACTGGAACCCAAACACGGGAAGCAAAAGGTGCTCACCGGCTGCCACTCCCCATTGGCTGTAGCTTCAATTACAGCTCGTTCCCATGCCCCGAGCACTCTGCCGCGAGGCAGCAAAGAATAGCCGATAAGCATGGCAACGTTTAAAGATAATGGCTCACTATAGAAGCTCGCTCAGAAGGAAGCCGTCCGAAAGCAAACAGACGGCAGAACTGCTTACCAGTGTGGCCAATGCTTGATTAGCGCGCATCGTAGCGTTCTCCAAGTCGGCTTTCAGCCGTGCATTTTCCTTGGCCTTAAACAAGCAACAGCAACAAGCTAGCAAGAAAGAGCCAGGCGAGGAGGAGGAGGAGCTGTAGGAACAGTAACAGCAGCTACTATCTCCGTGTAACACGAGCGGCCATTACCGTGCAGTTGCACAAAATCGCAGTGGGGATTGAAGTAAGGTGAGATCGAGTACATGAAATAGCCGAGGACATGCCCAGCGACTCTCACCACCCGGCACAGCTTGCAGGCAACGATGGGCACGTGCCGGAGCGGCACCGGCTCACTAATACTAATAATATACATTTACATATATATATATAATAATGTAACAGCAATTATGCATAATGCGAGAAATGAGCTCAGGTGGTCCCGACTGGAGACTCCCCATGGTGGAGAGGGAGAACGTGACTAAGAGAAAAAAACATGACCGGACAAGAACACCAAGACAACGATATCGTAAGCACGACAACGACGAGGCGCCAATCAGAGAGTGCGCGGCTTCGTGCACAGGGAGATGGATGGGTGACACAGGCATGCTACTTGTAATGCTTAAGTGCTCAGCCTTATGCGGGACCCAAGGCAGTATTGCAGCCGGGGGGCTAAGTCAGCAGCGGCAGCAGCAGCAGCATTCACCACCGATTTGGTGGAACCACTTGGAGCAACGGCAAAGCCATAGCCGCGTGGGGTCTGAGGTGCCAGTGGAGTGGAGGTAATTCCTTTCCAATTTAAAGGTGTCTAGACAGAAATTTAGTTCTCCTAAGATGCTTTATGGAAGTCGTATGATTATTCCTATCAATAATCTTATCCCATCGTTACAAAACAGGCGTCAGATCCATTAGACGTGACCGGCCAAAGCGCAAAGGCAAAGCTTGCATGCCCAGGACTTTCAGGTGATGACAAGCCTCGTATGGCAGTGCGCAGAGGCAAAAATATCTTTGCTTGCAGCCAGAACTGAACGAAGCTGCCAAGGATTATACCATCTGTTGTTGTTGTGTGCTGGTGTCGATAGATGGCTGAGTAGCACCGGCGCCCTGAGCTCTCTGCGCTGCCTGAAAGAAGACGTGAGTGCCGCATCAGCACGAGAGAAACGTGTCTGGCCTGTGTGGCCGCTCCTCCCGTGTAACCGCCATTCACAGATGCACCAAAGCCAGGGACTGTAAGGACTGTGAGCACGTGCTACTCCAAGTGATGCTAAATTATCTCCCACCAAGCTATGGTGAGAGACATGCAGGTGCAGGAAGAAAGGAGACAGAGATTAATAATAATAGATGATGTACTTGATAAAGCGCCCTCAGAGAACTTAATCTCTTTCTAGGCGCTTTAAATTTGCTGCAAAGATTAAGACACGATGAGAAGGGGATGAGGAGAGAGAGAGAGAGAGAGAGAGAGAGAGAGAGAGAGAGAGAGAGAGAGAGAGAGAGAGAGAGAGAGAGAGAGAGAGAGAGAGAGAGAGAGAGAGAGGGATGAGCAGAAAAGAAGAGATATAATGATCAATTAAGACCAATCAAAACTAAGATGACTACACAAATCAGTTTTATCAATTTTTCTCTCTATTTCTACAATATTCCTTTAGGGTGTTTGGGGCTATTAAAATATGGCTGAATGCTCATCCATATTCCTTTTTACTTATACATCGGGAAGAATCATTCATCCAAGCCACTATGCAAAGCATGTATGTCCACCAGGGCTTGGTCTTCGGAGGTCATTTTTGTAGGAATCATATGAGACAAGCACTGGGGGGTCCCTCCTACTGTCTTTGCATAATGCTACTCCCAGAACGCGATTCGTGTTAGGGTAGCATCATGAGCATTATTATGCACAGCATCAAGGAGTTGATCAGAGTGAAGCTTCTCGGCAGTGCACGTGACGACGGCGGCATTTTCCCCGACTAACGTGCCGAAAACGAAGCATCGATCCAACTAAACGCACGAGACCAGGGTTGGAAGAAGGCGCCGCGACGACTTAGCAGCAGCAGCGAGCGCCGTCACAGATAGAACCCCAGCTGAGACGACACTGCCAAGCTCTCGCGAAGCGGCCGCAGCAGCAGCTGCCGCCGCTGCTGCACGCACCAGCTGCTTTTCGGCTGCTTCGGCTCGCTTCGTGGCTTCGGTGATTGCTGCTGCTGCTTTTGCCTTTTCCTCTTGCTACAACACACGAGCACTTACGGGAGCTTGTGGGAGCTGCTGCTTCTTCTCGCTGACTGGAAGCAATCGGGCACGAGTGAGGCTTGGCAACAGACGATTGATTGGCACGGGACCCCCGACAGGCAGCGTGCAGCGATAGGCGGCTGGTGACCTGCCGTGCTTGCTAGCTTACCAGCTTTTTCTCTGCAGCCTCTGCTTTCGACTTCATCTCGGCTGCTTCTGCCTTCGATGCTATGAGATCTGCTGCATCGGCAGACTACAACGTCCGGCATATATTGCTACATACGAAAATGACATTAGCACAACAAGAGGGCAGCAGCAGCAGTCCAGACATATCAGGGGTGAGAGACAGAGCTAGTGCTCAAGGCCAGCAGGAACATTCAAGGTCATCGGGAGCCTCCAAGGTCAGCTATCTCAGTTGGTCGAGCAGAGCGCAGGCTAGCTGCATCGCCGAAGCACAGTGGGTAGCGTTGGTTGCACGTAGGACGCATGCACCGGCAAGACTAGCGCAGCTAGCTATTTTGTCCCACCAAGCGAGGCGCTATTCACCGGTGCCGTTCTGCTAGGAGAAGCGGTGGCGGCCACAGCTGCTGCAGGGGGGGCCGTCTTCTGCGGCGATCCGTGGGCTGCTTTCTGAGTGGCTGCCTGCGACTTGGCTGCTGCCACGTCTCTTTGGCTTCCCCACACTTCGATGACCAGCTGGCTGTTGCACAGGTAATCCACCAGCTGTCAAAAGCAAGCGACGCCTTGCGATGCCTTGCTCGGATCGCGAGGTGCTACCGCCCTGGCTAGCGCTCGGGTTGGCTGCGCGAGGCCGAGCATCGGCGGCTACAGGTGATACGAGCTACACCGATCTGCCATGCAGAGAGCTCAGCAGCTCTGACCAAGCGAGCAAACAAGATGGCTCCACTGGTTCAGGGCCAACAAAGAGAAGTGGGCAGGCAAAGAGTGGTCAATCAACGGAGGAGAAAGAAGAGGCAAGAGGAAGGGAGTGAGAAACGAGTCGAGTCAGAAACTGCTACCACTGCAGCAGCTGCTGCTGCTGCATCTGCACTTACACTCTGAGTCACGGGGCAGTACATGATCTGCTTTTCAAATGCGTACGCCGGATTCTGCCCGGGCATCTCGGGCGTTTTGGTCGCACTGTCGTCCAAGTAGAATTTGTAGCTGCAGAAAGTCTAAACGCACATCGCCATATAGGGTATACAAATGACTGTACGGTGGGAGCAGAAAGCAACACGATATGCACACGTGCACCAGAAAAACCAAACCCATCGGCCTCCAATAAACAAAGACTTTTCCAACGGCTCCTGAGATCTAACGCTGTGCCTTTTCTGCTCCATACCTCTATAGTGCTGCTGACCAGATATTTTGAAAGAAGCATGCACTAGGATGCCTGGGGCCAAAGATTTGGCAATGCCAGGTAACGTAAGGGTAGTGGCTAAGTTGCTGGTTTGTTGCAATTGCCCTAATGACCCATCTGAATCGTCCGAACGCCTAGTGCTTCTGTCTGTACAATAGGACACTCAAAATCAGTGCTTTTAAATCCGTTTTTAATAAGACTAATAAGCCGACGGCCTTAAGAAGGTGTGACAGGGCCTTGAGAGAGATTTGTGCAAGTCACTATGATAACAGTCAGGCATCAAAGTCCATTCTAGCCTATCTATAGCTAGGGTGCATATCCGAGTTGACTTCGACAACCTATCTGTAATTCAAAATAGATTCGCTAGGTCTGACTGCATATAAATAGGCAAATAAGTCATGAGCACCACTCTATGAGCGGACGACAGAGGCATTTCAGCAAACAATGTAGATACCTTTTCATATTTTGGATGGATGCCTAGTGCCTGGGTGATCTTAATTTTGCAGTACAAGTTTCGGCCAACAAGCTGCTTAGGATCGTCAATGAAGTCGTCTTCAATATTGTTCCAGTTGGCATCGCATGGACGAACCTCCACACTCAGGTATCCTGCAAATGATAAACAATCAGCGATAGCCTGCAACACTTAATCGACACAGCCGGATGGCTGCAGATCCGCAGCCCCCTAAGCCTGACAGCAGGCCATCAGAGCTGTTCCTTCAGCCTCCCTGCAATTGATCGGCATAGGCAAGATCAACGATCGCGAGGTTAGGTAAGGATTCACTTCCACTTATAAATGTTCTGGCTACAAGGCTATGCACATGCCGTTCATGCTAGGACCTAATTAATAACGATCTGACCGGCACTGCTAATGCTGCAGCTGATGCTGTTGCCAGTACTTAGCCTTAACCTAGGATAAGCCCCGATCTTGGCGTACCTTGATCATTTCCTTTGAAATCTGTGATGGGAATCTTTTCCTCTGTTTCAACAAGATAGGCCAGAGACTTCAGAATGACCTGCGCCGTCCCTATCATGATGCTGGCAGAGGCTGGCTCCCAAAATGGATCTTTATCCTGCAAGGAGCGCATCACTTCAAGTTAATCCGAAGCATCCAGTGGCTAAGACAAGATAAATGCTTAGATCTGCCATCGACTGAAGGTCGACGGGAGTCGGCAACATTTATTCGTGGTCCTCCCCAGTGGTAAGATGCTTGCACTTTAAGACATGTCGTGGGTTTAAGTTGAACAGCTGTCAATCCTTTATTGCCCATGGCAAGCAGTGGTGAGAACCGTTTACGCCCTTCTGTTACTGCCATATAAATGATGCTATTTCATCAGTTAGCCTTTACTTTTTTGCACTCGGGTTTTAGCCTAGGGGTAAGGTGCTCGTAATTCTTGACCCAGGTCGTATTTTTTAATAATGCAGCAGATAATCCTTAATTGCCTGCTGCAAGCGCATTATAAAAATTAGGCTGATAGATCAGTTTATCTTACTTTTTGCTTTTTTTATATGATGCCTGAGTATTTCAGCTCGAGGTTGTTGATCGGACGAATGTTGCCCATGGTTGCCAAGCTGCTGTCACTCAGAGAAATCTTGAGAGCCTCACAGTTACATGCCAGCTGGCGATAAGTATTGCAACCCACAAATGCACCCCATATACTATGCTAGAACATAAGAGTATGCTAACCCAGCCTGAATGGTGCAAATGTGTACGGCTTAGCTGCCTTATCCAGCTTGCTCACATGTTGGGTAGCTCTCTGCATGCATTATTCAGCCAGTAGCAGCATCTACTCACAGGACTTGCTTGGCAGCAGTCACAATCCAGTACTTTTATTAGGAAGCAATTGGCTACACCCATGTCATCATAGAGACTCAACATCAATTTTAAGAAGAATAATAAAAATTCTCTGCCTAACGATAGAGCAACACAGATGAGAGCATATTAAGTGCCTCCTCAGGCAGAGATGGTTGCTATCTTCCAGCCCTCGAAGGCTCTTCAAACACGAGTCTGAGCATCTTCAAAATTAAAAACCAAACCGGGACACACACACGCACATGACGAGCAACAAACTGAGTACATATACATCTGAAATCACAGCATAACATATTTTAACACTAGCAAGGGGTGGGCAGTGTGCAAGTACCAAACATACAGAGCCCGGGCAGGTGCTAGTTGTCGAATGCTGCTACCAGCACTGACATTGTAGAGCCTGCTATGTCCAATTTCCTTCACTGCCCACAGCATGTCCAACACCGTCAACGGCTACTAATGGATATGACAGTAAATGTCATCGTTGGCAGAGTTGTGATTAGTAAATTTATGGGTACTGCCTCGGCATTGTCTGCTCCTAAAAAGCTTGGCTGCTACAGCTAAAATAGAGATGCTCCTTTACCATGCCTCGTACATCAATGCCGAGGATAGCTCCCCTCGGAGGAGGAAGATGAAGAGAAGAAGGAGGAGCAGAAGAACTAGGAGAAGAAGAGAGAGAGAAAGATCGGGAGAAGGGGAGAAGAAGGAGAAAGGTAAGAAGGAGGAGGAGCAGGAGCAGGAGAGGGGGGAGGAGTGCAAGGTCGAGAGCAGGAGGAGAGCTTTTAATGAGTATTTTGCCCAGCACACTCAAAAACCCTTTCTCAAATATTAGCCAAACCCCAGCTTGAGTTGCCAACAAATATTTCGCCCAAACCACCTGAAAGTAAGTGCGTTCCGATGTAATTGGCAGTGCTTGTTTCCACTGCTTCGCTCATGCTGCTCTATCATACCTGCGGCAAGTCCCAGTCAGCATCGCCCTCCACGTAGTTCTGGTACATTTCTTGCATAAGATACTTTCTGTTGATAAACTTGTTTCTGTCCCACATCCACTCGTTGCTAGTGTCCTGATTTATCATTTTCACGCAAACCTAAAGCGAAACGCATGCAGTTGACGCATCATACACCCAGGGTCACGGCGAAGTAGCAAATAAGCCTTCTTTCTGGCAGACGGATGTGCCAATTAGTTACTCTCCGGAAAGTCACTCCGGAAAGTCTCGTTCGACCGTTTTGCTTTTGGGAAGTACCGGAGTACCGAATGAATGAGAGATCGTTTGCTGTCGCACATTTTGCAATGACTCACCTCGGTACGCCCTGACGTCAAGCCTCGAGCTTGAGGAGCCACCAGAGCCACTTCGAAGGCCATGCGCTTTTTAAGCTCCTGCGACATAGCGTTTGCCTCGCCTATCATGGGTAGGATGTGAATGAGGTCCTCTTGCAGGATTAGGTCATCTGAAATTAAATGAAATGAAATCCATATTAGGCAAGCGAACGTGGTCAGCAAAATGCAACGGAGCATGCTCACAGCAACAGCTCACACGTAGAGCAATAAAGAAAATTCGTGATGGCACACTAGGTAAGGCGGTTGCTTTCTCGGCCTCGCTCCAGAGGTCTTGAGTTCGAATCATGCGGTGGGCCATCCTTTATTGGCACTGCAAGTGGTGGTGATAGCCGTAAAGGCCCTTCTGTCGCTATACAAAAGAAGCTGTTAAATCGGCTAGTATTTTTTTTACCAAATGACTTGGGGTGGGGGGAGAAAAAATGAACAATAGCTGAAATGCTTCCACGGTGGCTCCGAAAAGGATGCCGGCACTCGAGAATAGAAGAAACACGAGACAACAGGATGAGTTGTTTGACAACTCGCAGGAAACCCGCGGCAGACTGAGGCGGAGGTGCACCGTCATTGCGGATCGGTGCATCGATAGGAATCATAGCGATGTTTGGCCTCTTTGGGCTCACCTTTGCTTTGGCCTCCGCCATCCGAAGCGGCTGCGTTGGTGAGCTCCTTGAGGCCCGACTGCTCGGCAATCTCGGCCTGCGAAGCCTCGTACGTCGGCGGCTCGTGCTTGGCGCCGGACTTCTCGAGCTCGGCCACGCCCGCCGGGTCGTAGAACACATACAGGTGGCTAGATCCGAACAGGATCCGGTCGTTGTGCTTGAGCTGCACCGCACTCGTCGCTGGCCGTCCGTTTATCAGCACTTTGGCCGAGTTGAGAGGTGTCAGGGTCACCACGTTCGAGCTGTTTGTAACCGTTGCGTGCTCCGGCAGTATGCTGCAAGTGCAATGCAAGCGAAGCCCTCTGCAGCAATGTCTTCTCGGCAACGCCTCGAGCCGCCGGCAAGCGGGCACAAGCTAGGCTGCATAATAAAAAGCAGCCCCGAAAAAAACAATAGGCTCGCATGAACAGCGTCAAACGCTGCAGCTTAGCGAATAGCACTATGTTGCATTTTTTGCGTCACCTACACTGTCCTCGGCTGACATTTATGTGACACTTCGTGCACGGCACTACGGCGAAGGCGCTCGATGGCGAAAGTGCATATCTACTTTACGGAGCGAATAGTGTTTGGCGCGATCCGATTGGACGTGGGCAGCTTTCTCAGAGCATAAAGCCAACGCAGTAAATGCGACTGGCATAATCCTAACTGGGCTCTAACATTGATCAATAGTTCTAAGCGGTATTCGTCTGACCGGATAATCCGATAACCCTAAGGTCGAAGAAGAATGCGTAGCCCCACCCCCTTAACCGAAGCTCCTGCCAGTAATGACGTATGATCTACGAATGCCCTCGACATACCGCGACTGGACGTGTGCTTTATCTTTTAAGCTGCTCTCTAATTTGCAGCTTACACGATTAATGCAATCGTTAATGTTTGAGCCAGCTCTCGCAATTCGTCGGTAGAATTTCAAGTGACCAGGCGACGATAATAGCGGCCGGTAGCTTTCTTTTATGCTGACGGCTTCGGCCCTTCGGCTCTTGATGATGACGCGAGTGCAAGAAAAAGTTCCGCCACATCTGCCCATTGAACAGAGGAGCTCCAAAACGAAGGGAACTTTGCCGATGTCGGAAACAGCCTGGAGCGTACCACGACGAACGGCAACGGGAAACGGGGCAAGCCACACAACGCTGAAGCGAGGTCGGTTAGTGGCACAAGAGCTACCACCGCGCAGCGGCACAGCCGCCATGCCTCGAAAATAGGCCGGTCTCCGTGGCATTGTCTCAGCCTTCGCTACCTTCGCAATTGAAAAGTCTAACCGCACTGTCCTCGCGAGGGCAGTTCGGCGTAATTACAGCAGCTCTCCACAATAGACGCTAGAGGTCGAAGCTACGCTAGCCAGCGGGTGGCAGCCCAGCGGCGGCGGCAGCGTGCTCACTCTCAGCTAGCCGCCACGACGAACGGCCTGCGTATCGGGAATTTCCAATTCCAATCTTTGTCTCGTGAGCACGTGAGCCTTTTTTCCAGCATTCAGCGCTAGCACAAAGCATCGAGGTCGGCGACCCGAATCGAGCGAGTTCAATTTCGAGCCGCTGATCGAAGAGGCAGGAGGCGGCAGGAGGCGGCTCGCGAAGCTTCGCGGAAGCTGCTGCCGCCGCCTCCTGCCACCGCTCAGTAACGACTCGACGAGGTACCTAACGGCGACAGCGACGGTTCGCCTTTCGCATCTGTGCCAATTAAAAGCCGCTGCCGAATGGCCCGAGAGACCTCGCTTAAGTTAGACGGCGGCCGGTGCCTTACAGCAGCCGGCCAACTACTCCCCCGCCGACAACTCGGGCAGCCGGCGATAATAGCGCAGCCGCTTCCGCGCGCGACACCGAAGGGAATAGCAGCCTTCACTCGCGTCGATCTATTCCGGGAAAGACTACGAAGGAATTCTCATTAGCAGGGATGATGAGACGAAAGTGTGCCGAGGCACCTCGGCTGTTTTTATCTCAGTGCTTAACGCTTAAGGTCAAGGCGACACCTACGCGGAAAGACTGGATAAGGAATTGGAATTCGAATGGCATCCAATTTGTATGGCGCCGGAGGCAGTCCTCCGGCAAGTTCGGGTCCGAAGATGGTACGGCAATAATCTCGAATTGGGTGGAGAGCCCGCAGTCGTCCTCGGAAATGGAAGACCTACCAAGACGCATTAGCAGGCGTCAAATTATAGTTGTCAGCTCTCTTGACCATAGAGCCCGATCGGGCGGAGCTTACGCGCGGACAGGCAAGGTGTACGCGCAAAAGATATCGACTTGGCTATTTGCCCTCAATCGCCATTTGGGCGGGCGGGCGGGTGGGTACCCACGGGCGAGCGTGGCTGAAGCGAAACAGCCCCGCCCACCCATCGCCCCGAAGTGCGTATCGCCGGACCGCCCGCACCCGTACCCAGGTCGCCTCCGCATCGCGATCCGAGACGACCGCCTCGGATCGCGATGCGGAGGTGCTCTCGCCGCCAGCCGCCGGCTTCTTCTTCTTCAGCAGCTTTCGCTCGATCGCTTCGGTGGCGACGCTGTCCGTCGCGATTCGCAGGTGCTCGGCAATTTCGATTTGAATCTTGAGAGCAGCAGCCCGTCGTCCCGATGCCCGAACCTGCGACGCCCGAATCTGGCGGAGCCGACCGAAATTCGACCGGAAACTCCGTGCAGCTTGGCATTCTCCAAGCGGCAGGCACGCGATACCGAGCAGAACACCGAAGCGGGCTCAAAGACCCCGCGCGGCGGCGGACGCCGCAGCAGCTGGACAGTACGCGTCTGCCCCGCGGGGCGTCCTCGACGCAGCTCCCGTACTTTGTCGCCCACCCAGTACCCGTGGGGGAGGGCGGGGGTATGCGTCCAAGTACCCAGCTGAGGGCTCTGATAGGCATCCTCAACAAAAAGAACGGATTGCATATGAAAAATCCTCCATTTGCCTATTGGCTATGGCTTACTTAAGTCCGTTGATGAGAATATCGGGAGGTGAAGGAGCTTTGCTGTTGCCGACACGACGTACACCTGCAACGTATGAACAGCAATCACAGCCACTGACAGCACATATATTCGGCCACAGCGATCACACCGGCAGCTCTTCACTGGCAGGGTTAAAGAAGCGGCAGACAGTAATAATAATAACGCATTTTTACTACTACTACTAATAATAATAATAATAATAACAATACATTTGTATAGGGCCTGAGAGAACTCAATCTCTTTCTAGAGACTTTGCCTATGCTGGAAAGGAAGCACGTCCATTGGTGAGCGATAGCATGGCACAATTTCAGCACGCACAGGCATACAAAGTACAATTGACAGGTACGAAGTACATGCTGCAAGAAGAATGCGTGGGATTTTGGCTTTTTTAATGTCACCAAGACGATGGATGTAGCGATCGAGGTCGGTACTGGATTCCAGGCTTTGAGAGCAGCACAAGAACTGAAGGCACGGTCTCCAAACATGGGTCAGCTGCACAGCTAAACAACTTGGGTCACAAGAGCGGTATGATGCTTAGCCTAATGGGGGAGTAGTTCTGATAGGTAGGCTGGATAGTCTGGAGCCAGAGAATGAAGGGAACTAAGAGTGGGTGGCAAAACCTTGAAGCCGACACCGTGCTTGATGGAGATCCAGTGCGGGTCGGTGAGCCGTGGTGCAGTATGTCGGTTGCAGCGTTCACGTCAGACAGAGTTTTGCACCTAGCTGCAGAGTTTCGCACCAACATTCAGTCCTATTGCACATGCGTAAGAATACGTACGAGTAGTCCGGGTTACAGAAGTCTAGATAGGACATCACAAATGCTTGTAACAGTAGTTCTCAACCTTAGTAATGCCGCGACCCTTTAATACAGCTCCTCACGTTGTGGCGGCCCCCAACCATTAAATTACTGTGTGCAAAATTCGGAGGTGCGTGTTTTCCGATGGTCTTAGGTGACCCATGTTCGACCTCCAAAGGGGTCGCGAGCCACAGGTTGAAAACCGCTGGGTTAGGACATCTTGGCTGAGGTATCCAGACCAAAACAAGCCTGCATTTTCGAAATGCTGAAGCTGCAGAAATTTGGCAGACGACTTTAGAGCTGACGGTGGAGCGGTCACCTAACGAAAGGTCACTTCGGAGCGGGACACCCGGATTCCGCACTGCAACTATCGGAGATATGCTGGCCAAGCCATTTCGACAATTGAAGAGGGGGGCACCAATCGCGGCTCCTACCTGGGTAGGCGAAGTGAGTGATCATTCCGGTGAGGGAGGCGTCCTCGTTGAGATTCCATATATTGGGAACTGTCTTCTTTTCCTCCTGCCTCTTCCTCTCAGCTTCCTGTTTGGCCTGCAGCAGAGCGGAGCCACCGTTGCTAGCGATCGCGGCATCGCCCAGGGCACAGCGACGCTATTCGGCTGTGCCTGTCTAGACTAGCGCTCTCGAAACGCGCCTGGATCCGGCGTTCCAGCGTTCGGCAGCAGACGGTTGCCGAGGACGAAGTCACCGGCCGCATGCAAATAATGCGGCCGCCGACTGCTAGTCAGTCGCTTGCAATACACGATCGATGCGGCTCAACGGACTCCGAACGCAGTGCTGCACAGCATCAGCGGCGGCGCTGCACCAGCGGCAAGCGCTCCAGTAATCAGAGCTTCCAGCCCGCTCGTGCGTTCGTGTCATTCGATAGAGAGTGCACCAAGTTGAAAAGTAGCAGCTTATTTCTTCTAGTTCCCAGCTGTAAGAAATTTGCATAGTGGCGTAGGTTTATACGCTGCTTTCCAGCGGTAGCATTTCTGCCTATATCGACAGTAAGTAGAAAGGTATGTGAGCCTGTAGAATGGGTGGGGGGCGAATCGGCAGTGGCAGGCTAAAAAGTGATGGATAGCAAAAAACGACGGATCTGACCTATTAATCAAGCTATTGTTATGATGTTTATGCTACCTAACGGGAACCAAAAGTACCTGCATTGGAGAAGGCCTTCTGGTGTATTGGACTATTGTTCAGTTGCTCGTCTGTGGAAGCCTGTGACCAACATACCGGCTCCTTATTGCTGTTGTCATTGCTTCAGTTAGGCTACCGTAGTTATATAGTTTCTTTCACGGTTTCGGTGGCTAAGCCAATGTCTTCGTTTTGATTTTAACGGTAAACCGAAGTGTCGATTTATATAAATGCTCCATCTAAGAAGCCGGGTGAGTTTTGGAGCTGGCTATGTGACCTGCATAGCAACAACTTTTTTTCGCAGTTGGCCAAGGTGATCGAGTAAACAAATGGCAGTGATCAAATGATCCAGCAGACGAAATCCTTGCTAGAATTTGAGGCCGACTACTGATCGGGCTGCTGATACTACTGGCTGGATCTATCAGCAGCATTTACAGCAGCAGTCTCTGTCTCTCTGTCCCTGTCTCTCTGTCTCTTGTCTCTGTCTCTCTCTCTGTCTCTGTTTCTCTCTCTCTCTCTCTCTCTCTCTCTCTCTCCTCTCTCTCTCTCTCTCTCTCTCTCTCTCTCTCTCTCTCTCTCTCTCTCTCTCTCTCTCTCTGTCTCTGTCTCTGTCTCTCTCTCTCTCTCTCTCTCTCTCTCTCTCTCTCTCTCTCTCTCTCTCTCTCTCTCTCTCTGTCTCTCTCTGTCTGTCTGTCTGTCTGTCTGTCTGTCTGTCTGTCTGTCTGTCTGTCTGTCTGTCTGTCTCTCTCTCTCTCTCTCTCTCTCTCTCTCTCTCTCTCTCTCTCTCTCTTTGGCCTATACCATCACTAAACACTATCTTGACTTTCATATTTATGCCGACGACAGTCTGCTCTACCTATACATTGACCCTTCCATGCCATCCTCCTCTTCCGACTCACTTAATTCCATTGCAGCCTGCGTCAACGGCATTCGAATTAGGATGGTAACTTACTCCTTGAAGCTTAACGATGATAAGGCCAGCCTAACTATTATGGGGATACCTACAGTTACCTTTAAGTTGGAAGACCTCACCCTCAAGCTTGGTTCATTCAGCGTTGCTCAAGTGATATCTGCCCATAATCTAGGCTTATAGAACGACTTGACAATAGATGAATACATTTGTCCCTCTGTCAAGTCGGCCTTTCAGTCAAGTTACTTCCATTAAGAAATATCGTCGGAATCAGGGCCTGCTCAGATAAGAGTATGACAGCCAAACTAGTTCACGGGCTTGGGATATCGTGTGTGGGTTACTTTAACTCCCTTTATTCAGGACTCCCTGCCTTAATCTACTGCAACTGCTACACAACTCAGCAGCTCGTCTCGTCTGTTGTCAACTGCATAGCTGTCACACCACACCACTCCTGTTGGCGCTTCACTGGCCCACTATTATGTATCTAATCGATTCCAAGATACTAAGTCTTGCCTACTGCACTCGCTGCACTCACTTGCACCAGCCTTGACCCATCCGACCTCCAGGATGCTCTCAAACCATCTGCTCCACTGCATCTAGTCATCTCCCTGTCCCTCGAACTAAATTGAAATTTGTGTGTGATCGAGCCTTCAGCTCGTATTCACCGAAAGTCTGGACCTCGCTTCTTCCGGCTGTTGTCACTACATGCACTGAACTTGCATCATTTAAGTCTCAGCCAATGAGGCATCAGCAGCAGTCAGCTCTTCCTGTGCCCCAGCTCCACTTGTCCTTCTTTGTTCTCGTAACACAAAGTAATAAAGTATTTTGTCAAGTAACACGAAGCTGTTTTCTTCAGTTGCATACTCGTAATGGCATCGTGAGAAATCTGCCTGTCGTCGGCTCAATATTGCTATCGCTGCGCGGCCCCCAGTTCTATCACAGCTAAGACCTTGCACTGTGCTACTTCTCACCGGATGGTGAAGTGGCGTGCGGGAATATCACGGGCAATTTTTTTCTCCAGGACGTGAAATGATCAAGTAATGGAATCATGAACGGCCGTACGATTGATTACCATATAGCCTACTGGTAGGATGAATGCTGCTATTGGGTTTAAACCGTATACCCTCTCCGGAGAGGCACGACCATTATGTATTAGGCTGGGATGGCTACCTACAGCATTGGCTGGCTGTTAGTCGATCTCATATTTCTCTGTGAAATGAGGTTGTTGATTGGGATTACTGTCGCGCGCGAGTTTCCGCGCTTGCTGCAGAGGCAGCAAGATTCCAGTTCACTATTGGCTCCCCGAGGTTCCTTGCTCTCTGCACCACCAGTCTTTCAGCTGACGTCCAGATGCATTTAAGCTGAAGTAAGCAGTGCACATCAGCATTTTTGTGCATGAGCAGCTTGCATGCCAGTATGCATGCTGCTCTGCTGCGTGTGCCTTTGTTTTGCTGCTTTTCAGAGTTGGCAACAGGTGGTACATGTCCCATCAGCAGTGCAGCCAGCTGCTGCTATTTAACAGTTTCTTAATAAGCCAACACACTTAATTTAGCTTTTTGCAACGCCAGTGGTAATAGCAACGTTTTTCAGCGACACATACTAAGAACTGGGATAACAAGTATTTTGTTACAGAAAAAAAGTGAGTGCAAGTTAGCCTTGGGCTCGAAATTCCCAACAAGTTTCCCAGGCATTGGTCGGCTTCTACATTAATACATTTATGCAATTGGTAGCTGAAACATTTGCTCGGAAAGCCTGCTGTTATGGTTCGATCGCCAGCCACGATTTTACTGCCAACCGAAACCCCAGCCTAGCCTTTAGCCAGCCTAAGTAATTCTGTAGCTGTGCTAGCAGCAGCAGAACAGATAACATATTGCTTTGTAGTCACCTTAAAAGCGTCTTAAGACGTCTCTGCTCAGGCCAGTAGTCGTGGTCTGCATTGTCCCACAAGCTTAAAGGGTGTGCCCTATTCGAGCTGGGTGTGGTAAAACGAGAGTTTTGAAAAGCTACCTGGTAGGGTCTCAGGTGCAAACGTGTTGCAGTTGCAGAGTTGACTAAGTCTGCTGTGGTCACCAAAGCCTCTGCAGATGGCACTGGCGTGGCTTTGCACCGTGTGCCAGTCTTGGCTGGTGAAGCAGATATGCATACGACTATTCAGATTATGCATAAGAGTATTGCGATGTACTTATGTTGAAGCAACGATGTCATCCTACGATACCAACTTTAACTTTACATTTTTCCCTTGCACCTAATAAGTATGAGCATACTGCTAAAGCTGAACTAGCATATACAAGCAGGAATGTGGCCTTCAAGTCGCGAAGCACACAGATCAATGCCGATCGCAGACCTCTCTACGCTCAGTTCCTTTTATTGGAAGGATCGGCGTAACAGGTGACATTCTTCGCCACAATGTGTGCGTTAACCTAAGATCTTGGTAGCTGTGATGCAACTCCCGAGGGACAATAATTATTTCTATCTCTTTCTCATAATGACCTTGACATCCCGTCCAGGATTGTAACAGTACTATACCAATCTGGCGCTCACAGCAGCAACATTCTGTCTTCGTGATTGAGTCATTGTGTCGCCGTGCTTGAATTTCAATTGAGCGACTGCCCCTTTGCCGGCTGCCTGTCTGTCCACGTCCACACCCCTATCCTCATGGTTCTAGCAAAGCGAGTAGAGTGAGTGTCGACCACACTGCAGCTACAATGCACCCAGAGGGAAACACGCTGCACCAGGACGCATCGACCGCTGCCTTTCCAAGAGTTGGCCACTAGCCCTAGCCAAGTATGCCTCTGCAAACTGCTTGCACGCTTGTGCCTACCACAGATTAGGGCAATATAGGCAGCTTACCACTTTGACTATCATCTGCTCCGCCGGTGAAACAGGCGATCTGGGCCGGAGAGCCTGATCGCTTCATTTTGCAACCACCGCCGCCCAGCTGGCTACCCGCAGTACTGGACTGGCTGTCTGCAGCTGGCGCCACCTGGCAGTCCAAGCGCACCTTATGCTTGCGTTGAACCAAGAAAATCCGCACCGGTATTGGACTACGTGGGTGCGATGTGCTTCAACTCCTTCGTACCAAGCCCTCTTGGATGCGTGAGCATGTGCTGGAACTTACAGCAAATTTGCCACTAATGTGAGCCCGCTAATGTGAGCGCGGCTAATGCTAATGTGAGCACCACTGCCGCCGCTGCCGCTAGTCGCAGTCACAGTCTGCAAGTCGTCGGGCCATGGTGACGATCGTGTCGTTCAAGCGCTCACCTGCAGCTCGGCGTTCTGCTCCGAGACTCGCTGCTCCCAAGACTTCTTCATGGCATCGATCTCCTCCTGGTTCTTCTTCATCTCAGCCTCCATTTGCCGCTTCATCTCTTCCACTTCTACAGGAGTCGCAGCGCCGTGAGAGCGCGGCTTTCAGCTTTGCAGGCAGCGAGCGAGCGTGCCTACTGGCTATCTGCTGGCGCGCCTTGTGCTGTGTCACCGCTGCAGTGGCAATCCGGAGAACGACAGTAGAAGAACGTCTCGGTGACTCGGCAAACCGCATGCACGGTCGAAGTGAGAAGGAAGCAAATGAGAGGCAAATGCCAATTCGATGCAAACAACCGGACGGAGCAACAGATACGCGATCGACACGACCGCTGCCTGCAGTGCTGCACCGCGAGCGGTGGCAACCGAACGGTGATGTCGGCCAAGGTGATCAGCTGCAAACGGCATCGGTCGCACACAGCCTCTCGGGCCACTCACCCTCTGCCGTGGGGTGCGGCGCTGCCGCATCCCCGCCATGCTCGGCTGATGCATTCCCGCCATGATGCTCGGCTGCCAAGCGTTAAGGGGTAGCGGCTCACTGTTAGGAGCAAGTGGCAACACTGCCCTGATGGACGAGTTGGGCAACTACGATTGCAACTGGCAGCTGAGCGTGAGTGCGCTTTGCATGCAGGCGAAAAGCGGGTCGTCAGCACTCGGCAGCGCACTTTTTAAGCCCCTTGCGCTTCCAGCGAACCGATGCTCTCTTGCGCCCCCTCCCCCCCCCCGATGCGTACGGTAGTGTCGGCGTGTGAATAAAGGACCGTTCCATGCCTCCTCCGGACAGCAAATGACTGCAAGATTCTATCAAGGGCCGCTTCAGCAGACTTAGTTTCAGCAAGCACTCTTTTGCATTGGATATCAGCTGGCCAGGGAAGAAAGTCGCAGGCAGGAGCTCTTGCTCTCCCATCCACAAGCACGGAAGTACGCAAAGCTATGTCTGGGCATTTGTGCGTTGTCAATAGAGCTCTGTTAGACAGTCACAGCAATTCTCCCTTTCACTGCAGAAGGAGTGGAGGGCATAAGTACACTCAAAGTGGGCAGGCCTGCATGTTTAAGACTGTAGAGACTGATAGAGGTTGTTAAGCTCAGGGGTGTCAGCCGGGGATGTGGCACTTTGACTGCCGGGCTCCACAAGTCTGCTTTTAATGAGCCTCTTTCCTGCAAAACCGCAAAAACTCAGAGGGAAAATGGGGCCCAGCAAGACACACATACTGGGTCAGGTAGGACCGGTCTTGGTGCTAATCCTTCCCCTTTTTCTCTCTCCTTTTTTCAACATCAGTTTAGCGTCTGTCTCCTGTTTCACGGGTGAGTGGGGTGGGAATTCCTGCCGCCATCCGATAAAGCCACATTGGCGGCATGGCAGCAGCAGCAGCAGCAGGCAAAATGTCGGCTGCTGCTGCCGCCGGGTGCGCAGCCACTCACCCTCCGGTGTCTGCTTGCTGTCATCGCTGTCTGAGGCTGCAACCACGGCGGTCGGCATGCCGCCCTTCTTGAGCAGCTCCTGAAGGCGCATGTTCTCCTCGCGCAGCTCGCGAATGAGTTTGTCCGTCGGGCTCTCGTTGATGACGGCTTTCGTCTTGATGGCCTTTGCTCGGTCGGCTGCAAGTGATGTGGGTAGCGGTGGTGGCCGAAGAGGAAGCAGCGTCACGATGCTCGATGCCACGCCACGACAAAATGGCGCCACGGGCAGCCGGTGTCGAGCAGCGCGGGCAGCGAGCGGCAGCAGTGCCGGTGGTGCTCGGGCCATCGAACGGAAGGCACGAATGCACTGGGCAGCGGCTCACCGAATCTTAGAGTGGACAGCGTTTCGTCGTAGTTTACGTCAGCCGGACTGAGGGCGGCAATCTGCAAATGGGCAAAGTGCGCATGCACGAAAACCGTAGTGCACCCAGTAGTGCCGCTGCCAAAGGTGTCAAGCTGGTGTGTGAGTGCATGGTATCTGTGTGTGCGCGTGCCTGCCTGCGTGCGTGCGTGGCGTATGGAGGGAGCTGGCGCCACGGTTGCCTAGCAACCAAAGCACGATCCAGCCGAAAGGCGAGAGGTAGCACTGCCTTGCCGTGTTCAATGCACATCCTTTCGATCATACAGTGCCACGGGATAGATGGCACGTGACACTCACCATCACGGTCTTGCTGTTGCCACCGAGTGCATTCTTCAGTAGCTTCGTGAGCATGGAGTCACGGAATGGAACTGCAAAAAGTTATTGACCTTTTAAAACTTGTACACTTGTGGCAACATCACGTCGAGCAGCTGCGGGCACGTTCTGCTCGCAGCGCGCTCTGCGGCCATCGAACAGCACTCCTGTTTGGTCCGGTGACCTACAAAGCTGGTGGCTATGGCTACTATGGATACACACGACAATGGCAGATCTGGTCAGTCTACACCATTTCACCACTGCTAGTCCTTTCTGTAGGATCGAGAAGCCTGTCGATTACTTTGCTTGACTCACTGGGCACACCTCACTTCTGACCTGCTTCCTGTGTGGTCTTGCTCCACACACAGCTGAGCGCTGAGTGGCTGCGTGACCTTCTGCAGGGCCATATGCACTAGGGTCGTCCCTTTACACAGCCAAGCCAAGGGGGCTCGGTGGCAACGCATTCCTGTGGTGCTGACTTCGTACCTATCCGAGCCCAAGTGCCCGGGCTCGAACCTAGCTTTCTAACTTTTTTAATGCTGACTAAGTAGCAACTCAGCGCTGTACAGGTTGATAGCGACAGAAATAGAACAGCACTTGTTCTGCTTTGATTAAGGAGTTTCTTCATAATCTCGAAACACAAAAATTGTGCAAGCCGCAATAAAATGCTGTGTTCTTATCTGCTTGCTCTGTGAACCAAAACTTCAATCGATCTCAAGTTCATAAAACCTTTCAAGGCTCTAACTAAAATTGTGTTCCTGGTAAAATGTTGCTCTGTTACCGAGCGTCAGGTTTGTATTTCCATATTGATTTTTAAACACACATGCTCAACAACAGCAGCAACAACACACATGCTCAACAACAGCAGCAACAACACACATGCTCAACAACAGCAGCAACAACACACATGCTCAACAACAGCAGCAACAACACACATGCTCAACAACAGCAGCAACAACACACATGCTCAACAACAGCAGCAACAACACACATGCTCAACAACAGCAGCAACAACACACATGCTCAACAACAGCAGCAACAACACACATGCTCAACAACAGCAGCAACAACACACATGCTCAACAACAACAGCAACAACACACATGCTCAACAACAACAGCAACAACACACATGCTCAACAACAACAGCTGCAAGGGCTAATGACTTTCATCAAAGCAACGCATTTGCAAATGAAGCCTCAGACAGCCATCCAAAAAACCACCCTCGCTTCGTACACCTTTTAAAAATTCAGTTTGGCAAGAGAAAGTTCGAAACCATTCTTAGGAACTATAATCACATTGAAAGTGCTAGCTTTGTGCGGTATTTACTTTCTACATCAGCGTTATAACAGACTGCAGTCGTGGCCTGCCTCGTGATAACTGTAACAGAATGTGATTGATCTCAGGGCTACGCACCTCCTCATTTCCACATATGCAACAGCAAGAAAGTCTAGATATTTTCTTAGAGACGTATTGCTGGTGCACAGAGAAATTTTTTCATGCACTGGTCACGATCAGCTGATCTACGAGCTGTGTTATGCATACAGCAGATTCCCTTAGCATTCGTAACAGCAATACGGTCAAACTATCTACAACAAATAACTTTTGATACACATGTGCTTTGATGAAGCACGATAAGAGCAGTCGTGGTTGACGATCAGAACTTATTATACTCTTGCTTACTCATTAAATATTATGTATTATAATATATATATATATATATATATATATATATATATATATATATGTATATATATGACTTATTATATTCTTGCCACTTATTACACTCTTGCTTTTAGGGGTAGCTGCTTTTTGGAAACTTATGGATAAGCAACCTGAGCTTTAAAGTCTACTCTGTGTTATACACAACCATCAGCCGACGATTCACGGATAAGAGGCAGATATAGACCTCAGACATAGCGTCAGACGTCGAGTCGCGGAGGCGACACAGCCAAGTGCTTGCACGATAGAGCGCTGCTTTAAACAGGTACAGACAGACAGCAGGAGCAGCCGTCAGTTATCCAAAGGCAACCGACCCATTTCGTAGTTTTGCGGTTTCGTAGCTGGCACTCGGAAACCGCTGCAGTCGCACGGATGCTCACTTACTGGCAACCTTGCCCTTGCCCTCGCTGGCATCCGCCAGAGCTTTTATGACATTGCCGAGGGTGCTGAGAGACTGGTTGATCGCCGAGCCCTCCTTGAGTCGATCGCCTGTCGCGCCAGTTGAATCGGCTCTCTCGCTGTGCAGAGAAAAAGCAAGGTACGTCCCGGTACAAGTACAGTCCTCAGAAAGAGTTAATTGGGAGGATTAACTATTTTGAGAGCAACCACCTAGGATCAACTATTTTGGAGTGGTCACAATACCAGCCCCGGCAGATGCTATCAGAAACGTTACACGACACCTGCAATAGGATCTGTCTCAAAGTCAGAATGCAGAGCTAACTTCACCGGGGTGCAGCAGCAAAAAAGAATTCCCCTCTATGAATGCTTAGCTTACCTGCCAGCGAGATCTACAAGGTTTATTACGGATGTCTTTGTCATACTCTGTCCTGCGGCATTGGGCGACTTCTGCGTGAAGTTTATGGCCACGATCGTGTGAGCGCGGCTGCAAGCAGACGAACAGAAATGTTCTCGCGAGATAGTCCAGCAGAGACCGTCCAGCAATGGTGGTCCAAGAGCTAGCAGCAGCAGCAGTGGCTGTAGTTCACTCTATGACAAGCTCTGAATGCTGCCGTGACTGCCCTGGCAGGGCCCTTGCGGCACCTCGAGAGCGCAAGCAAGAGCACGTGCACGAGTAGCCGAGCTCTGTGCAGCTTTTGCCGTATACGTCAAGCCAACCCCGAGTGACAAGGCATGCCCACGGGCAGTCGCGAACTGCATGCAGCATCTCGTCGGCTGCGTCACTCAGTCATGCAGTGGCTTAATTAGCGGCATTAATTGGTGCTCATCCCGATTGCATTCGAGTGGCACTCTAACGGATCACTCCGAAGCTGAATCAAAGGCGAGCTGCAGAAAGTCCATTGATATCAGCAGCTTTGGGCCACTCCGAGTGCACCGCCCTCCCATCAACCGCCAAGAAGCACGATCGGCCAAATCTCTCTGAGGGACGGACCAGCAGCAGTCGGCAGAGTCGTCCTAGCAGATAGTACCTCACTAGCGAGCCCGGGCGGCTTGGTCTCCCTACTTGCCACACTGTTTACCGGACGATATATCGAGAGAGAGAGAGAGAGAGAGAGAGAGAGAGAGAGAGAGAGAGAGAGAGAGAGAGAGAGAGAGAGAGAGAGAGAGAGAGAGAGAGAGAGAGAGAGAGCATGGCAGAGCCCTAGTGTATACTCTCCAGTTTATATCTCGTAAATAGAGCCACTGTCGTGGCCAGAGACCACCCACCTACAAATCACTGTCAGTTGTCCAGACACATGGGCCAACGTGAATGGAATAAGATCAGGCTTTCGGCAAGTGCAGCTTGGCTGTCAAAACTGCCACAGCTCCACAGTCAAATCTGCCTATTTTCAGCTTCGTAACATTGCTAAAATTCGGGCTTGTTTAGATAAGGATACCACGTCCAAGTTGGTCCATGCATTCGTGACATCCCGTCTCGACTTCTGCAACTCACTGCTTACTGGCCTACCAGCATGTGCGATCAGGCGATTGCAGCTGGTGCAAAACTCAGCAGCTAGGCTTGTCTGTCGTGAGCATCACAGTTGCCACATTACTCCACTTATGCCGACCTGCACTGGCTACCAGTCAAGCAACGGATTGACTTCAAGGTTTTGTCGCTCACTTTTAGGTCACTTCATTCTTTGGCTCCAACCTATCTCTCCGATATACTCCCCCATCAAGCCAAGCATCGTACCACCCGCTTTTCGGAATCCAACAGTCTACAAATGCCCCGTACAAACCTCGTGTCCTTTGGAGACCGTGCATTTAGTTCGTATGTTCCCAAAGCCTTGAACTCCCTCCCGACCTGCGTCAGAACATCCCCTGACCTGACCACATTTAAAAAGAACTTGAAAACACACCTATTTAGGACAGCATTTAGTGGGTCCCTGTGATTCGTCCTTGATGTGCTTATGCATGCTGACACTGTGCATGCTGCCACTAACCACATTTGCATGCTGACCCTGTGCATGTCACCCCTAACCATGTTATTCATTTTGTTTGTTTATCAAGCATGATCTTACTCACCATTCAATTGCATTTCCCTTTGCAGCAAATGTAAAGCGCCTAGAAAGAGATTGGGTTCTCTGAGGGCGCTTTATCAAGTGCATTATTATTATTATTACAGCTCACATGAGTAAGCCTGCTGCCAGCTTAGCATCTCGGGGTGCACTAAAAACTGCCCAACTGATGCATTGAATATAAGAAAGCTTCACTGTACTGTCGAATAATCGGCAAGTGACCTTGTAACAGTCCCTGATGACTAGCACCTGCTACGACAGCTTCTTTGGCTGTGGCATTTCGGTGGGCCTGTGTCTGACATACGACAGTGGGTTGAACTTGGGGAAGGAGGTTACCAGTAAGGCCTGGCAAACCCCCACTCGCTGGACGGCACCCTCAGTCCCGGAACGATGTGCGCCCGTGAGCGTTCTCTGACAAACAGCTAACCTGCTAGTTGCGTTCATGTTTGTAGCGGCCACAGTTCGGTTCCGTGTTCCCTCATTGATTTTGTTGTCGATGTCGTTGTAGCTGTTCACCGGTGCCACTGTGAGGTCTTCGACTGCAATAGATCGTAGCAGTGAGTTAGAAGCAGTAGTGCAGTAGCAGTTAAAGGCCAACTTTTTCGTACTCACTCCCTCCCCACCGAGGGGGAGTTTGGCACCTCGAACTCCAAACGTAGACCCGTCAGATTTGGCTCACTCAATAATGGTGAATAAGCAGGTAAGGCGCAAGCGTCAAAGCATGCTAAGATCGTGTGGGAAAAGGGGCTGTCGAAAAGGTTAGCAGACCGCAAGCCCCAGAAGTCGTGTGTCCGCTGACTGCAAAGAAACCTTAACCCTTAAGCCTTAACCCTTTTCCAACGAGGCGAGTCCAGCAGTAACTGCCTGTTTCTTATCAGCTAAGAGTTCTTGCAGTCGCAATACTTGACAGACCCATTGACTTACTCAATTAAACAACGATTGAGTATGAATGGATGAGTAGCAAAAACGCCTGCCAAGCAGAAGGCGACACTCCAACTGCTACCGACGGTGACAGGTGAAGGAGAGGGAGACAAAACGAATTCGACTTCAAACAATGCTGTCAGTCATTTTCAAGCATTTTCTAGTCGTTTTCAAAGTTTGTTTTCAATGTAATCGACAGTATCCGTTGGTACATTCAAGAATGATGAAACAAAAAATCATGAGTGCAGCAGCTAGTCACAAATATGGTGTCACGGCACAGACGCTGATGACGCTGGGACAAATAACTAGCAAATGATCCGGTTCAGCAAAAGAAACCCCAGAGAAATGCCAAGCAGCAGCTTAGAATGGAGACTAGAACTCAACTTAGCATCGTCCGTCACACGAGCCAACACATCAGACCAAACCTCCTGCACTCAAAATGCAAGAACTGGGACAGATCACAAGGCTTGATTGCCTGGCTGTCGGCTACAATGAACGGCGTCACCGTGTATTATTGCTCCTGGTTTGAGGGAGCCTCAGCATGGAATCGCTTGAAAAGGCAGATCACGGTGTACATTATGTATGGACCACATATGTCACACATTTTATGGGCAGCCCTGCTGCGATGTCATAGCAACAGATGCCAGTCATCTACGAACACACTTGGCCAGGAGACACATAGTCCTAGTGGTTGCAGTCGCAGTCCTAGTTGCTGCAATGATTGCAGCCAATTGCATGGGTTAAAGATTCAAGATGCAGCTGAGCGTATTCAGCTCGAACGCCAACGACGGTTGCTCTACAACATGTTGCAACATTTTGCAAGCAGGTATCTACAATGAATGTTGCTCTACAACTACAATCTCGGTCCACAACACGGGTTTCGGTGTCGAACGGTGAAATAGCTGCTCTTTGCTCGGCATCTAGATTCTAAGGGGTCAGTATTGGGGACGGGGAGGGGGAACAGAGGAGTGCGGCCCTCGATCGAGCTGGCGCTAGCAGAAGTTAGCCAGCGCTATCAAAGGCCACTACCCCGACTCTCTGTCAGCAGATACTAAGTGAAGGGGAAGCAGGCAGATTAATCGCACGGTCGCAGCTAGCCAGGCTACAGGTCGTACGATGCCAACTGCAGAAGCCGGGCCTCTTTGCCATTGCCGCTTCGGTCGACCAACTGGAAGCTCTGCCATCTTTCACGCCCCAAAGTGCTCTGGGGCATGGCTTGTGCAGGGGGTCCAAACAAAGGAAGGTTGGGCTTAGAGGCACACACGATAAAGTTTGACGTATGCATAACTGTGCTTTCAAGTAAAAGAGTAAAACCAGGCTGAAATGTAACATAGAAACTAGTACTTGTATTGTCATCACATGCAGTTGGATGCTGCATTGCATACAGAGTGCTCCACCTGCTGGAACATCGGTTTGCTTATTTTGCATCGCTCCAGAAGACCCTATTTGCATAGTTAAGGAAAATGTACGTTCTGCTATAATTGCGTTTTGGCATTTGGTGTGTAGCGACAGCAAACGGGCCACTGCTGCACCGTCAGTAGCTTTTGTAATCGACCATCATACGTATGTATAGCTACTTAATCTTAGCTTCCTCGTTGTGTATATTCAATAATTATTTGATAACACTTAAAATTGCATAGATAATTTCCATGATTTAGCACCAGTCGACAATTTTGGAAGGAAAAGGGGTGTGAGCATGAGGGTGACCAAAACGGCTGGGCGAAAACGTCCAGGCAGGACAGTCTGCAGCCGAAATGCCAGACGTGAAGCAGGGTGCCAAGGTAATTAAAGCACGATCAAATTCCACCGAGGGGCTCTCCCAACTGAACTGAACTCAAAGTGTCGTCCCGTTAAACTTTGCCATCGAAGCTACACTGCGAGTGAAGCCATCGCTTGCACGAGAGATTTTCCCACAAAAAGAGCTCGTGGAAGCAAACTGCCGGCTGTCGGGGCTGTCGGGTGGGGGTTAGGGATAAGGGATAGGCCGCTCACCGTAGAAGCCTTTGTTCGGCTGCTCTCGAACCTTCATGCCTCCCTTGATCTGAGCTGTCTTCGGGTTCAGCAGGTCGCGCACCTGCTCGTTGTAGATCTCCAGCATGCTGAAAGTCACCTGGTACTCCTCGCCGGTCTTTGCCGACTCTCTCTTCTCCTCGATGCCCTGGAAGAGCGCCTCCGACGACACGGGCACGATGCCTGAAGCAAGCGAACCCTCGAGCAGACCTTGCATTGGCCCTCACTTGAGAGCAGGGCATTGGCAGTCTCGTAAGAATCCTGTGCGCGGCGTGCTGCTATCGTGCATCGCCCCACTGACCACACCAGCGTGCTTTCTGCACATTCCTTATGACAGCGTGGTTCACAATGAAGGCTTGTCATAGAATGACGACTCATACCGGTGCAAAATTAGCCTCCGATCGAGTTATTCCCACCCACCAGAGTTATGCATGAGCCGTGTTGTCATAACTGGCCATTGCCGAGAGCCCGCACCGGCCGGCCTGTGGCCCTATGCGCTACTGTGGCCATTAACGGAAATGGCAGCAATGGAGACAAGCACAAGCACACACGCTGTATACATATGAGAACACGAGAACACGGGTGGGTGCATATGGCCACGAGCAGCTGTAATTTATTTGAAATGCTAGTCAGAAACCAATAATAGTACCAATTGTACCCAAAAATGAGAGATCGTATGCAAATGCTCATAAAAAATAACGGAACCAAAAAGGATGTGAGGATTTAGACAAATTACTTGCACTGTAGCGTTATGCGTGCCCTGTGAGATTGCTCTATGCCTAAGCTCAAATTCAACCACCAAGCTGCAGAAGTAAAATAACTGCTCATTCTACTCTTCCAGTGATAACTGCATTTCAGATTAACAAGGGTTGGCTGACAGATTGCCTTAGTGTCCACCATGCTGCTCCTGTCTAGGGTTCAAATTGCAAGCTGTCATGTTCCCAGACTTTACACAAGACAAACCATAGTATACTGCCATCAATTTCAGACGTCTCCTATCCCTTAGTCATATTAGCAGTATGCTGGACTGCATATGCAGAAGCCATTATAATGCAAGGTCACATTTCCTCCACTGTCAAGTCGGCCTACTTTCAGCTAAGGAACATCGCCGAAATCGGGTCTCGTTTAGCATGCTAAGCATGACACTTGATTACTTTTGCATGTATGTCACTAACACTTCGGTACTGCTTTCTTGCAGCATATAGTATAGTGCCTTGATAGAGTATAAATTCTATTAAGGGCTGCACAAATAAGCTATTATTATTATTATTACTTTTATTATTAGAAACATTACTATTAAGGTCAGACTCCTAAAGTAGCTGCAGAGTGGCTTCTCTGCAACTACTTCGTAGCAAATGGCTTCTCTGCAACTCGTTTTGGTAGACACAATATTTCATGCTAATTTGCTTTCAGATTTCCCAATTAGGACTACTACAAGCCTATTTTCTGCACTAGAAAGAGATTTGGTTCTCTTGGGGCGGTATACAAATATATAATTATTATTTTTATTATCTGCATGCAAAGATGATGGAGATTCTCGTGCACATCAGGAGTGGAAAAGTTTACAGTTTACCTTAACCTGACTGTATCAAATCAATCTCACAAAAAACTTTTTATTTTTGCCCAAATTCATAGGGTACTAGTGCTTAGGCCAAGTGGAGGGAGGCAAAGCTGTGCAAGGACTCTTGCCAAACGACTTTGCTAGGTTTCTTTAGTGTTAGTTAACAACGGTTGCATTGATTTTGTCATTTGTGTCATTGTAACTTGGAATGGCAACGATATGGTTAAACCAACAGCCGGATTGGATGCAAGGCCACCAGTGACTTACTACTCATCCATCCGGGACTCGCCACGCCTTGTGTTGCATGCATTCACGTCGGTGCTTCTGTTCACAAAAGCACGATGGCTGAGCGGCAAAGCATCACGATCGCAGGAAGCAGGGAGATTCGGGATTCGAGCTTCAGAATGTGAGGCCAGCCAAGCAGCCAACACACTCTCCCCTTCCCCCTCACGCATCACGGAGTGCAGAGCAGCAGCTCTCGCGGCTGCTTGGCTCAGCGGCAGCCATGAGTAAAGGTGAAGGACAAGCGACCACGACAAGAGGCTGCAGCAGCAGTAGCTAAGTAAGTAGCTAAGTAGCTAAGCTCAAGCCTGCCACCGTCCTACCTTTGTTCTTGCCATAGCCAACCATCGAGTAAGATTTGCCCGAGCCCGTCTGGCCGTAGGCAAACAGTGAGCAGTTATATCCCTGCCAGGCATTGTCCAGCACGCCGCGACCCAGGTCGTCGAACACTTTCTTCTGGTCCGCATATTTGCTCGACGGCGAGTCGGGCGCCAGATAGCCATCGTTGTCGACGCTGCCGTCGTGCGACCAGTAGGAGTAGTCGAAGGTAAACTGCAAGCATTTGACGGATAGTTAAATGGCTTTATGGCCAGACACGACTGAGAATCCCAGCATGCTACATCGATCGGTACGACTGATTGGCAACTACACCTCCAGTAGTAATGCAAGCCAAATCAACTGCCCCTCCAGGAGTAAAGCAAACCAAATCAACTGCGCCTCCAGGAGTAAAGCAAGCCAAATCAACTGAAGAAGGAAAAGAGGGTGAGAGCTATTGAGATATACAGAGACAGGGAGAGAGAGAGAGAAAGAAAGACAGTCAGACACGAGAGACACAAACAAAGAGACAGAGACACACACAGAGACACACATAGACACACAGAGACACACAGAGACAGAAAGGAATAAAACGAGAGAAAAATAAACAGAGTCTGAGAGACACTATGTCAGAGCTCGAGACCATTGAGCAACAAAGAGAGACAGGCAGACAACGGCAGACACGAAGACAGAGATACAGAGGCAGAGAGACAGACAATTACATGGTAACGAAAAGAGGCGGAAAGAGGCGGAAGAAAGAGAGCACTAACAGATCACGTCATCTTGCATCTTCCACTCGAGCTCGAATTTCGGCTTGGTCAATTTTCTGCGACCCTGAGATCATGTGTTAGCAGCTAGTATTTTTCTTGTTTAGGCTCAAGCTTGTTCAAATGGCATATCTAACGAATATTCACAGTGGTATCATGTGTTTTCTCCACCACGGTTAAAGCACAATCGCATCCCTTTAGATCAGTGTTGGAGTATCCTAAACGATTATTGCAGCATATCACCTTTGATAACGAGCCTACTAAACTGTTGTTGGAACTGAAGACAGTTCTGCCTCATCAGGTAAGAATTCGATAAATTACTATGTATTGAACAAGTCTGGTTTTCAATCGGTGTACTGAGAAGCTTACCCAACCTGCTATCACATTAACTCAATTCCCAGAATTGAAAGAAGGTTTCCAGTGGCTAGCTAGAGCAGGGATCGGGTGCTTTCTTTTCATGACCCGGGTCGTGGGTTCGAGTCCTGCAGTGGTCCATCTGTTATTGGCCACAGCAAGCGCAGGCGATAGCCACACGAAGGCTTCTCCCTTCCTATTTCAATGAGGATGTTAAATCAGCTTAAAATATTTAATTTTTGTAGAGCTGCAAAGTGTGAACATCTACCAGGCATCTATCATCTCCACCGCCTGCATGTAAGTAAATTATGACACAATGCTGGCTGAGTAATGACTGGTATACTTGCATGCTTTGAAGCAAGCTAAGCTGGTAGAGGCAGCAAACACATGCAGATAAGCGCACGACCGATGATATTCTTTCTATTCATTACCAGGTAATAATGCAATCTTGCCAATAAAATGCTGTGGCATATCCACGACGAAGCACCACATTTAGCAGAGATGCATTTTCATAATGGCTATCTAGAATGCTTGCAAGGTCGCTGGTGCTGAGACGTACTTCCCATCGTGCTCGAAGCATGCAAAACGACGGCAAGGTCGCTTTCATTCAAGGAATATCTCTAGCCTGCCACAGCTGCCCATAACACCGCATAACGTATTCAGAGCTACTGGAAGAGTCTCCGATTTTTCTTCGTTGAATGCAATCGAGAGCCTGGAGGCAGCTTTCGTGATTCATTCCCAGAAGACTGTTATCGAAGCACAAATACAAACACCTCAGATGTTACACTCCCGGTTCATCATTATACATATTTATATGTATGTATACAGTCCATAATCATATATATATATATATATATATATATATATATATATACTGTAAGCCATTTGCTGTAATGTAATGTAATGTAAGCCAGTTGTCATATACTGTAAGCCATTTGCTCCTTAGTAATAGTCACACTAGAGTGAATGCGAGATCTTATATCTAAGGCTCAATGGGATAGCCGTGATAAAGACGAACTACTGAGGTTTAATGGAATTGTGTGGCTAGCTCTTAAGGCAGAACTACAACAGGCCACATGGCTGGCACAAGGGAGCGGACTATACATATATATATATGTGTGTGTGTGTGTGTGTGTGTGTGTGTGTGTGTGTGTGTGTGTGTGTGTGTGTGTGTGTGTGTGTGTGTGTGTGTGTTGTAGTTCTGCCTTAATAGCTAGCCACACAATTCCATTAAACCTCAGTAGTTCGTCTTTATCACGGCTATCCCATTGAGCCTTAGATATAAGATCTCGCATTCACTCTAGTGTGACTATTACTAAGGATGCAGCAAATGGCTTTGGGTCGAGCAGATGAGACAAGTTGAGTCTCTCATTCTGACCACCAAGGCCTGCCACAACGAGGCTCTCCAAATGCAGCTGTACAGCAGCTGCGGTGATGCTGCCTTTTCCTGCCACCTGGACCTTATAGAACATAAAATTAGCTTTTTCTTTAGTTTCGAAATACTCGTGGCAAGAGATGCTTTTGCTTTTCGCTTTCCCAAGAACTCATGTCTACAGCAATCCTTGCTCAGTGATGCAGCACCTGCAGCCAAGCCTTGCCGACTGATCTCTTGTTGCCTGGGGGCTCTTCTCGGCTACTTCTTGCTCTCGCACTTCGGCTTTTGCTTTGCGCTGTGCATGATATGTCGTGGCTAAAGACTACCTCGATACCGAATGTTGACCAGGCTTTGAGTGTCCTAAGGAAAGTACCCAGCAGTCATTGCATTCACCTTGCATGGATGCTGGCAAATTCCTCACTTGGGCATGTCAGACAACTAAGGCGGTTTCTATGGTCAACAAAGCAAAACATGATAATGTTGGAAAAATTGTTGTACTGTGTCTCGTACCACATTAGAGTGTCATATTAGGATAAGACAAGACAATCGTAGTATGTACTTGAACTGGCCTCTCCTCACTTGCATTCAAGTGCAGAGCTCAAAATTAAGCATAACACAAAGCTTCCAAGCAGTCTGTTCTCCACCAGGTGATGTATTAAAAGTAGTCACATTCGCAAAGTTTGGGTAACACAGGGGTGATGGCCCTCTCGACAATCAGGAATGAATGCACGCCGAGTAGCAAATCTTTGGTATCGGCTGACAGCAGCAAGTAGAAAAATCA